>CM028674.1:49138089-50338089 GCA_016760335.1 Gastrodia elata | reverse complement strand
AGTTGTGATGTCTGTCTTAAAGTCAACTATACTTATCTTCACACACAAAGAAAAGACATTGAACTCTTTACAGCCTCTTACAAGACGAATAACCAATTCTTATTATTAAAAGGATATAGAATTGGGAATCTTACCTTTTACATAACTGCATTCACCAATGCGCACAAAAGTAATGGGAAAAACCCTTTTATAGTTTTGTAGAGGTGAGAGAGCTAATTTTATTAATAAATCAATTGTCATGTGTATACACTTCTTTTGCTCATGACAATCTCTATCTTAAGATCTCAAGCCTAAATTTAATTTATACTAAGGTTCTTAGGGTTCTAAATTAAGCTCTGATTTGATCCCTTAGGATCTAAGTTTTTCATGAAATCTAAGGGATTGTACCATACTCTTAGTTAATTTATGAGTTATTAAACTAAGACTTTAATTAAAGTATTATCCTAAAGATTTCATATTATTTGTTTTATACTTAGCTAAGCTTCTTAATGCTTCAATCTAAGTGCTAGGTTAATCGGGATGCTTAGGAAATAACTAAACCCTTAATCATAGATCTTAGATAGTTTAACAATCATTAGATTGACTTGGGTCCTACTATAGGGTCCCATAACACTTGGTTAATCTCCCAACTTTAGCCTTATAAATTAGATTCACTAATTCTAACACTTAGATCTACATCCTCTAACTAAGTAGTATTACTAAGTTTACATTTAGAAGATTTCCTCTCTAATTGACCTAATATACTCACTAGGGTCATCCTAGTCATTTAGAAAATCTAATTTGGTATTTCCATTATTCTTGGAGATTTTGATTAAGATAATATTATCTTAGGAGCTAAATATTGACTTTTCAAATTAAGGATCCAATCATATATTTCTTCATTCTAATAGCAAGATTTTTGTCAAATGAGTCCATTGACATCTTAAACACTAAATTTGGTTCATTTGAGGTCATAATATGTCTTAATTAGGGTTTACCATGATTAAAGAATGATTAGCAAAACCACTCCCAAAAATTGAAATTTCAATTTAGATTATTGTTCATCTCATTTTTTTGATCAAAATAAAATATAAAATTATATTATTTGGATTTAAAGTGATCAAATTATTTCATTAATTTATTTGGAATTAATTTCCTAAAGTCTAACTTAATTACATTTACTGTGTCGTTTATTAAGAACAGAACATTCTCAAAATACTCCATTTTGTTATTGGGCTGAGGTGCGGGCTGATGAAACCTCAAATTAGGGTGAACTTATGATGTTAATTCTAAGAGATTTCAGTCACCTTAGGAGATGGGCGACCTATCAAAATGTTCAATGTAGCAAGGTGCATTGATGGGTACCAGAAGCCCCATGGCTGGTGGCGTCGATCAACGAAACCTTACTCAGTCGAAGCTCGGCCATTAGGGTTTATTGTGCAAGCCAAATTGACTTGACGCAAGCCACACATGAGGAGGTTTTTGTGCCTACACCATCATCATCCTCAGGTGATTCGATTGAGCCTATTTTTGGCGTATGGGCCCTCCCAGATCGCTGGGAGTCTACTCGACTGGGGCTCCATTGTTGAGCACTATGGAGCCTGGTTGTGTCGAAGCTCAACCACGTTAGGTCAAGCCAGGTTGAGCTCGATAATCAATGAATCGGCCCCATAAATGTGAATTGGATGCACTGTGGGGTTGAATCGAGCAATCCTTCGACGGGATTATCCTCGATTTCTTGACAAATACAAATTTGGGAAATCAACCCAATCCCAAGCATAAGATCGATCAATCAATCTGATTTTAATTCAATTTCAATCCTACAATTGTCAAGTTTGATTTAACATTCATCAAAAGCATTTCCATTGGCAAATTGAGATATTGGCGATCAAACTGATTCAGTTCAGGGGGGTACCTGACGTTGGGATGTTTTTGAGGGCAAATACCGAGCGTCCCGAGGGTACCAAGCTCTAATCGAGGTACTGACCTCTTCCTTAGGGTCTAAGCTTGCCATATGGTGCTCGAACACCGGGCTTAACCCACTGAATTACTGGGAAGATTCGTTGGAGCGAGTTGACGTTTGTCGACCTTAAGAGGAATTGGTTGAGGTACTGGGAGCGATTGGAAGGAAATTGAGATTAATGGGGGCTCAATGTTAGTGTAAAAGAGCTCTAAAGGTTTTGTGGAGGTCTGGCCATAGCTTACTAGCCATAGTCCAAGGGTTAGCTTCCCAGAGCCTATTATGGGTGCCTCCGAGCCTCTCGGCATGCCAGGTGATTTCCTCCGCTTAGGGCAATGGCTTGGCGGCATGGTGCGAATGTGGGGAGCAAGTATGGCACGTATTGGTAAGGAGGATTTTGGGTTGTCAGGCAAGTGGGACCAGAGATGAAGATGAACAACGTCGGGAGCTTCTAGCACCATCTGAGCCTCGTTTGAAAATGCAGAATGGCTCTGATTGCTTGAATCATAATGATCGATCGTGGATTAACAACATCCATTGGATCCGTGGCACGATCTGAAGGTCATAATTTGAACGCGTTAAGCGACAATGGGATAGTTCAATTAGAGCCATATGATCCATTCCTAGAATGCGGAACGATCAAGATCCTTTGGATTTGGTATTCCATGTTTTAGCTCGCTACATGGGTGATGAGCCTCATATATATATAGATATTTGTTTAGTTAGAATGAGTATTTTTAGTAAGTTTAGTTGATATTTTACTGTGTTTTATGTGATAATATAGCTCAAATGATTAATCCATGCAAAAAGAGGCAAATAATGAATTTTTCTTAAGAAAGGACACTATGGCATGTCGTAGCGCATGAGATCACAAGAATTCCACCACAGCGTGTCATAACGTAAAGTTAGGAAATGAAGACAAATAATGTGACATGCTATAGCGCCATATGCCAAAAATTCGATGCCACAACACGCTACCACAAAATTGATTACCATAGTATTCATTAGAAGAACGCGCTTCAACGACTATAACGCCACAACGCGCTATAGCGACAAAATAATCGCAACTATGATGCCATAGGGTGTCGCGGCGCGAACCTATAAATTTTGAGTAACAACAAGTGAAGTGCCACATCGCGCCATTGTAAAATAACTGCAATTCCAACACTACAATGCGCTGCAGTGCCAGACAGAATTCCCAAAAGGCATAGGCACAGAAAATAAAATCGAAGCCAAAGCACCACGGCGTGCCATGGTGCCCACCAACAAATTTGTGTAGGAAAGCTGAATTGTTGGGAATTCAAAGGATTAAATTCAATTAACCCTTCAAACTCTCAAGACAAAAATGCAGAAAAAATAGAAGACCCTTAAATTTCAAAAGAGAATAATGGAATATTCTAAGCATTTGCACTTAATGAATTCAACTTTCAGGAATTAGTTTAAGGAGAAATTAAAGCCCAAATTTAGAGAAGATTGCTGAGGAATTGAGAATTATTTAAGGTAAGAGAGAAAGAGAAGAAAGAGAATTTTGATCTTTTCAAACTATCAAGAATAGAGAAACTCTAGCCACCATAAGAAAAATTAGGGAGAGTTCTTAAGGAGGAGGCTGCAGCTAAAGCAAGAAGAAGTACAGAGCTAAGGAAAAGTGTAAGGCTTAGAGGAAAGAGAAGACACATAGGTTGCTGAGAGCAGTTCCTGAATATCATTTTCTTACATTTACTATTTCTCATCTTATTTCTTATAGAAGGAAATGTATGCCATGAGACATTGTTGTATTTTTCTTGTTGTATTCCTTCCAATGACAGCCAAAGCCCTCCTTTTTGGGGAGGGTTTGGCAAAAAGCATGTAAAACATAGTAAATCTTGTGCATGTAAGAGAATGCAATCTTAATGAACATTATGAATTTGAGCTAAATTGTCTCTTACATTTTATTGAATGAATAGTTATTGAAGATTTAAAATGATATATTATTATAAGTAGTTGTATTTCATGAAAACCTAATTGTGTTCGTTGATATTCTCCTATTAAAGAATGTATACATAGAGCATCTACACCGTGAACGATGTGACATAAGTTCATTGAGAGTGATTGCTCGTGCATAGATTATAAATCAGAGCCTTGATCATCTGAGCTGATAAGAACAATCTAATTAAATCCTTAAACTCCATAGCTCAATCCATAACACATAGAGATGGCATGTAAGGTAGTGGATGATGTGACATAAGTTCATGTAGGCCATTACTTATCAATATGTTAAGGTATATATTAGATGCATTTGAGCCGAGACCCATCTGTTGAGCTCCACTGCTCACTATTGATTTATGCGATGTGACATAAACTCACTAAGCTTCACAACTCATTATCTTAGATAAGTAAAAAATTATATACATATGAGCTATAGATAGAAACAAGGCTTTGTGATCATAAGATAAAATAAGAATTTTATCATTTAGACAGAATGATAAATTTCATTTATAAAAAAAGCACAAAGGTGTTTGTCCTTGGTTTAAACTCTTAAGTGTTCATGATAGCACTAGATAGAGTCAAAATGAAATCAATGTTGACATCATGATAAATGATCTATTGATAATAAAAATCCTAAGAATTGAGAAAAATATGTGAAGAGAATATTAAGAGAAGAATTCTATGCATAGATCTATAACAATTGCATGCTTGAAACCTAGCTCTCCCCAATTCTATCCAACTGGTCACAAAACCAAAGTTTAGGGTAACTTAGAATAATAAAGGACCTAGACCCAAATTATCGTTAGTTTAAACATTATTGAAATAACATATACTTTAGTAACAAACACACACCATTCTTAGAGGATGATAAATCTCGAGATCTCACCATCCATTATTACTTCAGACTACGTATACTTGCATGCAACGCAGCCATCTTTTAGGTCGGTCAACATGATTCTCGCGGTTTCAAAAGTAATGGTTTAATAATTTTGTTAATTTGACTTAATAAATTAAATTCTTATAGTTTTAATTTTAATAAGAAATAAAAATTGTATTTTATATAGTTTCCCATAAATACAAGTCCAAAAATTATGAAACTTGTACCCCTAGCTTTTTTTGATATGAGAAATTCAAATATATCATCACATTTAGGATTTCAGGTCAATTTAATTTTTCTAATTTTTAAAGTATTTTCAATTAATAATATAATAAATAATTATTCTTTTCATCATTTTGATCTCAAATTCTTAGGGTTAGAATCCCAAGATATTTAAAACCTAATAATAACATGATTAAGGTTTGGTTAATCCTAATTAAGCAAGATAATAACCTTAGGTTGTTACCAAAAATGTTGTATTCTGGAGACTCTAGCAAATCCCAAAGTTGTCCAATGGATTTGGGTGCACCTAACTACAACTTGAATTGCTTTGATGTAAGAATAAATAGGAGAGGTAAAGTCTCAAGTATAATGGAATGATCTTGGAGTGGAATATAGGTCAGTTGCAGAGCTTGGAATGATGTTGGGTCAATCATAAATCTTCTAGTTGTGAAATGATCAAGTGAGCTAAAAGGGAGCATAAGGAAAAAAATTAGTTAGAAGAGATAGTGCTTGGGCACACCCAAGCAATGAGACATTATTCATCACCCAAGTCTTGAGCACTTGAGTAATTCCAAGCATTGAGAAAAGGTCTTAGAATAATATAATTGGTGTCTTAGGCATGCCCAAGCACTGAAGGCATTAACTTATCTAGTGGGCTGAGGCTTGGGTGCTTAGCCATGCCCAAGCGTCTGGACATTGTTCATCAACTAAGGCTTAAGAGCTTAGGTGCGCTTAAGCATTAAGGAGATGTTCTTGGAATAATATAACTGATAATTTAGGCACTCTCAAGCACTACAGTCATCGGACTTAGCAGGTAGGCTGAGGCTTGGGCGCTTGGGTGCGCCTAAGTACTAACACTTCTTCAAACAACAAAGCTATATATAATGACCTATGCTCTTGGGTATGCTTAGACATCAATATCCAAACCAAGCATAAGTCAGGATAGTGGCTTGGGTACTTAGAAGCGCACATGCGCTCTTTATATTTTTTATACAATTAAAGCATCCTAAGAGCCCGACACTTGGGTCTTCTCAGGCACAAATCAATAAATAAAAAACTATGGAATAAATTAGGTGTGCATGAATGATAAATTGGACATGTGGCTTATCCAAGAGGGCATGCCTAACAAGTGCAAACATTCAAAGACTCATAAAGACGGATAGAGGGTTTTTGGAGGAATATAAATACAAAAGATGCTTAGGGTTCATGTGTGATGCTATGTGTGTTAGAGTGTTGTGTAGTGGTTAGAGGCTTGAGCTATGGAAATTGTGTGCTTTGAAGGAGTTGTGAGTGGGCTGGGAAAACCTTGAGGGTTCTTGAAGAAAGTGAGATCTCTCTTGTATATTCTTCTTAAATCATCATAAATGTCTTCATGGAGTGGCTCTGAATTATTTCCTTTTTTTGGGGTTTTCACATAAAAATTTACCTATGCTTATGGATGATGTGTTTCTTGGTCTTGATCATGCATTTTACATTCTAAGATAATAAAAGAAGAAGATCCTTTGGTGCTTTCGTATTAACCTTGTCTATGATGGATGAAGTGAAATCAACATCATGGTTGATGTAAATAAAGATAAGTGCAAAATCAAATAATCAAGCACATAATTAATTATAATATTTTAGTACATCTTATCTCTCCATCTACTCTTTAGAGATTTTCCTTCTCTAGAAATCTTCTAAACATGAGTCACTCTTTTGCTATATCAGCAAGTAAGAAAAACTTCCTTCCTTTGCAAAATGTTGGCTACGGAGCAGAGGGGTATTCTGTGAGGACCAGATGCTGGGTTAGCGGGAGCTAATCCAACACTAGTTTTTGGATAAGTCCTCTAGTCGCAGGATCATATTGAGTGGTTTAAAAGACAAATATAAAGACATTAAACATAACTTAATTATTCATAAATCACAAGTTTTAATTATAAAGGATTAAAATAAAATAAAAGTTACAAACTTTAAAAAGAGTAAAAAAGAGCTATAAATTAGCAAGTAGCAGTATCAACACTTATTTAGTTCTTAGCACCTTTCCTTTAGGACGAACTCCTGGTCTTGGCACGTTTCAAAAGTGCGGGTATTTGCATACTAGTTAGTTGTGAAACTAAATACTGATAGATGTCAATTTTACAATTGTTAAATATTAAGCAAAATAAGTAATAATTTGGCAGCAAATAAAAAGTTGTATAAATTTATCTCTGCAAAATCTGTTTCAATTGCACTGAAACTTTAGCATAAAAATAATTGTTGTCATAAAATTAAATATAAAATGTTAGTGTTTGATATATGGCGCAAAAAATATGATTTTATTGGGCAAGTACAAAACCGAGAAAAAATGAATGTTCATTTTGTGTTACATATTCCAACTTCACTCTATATCTGCCCCTCAAAGACTTATCAGTATATGCTCCTTATGACTCCTGATGTCGGACAATCCCATCTTAGCAGTTGTCTAATCAGACTAAATTATATCAATATGGAGCCACTGCTGCTCAGTTATCTAAACTTTTTCATATATCAATTTATGTAACTTTTCAAATCACTTTAATCAATTTGTGAAATGTTAAGAAGAAAAATATATTTAAATAAGAGTAATAAAAGACATCTGATACATTTTTCTTTAAGTTCAAAAGTGAGATAGTTTGATCGAATTTGCATTTATATTTGATATTTAAATTAGCTTTTTATTCAATATTTTTAGGAGTAAATATTTTCCTCGTTTCTATTCTATTTTTCTTTCGCTTTTTTTATTTTGATAGAAGTTTGAATTTTTAAGTTACTGAGATGATAATAATATTTATTATAATGCTATTATTATTATTATTTAATAATAATAATGATTATAATAATATACGATAGAAAAAGACAAAATGAAAAGGATTGAATTAAAATTGACATAATAAAAATAATAATAATTTTATAATATTTTTATTATTTTTATTATTGATTAATGAGAATAATAATAATATTAATGACTTAATAGAGGTAGTATAATTAATAATAAGAAAATAAAAAGAAGCAAAGATAATAAAAAAAATGCAAAATTTCTCTTCTTTTCATTCTCCCCTAACCTATGGTTAGGGTTGCCAGGAGCTGTAGGGAAGCTGGACATGTATGAAGGGGGCCAAAGGGGGTCACTGAAGTGGGGTGGTTGGAGGGCTGGCTCGCTAGAGGAGGGAGCTGGCTGACTGGCTGCGGGAGGAGGGAGCTAGGAAGGTTGGTTGGCAGGGTTTGACTGAGAGAATTGGTTGTGGGGAAGAAGGAGGGAAGGGGAGGGGTATATATAGAGAAGGAAGGGTGTGTGGTCTGCCAGGTGGGCCAACCAACCTACGCCAAAATGGCACATGGGGCTCTGCGTGTGGGACTACAGGCATAGGAGGCTTCGTCTGTAGGCTCTGTCGAGCGACATATAAAGTTAAATCTTTCACATTTTTCCTCCGTTTGACCTCTAAAATAACGAAACTTGACACAGAAGTGTGTTATGATGTGACGAACACTCTCGTGCCAAAAAATTTCAATTATGAGCAAAATTTTTATTTTATCTTAATTTATGAAGTTTGAAACTTCAAAAAGTAATTGAGATCGAACTGCCGCTCAAAAATCGATGAAACTCTTAACATACTCTTAAAATAATATACTTAACATAATGACACAAAAATTGATAAGATTGGACACGTATTAAATTTTCTCAATTTATTGAACTTTTAAAAAAATTTAGTAATTAAAGTGAAAGTTTCTGTTATCCGGATTTCTCCCAAACTAGGATATTTTGATCTAATAATTATTTCTAACTAATGATATTTTTGATTTGCCATAATTTGAAGTTCCCCAGATCTTGATTTTTGAGTCAGGATTTGACTTAATTTTGTAAAGTAACGACACTAGGTCGTTATATATTCCCTCCTTCCCAACAATTTTACTTATAAAGAGATGCCTAAAAGAAATTTCTCTTGTGAGTTTGGTTACATTAAAGAGAAAGGTACAAAAGGAAAATTAAAACTTATCAAGCCTCTAGAAAGTGTTTTTAGAAATGTCTCTTAAGCTTTGAGACTACTGTTTGAGTACTAGAGAGACATTACAACTTGGAGAGCTATTGGAACTTTCTTATTTGAATCACTTTCGCTCTTATGTATTAAATAGTAAAGAGGATTTTTTGAGAGCTAGTGAGGTGATTTGAGAGGCCGCCCAGAGCCCATATTTATAATCATTGTGAGGTAATCTCAAATCACGTAGCAACTTTCTTATGAAAATAGAGATATGCCTAGGCTTGTCTAGGATGCACATAACAGCATGGGCCGAATATGTGGCATAATAGTTTGTTTTTGGTTCAATTTGAGCAGTATCCAAAAGGCATGATCCCATTTAGTTGTGCTAGTGTACTTGCCTACTTGCATGACCAATAGGTCAACAAATAGTTTGGTTTGCTCTTTGAATAAATATATTTCATCATAGTTTCAAAGAATAGAAGCACACAAAGCTTGTAATCTAACCTAAGTTTAATTACAAGATGTAACTATAATATACATAAGAATATAAATATGAATAATGATAGAACCAAATAAATAAATATTGAGGCAACTAGTATAATCTTCATCTTGACATCTATTATTCATAGTGTCTTGTATAATAGGTACAGTGCATCCATATGCGCGATCATCAAGTCTTATTTTTTTCTAAGGCTTTCAATACATCTACAAGGCTTGATTTTCTAATTTCTTTTGCATGTTTAGTTCATTAACATCAGGGTAGCCATGTCATTGAAACTCCTATAGTAAATAGAGAAGGGTATTAAATCCTGGCGCTGAATGTGAGCGCATGCGCACACAGTCTCAAGTAATATAAAATATAAATCGTGAATATCATTTTCATAGAAATTAGATAATTACCACTATAACCTTCTCAAATTATTGCAGTTTCCTAATTTGTATTTTTCCATGAACTTCTCTAACTAGCTCCAAAATTGGCATGTTCGCCATCCGGCATTTGGGCATGGTCAGGTGTCTTTATAAATATGGTCGAGCACTTAGGCATGACCAAGTGATACTAAAAATGGTATTGAAGGCATGCTGGGTGCTTGGGCATGCTCAGGTGCCTAGTTTTCTGCTCCCAAGTATATATTTAGATTCGAAGTCCTTCGAGGGCCCAAACAATTGTTAAATCACCTAAACTTAATAGACAAACTATTTAAATAGTATTTTATTCAGGGATAACAAGTATTGTGCTAATGAATACTAGTATATTTAGTCAAATATAAAAGTAAATTGAAATTATAATTAGCAAAATTCTCCCACACGTATGTTATTTTGTCCTTGAACAATGGCTAGTCTAAGCTTTATTCCTCATTAAGAAAATAGATCAAGAAGTGTTATGTATACGCTAATTCCAACTTAGGATATTTGATTAGGAAACATACAGGGACACAGTTTAACCACAGGCTACAACATTCTCAATTTTGGGAAAAGACTAAACACAAATCAAACGATAACACAAAAATATGTTTTATATTCTCCCAACCAAATAAATGTTGTTTACAAGATTAGTCAAATAAGGATATTTGCTTAAAGAATTTGAAACTACCTTTGTGTCTCGCGGGTGACAATGTTCATCACTCTTTCTTTAATAACAGATTATACCACATAAATTTATATTTTGTGATTTTCCACTGATTCACATAGTAGACAATCCTTTAACCACCTAGGTGCAATACCCTTCTTTTTTATTTGAATGCTCTTTGTTTAACGGCCTCAAGAAATAATTTTGTATTATTAATTGATCATCATGTTTTAAACTCTCTTTATTTCAAGTATAATTAGACAACCATGTGGTTCAAAAGCTCCCTATTAGTCATAGTAGTACAACTTTGCGTTAGCATTGGGAACATATGCAATATTTGAACTAGGATAGGGTCTTAACTAGTCATAAAGTTTTTGGAGAATTAAATCTACAATAAGAGTAGCATTAAAAATTTCATCTATCCCTCTCCCACACTTAAACGTGCATTGTCCATAATGTGCAATAAGAACAAAACAAAAGTAAGAACGTCGGCATAATAGTAAAAAGAAGAATATAACATGATAGATGCTGACCATTTATTCTTTATCCTCATCTTTCTCCTTGTCCTCGATGGCAGGTGGGATCTGAATCATTGTCAATAGTGGAGATGTGGCATCCCAAGGTCCTTTGTGTAGGTGCCAATAAGATAGCATCAGGCACTAGGACTCATTGAAGTCTTGATTATACTGAAATTATTCATGGAGTGTGTTTATTGCGTATCTAAGCTACAGTATATATCATTTGTTTCCTCCTACTAGTTCATGCGTTTCCCACAATGCAACTCCCCTTATGACATAGAAAAAAAAAGTGGCTCCTCCGCATGTGAAGTTGTGGGTCGTCAGCGGCCAATACTATCGAACTTGTGGTGCGTGATGTGGGGGGGAAGGGGCGAAGTTGGAGCTAGAATTCGGAAGATCTCCCTCGGATGCCAACGATGCCAAAATAGCTGCAAATCAGAGAGCCAACAAACATGGCTTAGTTCTTACTCGCAATATTTTCCTTCAATTGTTGGAAAAGAAGGCAATCGACGTTGATTGGCATGCCCCAAACTATGACAAAAAAGTTAAGGTCGCTCATTGCCCATATTATCTGATGGCATTAGATTTCTCGGAATGAATTGATGCCAATATTTAGCCTCTGCTGTAAGTTAAGCTTGAGCAAAGTCGAATACTTTGTCTCCTTGTTGCCACCACCTAATCCCATGCTCCATGAGCGTAATGATTACGTCAGTGTAATTGGTTGGTGCCTTTCTCCAATAATTGCTTGTCTCCGCACTATGATAAAGGTTATTCATACATGCTTTAGAGATGCAGATAACATAAATTAGGCCTTGTGAGGTGGAGCTTTATTGTTCCTTTCTCTTGGAGATCTTGGAGCTATTGGGAATAGGATGGTGTAGAGTGCTGGAAATTGTGATCCAGGAATAAGTTACTATAATGTGGTGTATATGTTGGAAATTGCTTAAGAATAATGTGATGACTTATTTTAATTTTATGAACTTCTATGGTATTTATAGTCTTGTGAGGCTGTTAGGGTGCAATAGACTAATTTAATTTTTAGCCAACTAGATCAGAAGGCACTGATGGTTTTATGATAACTTTAGGAAAAATGGAGGTAGTAATTGATTATCCGACTGGATGTGTTGTTAAAGGGGCATGGCAGTAAGAGTAGGGCTTGTTTTAAGCTTTTAAGGAAGCTAAAAAGGATAATCACATGGCCCAAATTTGAATCATTTTATAGTTTATTGTATCCTATGGCTTGTATTCAACGAGAATTTTGATAACTTTTGAGCCCGTAACACCTAAAGTTAGCCAGTTAAAAGCTTACATTACCCAATGCTTGCGTCGAGCTTATTATCATAGTGCAAAATGAGCATATATATGTGTTGGCTCCTGGCTGGTCCCAGGCACTGACTCCTCAGCTAGTATAAAGTTTATCATCAAATGACCGACACTTGGGTGCTCCCAAGCGTTGGGTTCACTGTTAAAGCGCAAATATCCAAAGTCGCATGGGCGCACCTAGGTGTTGGTTTCTCAGCCAATGCACGTTTTGAGATAATTAACTAGTGCTTGAATGAGCCCAGTGCTAGGCTTAAATGAGAAAACTCAATTATAAAATTATCAAATTGCACTTAAAATTTGTACAACGTGTGTTCTCAAAGTTTTTGAATAGGAAAATAATTTATGTTTGTTGCGCCCAAGTGCCAAGCTCTCTGTGAAGCCAATCATAGAAAATTTTGTTCAACAAAAGCTACAATTAAATCTTATGGCGGTTATTAGGTACTGCAATTAAATTCTATTTAGCCTTTCATCCACAGACTAATGGTCAAATTAAAGTGGCGAATAGATCTTTAGAGAATTTATTAGGAAGTCTGGTGGGAAAAACTTGAGCAATTAGGATTTGCACCTTCATAAAAGTTTTTCTATAATAATACTTTTTCTAGAACTACCAAGAGAGGACCCTCTGAAACTGGTTATGGGTATACTCATAGAAAACTAGTTGACCTAGTTAGCTTGCTTAGCCAAGCACATTCGAATATTGCCTTTTCTTTTGTTAGAAATTTTCTTAAACTTCATAACAATGTTAGAACTCAAATTAAGAAATCTAATTGAAACTATGCATCAAAATCTAGCATAATAGATCGATAAGGAGTTTTAATGAAGGTCATTATATGATCATTCACATTCACCCTGAAGACATTCTTTGATAAAAAACAAGAAATTACAAGCTAGAGCTATAGAACCTTTCAAATTCCTTGGAAAAAATAGGCTGAATGCTTGCTTTATTGATTTTTTTTATATGTTTATTAATCCTATTTTTCAATATTAAAGTTTTAATTCCATATTCAAATGAGCTTTTATAAGAAAGTGCAGATACTTCTCTAGATGGGTAGAATGGTAAATCGTTTACTGAAACTCATTAGTCTACATTATTAAGATTAATGCTATTATTCATGATGAGGTTGTGGTAGGAGAGCAAGTTTAGCACAAGTTCCTAATTCGATGGAAGGACGGACCACCATCAAAAGATACTTGGTTGACACATGATGAGTTATAAAGGCTCCACCCCAACCTACTTGATGCCTACATTGACTTCGACTCTATGGAGTAGAGTTCTTGTGGTGGGGGAGAGTTTAATGCAGTACGAAGGCCTATACAGGAGTGTATTTTGACACGAGCATAGGCAAGGAACTTGGGGAGCTTGAGGAGTGCTCGACTGCATCATGTTTTAGCTATTGTAAGGTTATTATATGTAACAACCTTAAGTTGTTACTTTGCTAAATATAGGCTAAATCAAATCCTATTCAAGTTGCCATTAATTTTTAACTATTATTATGACCAAATCTTAGAAATTTGGGATCCATTGCGACAATATTGTATTTTTTGATTATTTTAATCAAATTCACTGCCTTGAAATTAGCTAAATTATATTGACCTTCAAATCAAAATTTGATTTTATTTTTGAATTCCTCACACCCAAATTAGCTAAGTGTAAATTTTTGAAAATTTTTGAAAATCATTTAGACCTAATTTGATATTTAAATTCAATTAGAGTATATATTAATTAAATTATATATTAATTTTTTTGAAAATACCTAACCTTAACTGTCGTGCGTAGCAGCGTATCTAACCAATTCAGTTGTCCCCACCTTTCCTCCATTGGATCAGACGATCCTGAATCACACCACAACCCAGATCTAAATCATGTCATTCAATTTTAATGTAATTTTAGTGTATTTGTGCGGCCATGATTAATCACAGCATTGTTCAGTATCATCCCCAACCTTCTCGAATGGCCCTAATAGTATCCCAAAGGATTTCCACTATGGCAGTATAGGGATTTGTTCTTGTCCCCCACTACTCTCTGAGCCCCAACAGTCTGGGGGCTCAATTCTTCTAGGCCTACCCTCATCGGGCTAGGCCCAATATTCAAAAATCTCAAGTCAACCATTGATGACCAGCCCAAGCTCCCCTTTGAGCTTCAGGCCATAAATAGCCATAAAATTTCTCTATGAATCTCTTTGCTCATTGAGAAACCCATATGAAGCTCCCAATTTCCCTAGCTAGCTTCATGCATCCTTGCTATCCATTCAACCTCGGAGAGTCCCAATCGCTGCTCCCGGTGCTGTAGTGGGTGAGAATTGAAGTTCAAGTCCCCAAAAGCTTGCTGAGAGCTCAAGGAATCTTTTGAGATTAAGATAAGCCTCTGGAGTGCACATAATCCCCATCAACTCACTCAACTGTCCAGGTACCTCCATTCCTTTGATAGAGCCTTGCAAAAACACTAAATTCATTCTAATTATTGTGCTAAATTTATATTAATTTTAGGTAATTTTAGATAGTTTTGATGTACTTCTCTCCAAATTTCATTTTTGTATGTTTTTTGGAGCATTTTGGATAAAATTCCAAATGTAATAGATGAGAAAGGATAGCCCGATGCTCAAGCGCACCGAGGCGCTTCTCTACAGTCATAGGAGCCAAGAGGCAGAGAACTGGGAACTATGGCGCAACATCTTTTATGCTTATCCGAAGGCCTGACGCTTAAGTGTGCTCAGGTGCTGAAGACAGAAAGCCTGGCGCTCAGGCATTCTCATGCGCTAGTCGAAGAAACTAAAAATAGAGGCATAGGTGCTCATGTGCGCCCAGACGCCAGAAGCAGATGCACATCCTGAGGCTTGGGCACTCAGGCAAGCTCTGGCGCATGACAGAAGAACTTTTACAGAAGGAATATTTTTTCACTTGAGCCAATGAGCCATTTGGGCTATCATAGGGTGTCTCTTGGCAATACTATTTAATGAGAAGAGAAAACCCTAAAGAAATGAGAATATTGATCAAAAAGCAAAAACATAAAATTTCTAAGTCATTTGAGAAAGAGAGGTTCCAGGAGACTGCATGTAATAACCCGAAGACTGGGGTTGGGAGATTTCAAATAATAATTCTAGAATAAACATTCATCACAAAAATTACTAAATAAAAAAATATCCATACATCTCAAAGTCAGAAATTTAAATTAAAGTTATACAAATTATTTTAACTTAACTAAATATAAAATTCAAATAATGAGTCTCCATCTCACATTGGATAATGAATCATTTATATTTCTTGAAATTAAGTGGGCTTCCACTTCTAATTCTCACAACCTATATTAATTATCAATATTTTCATTCAGGCAGGAGTACGTAGAGCATCTAAAAGTAATAATTTATAGCATCTTAAATAGGTTACAAAAATCAATGTAATAAAGTATGATGGAAACACTATCATTACAATTTGTGGGGCATGCTAATTTCAATAATAGGTAATTTGCAATGCTCAAGCGGCTCCTATAATTTCAAAGAAAAAATATAAATTGATATGAATGGAAATAACTTGGTATGAATGGAAATAACATAGCATAAATTACTATGTGATATAAATATATCATTTTGGGCATATAACTCCAACGCTTTATTGGAAAACTCAGATATTAACATCAAAATTATTCTAAGAAGCTATATAATTACCCATCGGTAATTGTTCACATAAATATCATTTGGGTGAGTATTTCCCTTGGATCTTCTGCCCCTTCATAATGGACTAGATCCCTCCTTATCTCTTCATGAGTTACTAGCAAAACCCTACATGTACATGTTCAATTTTATTCTACCTCCAATTTTATTTTACCTCCAAAGACTCCTTATTTCTTAATGAGTTACAAGTATTTATGAAAAGTAAAATGCAATTTAACTTAGCATAATACTGAGGTACATGAAATAGTTGTACATATTCAAATGAAATAAGTTCAAATAATGCTAAAAATAATATAATTAGAATAACTCTACGTACCTGATCAATTTGTTTACTCTGCAAAACTTTCCTTATAAAAATCTATTAAAAATTAATTCTTATATAACGATTTACTATTAAAAAACTTAGGAAATTATAATGTAAAGTTTTGGGTTAATAATACAAAGTTTGGGTAAAACCTTTAAAATTGGTTAGGTGATGTGATTAGGGTTCTTAGTGAATTTTGGACACCTAAATGAAGGTACAAATAATATTTTTAACTATTGATATTTAAATAAAAGTTATTCCTAATTAATAGAAGATTAAGCATGTCAAATTTTAGCTACTAATTTTAAAGTATTGTATAAGTTATGAATGTGTAAAGTTTGGGAAAAATGTTGTCTGTTTCTAAAATGTTTTATGTAAGAGATAGTCACATTATTTTTCAAACTTTGAACCTAAATATGAAGATATAAATGAAAAAACTAGGTTATGAGTTCAACAGTGAAATTATTGATAATATAACATAGAGTAATTATGCCCAAAATTAGTTAAATGGATGGTTGGATTAAAAGTTATGATAGCAGTAATATAGCAAGAAAAATTTTAAAATATGTCAAAATTGTTTCTAAATTTCAATGGGTGTTTGCTGATGTTTGAGTGCCTAAATGGTTACCTTAGAGTCCCAATAGACTAGAAAGGTCTATTATAAAATTGTTTATGAAACATAGGACAGTAAATATGCAAAGTTATAACACTTAGATCATTGTGGTTAAAAAGTGATAGTTTTTCAAAGTTAACAAAAAAAAAGAAATTTTTTAAAAATGTTTAAATAAAAATAGAATTTGTTTCTCAAATTTAGGATGGTTTTTAAACCTCTTACAGAAAAAATTACGGTGTAGTGTCTTCTAGTGAATTGTTAACAATATATATGAAAATGTGTGTGCAAAATTACAACAATTAATTTTGAGTAAAATAAGAATTATGATAACATGAAATAGGGATGAAAAAATCCTAAAATATTTAAATAAATCTAAGAAATTTTTTCTTGGAATCTTATGAATCTACAAATGAATTATTCAACCTAAAATATTATTATGGATGTGCCTAGAACCTACTAATATTATAATAATAAGTTATTTTATCATTATATATATTCAACATGAAATATATTTGGTAAATGAGAGAAATAATGAGAGAATCAAAGAAGAGATTATCTTGAAGCAATGATTTTTTTTCTTATGAAGCCTAGATCTTCTTTTTATTATGGAAAGAATGAGGTAGTGCACTATAGACCTCCTTCTTTAGGTGGTTTAGAGTTTCCAAAATCTTCACATTACCGTAGGATTTACTTAGGGATAAAGTCTGTAGTATTTGGAGAGGAGGAGAAGAGGAAGGGAAATGGAGTTTGACAAATGCTTTCAAATGGAGATAAGAAAGAAATAAAGAAAGGATTCTAGGTTTTTAATTAGGGTAAGAAGGTCTTGGAGTGCCTTTAAGGCTTGATCAAAGATTTAATTATGTATGTTTGATCAAGCTGAAATTTGAATAGCTCAAAATAATTTGCCTTAAATTCATTCTTAATTGAGAATAACTTTTGTGAAATATCAATTGGTGCCTTTAATTAGGTAATTTAAATGCAAAGTCCCCAAAAATTATGGCATAATCTTGCTTAATTATCTAAGAATAAAATTTTACTATTTTTCAAAATTAATAAAAAAATGTATCTCCAAAGTTTAAATTTAAGACCCAAAATGAAGATCTCATTGAGAGAAATCGATAGACACTAAAATTATCCAATTTGGCCAAGTGGTTATCCCGAGATCTGAGTTTGAAGTTGACCAAAATCAGGTTCCAAATGTATTTTTTTATAACTCATCCATTTTAGCTCCAAAAATTATAAAAGTTATGTTGATAGCTAATTTGATAGTGTAGAATTCAAAAAATAAAAAAATATTTCAATTTTGACACCCAAAAACTTATATAATAATTTTGATTTAAATCCATCATAAAATAATTAAAAAAAATTCCCTCATAGAAAAATTCTCAAAAAATTACAAAAATTCTCAAAAATTATTCTTAACAACTTAGTATTTTGTTTTTGTAAAAATAATTAGAGTATTAAAATTAACTAAGATAATAAATAATAACTTTATTAACTCAAAATCTTAGGATTTTACGTTCTCCCCAACTTAAGAGGGTGTCGTCCCGACATCAGTTTAAAATTTTACTAATTCAACAATTGATAAGAAAGAATTTAATGTTCTAGTAACTTACAGCTCTTAGGTAAATAGTTGTGGAAAATGTTTTCTCATATTAGACGCTTCTTCCTGAGTTGCTTCTTCACTTCACCAATTCCTCCATTTCACTTTCACCATGGGAATCGATTAGCTACATAATTG
The DNA here is from genome assembly GCA_016760335.1 of Gastrodia elata. Lineage (NCBI taxonomy): Eukaryota > Viridiplantae > Streptophyta > Magnoliopsida > Asparagales > Orchidaceae > Gastrodia > Gastrodia elata. Next base: position 50,319,378 of record CM028674.1, on the reverse strand, counting down.
CGTTACATCTCGATCTAGGATTTGTTCAGGTTCAATCACAAAATTGAGATTTAGTGGTAGGTTTATTTCTTCTACTTCAATTCATAATGTTGGTTATGACAAGCACTCTTAAGGATGAGATATGGATGACATCATGCATCAAACATAAATGTAGAGGCAATTTGAGTTGATAAAAAATTGACCCAACTCTTTAAAAAATTTCAAACGGGCCATTACACTTTGGACATTATTTTTCGGAGACTCTAAATCTTGAAACTCCCCTGTATGGATTAACTTAAGATACACAAAGTCTCCCACTAGAAACTTTAAATGATGATGACTAAAATCAAAGTATTGCTTCTACCTATCTTGGGCTGCCTTCAGTTGATGTTGAATTAAGCTAGCTTTCTCCATAGCTTGAATCACAAGATCTGAGTCGAATTATTTTCCCTCACCGATATTATTTCAGGGCAGCGGGGTGATACATCTTCTCCCATATAAAGCCTTAAATGGAGCCATTCTGATACTTTCTTGGAAACTATTGTTGGGAGGTGTTCATCCCAACTGCCTCCAAAATCTAACACATAAAGGCAAAGAAGAAGATTGTTACTCTGGCTAATATAAGATAAACCAAGCACTAATTCCCATTCAATTAGACTCAAATGGCCAGTTAAATCTAACCCTAAAAATTTGGGATAAATCGGAGCTCATTTGAGCAAAATTATTATTTTATCAATTTTAGGACCCTCAAGATTAGCTAAATTAATTTGATCTCTAAATTGAAATCTAATTGCATTTTTGTTATCCTCACCCCATATTAGCTAAAGGTGAAATTTTGGGAATTTTTGAAGATCATTTTGACCTATTTTGAATTTAATTTAATTATGTGAAATTGCAAGTTAGAGTTTGCAACTTTTCATATTTGCATTTCTGTCCTATCCAACAGTCAGTTAATCTAAAATGCGAAAGCCATCTGGACCGTCTGCTCTTTTCCCATGCCCTAAATCCAATGGCGCATCAACCATCAGATTGAATCCATGATACTACGGCCGATCTCACGCCCACGGTTATTCATTAGAATGGATTGCATCACAGTTGTAGTGTCATCCCTTCTATCCATCAGATAGTTCTAGGTGCTCTCGCACTGTGGATCATCTTTCTCTTCAGCTCACTCCTGACCGCGAGAGATCCTTTGTACAAACTGTTTGTAATAACCATAAGTCATTACCTAGCTTAATATAAGCTTAATTATGCCTTAATTTTAGTTCTATTGCATTTAATATACCAATATAAGCTAATCCTGAAAGTTTGAGGTCAATTGAACCTCTCTAAGGCAAAGTAGCCATTTGATCAATCTAGATGCCTTAATTTAGATCTAAAATATTTTGATTTCAGAATTTAAATCTGATTGCATTTTTAAATTTGTCTCTCCCAAATTAGTTAGGGGTGAAGATTTGGGAATTTTTGAAGGTCATTTGGACTATAACTCAATTTAAATAAAATTGAGATATTTGCACCAAAGGGATCCCAACAATTTATATTTGCAAACCTACCCTTAAAACAAAATTAACTGTCAGGATCTGTTGTGCAGATTGCGGGCGATCCACTGTGGAGCCCGGGTCTCTCGATAACGGTGCCCCTGCTCATATCACCGTCACGCTATTAGATCCCATGGTTAGGATTTAATCCTACGGGATCATAGATCAGTTGTTGGATCTATCCCTCGGATCTTATGGCTCGGATCACTCTGGATCCGGCCGTTAGGATCCGGATCATAAGAATCGTTTCGCAATTGGATGGCTCTAGATCCACATGTCACTGTGGATCAACATCTCCACTCGTCTGCACCCTAGACCGAGAGGTTTTTGCATACACTGACAGTGGGCCTTGTCCCCCACTCCTCTGGCTAGCTCAGTAAGGTCATTAGGACCTTCCCCTTCTGTTTAGCAATCCCCAATCAGGCTCCGTGACCTGGCTGAGCTCAAATTGGAAATTGAGAGCTCGGCCATGGCTTGATTTCTCGGGCCTCCCTGGTCCAAGCTCTTTGCCTCTGGAAGCTTTCCATTTCCTCCCTATGGCCTCAAGATCCCTCCTAGGGTCATCTTGCTGATCAATTGAAGCTCTCCCCCAAATTCACCATTGTCGGTCTGCTCAAGCTCTTCCAGGCATCCCAGGATTACGAACCACTGATAGGGGTGATTTCTAGTGTTCAGGATCCCTAAGCAATCTTCTCTGAAGCTCAACAGCTCCTGTATTACCTTGGTTTCCCAAACTAAGCTTCTCTGTCAAACTAGGCACCCCCCTTTGTATGCTCTATGCCAATGAGGCTCAAGCTTCCTTCATTTGACTCGTAATGGAATGTATTGTAAAATTGAACCCAATGCATGTATACTTTTTCCTTAAGCTAGTCTTGATAGATTGAATCGATCAATTGGGCTAAGTTCTATAAAAAGGCCTGGGTCCAAGTAAGGACTCAATGATCTAGACCACCCCAGACTCAGCCACCTTAGGGGTTCGATCTGTCTCACCTCCTTGAAGGTGTAGGAATCAAACCCGGGGACAATCATGGCCTCTATGGAGAGAATTGTCTCCCTACAGTAACTCCAAAGTGAGGCCCCTCGGGTGAGTAAGGTTATGGCAAACCATACCTCTTCACAATGGGCCAGTGGGTGCGATCGCCGCATCTTAAATCACTGATTGAGCAGGGATCAATTTGGGGCCATGCCACGGTCGGGGCACCCAAAATTTGGCCGCAGAAGCTGAACCTTAATTCCCATATCTCAGGAAAGAAGGGTTGGGGATGACAGTACTGTGGAAGCCAGGTCAACCCATGACCCGCACGGTGCGATAGTGCCGGGTTCCCCGGGCCTCGGTTAACCTGCACCTTTTGGTAATGGGCCGAGCCCATTTAATAATAGTCAGATTAATTGGATTTATTTTCATGATTAATTGAATCATAGAGAAATTAAATTAGAAAAATATATATTAAATTATTTGAATAACATTTGATCCACTGATCCAAACCTTATGAAATTATATACCAAAATATTCAAAAAAATATAAGGAACAAGAATATAAAATAATATTGCACTTTTAGTGATTAGATTTTCTGATTTAGCTTAATTGATGCAGAACTTAATTAAGTTGATTAGCATGTATACTTAGTCAAATTATATGATTTAGGTGCCTTTATATTTTTAATGCCTTGTAGAATACATGTGCTAGGTGAATTTATTTCTGATTATTACTCTCTTAATTATGCCCCAATCTTGTAAAATCATGATTAGTGAAAATTAGGATTTCTACTTAGCTAAAACTCTCATCTATAGTCTCTAGTTATTTGTGTTGTTTATTCGAACACTTATGCCATGTTTCATGAAAATTCAATAGTTGGATTTATAATTAAGTGCTAATCCATATTTCTTGATCTATGGTTTGATTAGCCTTAATTACTTTCTAGTTTATGTAAATTTGTGTTCTTATGCTTCCATTTCAGTACAATGAATGTTAGAGAACTATTAAGTGAACTTGAACACATTAATTTAATGAATTTGGCATAATTAAATATTTAACTTAAGAATCTTAAGAAGTGATTAAGTAATTAATACTTAATCCTAAATTTTGAATTTAAATATTAATAATACATCAATAACTTACTGATTTGTCATTAACTCTAAATTAAACAAATGATCCTAATTTAGTTAAGTTAGGGATTAAATCTTAGCTTACCTTGATTAAGATCTAAAATCCTTAATTATCTTAAGTAAAATGGTTTGATTTAAGGATAAATTAATTTGTATAAATCTAATAATGCACCTGATTTGATATTAATCTTAACTTATTAACTTAGAATTATTAATATCTTTAATAATATAACAACCCTAGTTATTACCATAGTTAAATTGGGATTATTTAAGCCAAACCAACCTTTGATTTTGATTTTCATTGGACTCAGTGGGTCATTTAAACCTAATCCTAGAAGTTTGGAATCAATCGGAGCTTAATTGGAAAATTTGGTATTTTTGTCTATTTTTGAAACCTAGAAAATACCTAAAATATTTTGATATCCAAATCAAAATCTAAGTTCATTTTGGATTCCCCACCCCCAAATTAGCTAAGGGTGAAATTTTGGAAATTTTTGGAGGTCATTTAGGCACTTTTTAGATTTAAATTTAAATTGGTTCAATTGCATTTTAGGGTTTTAAACAATCCTTAATTACAATTATACCTTTTCCAACGGTCGACGGGTTTCCAAACCGCGGGCGCCATCCGGGCCGTCCGTTATGCAGAATTTGATCCAACGGCCCGCGACTTCGATCGGATCCGTCTAATCTCGACCGTTCCGCAGTTCTGAGATTTAATCTAACGGCATCTAATTCACCCGCCGTAAGTATCCCCAATCTACTGTTAGATCATCCGATTGGATCTAACGACCCATCTCCCATTCGTGGTTATTCGTTAAGTGTCGGGAGATCAGGGTCGTTCTGCCTCGATGGACGATCAATCAGACAATCCGGATTGTCCCGAGCACTGTGGATCTTCGTTTACCTCTCGACCCGTCTGCATCTGGTCCCCCCCCGATAGCTAGGATCCCCTCAGCCCCGTGGCAGTACAAGAAAATGATCCATTCTCCCCCTTCTGCCCTCGGCGCGATTGCCTGCCGGTTGCCTTCTTCCCAAATTGCCCAAGGCTGTTGGCCCGAGCCTCTCCCTTTGGCCTGAGCTTCCTACCATTTCCAAGCTCTGGAAACCACCCCTAGAGCTCCTAGCTACCTATAAATACCCTCAGTACACCTCAGTGAGTCCCTTTGCTCACTGAGACTCCTCAATTTCCCTAGCTGAAGCCTCTAGAGCTCCTGTCTTCCTCAGCGAATTTTTGGCGTTCCCGAAGCCTCGAACTGTTGATAGAGGGCCTGTCTGGTGTTCAGACCCCCTGTGAACCTTTGTCTGCTGGTTGGGAAGCTCCAGCACACTTCAATTCTCCTTGGCCAAGCCTACAACCCCATCCTCAGGTACAGCCTTCCCCATTGAAATTTCTTAAGCTCGGTCTCCATTCTGTCTTCTGGACGAGCCTCTGAATGTCATCTCGATTACCTTATCCACCTAGGGAACCCATTATAATTGTCGCCTGGGGCTAAGCTAGCTCGAATCGATCGTATCGATCGATTGAGCTAGCGGCCGAGCCATGGCTGAGTCCGAGTAAGGACCCAGCGATCGGCTATGCCCCAAGTTATGAAACCTTAGGGGTTCGACTCGCCTCACCTCCCTGAAGGTGTAGGTATCAAACCCCGGCCGATTAATGGCCTCTGTGAGGAGAATTGTCTCCTCACAATAAGCCTGAAATGCCCCTATCGAAGGCGTCTTGGGTGAGTAGCACCCCATCGATTCAGAGGGATCTAGATGGGGGTTCTTAGTCCAATCGACGCGTCTCGACCCTAGGAACGTGTAGGGATCAAGCTGAGCCGCCACCGTCGTCTGAGCGCCGAGAATTTCAGGGTGGAAGTTCGCCTGGGACGGACCCACCGAGAGGTTGAAGATGAAGTCCGGGCCGGGCCGATCCCGGCCAGCACGATTCTGATTTTGGGCCGCGGTTAATAACGAATTATAGGATTAAATTTTATATAGTTATTAATTTAATTAATCAAATCCTATAGTTTTAATTTAAATAAACATTCATAATAAATTATTTAAATAACTTTAGCTATACTAATTCAAATGGTATGATCTAATATACCATTTGAATTAGAAAAATATAAGGAATCTAAATATAAAATAAAATCACAGATCTAATTGTTAGATTTAAAATAATTAAGTAAACCTTTTTATTTTTAATTAAATCATAATAAATTCAATTAATCACAAAATTAATTGATTAAGGGCTCTGATTGCTCAGTAAACTATAGAGAACAATTGTAGACCCTTAAAACTAATTTTAGATACTTAATCTTCTTAATCACTCCTTAATCACCTTAATTAGGGATTAGTGAATTAAACCATAAATAAGCCTCTAATTTTGGCAAATTTGGTTCCCACTACTATCTTGAGCCTATTAGAACCTAAATGTAAGGTTGGATTGCCCTAAAGTGTCCTAATCTCACTAATCACCCTAAATGACTCAATTAAGTAATTAGTGCTAATTAAGCTTAATTAGGTTATCAAAACCTGAAATAAGTATGTTTCACACTTCAGTAATCAATAGGAAACACATTAAAGTAGATTAAATCTAATTTGGATAACTAAACACAAAAATTCCCATTGTAACCTTAAGAGGGGCATTTTGGTCACTTTGACCAAAATGTGCTTAAATGCTCCTTAAACCTAGGGAGATTTAGTAAATCAATCTCAATTGAATTATTAAGGTTCTCTGAACTTTTAAACTAATAACAATACTAATTTGGTCATTAAGCTATGAAGTCCTTAATTAAGCCCTAATTAAGATACTTAGATCTTAAGTGATCTTAAAGAAATCGCTTAGCCTTAATACTTGAATCTAGCAATTGCAACTATTAAATCTCACTTTAATAAGTTCAATCTAATTAAATTATGAACTTAAATGCCTAAAGAAATGCAATTGGTGAAGTCTAAGTTAGAAAATTAGTTAAGTCTAAAGTTATCAAATCTTAGATCTTAGACCTTCGACTTTAGATCTTCTACTTGAATTAAACCATCTCCTTTGGAATTTCCTTAATTGATTGATTGTTTAATCCCTTGAAACCTTTCATGTGGGTATAGGATGATTTAATCTATAAGATTATGAAATTATCTTAAAGATTGAATGTAGATCTTAGATTCTCAAGTTCTTAATTTATTATTTTATCTTATGATCAGTAGAATGACCTTTCACTAAGTTCTTAGTTCCTGGATCTTTCAGCTCATAGGATTCTTTACCTTTAATTTGGGTAGTAGTTGTGAACCTTAGATCTTTAATAGGACCTTTTACCTTGAATTTAGGATTGGGACACCAAAGTGGAGTTTAAGTCCTGAATCCTTAAATCTTGAATTACTTAATCAAGATCTGGGTAAGAAAGTAAAATACTAATAAATTAAGTCATTGATTTATTTACTTAAACCATATAGTCGTCACATGATTTTGGATTAGAACTTGTTAAGTTCTAATATTAACTATAATGATGTAAATCTGAGATTCTACTCAATAGCTGGATATTGGAGATCCTAAACTTGTACCTTCTCAGAGTAGTTAGATTTGGTAATTAGACAACAACAGACATCACATAGTCTAGATTGAGTCTCTTGCCTACTTTGACTAGATTGCTTTGCATACCTTGGTTATTGAGCCTTATTCCTTGAGCATAATAGGAGAACTTAGGATATGGATGATACATCCTAAGTTAGTACTTGAATTGCATATCATTCAATTCTTGCCTTGCTTGCAGTTGGTAGAATATGTCCTAGCGTAGTCTTCCTCTTTAGTAATAGTATTGTATAGAATGGACTCAGACCTAGCAGATTTGGATGGCAAGGCTGGGGATTGATTGATTGATCTCAGATTGTGGAGGCCCTGTATGGCCTATTGGCTGGTATGACAGTACTATATCTTAAGCTTATTGCTACTTTAGCTGGATTGTTTAGTATTATTTTCTTCTTGCTTTGCCACATGCTTCAGTGGCCCTATTTTCAGTATTTGCTCGCATTTGCCACATGTCTTAGTGGATTTTGCATGATTGCCTTGCTTTTGCCACATGTCTTAGTGGCTTTCTTTACTTTCTTTTCTTTTATATTAATTAGCATGTTGTATGCATACTCATATTATTACTTATATGTATTGGCATGTTCAGGATGCTAGAATTGCATGTTTTATTCAGTATTGTATGCTTTATGTACTCAGCATGCATTAATATAATCATAAGCATGTTAGGATCAGAATTTGTATCATAGTTGTTATTTCTTTTAGCTTTTAACCTCACCTTGCTTATTTTACATCGTATGTTATTTTTCATACTAGTTGATTGGCTATAAATGGATAGTTTATAGTTACCCATTTCTTTCATAGCTTGCACCCATTATTGCTCGCATGTGTAGATAATTTAAATGTGATATCTTTAAAATAATCAGTTCATTAAAATAGCCTAACATATATTTAGACAATTGTCTAACTGTAACATTTTTGTTTTGTTGGCTGGGGCCCTGGCATTTATGATACCGACAAATGTCAGATTCAGACTTGTTCGTGGGCAGTGCTGCAGGAGAGGAGCCCATTCAGGAGGAGGACCTTGCTGTTGCTATTTAAATAGATCTTGCTTTTTATTTTAGTGAGATTAAGAGATATTTTCATTTCCTTTTTAAATTTAGTTTGTGATAATTAATTCTGGATGTATTTCATTTCTGCATTATGATGAGTTACTATATTGTCTTCTTTTCTTTTCTACTATGTTGTGCTTGTGGATGTTACTACTCGCCTATTGCTTCTGCCACTTTGATATCTGTGTATATATTGATGGATATTATAGTACTTGGTGACAAGTCCTTGGCTTAAGGTAGGTTGGTTTTACCTAACCTTACTTAAGTTGAGGGATTTGCCATAGTTGGAGCATCGTACTTCCTTGTTGTCAGTACGGGGCCCCCACAAATAAGTTATGTGATTGGTCAATTTGAACATTTACCTTCAGATTCTTGATTTCCTCTTAAGTAAAACTACCAGTATAATGTAACCTATAAAATAGAATGAAATTATGAACCAATCATTCTTTAATAGCTTATGAGATTAAATCCCATGATTTTAGTATAGGTGTTGATCAGATGGGCTTACCCATTTGATCTGGTCAAATCAAACCTTAAGGAAGCAAGGAATTGTGAAATTAGAACAAAGCTTAGGAATTAGATTTTTTTTCCTTAAGTTAGAAGTGCAAGGTTATGATGATCTTGCCTTAGCTGAATAAATCAATAATTATTAAGCCCTAAATGATTGATCTATTAAGGTAGGAATAGCTTATTATTTACATTTTGAGGTAGGAACTTAGATGCTCCTTATTAGCTTTAGATGCTTAATCTTAGACCTTTGTAGTAGGATTATCTAAGAGCTTAGTATGAGTTTCTTCCATATGGTAGTAACCTAAATTTGAGTGGCCTTTAGGTTACATTCTTGGAACCTTGTGTTATACCATTTCAATAGAGTAAAGATTCATTAGTCTGATAATCCTTGTTGTCTAAATAGAATTATGGTAAATCAGTAGATTGTCAGTTAAATACAAAAGTGTATACCCAGAGTGCTGAAGTATTTCAGTAAAAATATGGGATTGGATGAGTCACTATAAGTAGGATTGTAGAGTCTCAGTCTTATCCTATGTGATTTGATAAGTACAGTCCAACTTAGAGTAAAATTTTCCAAACCTGGGTGTTTCATAATTGGGTAAACTTGGATGCTTAGTTTGAGAGAATAAACTGTAATCAGGTCATGCCTTTTATCATCGTGTGTTTTGATAAGTACAGTTAAACAAACTAAATATCTCAAGTCATCCTCTTAGAGCACAATGTAAGGTTCTAACTAAGGCATTTAACAGCTTAGTTTGAGAGAACAAACTGTAACGGGGTCATGCCTCTTATCATCGTGCACTTTGATAAGTGTAGTTAAACAAACTAAGTGTTAAATGTCCTCTCTTGGAAACAAACCAACTATGTGTATTCAATCCCTTTAGCTGATAACTCTATAAGATCTTAATTTAAATACCTCAACAAATTTAACTCAGGAGTCAGAGTTCACTTAGGTGAATTCTGCACAATGGAGAAAAATGGAATCAGTACTTGATATTGAATTGAATTTCGGGATCTGTCGATGATTTAAGGCATACTGGCATTAAAATTTTGGCATATTATAGTGTATAAGAGATGTCAGCATTAGTGGAGCGATTTGGCTCACCTAAGGACTCTGCTAGCAGAGCGCTCGCTCGCCTAGGAAATCAATGGTGTATTAGTGAGACACCCAGTCAGCATATTAGTGGCATATACTTTTGTTGCATATTCAGATTTATAATTATGAATTCAGTGACATATAGCATAATTTTGCAGTATCATTTACTCAGATTCAGATTTCATATTTAGTTTACTCATATTTCAATAGTTAGTTGTAGTTTTAGATTTATTTGCTGTTTTCTTTACATACAATTTCAATTTACAGTTCCAGTTCATAGATTTAGATTACAATTTCAGTTACTTCACTTCAAATTTATACTATTTTGTATAATAAGCTATTTTACTATCTTTTTTTATAGCTTTGCTTAAACTATTTAAATGCTAAATAGTAAATAATTATAAACTGTTAGAATAACTTTCATTATATTAGACTTCTTATCTAATACGTGGTACTTTTGGGATCCAACAATTTGCTAGATCCTGAGTAATTCGTAGAGATAGATCAGGTGGACACTCAAGAGATCCAGGAGGAGTTTGTGGAGCATTAGTGGACCTTTTTTCAGCATTTACTTTCTGTTTAATTTTCCATTTTCGTACTTAGACTCTATTTTTATGTGTTAAAAGTGTTATAATAATTATGGATGTTGTTCTTTTCTTTTTTTGAGATGAATGTTTTATTTAGTTTTTGTGATGATGAATATATCTGGATGTATGCTTTAGCCTTCGCACTCTATTTATACTTCTACTTATACTTAGCATTGTGATGTAATCAGAAAAATCATAAAATGCTAATATTCTTGTAACTTGGATAATAAATATCTTTATAATCCAAACTACACAAATACCTTACCTAATACTTAAGATAAGGACATTATACTTATCTTAAGGATTTGTACTTAGCCCTCTTCTTTTTAGGTTGAATTTTAGCAGATTTTTGGTTCAGCAGTTACAGGTATTCGGGGAGGTCATGTTTCTTTTCCTTCTCGAGTGAGGAACAATTTTGCCGCCAATCTGTTATCTCTTAAAAACATAAATTGCGTGTGACGACGGGGCTGGGCGTTACAGTTGGTATCATAGAAGTATCATAAATTGTAATATAAGGAGGATGTTCCTATCTACTTTATGACCATTCTCTGGAGCAATTATGATCACAATCACTAAGTGTAAAGCGGCATCCACAACTTTATCAAGTTAAAATTTAAAAAATGGAAAACTAAGAATGTCTAGAAAGGACACCTTAGGAATTGAACAAATGTTAAAAGATACTTGAAAGTAAAATACAAAATGACATATTAGGATTTGAACAGACTTTAAATAAGTAAAATATGCAAGTAAAGTATATATCAGTGAAACCAGCATAAGACCATAACTAATAACTGAATGAAATTTTAGGAAATGGATTATCAACAATCCGAGTACTACTAGTACCTTGGGCTATTCGACGAGTATTGGGCAAATGATTTCCAAGATGAAAAAGTTTATGCAAGGATCATGGATGGATTATCTCCTCGCAATGTAGAAGTTTTGTATAAGATATTAGTTCTTTCAACCTTTTGAGGAACTAGTCTCTTTGTCCTGGAAATGGAATGGTTAGATCGAGTGACTACCTCTTTTAGAGAGACTACGTGTCCAGATGATTACCACATTAAGATTCTGGGTACTCAACTTAGAGGCTCAGCTGACAAATGGTGGTGTTGGACCTACAAAAGATTCTCGAGGAAGTGCTGTGTAGTATCATATGATGATTTCTGTGTCTCTTTTAGAGCAGAGTATTGTAGTTGGTATCCTTGAGTTATCTCTTATATCTTATTTTTGCATTAGCTATCCTTTTTGTTGATCGATGTAACTTCTCATTTGAGAAAGTAATTAAAAGAAATAGTGGAACTTTATTTCTTGCTAAATTCATGTTTATGGGTATTGCAGTCATGAATCCTGGATCCCCATCAGCCCCTACTCCTGTTAAGAACATGGTATCATCCTCGGGCGGACCAGATGAACTGAAATCTCTTGCTAGTCTGATGAAGGCATTTATTGAGAGTAATGCCCAATAATCGCAAGAAACTTGTGCTTTAATACTGAATACCCTACAACAGTCCTTCCCTCAAGTGGGAGCCTCCTCTGTACCACATTTCATGGGAGATGGAATTCTCCATAGTTTTCTATGTCTACCAACACCTACATTCAATGGGGCCCTAAACACCATAGATACAATCAGCTGGTTAAAAGCAGCTAAAAGGAATTTGGAGAGCATCAAATGTCCCAACTCTGAGGCAGTTCATCTGGCTACTCACTTATTTTAAGATGAAGCCAAATACTAGTGGGAAAATAAGCATAACACCAAATTTGCTGATTACAAAATAGAGGATATTTTGTGGGAACAATTCATGGAGGTTTCAAGGAAGCCTTCATTCTAGTATATGCTCAAGCAGTACTAGAAGACGAGTTGCTACATCCGACACAAGGTGGACGATCTATTGCGGACAACGAATTAGAATTTCGCCGTCTATCGCGCTTCACTCCCGAATTGGTGAAAACTAAAGCTTCGCGTTGCCACCAATTCCTGAAGGGGCTAAAAGATTCTATCAAAGCCCACCTTATCTCTCATCAGATTAGGAATTTTCCTAAATTGGTAGAAGTTGCCTGCCTGTAGGATGGCTTCCAAGGGCAAATGGACCTAAAGAGGAAGGCCAGCTTTGTGCAGCCTAGTAGAGAGAGCTTTGGTCATCAGAAGGTGGCCAAAGTTGATAACATGGATGCCGAGCCAGCCTCGGTTAAAAACACTGAATGTAAATGCCATCACCCATATGGAAATATTACCACATGGGTAACATGTGCTACACTCGCGGCCGGCAGAGCCACCATTTTTATCATTGCGATGCCAAATTCACTATCGATGGAGTGCCAATCACCCATTCTCGGTGTGATCAAACCTTCCATCCACAACCTCTGAACAACCAAGCTCTTGCCTTAGCTATAATGCCAGCTTCCACTCCATCTGCGAACACCAAAGTAGCAGCTCCTGCTTTCATGTTGGCCTATAATTGTCAAGGCCAGTGGCCTCAGAATAAGCAACCAATAGCTCCTGCCAGAGTATATATGCTAACTCCTGCTTCAGTGCTTGAAGATAATGATAGTATCTCAGGCATGTCTTAAATTTGTCTTAATTCCAGTCATTATCACTTCTGTTTTTCTATATTGCCTTAAACATCGATATCTTGTTATTGTTATAATCATAAGCACAATAATGATAAGTAATAAACCCTATTTTGATACCGGATCAAGTCATTCTTTTGTATAAGAAAATTGGGTTAAATCCATTGGTATACCGTCATATCAACTAGCTAACTCATTAAGTATCGGGTTACCTTCTGGAGCCCGTATGCAATCCCATTAATTCTGTAACATAGAAATTTTGAATGATAATCAAAAGTTCGAAGCCAAGTCGGTAATGCTACCAATTGCCAACTTCGACATAATCCTGGGTATGAACTAGTTAAGTAAACACGATGCTTCTATAAACTGCCAGAAGAAGAAAATCACACTTGGCAGTGGAAGTCATTCAAAAATATTCATGGGTAAATTTAGTACCAATGCTTCATTAATCAATGCGATGAAGACTGAGAAATTAGTCAAAAAAGGACATGTTGCATATTTAGTAATGATGCTAGTATAGAAGAAGGAATATATTCCATCTCCAAAAATTGTATAGTATGTAAATTCCTTGATGTGTTCCATGAAGACCTACCTGATCTTCCTCCCGTTCGAGATTTGAAATTTGTAATAGAGTTAATTTCGGGAACGCAGCCGTTATCAAAGTTCCTTGTCGTATGGCACCTATGGAGCTTCAAGAATTGAAGAAGCAGCTTTAGGAGTTGCTCGAGAAAGGTCTTATATGACCAAGTTTATCTCCTCAAGGAGCGCCAGTATTATTTGTGAAGAAGAAAGATGGATCGATGCGTATGCGTATCGATTATTGTGAGTTGAATAAGGTAACTATTAAGAATAAATACCCATTACCATGAATCGATGATCTATTTGTTCTATTATCTGGAGCTAAAGGATTTTCCACAATCGATTTGTGATCAAGTTACCATCAGTTGAGAGCTAAAGATGCAGATAAAGAAAAGACAGCCTTCAGAACTCATTATAGGCATTATGAATTTTTGATAATGTCTTTTGGCTTAACTAATGCACCGTCTAGCGTGTGCTAAAGATGTACTTAGATAAATTCATCATCATCTTCATAGATGATATTTTGATCTATTCCAAAAGCAAAGCAGATCATGAGAAACATTTAAGAATGGTGTTAGAAGAGCTTAGAAATCATAAACTTTATGCCAAGTATTCCAAGTGCGAATTATGGCTAGACTCAGTCACTTTTCTGGGTCATGTCGTAGACGATCGTTGAATCAGAGTAGATCAGAATAAGGTTAGTGCTGTTCAAGATTGGTCACAGCCAAAGTCTATGATTGATATCAGAAGCTTCTTAGGACTAGCAGGTTATTATAAAAAGTTTATTAAATGCATTTCTCAAATATTGTCTCCTTTAATGAAACTGACTCAAAAGGTAGTGCCATTTATCTGGAGTCCTAAATGTGAGAATACATTTTAATCGTTAAAGGATGCCCTCTCTTCTGCCCCAGTACTTGCCTTACCTAAAGAAGGTCTTAATTACCAAGTCTATACTGATGCTTCTGGAATAAGATTGGGATGTGTACTGATGCAATAAGGAAAGGTCATTGCTTATGCATCTCGTCAACTAAAATCGCATGAAAAGAATTATATTGTCCATGATCTGGAATTAGCCGCTGTAGTATTTTCCCTGAAGATTTGGCATCATTATCTCCATGGCATTCAATGCTCCATTTTCACAGATCATCAGAGTCTGAAGTATATTTTCACCCAGTGCGAACTTAACTGTTGTCAACGAAGATGGCTTGAATAAATTAGCGATTATGATTTAAGTATCCAGTATCATTTCGGCAAAGCAAATGTTGTAGCTGATGCACTTAGTCTCCATGCTACACTATCCACTGTGAAAGCTTCCAGTTCCTTAGTAGAAGAATTCTTTAAGCTCGATATTAGGCCCGTCCGTGGTTCTTTGCTATGCGAGCTAATATCCATGAGTTCTGTAGAACCCACTTTTCATCGTGATATCTCCATCTAACAAACAAAAGATGCAAATTACTTGAAGTTCAAAATGGAGATCGAAAGTGACCTGTCATTTCAATTTGCTCTTGCGAGGAAATGTGATATATCAAGGTGATCGATTATGAATTCCCAAATCCATGCATCAGGAAATCTTAGTTAAAAGCCATAATTCTGGGTACCAAGTCCATCCTAGTTGTACTAAAATGTATCAAGTTCTGAAGAAGTCATTCTGGTGGCTTGGAATGAAAAAGAGCATGACATAATTTGTTGCAAAATGCCATACTTGTAATTTAATTAAAGTAGAGCACCAAAAGCCCAAGGGACTTCTCCATCCTCTAGCAATTCCTGAGTGGAAATAGTTTGACATTTCCATGGACTTTGTAACATGTTTACACAAATCAAGGTCTGGTGCTGATTCAATTTCGGTCATAGTCGATCGACTGACCAAATCGGCATATTTCATCCCAACGCGTTAAACTGATTCTATGGAAAAATTGGGGAATTCCAAGGAAATTGTTAGGCTTCATGGAATTCCAAGGTCAATTGTATATGATCGTGATAACGGATTCACTTCTAAATTCTGGCAAGGTGTGCATCAAAACTTGGGGACTACCCTAGCTATGAGCACCACCTTCCACCCACAAATAGATGGTCAAACTGAAAGAGTTAATCAGGTTTTGGAAGATCTCTTACGTCTATGTATTTTGGAGGTTTTTAGGAAGATCATATTCCCTTAGTAAAATTTACTTATGATAATAATTTCCAATCGAGTATTGGAATGGATCCATATAAAGACTTATATGGGAGAAAATATAGTACTCTATTAGCATGGTCTGAAACAGGCAGTGTATAATTATATGGTTCAGACATAGAAGAAGAAACAAATAAGAAGTCACAATTAATTCAATAATGAATTAAAGCAGCTCAAGATCGTCAGAGTAAATATCACGATGCCCATCATCCTTTTCTGGAATTCAATATTGGAGATTTTGTGTACCTCAAGTTAAGCCC
The DNA here is from genome assembly GCA_016760335.1 of Gastrodia elata. Taxonomy (NCBI): domain Eukaryota; kingdom Viridiplantae; phylum Streptophyta; class Magnoliopsida; order Asparagales; family Orchidaceae; genus Gastrodia; species Gastrodia elata. The sequence continues at coordinate 50,303,371 of CM028674.1, read as the reverse complement.
TATAAAATGAGTATATCATTTTGGTGTAGCTAGAAAACTCAGTCCTCGCTACGTCGGACCATTTGAAATATTAGAGAAGATAGGCTCTGCAGCCTATAGATTGATACTTCATGAGGATTTCTCTGTAGCTCCATAATGTATTTCATATTTCATCACTGTGGAGATGTCTTCGTAATCTATCTCGTTTAATTCAACTCCCAACGGTATCTCTCTAGCCGGATCTTTCTTATGCGGAGGAGCCTATTAAAATCTTAGCTCATGATTAAGAGCAGCTGAGAAATTGCTCTATCCCTATGGTGAAGGTTCAGTGGAGGAATCTCTCTCTTGAAGAATCTACTTGGGAAAAAGAGGACGATATGCAAAGAAAGTATCCAAGTCTCTTTGCAAATCCAGGTACCCTTTTATTTTGAATCGCATTCTTAAATTATGTATTTTCTTTTCCCTTCTTAGGATGATGTCAAGAACGACATCATTCTTAAGTGGGGAAGTCTGTAACTGTGGCGGCCCTGCCCCACCGTGGTCCTGTTAACCCTTAGGTTAATATGATTACGGTGGAGGGGTCACCAAATGACAAGGTCCCCACTTAAGATTGAATTAGTCACACATACTAATCCAATTTAAATAAGGACTTTGCCATTCAATCCAGAAATGCTATCACTAAATGATCATACATGAACTCAGAGTGCGGAAGCATAAAACATAACATCCATCCAATTCAGTATAAATACAACAATACAGAATAAGTAAAGTACTGAAAAAGAAATATAATCCTGTATTATTACAACATTTAATGAGTTTTAAAAAAACTGAAAGAAAACTCTCAACCTCACTGAAAATAGAAAACTAAGCTACAGATCTTCAGGAACGGACTCCTCCTCCAATGGCAAACTCTCCGCTGGATCTGCTAAACCAACAAACTCAGAACCTACCATTATCAGTTTCATAATGGTAGGGCCCCAGCCAACAAAAGAAAATCTGGTTAGACAAAAATTCTAAGTACATTTTAGGGCAGTAATTTTATTAAATTAAGAAGATATCACCATAAAAACAGAATTTAAGCATAATAGGTGCAGAAACGCGTATCAAAAGAACAGTAATAAGTTATAAACTACAGTTTATAACTAAACAAATAGGAAGTAATACATACCTCCTCCAAGCAACTGCAACACAAACAGGTAAGTAAAAGAAAAGAAAAACTGTAAGAGAATACAACCTAAATATGCATATGATCAAACTGATTATGCTAATTAAAACAGTATAAAATTGAAAACACTAACATCCTATGTGAGCATATGAAAACAGAAAGTAGAACTAGCATCCTATATAAAAACACGTGCAGGAAAGCTGTAAGTAAAACAGTGTTGAAATGCAGAATATACTAGTAAATCAAGAACTGTAAACTGAAACTATAGTAACTATATAAGTCAACTAAACTGAACATGAACTCAGCAATTCTTAGCCTGATGAGCTAAGAAACTCTGAACTGAACGTCACTGAAACTCTTAGCCTGATGAGCTAAGACAGAACTGAATGTAAGTGTACTTGAATAAGTATATCCATATCAGAATCCTGACTCTGTAGTCAGTAGGGCGAGAGTCTATCCATCCTATCACTCGGACTAGGCATGGCCAATAGACTGTCGGACATTAAACCCTCGAAAGGTTGCCGACCCCGAACGGGTTGATCGAAGAGGTATACTAATCAAGCTACACCTTACAAACCACTTGTGAAATGAACATAATGCTGTTTATAAATAATGTTCCAAATTAACATAAGATATTTATCAAAATATCTTATGTACATAATACATGTTCAAGGTATAAGGCTCAAAATCAAGGAATGCGAAGCATCAAAATCAAAGTGCAAGAAACTCTATCTAAAACACAGGTGATATCCTTTGTTATCTACTTTATTCGTTCTATCTACTCTAAGTTACATAAGTTTCAGAATTATCAATTCTTACACATTCTGTAACTTAGAATCACGAATCCTACTTGTTGAAGATAATTAGTATTGGCCAAGTCCTAATTATAACTTAATCAAAAGATGACTATTTGATTAAAATGAATAAATCAGCGACCTAATTTTGTAATTTAATTCATCCCAACCACATCTTGATTAGCCAAATCAAGATGGATAGATTAAGAATTAGACTCCAGATGATGGGGTCTAATTACTTAATCTAAAGGTATAACTAAGGGTCTAAGGTTTAGAACCCAAAACTTACAGATTAGGTTAAGGCAAATCCTAATGATAAATCAAATTCATTAGGATAGATCTCTATTCTTAGTTCTAAAATTTAAAGATTAAATAATCATTTAATAAACTAAGAAAAATCTAGAAACTAGAAAACTCAAGGTTTCATCTAATTGAGTAACCCAATTTACTCAATAGATGAATTCTAACTTAAGATCTATTCCTAATCTTAAGAATTAAGGCTCTTAATTACTAATAGTATCTCTCAAGACACACATCCTAACTAATGTTATAAGACCTAAGGATGGATCTAAGAATAATTAAGGAAAGAGAACTCTTCTTAAGACTTAGGAATTTTCTTAAAGAGCAAAATCTGAGATTTTAACCAAAACCTAATTTAGACTTAAATTTGATTAATTTCAGTTCTAAGTCATTCTATTTACTGATTTTAATGATTAGAAAACTAAATTTAGGGCTTTAAACGGCTAAACCCTATATTTGGGCAAAATGACCATTTTGCCCCTCCTCAAGGGTTCAAAAGATCAAATTTTGATTTAGGGCTTAAATTCTGAATTTTTTTTTTGGAAAGTGTTTCTTATGGTCTAATATAAGATTAGACAGTAACTAAGTTAATTTTGGGTGATTATTAAGCCATATGAGATCAAATTAGTGAATTTGACTCATAAGAGCAATTTAGTAATTTGATTAAGTGAAGGCTAAATTTTCTTTCAGTTTAATGTTCTTTACTATCTAAGCTTTCTATAGAATCTAAATTTGCTAAATTCTGATGAGTATTGACCAAGTTATGGCCAATACAAGATTTAGGGTTTTTAAGGTTTAATTAAGGAATTATTAACTATAGGTCAAAAATTCTAATTTTGCCAATTAATGTCCAAATTAAGCAAAATCAGTGGCTATGGTTTACAAATAGCTCACTGATCATAATGACATGTGGTAAGCTCAATTTGGACTTAATTTGACTAAGTTAAGACCTAATTAGGGTTTAGGGTGATTAGTGAGTGATTAACAAAATTAAGCACTCAAATACTAATCCAACCTTATAGATTGATTCTAAATGGTTCTAGGAGTCCTCTGAAACTTAATTCACTCAATTTGGATTACTAGATTTGCTAAAATTCACTAATCAAAATTTAGAGCAATTAAGGGTGATTAGCAAATCTAACCGTTGGATCTAAAATATTTTTATAGATTACTGTTAATTAGATTCTTCTGATCTAAATTGATATTTGGATCATCAAATTTGGAGCTCAATTGACCAAGTTATGGTCAATTGAAGATCTAGGGGTTAATTAACCTAATTAGGGTTTGGTCCTAAATGTGATTAGGCAAACACTAATCCAAACAGCAAAATAAACCCTATCAAATTAATCCTTAGGGTTTTCTGATCACTTTAAGACCCATATTGGGTATATTTAGTCTAGTGTGTGAAATGTTATGATTAATTAAACATTTATGCCATTTAGGTCAAAACATATGAACCTTAAATGTCACTAATTGACAACCACCTCAAAATAAAATTCTGGTAGTGCCAAAATGTTACTGATATTTTTTTGATTGAAATAACATATTTAATTTCTATATTTGGATATGCAGATTTTGTCTTATGGATGCTTAAAGTTTGAACAAATATTGATTTAATTCAATTTTTTTTTTTTTTTTTTTTTTTTTTTCTTAATCCCTCGGCACGCAAGCAGGGCAGAGGCGAGCAGTTGGCCCGATACACAATTGGGCTTAGGGTATCTTGACCCGGCCCGGCCCAGGAAGCAAGAGCTTCATCTCCCTCCCCCGATAGGTTAGTCGAAGGTGGGGAAAACTAGGGCAGAACCCTAATTGACGCACGACTCTTCCCGTTGGACGAATCCAACACCAAATTGAAGCTCGCAGTCTGGTTAATACGATGAGCCAAGTAACATCCTTCAATCATCTTCCCCACTTGATGGATTTTGATGCCCTAAAAACATTTTCTAGAATGAAAGTTTGAACATTTTGCAAGAGATGAATCTAAAATTTCGAACTTCTGGGAGTTCAAATACAAGAACAACAACACTTTGAGTGCAAAATTATACTTCTTGAATCAATTAATTGGATTGCATGTACAGATCTTGAAATTGTTAAATATAGAAAGAGGTAGTACCTTAGGAACGCGCCGATTTCGCCGGGTTCTGACGGCACACCTTCGATACTTTCGCAAGCTCCCCTATTCGCACACCTTCCAGCAAGAATGAGAAGAGATGTGGTTATTTGGGAAGCTAGGCGGTGGAAGAAACAGAGTGCCGCGTGCCAGCATGTGTGACACGCGCTAGTTCGCGTGTCCTTGCACGAAGGAGACGTATCGGGATCGTTGGATTCGAAATTGCTCGATCAACGGTCCAGATCGTTTGTTTGCTCAATGGATATCGAGTGAATAAAGAAAAATAGGCATTAAATTTGGCCTATTAAGTGAAATGCGGGACCCAGCAGCCATTTTAAGAAATATGAATTGAAAATAATTTAATTACAACTTATTATTTAAAATTGAGCTATTAAATGAGTTCTGAAAAATTTCATATTTTAACCCCTAGCTAATTGAGGGGTAAGGAGCTCAACGGTGGGATCGAATTTTTTGTTTTGACGAGTATTTTAATTATTTAATTTTTTTTTTTTTCAGAGGATTTAAATAATATTGAAATATTCGCCGAAAATTTAATGACTTCCAAATGCCTCCAAAATTTCACCCCTAGCTAATTTGGGTGTTCTGAATGCAATTGCGAAGTCAGATTTTCAATCTGAGGTCTAGATAAAAAGTCAAATTTCCAGGTTTTGGGATTTTCCAGAATTCCTGTTTTGACTTTGTTGACTTCTTGGTTTGACCTAGGTTTCAGAGATTTGCTTCAAATCACTTAATTAGTGACTTAGAAACTTAATTAAGACTCAGATTAGTCTTAATTGAGCAAAGTAACAACCTGGGTTGTTACAAACTCCCCCACTTAAGAATGATGTCGTCCTCGACATCACTCAAGTGAGAAAAAAAATTTAAGTAGATATAATGAAACGAATTGAAACAAGATAAAGTTGAAGAATTACCTTGATTAAAAAGGTTTGGGTACTTTTGGCGCATATCCACCTCTTTCTCCCAGGTGGCTTCATTACAAGACCGATTCTTCCACTGAATCTTTATCATTGGAATGGATCGATTCCTTAATTTCTTCAGATCATGATCTATGATTTTTATTGGTTCTTCAATATAAGAAAGATCAGGTTGAATTTTAATCGTAGGATGTTCAATAAGATGAGAAGGATCTCGAAGACATTTTCTTAGAGATGAAACATGAAATACATTATGTACAGCAGCGAAGTCTTCTGGAAGCTCTAATTTATAAGCTGCTGAACCAATCTTCTGTAAAATTTTGAAAGGTCCAATATACCTTGGACTGAGTTTTCCTGAGACTCCAAAACGATAGATTCCTTTCATCGGGCTCACTTTTAAGTACACAAAATCTCCTTCGCTGAATTCTAGAGGACGATGACGATTATCATGATATTTACTTTGCCTGTCTTGAGCAGTTCTAATTCTTTGTTGAATGAGTTTAACCTTCTTATTTGTTTCTTCTACTAGCTCAGATCCATATAATTGAGTATCTCCTGACTCAGACCATGCTAGTGGGGATGAACATTTTCTTCCATATAGGGCTTCATATGGTGCCATTTTAATACTTGACTGAAAACTGTTGTTGTATGCAAATTCCACTAAAGGAATATGCTCTTCCCAGGATCCTGAAAAATCTAACATACAAAAACGCAGAAGATCTTCTAAGACTTGATTTACTCGCTCTGTTTGGCCATCCGACTGAGGATGGAATGCTGTACTCATGGCCAAAGTTGTGCCTAAATCTTGATGGACAGCCTGCCAAAATTTAGAAGTAAAGCGACTGTCTCTATCAGATACGATTGTTTTAGGAATTCCGTGCAATCTGACTATTTCCTTAATGTACAATTTGGCCAATTTCTCCACTGAGTCAGTTTGACGAATTGGAAAAAAATGGGTAGATTTTGTGAGACGATCCACTATAACCCATATTGAATTAGCTCCAGATTTTGATCGAGGCAAACCCATAACAAAATCCATGGATATATCAGTCCATTTCCATTCTAGGATTTCTAGTGGGTGCAATAAACCACCAGGCTTTTGATGCTCTGCTTTTATTAAGCAACAAGCGTGGCATTTTGCAACATATTCTGCAATACTTTTCTTCATTCCTGGCCACTAGAATGATTGTTTTAGGTCTTGGTACATCTTAGAATTTCTTGGATGAATTTGATATCCTGAATTGTGACTTTCAATTAGGATCTCTTTCTGTATGGATTTAGGAATCTAGAGACGATTATTCATGTAAATAGCACCTTTCTTAAAATGCAATTCTGGACTACGACCACTTTCTATTGCCATTTTAAGGTTTAAGTATTCATCATCCTTACTTTGAGAAATTGAAACATCTCTATGAAAAGTGGGTTCTATATTATTCATGGATATTATGGTACTGACTGAATTTCCCTTAGCAAGAGAAATTTCCATTTTATGAAACTCATTTGCCAATGGACTTTCTGAAATTAAGTTGTTAAGAACTGTGTGACGGCTTAACGCATCAGCTACCACATTAGCTTTGCCTGGATGGTACTGGATATCTAAATCATAATCACTTATTAATTCCAGCCATCTTCTTTGCCTACAGTTCAATTCTCTCTGGGTAAAGATGTACTTCAGACTTTGGTGGTCTAGTGAATATAGAGCATTGAACTCCGTACAAATAATGGCGCTAGATTTTTAATGCAAAAACTAATGCTGCCAATTCTAAATCGTGTACAGCATAGTTTCTTTCATGGGTTTTAAGCAGGCGAGATGCGTATGCTATAACTTTGCCTTCTTGCATTAATACGCATCCTAACCCAATTCCAGATGCATCCGTATACACCTGATAGTTCACTCCTTCTTTTGGAAGAACTAAAACTGGAGCAGAAGTTAACGCATCCTTTATAGACTGAAATGCAGTTTCACATTCTTCTGTCCAAACAAATGGAACTGCCTTCTGAGTTAGTTTTGTAAGAGGTGCGGCAAGCTGAGAGAAGCCTTTAACAAACCTTCTGTAGTATCCGGCTAAACCCAGAAAACTACAAATTTCAGTAACTGTCTTGGGCTGAACCCAATCCTGAATAGCGCTAATTTTACTTTGGTCTACTTGGATTCCTCGAGCATCAACCACATGTCCAAGAAATGATACAGAATCCAGCCAAAATTCACACTTAGAGAATTTAGCATATAACTCATGCTCTCTAAGCTTTTCCAGAACCAATCTCAAGTGTTCTTCATGATCCTTTACTATCTTGGAGTAAATTAAGATATCATCAATGAATACTACAACAAATTTATCTAGATAAGGCTTCAGAACTCTCTGCATTAAGTCCATGAACAGAGATGGGGCATTTGTGAGGCCAAATGACATTACAAGGAACTCAAAATGCCCATATCATGTTCTGAATGCTGTCTTTTCTACATCTGAGTCCTTTACCTTCACTTGATGATACCCTGACCTTAAATCAATCTTAGAGAACACTACAGCACCGGTAAGTTGATCGAACAGGTCATCAATACGGGGAAGTGGGTATCTATTTTTAATTGTGACTTTATTCAGCTCTCTGTAGTCTATGCACATTCTCATAGACCCATCTTTCTTCTTAACAAATAGCACTGGGGCTCCCCATGGGGACATACTGGTTTAATAAACCCCTTATTTAATAGCTCTTGTAATTGCTCATTTAACTCTTGCAATTCTTTTGGAGCCATTCTATATGGTGCTTTTGATAGAGGTTGAGTTTCTGGCACTATATTTATTTCAAATTCTACTTCTCTGGTTGGAGGTAAACTAGGCAAATCTTCAGGAAAAATATCTTCGAAATCTCTAACAACTTTTATTTTTGAGATTGGGGTTACTTCCTTGCTATTACCCATCATCACTCAGAATACAACTATAACCTTTGCACACCATTTTCTCTGCTTGAATTGCATTGATCAAGGAGCTACTAGTGCTGATCTTCCCAATAGATGTTGTTGAAGCTCCTGGAGTTTGCAACACAACCTTCTTCTTTTGACAATTGATAGTAGCGCTATGCATACTAAGCCAATTCATGCCTAGTATGATATCAAAATTCACTATAGGTAGCACAACTAACTTGGCTTGGAAGGTATGATTATTAATTGGTATTTGAATATCGTAGAATTTGTTTGCACTAAGTTGGGTTCCAGATGAAAGTTCAACACTCAAGATCTTCGCAAGTTTGTAATATGATAGTCCTAATTTCTTGGCAAAATTTTCAGAGATAAATGAATGACTAGCCCCAGTATCAAATAATATACTGCAGGGCTCATCTTTAAAGTACAAGGTGCCTAATAACAACAGTATAAACTTTAGAAAATTCTAATTCAATAAGAAAAGCAAAAGTTGCGATTTGTACCTGAAACTACATTGTTGTCTTCTGCTGCTTCTACAGGAGTGAGATTATACACTCTTGCCTTTCCAGCAGGTCTGCTGTCAGATATTTGTGCTGTTGACTAATTTGGATTTGATGGCTTTGCTACATATGGTATCTTTGTAAGGGTTCGTTCTTGAGCAGGAGGTGGCATAAGAGTTTTCTGAGGTTCTCTGAAATTGATAGGAGTGGCACGAAATACTTTATTTGTACGATTCCGATCAATAGTTACTCCATCAATTGTTTTATTTGATCGACAGTCTCTATATGCATGACCTTGTCTTCCACATGTAAAACATACTCTGCCAAAATGATAACATTTCCCATAAGGATGTGGCCTATTACATGTGGCAGTTTGACTTGATGTTTCAGTGGTTTCCATTTGATATACCCTTCCTTGATTGGTTCGTTGTTGCTTGAAGTTCTGAGGGTATTTATTCATATTGAAAGCCTTTCTCTTCATGTCTTTAGTGTTTTGATGATGCTCTACTATCCGAGCTGTCTCAACTAGCTTCTCAAATTTGGTATGTTGTAAAGGAATTACATGATCTTTGATAGACTCTCTGAGTCCATTCTCATATCTGAAACATCTATCTTCTTCAGTTGGAACCAAATGAGGTGAAAATCGGATGAGCTTTCGAAATTCTGAAGTGTATTCTGCTACTGTTCGACTTCCTTGGGTCAACCTTAATAAAGACTCACCAATGATGTTCTTGGTGGAGGGTGGAATAAATGATTCTTTGAAGGCTTGGACAAACCAGTTCCATTCTATTTCGTCTAATTCAAATTCTTCAAAACATGTGTTCCTTTCTTGTTCCCACCAATGTTCTGCTTCTCCTTGCAGAAGATGAGTGGCTAGTCTTATAGATTGGTTGCTTGAACAACCAAGACTAGTGATATTTTTCTCTATAGTTTTCAACCATGCTAAGGTATCCATCGGGGATTCAGATCCTTCAAAGGTTGGCGGTCTTAATCTTAGGAAACTGTGAAGTATCCCATCTGCAGACTGCCGATAGATATTGGGAACTTGAGGAGCGGGGGATGCTGAAGAGGTGCTGGCATTAGTAACAGGTATTATAGATACTAACTTTTGAATAGCTAGAGCCTGTTGATTTTGATTCTCTAGCATTACAGTAACCATATTTCTTAAAGAAGTTATTTCATCAACAGTATTGGACGCAGCCACGGTATTAATTGGAGCATTGCTTGCGGATGGTTGAGGGTTGAGTGGAGTATTGTTGGGAGAAGTAGCAGGATTCATTTTCCTGAAATCAAAACAACTATCTTGAGTTCTTTATTAAGACATAATATAACTACTGCTTTTCTCATTTATTTAAACTTTTATTGAAATAACAAAATACATCATCATAGACTTATAAAACTATTCCTATCCTATATATTTAATGAAAAATGCTCTACGAAAGTCTTCATAAATCACTTCACGATGCTCCTCTTGTGCTTTACGAAACAGTTCTGCGTATGTCATAATCCACAATTCTTTTGCTTGCATATGCAAAAGACATAGCACCACTTCTAATCTGATGTGACTAGGCCATTCCATAACACCAAATATGTGGTCAACTCTCGCAAGCCATTCCCTTGCTAGTACTGGAAAATCAAGGCCTCTATAGACGCCTTCTTTCAGTAATTTGTTTATCACTTGAGATCCTTGTTCTGATACTCCTTCAATCACTCTTCCTTGCTTCTTTCCTAATTTATGTTCATACTTCCAAATAGTCTCGAACTCCTTTAGGTAAGCCATAAATGCCATTTCTAGATGATCTTATATTCCTACAATTATAACATTCTACTTAGATTTGTTGAGCATATATATATATATGTATTTTGATAATTATCATCTTTTATGATTATCTAATAACTTAACTTATTCTGAGTTTTACTCATAATGTGATGGATGTCAATTCAAGTATTCATTTAGTGATCAAGTGGCAGAAGAACAATCCATTAGGTAGAGCGGAATACAAATTCCAATCTGGTACCTTATGGAATTCTCTGATACTAACTGTGGCGGCCCTGCCCCGCCGTGGTCCTGTTAACCCTTAGGTTAACATGATTACGGTGGAGGGGTCACCAAATGACAAGGTCCCCACTTAAGATTGAATTAGTCACACATCCTAATCCAATTTAAATAAGGACTTTGCCATTCAATCCAGAAATGCTATCACTAAATGATCATACATGAACTCAGAGTGCGGAAGCATAAAACATAACATCCATCCAATTCAGTATAAATACAACAATACAGAATAAGTAAAGTACTGAAAAAGAAATATAATCCTGTATTATTACAACATTTAATGAGTTTTAAAAGAACTAAAAGAAAACTCTCAACCTCACTGAAAATAAAAAACTAAGCTACAGATCTTCAGGAACGGACTCCTCCTCCAATGGCAAACTCTCCGCTGGATCTGCTAAACCAACAAACTCAGAACCTACCATTATCAGTTTCATAATGGTAGGGCCCCAGCCAACAAAAGAAAATCTGGTTAGACAAAAAGTCTAAGTACATTTTAGGGCAGTAATGTTATTAAATTAAGAAGATATCACCATAAAAACAGAATTTAAGCATAATAGGTGCAGAAACGCGTATCAAAAGAACAGTAATAAGTTATAAACTACAGTTTATAACTAAATAAATAGGAAGTAATACATACCTCCTCCAAGCAACTGCAACACAAACAGGTAAGTAAAAGAAAAGAAAAACTGTAAGAGAATACAACCTAAATATGCATATGATCAAACTGATTATGCTAATTAAAACAGTATAAAATTGAAAACACTAACATCCTATGTGAGCATATGAAAACAGAAAGTAGAACTAGCATCCTATATAAAAACACGTGCAGGAAAGCTGTAAGTAAAACAGTGCTGAAATGCAGAATATACTAGTAAATCAATAACTGTAAACTGAAACTATAGTAACTATATAAGTCAACTGAAATGAACATGAACTTAGCAATTCTTAGCCTGATGAGCTAAGAAACTCTGAACTGAACGTCACTGAAACTCTTAGCCTGATGAGCTAAGACAGAACTGAATGTAAGTGTACTTGAATTAGTATATCCATATCAGAATTCTGACTCTGTAGTCAGTAGGGCGAGAGTCTATCCATCCTATCACTCGGACTAGGCATAGCCAATAGACTGTCGGACATTAAACCCTCGAAAGGTTGCCGACCCCGAACGGGTTGATCGAAGAGGTATACTAATCAAGCTACACCTTACAAACCACTTATGAAATGAACATAATGCTTTTTATAAATAATGTTCCAAATTAACATAAGATATTTATCAAAATATCTTATGTACATAATACATGTTCAAGGTATAAGGCTCAAAATCAAGGAATGCGAAGCATCAAAATCAAAGTGCAAGAAACTCTATCTAAAACACAGGTGATATCCTTTGTTATCTACTTTATTCGTTCTATCTACTCTAAGTTACATAAGTTTCAGAATTATCAATTCTTACACATTCTGTAACTTAGAATCATGAATCCTACTTGTTGAAGATAATTAGGACTGGCAAAGTCCTAATTATAACTTAATCAAAAGACGACTATTTGATTAAAATGAATAAATCAGCGACCTAATTTTGTAATTTAATTCATCCCAACCACATCTTGATTAGCCAAATCAAGATGGATAGATTAAGAATTAGACTCCAGATGATGGGGTCTAATTACTTAGTCTAAAGGTATAACTAAGGGTCTAAGGTTTAGAACCCAAAACTCACAGATTAGGTTAAGGCAAATCCTAATGATAAATCAAATTCATTAGGATAGATCTCTATTTTTAGTTCTAAAATTTAAAGATTAAATAATCATTTAATAAACTAAGAAAAATCTAGAAACTAGAAAACTCAAGGTTTCATCTAATTGAGTAACCCAATTTACTCAATAGATGAATTCTAACTTAAGATCTATTCCTAATCTTAAGAATTAAGGCTCTTAATTACTAATAGTATCTCTCAAGACACACATCCTAACTAATGTTATAAGACCTAAGGATGGATCTAAGAATAATTAAGGAAAGAGAACTCTTCTTAAGACTTAGGAATTTTCTTAAAGAGCAAAATCTGAGATTTTAACCAAAACCTAATTTAGACTTAAATTTGATTAATTTCAGTTCTAAGTCATTCTATTTACTGATTTTAATGATTAGAAAACTAAATTTAGGGCTTTAAACGGCTAAACCCTATATTTGGGCAAAATGACCATTTTGCCCCTCCACAAGGGTTCAAAAGATCAAATTTTGATTTAGGGCTTAAATTCTGAAATTTTCTTTTGGAAAGTGTTTCTTACTGTCTAATCTTATATTAGACAGTAACTAAGTTAATTTTGGGTGATTATTAAGCCATATGAGATCAAATTAGTGAATTTGACTCATAAGAGCAATTTAGTAATTTGATTAAGTGAAGGCTAAATTTTCTTTCAGTTTAATGTTCTTTACTATCTAAGCTTTCTATAGAATCTAAATTTGCTAAATTCTGATGAGTATTGACCAAGTTATGGCCAATACAAGATTTAGGGTTTTTAAGGTTTAATTAAGGAATTATTAACTATAGGTCAAAAATTCTAATTTTGCCAATTAATGTCCAAATTAAGCAAAATCAGTGGCTATGGTTTACAAATAGCTCACTGATCATAATGACATGTGGTAAGCTCAATTTGGACTTAATTTGACTAAGTTAAGACCTAATTAGGGTTTAGGGTGATTAGTGAGTGATTAACAAAATTAAGCACTCAAATACTAATCCAACCTTATAGATTGATTCTAAATGGTTCTAGGAGTCCTCTGAAACTTAATTCACTCAATTTGGATTACTAGATTTGCTAAAATTCACTAATCAAAATTTAGAGCAATTAAGGGTGATTAGCAAATCTAACCGTTGGATCTAAAATATTTTTATAGATTACTGTTAATTAGATTCTTCTGATCTAAATTGATATTTGGATCATCAAATTTGGAGCTCAATTGACCAAGTTATGGTCAATTGAAGATCTAGGGTTAATTAACCTAATTAGGGTTTGGTCCTAAATGTGATTAGGCAAACACTAATCCAAACAGCAAAATAAACCCTATCAAATTAATCCTTAGGGTTTTCTGATCACTTTAAGACCCATATTGGGTATATTTAGTCTAGTGTGTGAAATGTTATGATTAATTAAACATTTATGCCATTTAGGTCAAAACATATGAACCTTAAATGTCACTAATTGACAACCACCTCAAAATAAAATTCTGGCAGTGCCAAAATGTTACTGATATTTTTTTGATTGAAATAACATATTTAATTTCTATATTTGGATATGCAGATTTTGTCTTATGGATGCTTAAAGTTTGAACAAATATTGATTTAATTCATTTTTTTTTTTTTTTTTTTTTTTTTTCTTAATCCCTCGGCACGCAAGCAGGGCAGAGGCGAGCAGTTGGCCCGATACACAATTGGGCTTAGGGTATCTTGACCCGGCCCGGCCCAGGAAGCAAGAGCTTCATCTCCCTCCCCCGATAGGTTAGTCGAAGGTGGGGAAAACTAGGGCATAACCCTAATTGACGCACGACTCTTCCCGTTGGACGAATCCAACACCAAATTGAAGCTCGCAGTCTGGTTAATACGATGAGCCAAGTAACATCCTTCAATCGTCTTCCCCACTTGATGGATTTTGATGCCCTAAAAACATTTTCTAGAATGAAAGTTTGAACATTTTGCAAGAGATGAATCTAAAATTTCGAACTTCTGGGAGTTCAAATACAAGAACAACAACACTTTGAGTGCAAAATTATACTTCTTGAATCAATTAATTGGATTGCATGTACAGATCTTGAAATTGTTAAATATAGAAAGAGGTAGTACCTTAGGAACGCGCCGATTTCGCTGGGTTCTGACGGCACACCTTCGATACTTTCGCAAGCTCCCCTATTCGCACACCTTCCAGCAAGAATGAGAAGAGATGTGGTTATTTGGGAAGCTAGGCGGTGGAAGAAACAGAGTGCCGCGTGCCAGCATGTGTGACACGCGCTGGTTCACGTGTCCTTGCACGAAGGAGACGTACCGGGATCGTTGGATTCGAAATTGCTCGATCAACGGTCCAGATCGTTTGTTTGCTCAATGGATATCGAGTGAATAAAGAAAAATAGGCATTAAATTTGGCCTATTAAGTGAAATGCGGGACCCAGCAGCCATTTTAAGAAATATGAATTGAAAATAATTTAATTACAACTTATTATTTAAAATTGAGCTATTAAATGAGTTCTGAAAAATTTCATATTTTAACCCCTAGCTAATTGAGGGGTAAGGAGCTCAACGGTGGGATCGAATTTTTTGTTTTGATGAGTATTTTAATTATTTAATTTTTTTTTTTTTTTCAGAGGATTTAAATAATATTGAAATATTCGCCGAAAATTTAATGACTTCCAAATGCCTCCAAAATTTCACCCCTAGCTAATTTGGGTGTTCTGAATGCAATTGCGAAGTCAGATTTTCAATCTGAGGTCTAGATAAAAAGTCAAATTTCCAGGTTTTGGGATTTTCCAGAATTCCTGTTTTGACTTTGTTGACTTCTTGGTTTGACCTAGGTTTCAGAGATTTGCTTCAAATCACTTAATTAGTGACTTAGAAACTTAATTAAGACTCAGATTAGTCTTAATTGAGCAAAGTAACAACCTGGGTTGTTACAGTAACAATCTTAGGTTATTACTTAGATTAATATAAGCTTAATCATGCCTTAATTCTAGTTTATATGCATTTAATATACCAATTTAAGCTAACCCTAAAAGTTTAAGGTCAGTTGGACTTCTCTAAGGCAAAGTAGTCATTTGATCAATCTAGATTCCTAATTTAGACCTATAATATTTTGACCTTAGAATTAAAATCTGATTACATTTTTGAATTTCTCACCCCCAAATTAGCTAGGGGTAAAAGTTTGGAAAATTTTGGAGGTCATTTGGACTATAATTCAATTTAAATTAAATTGGGATAATTGCACATGAGCGATCACAATAATTTATATTTGCAAACCTTCCCTTAAAATGAAATTAACTATCAGGATCCGCTGTGCTGACCACGGGCGATCCGGTGTGGAGCCTGAGTCATGCGACAGTGGAGCCCATGCTTATCTCACCGTCGCGCTATTAGATCCCACGACTAGGATTTAATCCTGCGGGATTGTGGATCTATCATTGGATCTATCCCTCGGATCCCACAGCTCAGATCAATTTGGATTCAGACGTTAGGATCCGGATCATCAGGATCGTTTTGCGGTTCTGATCGATAGATCAGACGGCTCCGGATCCCCCCGTCATTGTGGATCATCATCTCCACTCGTCCGTGCCCCAGACTGAGAGGATCTCTCGTACCCCAACAGTAGGCCTTATCCCCCACTCCTTTGGCCAGCTCAGAAAGGTCGTTAGGACCTTCCCCTTTTGTTTAGCAATACCCAATCGGGCCCCATGACCCAGCCAAGCTCAAATTGGAAATTGAGAGCTCGGCCATGGCTCGGTCTCTCGGGCCTCCCCGGCCCGATCCCTTTGCCTTTGGAAGATTCCAATTTCTTCCCTGAGGCTATAAATAGCCTCAGGATCCCTTCTAGGGTTGGCTTATTGATCAATTGAAGCTCTCCCCCAAAGTTTCCATTACTAGTCTGCTCAAGCTCTCCAAGGCGTCCTAAGTTTGTGAACTGCTGATAGAGGTGATTCCTAGTGTTCAGGATCCCTAAGCAATCTTCTCAGAATCTCAGTAGCTCCTGCATTGCCTCAGTTACTTGATCTAAGCTCCTCCATCAAACAAAGTACCCCCTGCAGGCTCTGAGTCAATGAAGGTCATGCTCCCTCCATTTGGCTCGTAATGGAATGTATTGTAAAATCGAACCGAATGCATGTATAATTACACCTTAAGATAGTTTCGATTAATTTACTCGATCAATCGGGCTAAGTTTCGTAAGAAGGGATGGGTCCGAGTAAGGACCCAGTGATCTAGACCACCCAGATCCAACCACATTAGGGGGTTCGATCCATCTCACCTCTCTAAAGGTGTAGAGATCAAACTTGGGGACAATCGTGGCCTTTGTGGGTAGAATTGTCTCCCCATAGTAGCTCCTAAATGAGGCGCCTCGGGTGAGTAAGGTCTGGGCGAACCAGACCTCCTTACAAGGGGCTAGTGGGTGGGATCGCCGCGTCTTGGCTCATTAATCATGCAGGGATCAATTTGGGGCCAAGCCATGGTCAGGGCACCAGGAATTTGGCCGCAGAATCCGAACCCTAATACCCATATCTTCGGGAAGAGGGGTTGGGGATGACGACACTGTGCGGGCCGGCTCAGCCCATGACCTACGCTGTGCGACAGTGCCGGGTTCCCTGAGCCCTAGTCGACCCACGCCTTTTGGTAATGGACCGAGCCTATTTTCTAATAATTCGATTAATTGGATTTATTTTCCTTAAGGAAAATAATCTGATTAATTGAATCATAGAGAAATTAAATTAGAAAAATATAGATTAAATTATTTAAATAACTTTTGATCCACTAATCTAAACCTTATAAAATTATATACCAAAATGTTCAAAAAACTGTAAGGAACAAGAATATAAAATAATATTGCACTTTTAATGGTTAGATTTTTTGATTTAGCTTTATTATTTTAGAAATTAATTATAGGTAATTAGCATGTATACTTAGCTAAATTGCATGATTTAAGTGTCATTATGTTTATAATGCCTTGTAGTATGCATGTGCTAGGTGAATATATTTTCTGATTATTATTCGCTTAATTATACCTCAATCTTGTAAAAGCATGATTCGTGAAAATTAAAATTCCTACTTAGCCAAAACCCTCATCTATAGTCTCTGATTATTTGTATTATTTATTAGAATACTCTTGCCAAGTTTCATGAAAATATAATGGTTGGATTTATAATTAATTGCAAATCCATATTTCTTGATTTAGTATTTGATTAGCCTTAATTACTTTCTAGTTTATGTAAATTTGTGTTCTTATGCTTCCATTTTAGTAGAATAAACGTTAAAAATCAATTAAGTGAACTTGAACACCTTGATTTAATGAATTTGGCATAATTAAATATTTAATCTAAGAATCTTAAAAAGTGATTAAGTAATTAATACTTAATCATAAATCTTGAATTTAAACATCAATAGTACATCAATAACTCACTTATTTGTCATTGACTCTAAATTAAACAAGTGATCTTGATTTGGTTAAGTTAGGGATTAAATCCTAGTTTACCTTGATTAAGGTCTAAAATCTTTAATCACCTTAAGTAAATGGTTTGATTTAAAGATAAATTAATTTGCATAAATCCAATAATACACCTGATTTGACATGCTTTTAACTTATTAACTTTTAACTATTAAGATCTTTAATAAGCTATGTGATTGGTCAATCTGAACATTTACCTTCAGATCCTATTTCCTCTTAGGTAAGACTACCAGCATAATGTAGCATATAAAATAGAATGGATTTTTGAACCAATCATTCTTTAATAACTTATGAGATTAAATCCCATGATTTTAGTATAGGTGTCGATTAGATGGGCTTATCCATCTGATCTGGTCAAAACAAACCTTAAGGAAGCAAGAAATTGTGAAACTGGTGCAAAGCTTAAGAAATTTTTTTTTTCTTTAAGTTAGAAGTGTTGTGATGATCTTGACTTAGCTAAATAAATCATTAATTATTAAAATCTAAATGATTGATCTATTGAGGTAGAAATAGCTTATTATTTAAATCTTAAGGTAGGAACTTAGATGCTCCTTATTAGCTTTAGAGGCTTGATCCTAGACTCTTGTGGTAAGATTACATAAGAGCTTAGTATGAGTTTTTTCCAAGTGGTAGTAACCTAAATTTGAGTGGCCTTTAGGTCACATTCTTGAAACCATGTATAGTAGCATTCAATAGAGTAAAGATTCGTTAGTCTGATAATCCTTGTTGTCTAAATAGAATTATGAAAAATTAGTAGATCGTCAGTTAAATGTGAAAGTGTATACCCATAGTGCTGAAGTATTTAAGTAAAATTCTGGGATGGGATGAGTCATTCTAAGTAGAATTGTAGAGTCTCAATCTTATCTTATGTGATTAGATAAGTATAGTCCATCTTAGAGTAAAGTTTTCCAAGCCTAGGTGTTTCCTAATTGGGTAAACTTGGATGCTTAGTTTGAGAGAATAAACTATAACTGGGTCATGCCTCTTATTATCATGCACTTCGATAAGTGCAGTTAAATAAACTAAATATCTCAACTCATCCTTTTTGAGCACAATGCATGGTTGTAACTAAGGCATTTAATAGCTTTGTTTGAGAGAATAAACTGCAATCGGGTCATGCCTCTTATCGTCGTGCACTTCGATAGGTGAATTTAAACAAAATAAGTGTTAAATTTATTTTCTTGGAAACATGCAAACTATGTATATTCAATCCCTTCAGCTGATAATTCTTTAAGATCTTAATTTAAATAACTCAGTAAATTAGACTCAGGAGTCACTTAGGTGAATTTTGCACAATGAAGATAAATGGAATCAGTACTTGATATTGAATTAAATTTTGGTATTTGTCGATGATTTAAAGCATATTGGCATTAAAAACTTGGCATATCATAATGCACAAGTCATGTCAGCATTAGTGGAGCAATTTAGCTCACTTAAGGACTCTGTTAGAGGAGCATTCGCTCACCTAGGAAATCAGTGGTGTGTCTGTGAGACACCCAGTCAGCATATTAATGGCATACTATTCTATGGCATAATCAGATGCATAATTATAAATTCTTAGGCCTACAACGTATTTTTGCAGTATCATTTGCTTAGATTTAGATTTCATACTGTTTTACACATATTTCAGCAGTTAGTTGCAGTTTTTTATTTATTTATTATTTTCCTTACATGCAATTTCTGTTTACAGATTTAGATTATAGTTTCAATTATTTTACTTCAGATTTATACTATTTTGAGTTTTCAATAGTTTTACTATCTTTTTCTATAGTTTTGCTTAAGATATTTTAATGTTAAATAGTAAATAATTATAAACTATTAGAATAACTTTCATTGTGTTAGACTTCTTGCCTAACAGGTGGTAATTTTGGGATCTGGTAATTTGCTTGATCCTGAGCAGTTCATAGAGAAAGATCAAGTGGACACTCAGGATATCTAGGAGGAGTTCAAGGAGCATTAGTGGGCCCTTCTTCAGCATTTACTTTCAATTCAGTTTTTTAGTTCAGTACTTAGACTCTATTTTTGTATGTGTTAAAAGCGTTGTAATAACTTTGGATGTTTCTCTTTTATTTTTTTTGAGATGTATGTTTTATTCAGTTTCTATGATGAATGTCTCTAAATGTATTCTTTACCCTCTACACTCTGTTTATACTTCTACTTATACTTGTATTGTAATGTGATCAGGAAAATCATAAAATGCTAGTATTCGTGTAACTTGGATCATAATTATTTTTATAATCCAAACTACACGAGTGCCTTAACTAATATGTAAGATAAGGATACTATACTTATCTTAAGGATTAGTATTTAGCCCTCTTCTCTTAAGGTTGAGTTTTAGCAGGTTTTTGGTTCAGCAGTTACAGTTATTTGGGTTGTGTTATTATCCCTTCCCGAGCAACGCACCATTTTGCCTTCAATCTGTTATCTCTTAAAAATGTAAATTGCACATGTCAACGGGATAGGGCATTATACACTATCAAGTTGTCCCCCACTCCCTTTGCCACGCCTGCAAGGCCGTTAGGATCCTTCTGTTTTGGGTAGGATAGCTCTCGGTGGGTCGTGAGGCCGGGATAACTACAATTATGAAAGCTCGAGAGAGATCCTTCGTCTCGAGATTTAACCATGAACCGAAGCTAGTGTCCACCCTACTGCCTCCTTTGCATTTATAAATAGCCTCCCTTCTTTGTAGTGATACCCTTTACTCATAGAGAAGTCCTTAAGTTCCCTTCTTCTACCCTATTGAGCTCCCTACAATTTCTGGATGATCCCAATTAAATCCCAGGATACCTGAGGGTGTGGTCTGGCATTCAAACCCCTTGTGTAGCTTCAGATATCAACTTGATACTCCAACATCCCTCTAATTCTTCCCAATCATGCATGCTTTTTGCTCTCCCAGGTACCTGCCTTCTTCCCGATGAATCATGTGGGCTCAACATTAATTCCATCACATTAAAATCATCTCTGTGCTATGCTGTGAGGTTATTCCCCATATTCAAAATCCCGAGCGTGTTCTGAGCCATTTGGTTTAGTTGAAATAGCTAAAATTTTGGTTTGGGAGGAGCCGAACTGTCCAGTGATGACGATGATGACTCACTGGACTAGGGTGCTTAATTCTTCTCCTCTCCTTCAGTGATTGAATCCCCATGGCTAAATGAGTTCAATGCGATTATCATTGGAGCCTGGTGTAGCGCCCCTCCCCGTTGACGGGCGCAGAATAAACTAAATTTGGTTATGGAGCAACACACTACTCGGGAAGGTATAACCCATCTCCTCGAATAGGCAGGCTAAATAAACTAGCCACACTGAAGGATGCTGACTTAACCTAAGAGGAGGGTTAAGAGTCAATACTTAAGATAAGAGTAAGATACTTATCCTAAGTATTAGACTAATCCATACATTGGATTATAAAGGTAAGTAAGGAATCCAATATATATTCACAAATATCAACATTTTCAGTATACTGATCACTTCACAATACTAAGTATAATAATAGAATAACAGAGTGCGAAAGCTAAAGTAAAATATTCATAATATATTCATTATAGAACAATAGTAAATATTCATCTCAGAAAAGAACCCATATTTTAATTCTTTGCTGGAATAGCTGAACTTTACGATTAGTTTATTCAACTAATTCTGAGTCATATAACTGAACATTGCCAATTTCAGATCATGCTAAGGGAGCATTGTATCTTCTGCCGTACAAGGCTTCATACGGAGCCATGCCGATACTCGCCAAAAAATTGTTGTTATATGCGAATTCCACCAATGGAATATGATCTTTTTAGAAGCCTCCGAAATCCAGAATACAGGGATAAAGAAGATCCTCTAGAACTTGGTTGACTCTTTCTATTTGATCGTCTGTTTGAGGATGGAAAGCGATGCTAATGGCTAGGGTAGTCCTCAAGTCTTGATGCACTGCTTGCCAGAATTTAGAAGTGAAATAGCTATCTCGATCAGATACAATAGACCTTGGAATTCCATGGAGCCTGATGATTTCCCTAATATATAACTTTGCCAATTTTTCTACAGAATCAGTTTGATGCATAGGAATAAAATATACTGATTTGGTCAGTAGATCAACAATGACCTAGATTGAATCGACACCGAATCTAGATTTTGGCAAACCCATAACAAAATTCATATAAATATCAAACCACTTCCATTCATAAATTACCAGAGGATGGAGAAGTCCTTCGGGCTTCTAATGTTTTGCTTTAACTAGACCGCAAGCATGACACTTTGCTACAAATTTGGCCACGCTTTTCTTCATTTCAGATCACCAGAAGAATTTCTTTAAATCTTGGTACATCTTAGTGCTACTAGGATGCACTTGATAACTGTAATTATGGCCTTCCACCAAAATTTCTTACTGTATGGATTTGGGAATCCATAGATAATCTTCTTGGTAAATTACATTTCCTCGCAGCTGTAGGTCAAATCAGCGACCACTTTTGATTTCCATTTTAAATTTTAGATAGACTTCATCCTTCCTTTGGGAGATGGAGACATCGCAATGAAATGTTGGTTCAACGGTACTCATGGATATTAGCTCACTTAATAAGGCACCACGCACTAGCTTGATGTAGGGCTTTCCAAGTTCTTCTTCTAGAGAACTTGATGCTATCATGGATGAAAGTGTAGTATGATGATTGAGCGAATCATCCACAACAATTGCTTTTTTAGGATGATATTTGATACTGAGATCATAATCACTTATAGTTTGAGCCATCTTCGTAGATGGCAATTGAGCTCATGCTGGGTGAAGATGTACTTTAAACTCTGATGGTCCGTGAATATAGAACACTGGATGCCATATAGAGAATGATGCCAGATTTTCAAGGCGAAAACTACAGCAGCTAACTCGAGATCATGGACATGATAATTCTTTTCATATGGTTTTAGCTGATGAGACACATAGGCGATAACTTTTCCTTTCTGCATTAGCACACATCCCAAGCCTATCCCAGATGCATCGATATAAACTTGGTAGTTGAAACCTTCTTTAGGTAAGGCTAGATTGGGGCAGAAGAAAGAGTATCTTTTAGCGATTGAAATGCCTTCTCACACTCTGGACTCCAGATAAAAGGTGTTGTTTTCTGCGTCAACTTTGTGAGAGGAGACGCAATTTGTGAGAATCCCTTGACAAATTTTATGTAGTAACTTGCCAAACCCAAAAAACTTTTGATATTAATCACAGACTTTGGTTATGACCAATCTTGAACTACCCTGACTTTATTTTGATTGACTTTGATTTCATGTGTGTCGACGACATGACCCAAAAAAGCATCTAGGTCAAGCCAGAATTCACACTTAGAGTACTTATCATATAATTCATGACTTTGAAGCTCTTCTAATACTAACCGCAGGTGGTTCTCGTGTTCAACTTCGCTTCTAGAATAAATTTGGATATCATCGATAAAGATGATGACTAATTTATCTAAATACGCTTTTAATACTTGCTGCATCAAATCCATAAAAATGGATGGCGCATTGGTTAGGCCGAAGGACACTACCAAAAATTCATAATGTCCATAGCGAGTTATAAATGCAGTTTTCTCGACATCTAAATCTTTAACTCACAGATAATCTGATCGCAAGTCTATGTTTGAGAAAACTATAGCTCCAGATAATTGATTAAATAGACCATTGATACGCGGTAGAGGGTATTTATTCTTAACAGTTACCTTATTCATCTCTCTATAATTGATGCACATTCTCATCAATCCATCTTTCTTTTTCTCGAATAGAACCGGCTCTCCCCAAGGAGATGAACTTGGGCAGATAAGATCCTTCTCCAATAACTCTTGAAGTTACTTGTTCAGCTCTTGAAATTCCTTGGGCACCATACAGTATGGAACCTTCGACAGTGGTTGGGTTCCGATATTTAAGTCGATTACAAACTCAACCTCTCTGACTGGAGGAAGACCAGGCAGGTCTTCAGGAAAGACTTCGGAAAATTCACGAACTATTTGATTTTCTGAGATAGAAACTACTTCTTTCTTCTCTTCTAACATTATTACGAGATATGCATCACAGCCTTTCTTGACTAACTTTTCTGCCTTCATCGCATTGATTAATGATGCTTGAGTACTAAATTTTCTGGCGAAGGACTGCGACTGATTCCCACTGCCAAAAGTGATTTTCTTCCTTTATCAATTTATTGAAGAACCATGTTTACTTAGCCAGTTCATACTCAAGATTACGTAAAAATTTGCAATTGGCAAAATAATTAATTTAGCTTCATATTTGTTCTCACCAATAGGAATGTCAATATTGCAAAATTTTTGGGATTACATACGGGCTCCGGAAGGTAACCCGACGCTTAATGAGTTTGCTAAACGATAGGATGGTAGCTTAAGAGTTTTAGCCCAACCTTCGATATAAAGGAATGACTTGCTCCAGTATAAAAAAGAATATTACAGGATTTATCATTTATTATTAAGGTGCCTATGATTATAACAGTTCTGATAAGGGTTTGATATTCAATAATTCTAAAAATACTGAAGCAAAAAAAGATTGAATACTGAAACAAAAATGGTTGAATAAGAATTAATTTAAGACATACCTGAAACCAGATCATTATCTTCATGAGCAGAGGCAGGGGTTAACATATATACCATTGCAAGTGCTGAAGGTCATTTGTTCTGAGGTTGTTGACCCTGACAATTATGGGTCGGCTTTTGCACAGGTACAAATGCTTAGTATTTGAAGTAGGGGCTGGCATTATAGCAGGAGCAAGTTCTCGGCTGTTTCTTGGCTATGCAAGGAATACCTATTTATGTCGGGAGTGGTCAATGAGCACTCCGTCGATTGTTGTTTTATCTTTGCAGTCAAAATTGCGATGGCCGCTTCGACCACATGTAAAACACATGCCAACAAAGTGGTAGCATTTTCCATACGAATGGAACTGTTTGCATTCGAAATTTTGAGGTTGGGATTGTTCAGCTTCAATGTTATAGACTTTTGCCATCTTATGATAACCAAAATGCTCCTTCCTTAGTTGCATAACTATTGCCTTCCACTTCCGGTCCAGGTGACTTTGAAATCCTTCCTGCAGACGAGCAGCTTCGATCAATTATGTCAAATTCTTGATCTGATGGGATACTAGGTGGGTTTCTTAGAGTCTCTCAGACCCTTCAAAATCGGTAGCACCTAGACACTTCAGTCCTAACCAGGTCCGAAATAAAATGTGATAACATCCAGAACTCTTGTTCATAATTGAATACCGAATTATTGCCTTGAGTGAGATGGAGAAGCTCATCATCCAGGATTTCTTGAGATGATGCTGGTATGAACGCTTCATGGAATGCTTCCAAGAACATATCCCACAGGATATCCTCTACTTCATAATTGATGAATTTGTTGTTCCGCTCGTTCTACCACCAATATTCAGCTTCTTCTTAAAATAAGTGAGTAACTAGGTGAATGTCTTCTGAGTTAGAGCATTTTATACTAGCCAAGTTCTTTTCAGCTATTTTGAGCCAGTTCACGGTGTCCATTGGATTTAGCACTCCATTTAATGTGGGTGTTCAGAGGTGAAGGAAACTGTGCAGGATTCCATCAGTGTTAAAGTGTGAGGATGATGAAAATCCTGATGGGGGTGCAAATTGTTGTCGAACAGATAAAATCAGGGCACACGTTTCTTGCGCATGTTGTGCATTGCTTTTCTATTAAAGCCTTCATTAGGTTGGCCATTAAGTTTGATTCTTCGGGTCTGCTCGATGACGAAATCGCATTCTTGATCGGAATAGGAGCAGAAGGAGAACCGGGATTCATGATTGTAAATACAAGTATGAATTTAGTAAAATAAAACTCCACTATCAATTCATTCATTTCTTTCTCAAGAGAGATTATACATGGATTCACAAAACACATGACTGAAATAAAAGGAATGGCATAATAAGATCGTTGAAATCCTAGTTACAATACTCTACCCATAAGGTAGCACAAAAGTCATCAAAAGTGACTATACGGATCCTTCGAGCTAACCTCCTATAAAACCAAAACCACTAATGACTATCTGATCCCCTCAGTAGGATCTCCACGATCTAAAGATGATACTTCTCGGAACAGCCCGTCTCTCGAAGTACGGTGGTTGCATGATCCAACCACTCTTTGGCGAGTGCTGAAAGACTGGTACCTCCAAAGGATGAACAGACAAGGATCTTATCAAGCACTTCAACTCTATGAGATGTCACCCGTCGACAATCCTACCATAGATCTGACCGTCTCGAAGATCATCCAACCATTAGTCCTTATACCTCCTAAGGTAGAACCAAAATGCCGACTACATGTATTCCATTCCTAAAAGTAAATCAACTTATAAGTTCTTTATTTATATCTTATTACTTTCTTTGAAGTTCATTAAAATCCTAGGACGTCCAATTTATATTTAACAGTTCACTGTTTCAATGACGTTATTATGTGCGTTCAATTCCTAGGATAGTCTTCATTCTAGACCCACGCTAACTTTTGTCTTGCCTTTTATGCAAAATTCATCGCATAGGCTTAGTGTTCATTAGACTTATCAAAATGATTGCATTTCTTTTACCATCACCATGCCTTAGTATCCATATGAGCTATCTTTTTCATCTTATCATCTATGTAACCTTCTCTTTTATAATAAGTAAAATGTGACTTTTCTTGAGTGCTGAATTTCATAACGACTCACTCTAAAGTAATGATTCATTTTGCCACAACAGGATGAAACTAGGATCACCACTTATGACCACTTCCATCAAAACAACAATGGCTTCTAGTGGTACCTCCAATGAGGTTACTTCTCTGAGAAGCATGGTAGCGGTGATGTTTAAGAACCAAACTCAGCAAGCCTTGGCGATTTAGAAGCTGATCGTAATCCATCATTCCGCTACTACCAACAAAGCTGCACCAGCAGTACCTGCCCCATATGCACCCACATGTCACATCAATCTGCTGATGGACTCTTGCACAATTTTTTGATATTGAGACCTACAACTTTCAGTGGGAACCTTTACCCATGGATACAGCCAGTTGGATGAAGATGGTGGATATGAATCTAATCAGTATCAAGTATCCCAACTCAAAAGCAATCAGTCTCACAACTCATTTATTTCATGAAGAGGCCAAGTACTAGTGGAATAATATCTGGAACACCCATTTCATCGACTATGACATCGAGGTTATCTTCTGGGATTTATTTGTGGAGGTATTTAAGTCGGAGTTCATTCCTCCATCAGCTCAGAACATAATCGAAGACACATTGTCCTATGTTAGTTTTGAAATGCATAAACAATATTTAATTAAATCATTATGTTCAATTCTTCATATATCAATTCAATAGAGTGTGTTCTACTTAGTTTGCCTCTTCAATTTAGGTCTTTTGTAATAGAATTAACTTGGATCTAGCTCTACGGTTGGCTAGATGATACATGTCTGATTCTATAGTTCAACTGGGCCTAGCTTTGTGGCTGGCTAGGAATATATATGCTGAACTTTCTATTTTGTGTCTTTGTTTAGCCAGTTTCTATTATGACAATACTAACTTTGGCACATCTCTAAATTTATTTCAATTTCAGTGGCTTCGATTAGCCAGTTTCTATTATGGCATTTTTATTCATATGCTCTTCTATTTTTTGCACATTTTTACAGTTCACTTCAGTTTTTCTATTAGTGCTTATTTCTTTATATGCTAGGATGCAAGCTAAATTAATTGCTTATTTTAATTTATACATATGTTTCAGTTTAGTTTGTTTGTCTGTAAATTAGTATGTATTCATATGATCATAAGCATATTAGTATGAGCTTTACTTTTAGTAGTTTTAATATTTGCAGTTATTATTTATTGCTTAACCTTGTTATAGCTTCTAGTTGGGATATGTTATTCACATACTTTATTTTATTTAGTTATAAATTTTTTATTTATAACTAGCCTATTCTTTTGTCGCTTGTTGCACCTCTTTAATTGCTTAAATGTTTATTAAAATGGAATATCTTAATATCTGTAGATTTTGTTAAATTAGTTTAAAATGTACTTAGACAAGTTTATCTAACGCAAGTTTTCTTTTTCTTGGCTGGGGCTCTAGCATTGTGATACCAATAATGTCAGACTCAGAGTTATTCATGGAGGCAGCATTAGGTGAGGAGCTTAGCCAGTAAGAGGACCTTCCTGCTGTTGCTGGAGCTTAGTTAAATTTAATTTCTACTTGTGAGGATGAGCTTGCATTTTTATTAAATTCAATTCAATATTGTAATAATTAATGTTCTATATGCATTTACTTTTCTGCACTTTTATATTGAGTTGAGCTTTTATTCTTTTCATTTATGTGCTATGGGAATGGATATTATATTTTTTTTGCTTCCGCACTTTGATATTTATTATATGTTGTTGATTGAATTACAGTTACTGGTGGCATATTCTATAATTAAGGCAGATTAGGCTGAAAACCTAACTCGACTGTAATTGGGAATTTGTCACATGGTGACCACTCTACAGTAATCATGTTAATATTTTTATTAACATAACTATGGCAGGGAAGAGGCTTCGCAATTACTGTAGCCATATTTATATTTTATGTATAATCCTTGTTGCAGCTTTTAGAGTGAAGTGTGTTTCTTCATTTACCTTAAATTTTCTTAAGTTATAAATGATTTATTTATAGCTCTCCTATATTCTTCATTTCTTGTTGCACCTAAATTGTGTAGAATAATCATACGATATATTTAATTTTAGTAATAAAATATTCAGCCTAAAATGTACTTAGATAATTATATAACACAAGATTTTTATTTTCTTAGATGGGGCCCTAGCATGGAAAACTAACATTTCAGATTTAGTTCTGTTTGCGGAGCCTATTCCAGGTGAGAAATAGGAGTGTAAGGTTGATCTTGCTGCATCAATTTAGTTTTAGTTGGCTTTCTGCTTGGAAGAGTGTGAATATTACATTATAGGTCAGGTTATTTTTTGTTGTGTTATGTATGTGTGGACTACTATATATGTTTATTATTTTTCTTAATTTAATATTTATGATGTTATTAATATTATGTGATAGTGTTCCTAATTTTAAACATGCCAAGAATGCCTAAGGTTACCCATGGACTTGTAACAAGGCCATTTTGGTCTTTTAGCATTGCTAGGTCAGGATTTGGGGTTGCTAGATATATTTGTTATAAATTCATATTTTATGGGGGATGATATTTTCTTCTAGCATTTTTCTTTAAAAGTTTTTGGTTTTGGTGTGGACAATAAAAAATCTCTGTTAGTGTGCATAATCAACGGGCTTCAAGGTGTGTATAATCATAAAGGGATCAAAGTGTACACAATCTTGATCAAAAATTTTCTCTATTTTTATTATTCTATTTGTTACATTTCATTACTATTTCATCTTACCAAAATTTGCATCCATTTCGGCCACCAAATACCTCCCCCAACAAAATATATGCAAAATATGACATCCTTCCACTTCACTATCCATAACCATTCAAATATGCTTCAAATCATATAGAGTAAATTCTAAAATATTTTTATCATCCACCAAAGCATCCTCCCAAAATTTTATTCAAATCCATTTTCATTTGTCCCACCAATTGGCTTCCCAAAGTTGAACGATCGCTTATGCAT
Organism: Gastrodia elata; assembly: GCA_016760335.1. Lineage (NCBI taxonomy): Eukaryota > Viridiplantae > Streptophyta > Magnoliopsida > Asparagales > Orchidaceae > Gastrodia > Gastrodia elata. The sequence continues at coordinate 50,273,820 of CM028674.1, read as the reverse complement.
AAGTAACTGCCTTTTTCAACTTCACGCCACCAATTTTGTTTATGGGGAATGAAATAGCTTGATTATTTGAGAGGAACTTTGGAACACACTCTTGATTTTATTAAAACACAGTTAATAAACTATCAAAGCATGGGTGCACCCAAATATTGCAGTTATTAGTATATTGATTAACCCAATGCTTGCACAAAGAGCCAATGTATCTACCTTACGAAAACTCTTTTCATTTTTAACATTTTTTAATATTTTAATACACTTTAATGAAATAAATTAAGTTAAAAACACATAAAATCAATATACACCAATAAAAAATTAAAAAAAAAATTTAAAGCATGAGTTGTTTCCAAAAAAGGGCTGAGTTCCACATTAATAGTTTGATGAAGCTTTGAGAAAATTGACCATCAAGACATACTCGGGTTATATCTCGATAAGCATTGAGTTTAGCATTGCCAGCTCTAATGTACTACAAAATTTTTTAGTTAGCATCAAGTAAATTAAGGTGAGTTTTACACTATTTTAGGTAATTTTGTAGTAGGGCTTGAATCATTAACAATAAAAGATTATTTTTTTGGGTGGTTTGGTTTAATGAATCCTTATGAAAAGACTTGATTAATCAAAAATAGTTCAAACCACCTACATTTTAGCTTTCTATGATGAAGCAATAATCTTGAGTAAAAAAGAAAAATCTTTATTCTGCATTAGAGCAATTTAAAATGCTAAGATATTGTCATGACATAGCTTGGTTTTTTTCTTATATAGTTTGACATTCTCATAAGTAGTTAACTCGATCTCATCTAATTTATTTAGCTTCAGTAGCCACTTCTTGCTAGCACTCTTAAAATCAAAGTTTAATTTCTTGATCGCCTTAACTGCTTTGAAAAAATAAAAATGACAAGTTTTCTTATACACTAATTGATAATATTATTTTGTAATCCCAAAATGTGTCATACAATTGCTTTGCCCAATCCTTTTGATTGCTGGCTACATTGTTTTTCAAGATATGCTTCAATTTTTTATTCGAGATCTCCACTTGTCAACTAGTTCACAGGTGATATGGAGTAGCTACCTTATGTCTTATCTCGTATTTAGCTAGCTGCTTTTCAGTTGTATATTGTAGAAATGTCTCTTACCATCACTGACTAGAACTCTTGGGGTTTCAAACTTGCAAACAATATTTCTTTGACAATATTGATTACCATTTAGCAAGTTATTCAATTTAGTGATTATAACTTCCACTCATTTAGACACATAGTCTATTGCAATAAAAATATAGTGATTTCCATATGAAGATGGAAATAATCCCTTGAAGTCAATTTCCTAGACATCAAACAACTCAACATATAGGATGGTATTCAGTAGCATCTCACTCCATCACTAAACTTCTTGATTTCTTGGCACTTGTCACATTATAATAAACATTTATAAGTTTCTTTAAATAAAATAGGCCAGTAAAAACTTGATTATAAGACTTTTGCATTACTGTGGATTGAATAGTGGTATCTTCCATATGCTCAGGAATGACAATCGAAGAGAATCTTGCACTTTGTGTTTCAAAATACAACATTGAATGACCTAGTTAACAAAACATCTACAAAAGTAGGATCATAACAAAGATAGTGCTTTCTTTCCATGAAGAATTTATTACGCTACTGATATGAGAGGTCCGATGGCATCAAATTGCAGGAATTGGCAAAATTCAGATACAATGGGGTTTGAGTCATCATGATTGCAAGTAACTGCTTATCAAAAATAGTTTCAACGAAAAGGGATGTACATGCTGACCATGATGCTCCAAGTGAAACAAATGATTGATTAACAAATTTTTGCTATCTTTCTTATCTCTAATTTCTACAATAAGTTGTTTTAGGAATAGCACCAATCTGATTAGTCTTGGTGTGGCATCCTTCTTTTTCAAAAGGTACTTTATGGTGGAGTGGTCCGTAGCAATGATGACTTTCAATGCAATTAAGTAGAAGCAAAACATGTCAAAAGAAATGAATACTATAGGCATTCCATCTAAGTTGTGGCATAATTTACTAGTTCATCATTTAAGACCATACTAGTACAATACATATCATGGAATACCTTCTTCCTTTGATCCTAATAGCTCCAACTACGTTGTTGCTAGCATCGCACATTAACTCATATAGTTATTTCCAACATGGTGATATGATGATTGGGGCTGACACCAATGTAGTCTTAATGGGTTAAAAGCTTCCAAACATTCTTTGTTGAAGTTAAACTCACCATCTCTCATCCTTTGGTTGCTAAGGGACATGCTAATCTTTGAAAAATCCCTAATAAAGCTCCAATAGAAACCTGCATGTCCGAAAGTTGCGTATACCTTTTAGGACAGTATTAATGCTAAACACATAGTTCTGCATGTCCGAAAGTTGCGTATCCCTAATGAAGCTCCAATAGGACAGTTTTAATGCTAAATACATAGTTCTGTACACAAATAATCCAGACAAAAGCTATCCTAAATCAACAAAACCAGAGCATTGAAAAGCCAAAATGCAAAAGAAAAAGAAGAATCAGTCGCCGCTCTGCAAATTGACGCGTAACAAAAGACGATTCGGCGGGCTTTGATTGAAGGGAGTTGCGGGAAAGAGGGCCTCCCAGACGTCCGAGAAGGCGTCGACGATGGCCTGTGATGGGGCTGGGAATTGAGGGAGAGGAAGCAGCGATGAAAGTGCTTCTATTCGGAAGCCTTGCATATACCTTTCTCGAAGACCATCTCCGCCATGGACCTCCTGAAATCAGCCCTGGGATCGTCGGACTTCATCACGACCGCCAGGCTCTCCGCCTTCCTCCACGGCGAGGCGGCGGCGCTGTCAGTCGTCGATTTGGCCTCCTCCATCGCCGCCGTCCACCTCACCCGCAGCTACGCCATCTCGAAGGAGAAGTCGGTGGCAGAGGAGACAAAAATCGTGTCGTATTCTTCGTCCCCGCTGCCGCCATGTCGTCCTCGCTGGAGAAGAGGCGGGAGGAGGGATTAGGGTTGCGTCGCTTTTTCTTGGGGACGCGGTGGCGGTGGCGGCGGCAGGCGGGATGGAGACGGGCCGCCACTTTTAGTCCTTGTGCCAGAGGTAGGGCAAAATTTAGCCAACTTTTGAACGATAATGGTTTTGGGACAGAAACGGAGAGTAAATTAAGGAAAATAACCTAAAGAACCGTCAAGGGAATGAAAGAAGAAAGAGGAAAGAAGAAAGAAGAAATAAGACAGAGGAAAGAGAAAAGAGAAAAGATGAGAGCACTTGGAGAGCAATTGGAGGCTACACTGTCAATGTCTTTGCATGTCCTATCGCTGTTGCTGCACCTTAACCCATAAATTTATGGAGTTTGGGAATTGTATCTTCTCTTATTTTGTATTTCTCTTGAATATGGGTGCCCAAATTTCTTTTGGGGGCGATTAAGCTAGATTTATGGAGTAGTATATTCATCACTTTCATGTTGGACACTTTTTTTTTTTTTTTTTTTTTTTGTTTTATGGACTATAATGTTTAGATGATGTCATATGTAATCCTTTGATTCTATGTATTATCTTTATTATCATGTATGCTACATGTAATTTATTTTATTGTTTATTTAGCGCAAAAAAACAAACTTCTCACCTAGACACAAGGCTAGGTTTTGTAAGGGAATGTTAGAATAGAGACATCTATGAGAGGCTCCCTTGATAAACGTGATTATTTGGTTGCATATTTGAATGCTAAATTTTTATGTGCATTAAGTGGAGTTTTATCAGAAGCATGATTAAATTTCCCCCTTCAAAATATTAAGATCCGAAATCATGGGGTCTCTTAAGGAGATCGTTTGAAGACTATCTTGGGGTTTTGATTGGTGTGCGGTTCATATGCGTGAGACATCATTAGTGAACCAATAATACCACTGACCGTACTATCTTTAAAGATTATCATAACAATTACTAAACTTTGTGTTCAATGTGAAATGAATTTATGAACCCAGAAAAATCTAGTTTAATCCTCCCTGTTATTCCACTGATTATATCCCTCACTAATAACTATTAGATTTCTATTTCTGCGCTTAGTATAATGTAAGTAAAATTAATCATTCGATCGTGCAAACATTAGTGACAAAGTTAACATTGGTAGCCCTATATTCTATCCATGGGACGATATCTACAACTCCAGATCAATATTACTTGTGACCATGTATACTCGCGTGAGCAAACATGCACTACTCTTAGTGAATAAATATCAAGTTATTGGCATCGTTATCGTGGATTGAAACAATATCAGTGAAAACTTTAGAATAGTGATTCTGATAATTTTATTATATTTTGCTTTCTTTTATTTTTATATTTTGTTTTATTATTTTATACAATTGGCATCTTGTGTTTGTCTAGCGTTTTAGGAAAATTTGGGTTTGTGCAAGGTAGTAAAGATGAGCCAAGTTTAATCTTTGATCCTGAGATAGAAAAAATTGCATATAGAATCAGGCAACAGTTAAGAGCCACGGTAGTTAACTAGGTTACGACTGACCATAATGAGAAGTGCACTATAACAATCATAGGAGGGCTTTGAGAGATTTTGCCTTACACATAGTAGGAAGAATTCCAAATGCAATAATGAGGCCAAGAATAGAAGGAAATAATGTTGCGGTCAAGCCTATCAAAATAGAAATGATTCAGAACTCTTAATTTTGTAGATTATCTAGTGATGACCTCAATATTCATATCTCAAACTTCTTGGAGATCTGTGACATGTTTAAATATAATGGTGTTACTGATGACACAATCAAACTCATATTATTCCCATTTTACTTAAGAGATTGGGATAAGAGTTGGCTTTTAACCCTCTTAATTGACTCAATTGTCACCTGGAACAAGCTAGCCCAATTATTCCTTGCTCTGTACTCCTCCCAACAAAAATAACTAGGCCTAGAAATGAGATATCAAATTTTATACAAAACAATGAGGAATCTTTATATGATAGTTGAGAATGATTTAAGAAACTTTTGAGGAAATGCCACATCACTATTTACCTTTATGGCTCCAAGTGCATACATTTTACAATGTATTGAATGCTAGCACTAGGACACTTATTGATGCAACATCATGTTGATCATTAAATAGTAAAACACAAGAGGAAGCTTATGAACTACTAGAGGAGATAGTTACAGGTTCATACAATGTCCCACTAAGATACTATATCAACCAAGAAGAGAACCCATAAATGTAGTTGGGGTGACCAAACCTTGCAGTTGCTGAGGAAGATTGCTGCACTCAACCAAATAATTTATTCTATGAGTGTTCATGTATTCTAAGAGGTTAGTTGTGAATTATGTGGAGGTGTGCATGTGTAACAATCCAGGTTATTACTTAGGTCAATTAGGACTAAATTAAGTCATAATTGTAATTCTAGTGCACTAACTAAGTCATTAGGAACTCACTACTAAGACCTAGTCCAAATCAAGAATTAAATAGATCAAATCCTGATTTTGGGAATTTTCAAAAACTCTAGAAATTGATCTGTTTAATTTCATCTCAAATCAAAAATTCGACTTCGTCATTGCGCTCATCACCCCCAAATTAGCTATGGGTGATGTTTTGGATGCATTTGGAAGTCGTCAGATTTCGGCGAATATTTTAATATTATTTAAATATCTCGAAAATTCGAATAATTAAATACTTGTCGTCTCAAAAATCGATTGCACCGTTGCATTCTTCACCTCTCAATTAGCTAGGAGTGATTTATTGGGAATTTTTGGAATGCATTTTATGGATTATTTTTAATTAAGAAAATAGGTTTAAAGAAATTAAATAATAATAGTTGAGGATTATAAAATTAAGTTGCCTATTCTGTCAGGTGGGTCCCACCTATCTATTGAAGCCGTTGACAGAAGGAATAGTAGAGGATTATAAAATTAAGATCAGTTAACTTAATTACTTTTAATTAATAAAACTTTAAACATTCATATCTTGCAATTCAATAATCCAAATATATTTATGTTATTTCTCATTTTAACCAGACAAATGCCAAGAATATTATGGTAGTATTCAATTTGTTATTGAACTTGTATTTTGCCTAATGACATTTAGGACCTCTCCTAATTAACCCCATTAAACCTAGAAACTTTATTAGGCTATAACTTAGCCAATTAAATTTCAAATTATACAATCCAATATATTCTTTTTATTAGGAGAATGTGTAGAATAGTAAATAATAATAATATTTTAGTTTTAGTAATTAGGTTGTCTAATTAGCCCTAATATCTCCAAATCTTGATTTGTGAATATTAGCTTCACTAGTTACCTAAATTTAGAATTTCAAGTTGTTGTTAGCTCCTAGTATAGTGTATAACACATTGGTAAAGTTAACTTTGCGATTCTATAATTAATTTTACTAATCACCATAAACTCTAATTAGGGCCTAACTTGATAAAATGGAGTTCAAATTGAGTGAACTCAATTTCATTATTATCAGTATACTATTTGGAAACCATAGCCACTAACTTTACTCAATTTGGACACTAAATGAAAAAGTTAGGTATTTGACCTAATCCTAAATCCCCTTTAATTACCTTTTTATGCCAAAAACTTGTTTTGATCATAACTTGGTGAAATGACCTCAAAATTTTGAAATTCTAGATTATATGGAATCCTTAGGCAGAGTAGAGCATAAGTATATTAAAATTTTTAGTTTTCCCTAAGTAGAAATGCTAATTAGCCCTTAATAACCTTAAACCCTAATTTAAGCTCATTAATCATAAACCTTGGCCAAATTGGGTGTTCTTATTGTCTATCTTCATATTAGATAGTAAGAAGCCATTTGGAATTAGTAAAATTCATTTTGACTCTTAAGTTGGAGTATTTTGCTCATTTTGCTCAAATTTTGATCTAAGTGCTCTTAAGTTCAAGAAATATGTTATTTCCCTTAAAATCAATAAAGTAAAGCTTATAAATCAAATTTAAGTCCTATTGTGAATAATTATGTGATTTTCTATCTTAATCAACCTTAAACTCTCTTGATTTTCTCTAAAATAAGAGGATTATCATAATTTAACAATTATCAAATCATTAAAACATGCTTGATTATCAAATGATACATTCTTAATAAGCATTGATTTTATCCCAAGGCTTGATTATTTTATTAAACTTAGGAGCATAGTGATCTAGTTTGATAATTTTCTATTATGATTAAGTAATTGAATCTATGGACTTTTCATATGTTTGTGCCTTAATTTAGCTTTATGAATCAACTTATGTTAGAACCTAAATGTTGTGTTTCAAAGATTTAAATATTTTAAATGTTTTGTTAGATTTTATGAATCCACTTATGTTAGAACCATCAGAAAATATTGTCTCTATTTGGATCTAAGGGATGGAATTCTATTTGAGTTTGTACAATAGAAATAAGTAGGACTAAGACTTGACGTTGTTATCTTGTTGTAATTTCCTATTCAATTTTGTGGTTCTACAACCAAGTGCTAGTTGATCTCTACAATTAGTGAATGAGGCTGAGCTAACTAAGCTTTATCACGCTTTCCTATAATTAGATTCACACAACTACTAAATAATTCCCTAAAGCGCAATTAGTTAGTTCCCAATTGTTTGCAAATACTCTCACCCATACATAAGTTTTATTGAGCTAAAAAGCTAGACAATAATATGCAAGGAAATAAAAACCTAAATACTTTAATATTAATAAAATATTTTATATTTTTTCTTAGAACTCTATATTGAAATTGTTAAATATTCATGTGATTAGAAAAGAATGCATGATCATTTCAGTAAGAAACAAAAATAATATTTTTATTAATTTTGGTATAATATACATTTAAAAAAAATTAAAATAAAATTTAAAAGCAAAGAAGTTAAATTGTAAACTTCAAATTGCTTCAAATTTTTTTAGTTCAAAAAAGATTGTAGATAGAATATATATCTCAAACGATTAAAATAAGTGTGTTTTGAGTGATTTTGCAAAGCACAGTGTGGATGATGTGATTCAAGTATCTTTATAGCATAGAGAAATATTGAAACATCTATCAAAGAGACTTTCTTTTTAATCCCTATGTCATATAGGGCAATCAAAGGGGTATCTAGCTAAATGGTGGGCTTTAAAGATTTAGTTGGCAAATTGAGTGGATGAAGATACCCTCTACAAAACATGCCATCTTATCTTTTCTATTCACATGCCATAATGGACAATCATAATTGAATATGTAGGGCTCTTTAGAGGTTTGGTAGGTGAAGTGGAGGAGATATCATAGATGAAGGAATTGCAATGTCAGGTTTTAATATCTTGTTGGAGAGGAAGCCTAATTAAATGCATTATTGACCAATTATGTTATAAACATATGAATATTCTTATGAGCATGTCTAAATTTGTTATTTTTGCATTCATTGCATCCTCTGCTGGCTTAGGTTTGTCCATCACATGCTTATTTTCTGCTCAAGTGTCATGAATTTTAGCTCTAGCAAGCATTGAACTGCTGATTTCTTAACTGTACTCAATCTATGATTGAGGATTCCTGTTTAACAGTGTTTTATTTGGATTAAATTATAAAAAAGACATATTTTAGAGTGCATCATCCCTCCCAATCATGAAATAATAAGATTTTTGCTCTTAAGAAGACTAAAGAAATAATGGCAATATAATAGAACATCACTTTTCACGCCTGAAACTTTATTATTATTTTTCTTTCTTTGATAATGCTGCTGCTGGAAGGATTTGAGAATTTTCAGCTCTGGAATATGGATATGGTGACATGAGGGAAAGCTTCAGTGGATTCCACCGCTTCCACAGTTGGAAGCAACTAATTAAAACCCTTTTATTCAGTCTATGAGAGTCTATCCACCCAAAGCTTCAGACTTTGAACTCTTCTTCGTTCCTTTTCTGTGTTTCCCACATTTAGGATACGAGTTAGGCTTTTACTGAATTTGAACATTCAGAAGGCTACTGTTCACCACTAACTTTAGAGCACTCTGCTCTGAGCATCTCACGCCCTCCATTCATGATAGCATAGCACCGACCTTTCCAGTTTCTTGGAATGGAAGTGCCACTAAGCTTCGCTTTGGTTTTAACAATTAAATATTGCATCAAAGTACAAATAATTCATTCAAGAATATCAAAAAAAATATCTTAGTTCTTACTTAGTAGGGAGGATTCCTTCAGCACTATCGCATCGAATCCCATCACGACTCCTCAGTCTCAGTGTTTGATCCGTGATCAGAATCTGTTCCATAGATTAAATCATTTTGCACTGCAAAATTTGTTTCGACTTTTGTGCTCTGCTCCGAGTACTTCAAGTTTCAACTAATGGCCGCTTGATCGTACAATTTGCAGTATCATCTGTTTTTTCTCAGAATCATAAATCCAATCGTTTTCTGTTCACTGTAGTTGGAAAAGTATGAGGCGTTCTGCCTTTCGCGAGTTGACTTCTGATGGAAGTGAACTCACCACCATTATGATGATTAGAACGCCCATTTAAATTTGTTTGCTCAATTTCCCTTTTTGACCGATCCTTCAAATTTTAAAAATTTAATCTTTTTTATTACAAAATAGGATGTAATTCACTTTTTTGGCATTACCAGTTGCAATTATTCACCTTTTTTTTTTTTAAATTTTTAGCGGCTAAGTGCGACAATTAGTGGCATTTTTTTCTTTTTAATAATGCCTAGTAATGCTTCTAAATAAATTTTTAATTATAATTTTAACTAATAAATCTTATTTATTATAAGTTAATTATTAATTTTAAATATATTAATGACTGTAAGGTATTAGAAAGAGTATATTTGAAAGTATTGTAAAATGCTTCCATTAAAAATATTTGATTGAGTATGCTCACAAAATATATATACATCAATATATGAACTCAAAATAATTGAGGCAGCATTTTATAAGCTTCTATATGACACAATAAAAATTGACTTTCATATGTTTGGCCAAAAAAAGATGTAATATTATAGCCCAAAACAATTGATTAGATGCCATCACAAAGAATTCCAATGAAAGCACCGATTTGAAAAATTTACTATTTGAAAAATAAAACACATTCACTTGAAAATAAATAATAATGAAATAACGTTCAAATCTCAGTAATTTAGTCATCACTTTCTAAAACTCTACTTTACCCTGTGAAGTTTATGCCGGGCTTTAGAAAGATGCCCCATTCATAAAAAGGTTTTGAAAATTAACCTTTGTAGAAATTAAATTTGAGAAATTTAGCCTTTGGCTAGGAGATCCATTTAAAAAAAAATCTCACAAGGACTTTAGAAAGTCGTCTGATCAACCACTTTTTAAAGTAAAATTTTAATAAATTTTTATAAATATTTATTTTGTATGCACAAATAAATCTTAAAAAAAACATGTTATGATTGTGGAGACGAGCGCGCCACAGCGTGCTGCAGCGGCAAAGCACCCGAGAAGCAGGCGCAGCGCTCCGTAGCGGCAAACTCCCGAGAAGTGGGTGCTACAGTGGGCCACGGCGCGGCGCGCGTTGTAGCGCACCGGCATCAGGCAAACTGAGAATAGGGCGCTGTAGCGCGCCATGACACATGACTACCCGAAGCCAGGGCTCTTCGGAGCGCCGTAACGCATGACAGATTTCAACTCCGGTCCAGGTTGAACCCTAAACTATTTGGAGGGCATTTTGGACCATTTGGGATCCAAAGTAGAGCTGGCTATATAAAGAAATATGTTGGAGCAGTTTCTGGTGTGTTGGCATTTCAGTTTGAGAAGGCTTTAGCTGCTGTAGGAGGAAATTCCAAGGAGAAACCCAAAACTAGAATTGATGTGCAAGGGAGCTCTTGCATGTTGGAGAAGACACTCTAGGTGGCGGCTGCTACTTCTCCCCTTCTGTGGCGGCCCTGCCCCGCCGTGGTCCTGTTAACCCTTAAGTTAACATGATTACGGTGGAGGGGTCACCAAATGACAAGGTCTCCACTTAAGATTAGATTAGACACACATTCTAATTCAATTTAAATAAGGACTTTGCCATTCATCTCAGAATTTATCACTAAATGATTATACAAGAACACAGAGTGCGGAAGCAATAAAAGGTATAACATCCATTCAATACAGTATAAATACAACAATACAGAATAAGTAAAGTACTGAAAAAAAAAAAAATAAACCTGTATTATTACAACATTTAATAAGCTTTAAAAGAATTGAAATGAACTCTCAATCTCACTGAAAGAAAAACTAAAGCTACGGATCTTCAAGAACGGGCTCCTCCTCCAATGGCAAGTTCTCTACTGGATCTGCTACTCCAACAAACTCAGAACCTACCATTATCAGTTTCATAATAGTAGGGCCCCAGCCAACAAAAGAAAAACTGATTAGACAATATGTCTAAGTACATTTTAGGGTAAAAGTTTAGTTTAAGTTAACTGAATATCATCATAAAACAGAACTGAGCAAATAGGTGCAGAAAAAGCGTACAAAAGAATAATAATAAGTTATAAACAAACAGTTTATAACTAAAATAACTATGAAGTAATACATACCTCCTTCAAGCAAACTGCAACAAAGACAGGTAAGTAAAAGAAAAGTAAAATTGTAAGAAAAGTACAACCTAAAACATGCTTATAATCAAACAAATTATGTTAGGTGACATACATAATTTGAACAGTATAAAACTGAAAACACTAACATACTATATGAGCATATGAAAACAGTAAGTAGAACTAGCATCATATATATAACATGTGCAGAAAAACTGAAAGTAAAACAGTGCTAAAATGCAGAATATACTAGTAAAATAGTATCTGTAAACTGAAACTGCAGTGACTATCTAAGTCACCCAAACTGAACACATATACAGCAAATCTTAGCCTGATGAGCTAAGAAACTCTGAACTGAACATCACTAAAACTCTTAGCCTGATGAGCTAAGACAGAACTGAATGTAAGTGTACTTAAATTAGTATAACCATATCAGAATCCTGACTCTGTAGTCAGTAGGGCAAGAGTCTATCCATCCTATCACTTGGACTAGGCATGGCCAATAGACTGTCGGACATTAAACCCTCGAAAGGTTGCCGACCCCGAGCGGGTTGATCGAAGAGGTATACTAATCAAGCTACACCTACATACCACTTGTGAAACAAAACACAATGCTATTTATGAATGTTCAAAATTGACATAAGATATTTACCAAATATCTTAAGTACATAATATATGTTCAAGGTATAAGGCTCAAAATCAAGGAATGCGAAGCATCAAAACCAAAGTGCAAGAAACTCTATCTAAAACACAGGTGATATCCGTTGTTATCTACTTTATTCGTTCTATCTACTCTAAGTTACATAAGTTTCAGAATTATCAATTCTTACACATTCTGTAACTTAGAATCACAAATCTTACTTGTTGAAGATTATTAGGACTGGCCAAGTCCTAATTATAACTTATCAAAAGACGACTATTTGGTTAAAAATGAATAAATCATCGACCTAGTTTTGAAATTTAATTCATCCCAACCTCATCTTGTTTAGCCAAATCAAGATGAAAAGATTAAGAAATTAGACTCCGGATGATGGGGTCTAATCACTTAATCTAAAGGTATAATCTAAGGGTCTAAGGTTTTAGAACCCAAATCTCACAGATTAGGTTAAGGCAAATCCTAATGATAAATCAATTTCATTAGAATAGATCTCTATTCTTAATTCTAGAGTTTTTAAAGATTAAATAATCATTAAATAAACTAAGAAAAATCTATAAACTAGAAAACTCAAGGTTTCATCTAATTGAGTAACCAATTTACTCAATAAATGAATGATAACTCAAGATCTATTCCTAATCTTAGGAAATAAGGCTCTTAATCACTAAGAGTATCTCTCAACACACACATCCTAACTAATGTTATAAGACCTAAGGATGGGTCTAAGAATAGCTAAGGAAAGAGAACTCTTCTTAAGACTTAGGAATTTTCTTTACTGAGTAAAATTCTGAGATTTTAATCAAAACCTAATTTAGACTTAAGTTTGATTAATTTCAACTATGAATCATTCTATTTACTGATTTTAGTGATTAGAAACTGAATTTAGGGCTTTAAAAGGCTAAACCCTAAATTGGACAAAATGACCATTTTGCCCCTATTTAAGGGTTTCAAAGATCAACTTTTAATCTAGGGCTTAATTCTGAGATTTTTTTTTGGAAAGTGTTTCTTACTATCTAATATAAGATTAGACAAGAACTAAGATTAATTTGGGCAATTATTAAGCCATATGAGATCAAATTAGTGAATTGACTCATGAGGGCAAATTGGGAATTTGGCTAAATGAAAGCTAAAATTTTCTCTTAGATTATTGTTCTTTACTGACTAAGCTTTCCATAGAATCTAAATTTGCTAAATTCTGATGAGTATTGGCCAAGTTATGGCCAATACAAGATCTAGGGTTTAAGGTTAATTAAGGAATTGCTTAATTAAGGGTCAAAAATCCTAATTTTTGCCAATAGTATCCAAATTAGCAAAATTAGTGGCTATAAATTACAAATAGCTCACTGATCATAATGACATATGGTAGACTTAATTTGGACCTAATTTGACTAAGTTAAGACCTAATTAGGGTTTAGGGTGATTAGCGAGTGATTAACAAAATTAATTACTCAAATACTAATCCAACCTTATAGATTGATTCTAAATGGTTCTAGGAGTCCTCTAAAATTTAAATCTCTCAATTTGGGTTACTAGATTTGCTAATATTCACTAATCAAGATTTAAAGTAATTAAGAAAGATTAGCAAATCTACCTGTTGGATCTAAAATATTTTTACAAATTATTGTTAATTAAGTTCTTCTGATCTAAATGGACCTTTGGATCATACATTTTGGAGCTCAATTGACCAAGTTATGGTCAATTGAAGTTCTAGGGTTAATTAGGTAATTAGGGTTAGGTCCTAAATGTGATTAGGCTTAAACTAATCCAAACAGCCAAGATAACCCTACTTAAAAATGATTCTTAGGATTTTTCTGATCACTTAAGACCCATATTAGGTATGTTTGGGTAATTGGGTACTTAGTTATAGGCTAATTACGTTTTGATCATATTAATTTAACTTAAATTAAATCCTAAATAATCACTTGCAAAATATTAATCCTACAGAAAATTAATGCATCAATAAATTACTTATATTTTTCTGATCAATTTGGTATATTTAATTGTATGATTTGGATAAATATTTTAGGAGTTATGAATATTTAAAGTTTTAGGGTATTAATGAAAGGGAAGGAAAGGAAGGAGGCAGGCAAGAACAGGAGGGGAGAAAGGAAGGCACGGAGGAAGGAATGGGAGCGAAGGCAAGGAGGACAGGAGGAGAGGGAGGGAAGCGAAGAGGCAAGAGGCGGCGGAGGAGGGAGAGAGGAGAGAGAGATAGATAGAGAGAGATATATATATATATATATATATATATAAGATATATATATAAAACCTTAGGTAAATTAAAGTATATTTATAAGTATTAATATAGTTATAATGATTATATGTATTATAATAATTTTAATACTAATTTCTTTTACTGCAGGAGGCAGACAGCGGCAGACCCGGAGGCCACGTGGCACCAAAGTATTGGCCAAGGCATCTGAACTGGGCCCCACCGTCTGCAGTGGAAGAGATCGGCTGACGCAGCTGATGGATTGCGGGCCCCACCTCTTTGTGGCGCAATAGGAACGTGACGCGTGGATTCCGGGACCCACCAGCTCGATCCTAGCGTCGGATGAAGAGGCGCGGGTCGGGCCCGGTCTGACCCAGCCCAAAATCTTCTTCTTCTCCACCAGGCGTCCGCGACCGCAGATTAGGGCATAGATTTTCAGGGCCTTCCCAGCGTCGTGACTGCTCGATACGCATGGCGTTGGATAGATATGGATGAGATCTTCCAATAGGTGGTCGAATCAGGTCTTATAATGATCTGAGTTGATCACAAACCCTAACCCTAGATGGCCCTAATACGGCTAAACTATGCGTAACGGTTTTACCTGTAGATAAAACAAGGATATAGAACAATTCGCAACTTCTAAGACAAATCGATACCGCAACAATTTTTAATCCATTTTGTGAAATAAAATTTCGAATTGTGTGCGATTGAAATCAAATGAAAGATAAGAGAAATCAAGAGGTACCTTAGATGGACGGTAGGGAAAGGTCGAAGTCGATCTTAGGATTTGGGACCACCGGTTTGAAACCGAGCAAAGCAGAGGTCTTAGGGGTCTTATAGAAGTCCCTAAGCGGTTGCCTAAGCGGTGGCTGGAAGCGGTGTGGAACGCTCGCGCGGTCGCCACCTGCGAGCGATGCGTGCGCAGGCTTTGCGGGAACGAAAGGCAACGGACCGTTCGATCTTCGATCGAACGGTCAGAGATCACCGTCAGATCCTGACGGCATCGTTTTAATTAAACAGTAACGGCGCTACTTAATACCGACGGGCGCCGTTAACTTTGAATTATTAAATATTATTAATTTTAAATTATACAGATTTAATTAATTAATTTAACCTATTAATGCATCCCAAAAATTTCCAATAAATCACCCTTAGCTAAATGAAGGGTGAGAACGCAACGGCGTGCTCAGATTTTTGTTTCAACGAGATTTAATTATATGATTTTTAGGGTAGTTAAATAATATTAAAATATTTGGCGAAAAATCACGACTTCCAAATGCCTCCAAATTTCACCCCTAGCTAATTTGGGTGTTCTAAATGCAATGGTGAAGTCAGATTTTCATCTGAGTTCTAGATAAAAAGTCAATTTCTCAGGTTTTGGGATTTTCCAGAATTCTTGTTTTGACTTTGTTGACTTTTTGGTTTGACCTAGGTTTCAAGATTGAGTTTCAAATCAACTTGATTAGTGACTTAGAACCTAATTAAGACTTAGATTAGTCTTAATTGAGCAAAGTAACAACCTGGTTGTTACACCTTCATCCTAGATTAAGAGCTAGTGTTTATTGAGGATTAGCTCTTGTAACTTTATACCCCTTTGTTTTACATAGTGAAAATTTCTGTGTGGTGTGGTCCATAATTTTTCCTATTCTTGGGTTTTTCACATAAATCTTTGTGTTTGTATATTTGTATGCTTGTGCATGTGGATGTGCTGTAATCTATTGATTGTGTGATTGTGATTTCGTCGTATTGTTTGGTAACCGTCAACGCAATCCTGATTCTCATCGCGTACTTGTTTAGAACCGCTTACGTTATGGTACTCTCAATTAACAAGTGGTATCAGTGCGCGGTTGCTTGTCAATTTTAGGATTTTTTGTTTGAGTAGGAGCAATGACCGACGAGATGAGCTACAATATATGTAGCGCCCCACCCGTCACCAGGCGCAACTGAAGTATATAATAACAAAACAGTCGGCGACGGCGTTGTGAGCCACAATATGTGTAGCGCCTCACCCCGTCTCCGCACGCAACTAAAGTATATAATAACAAAATAGTTGGCGATGGAGTGGTGAGCCATAATATATGTAGCGATCCACCCTGTCTCCGCGCAACTGAAGTATATAATAATAAAATAGTCGGCGACGGAGAGGTGTGCCACTCAGGAAGGCATTACCCATCTCCCCGAATATGCTAAAAATAAACCCTTACAAAGGATTGCTGACTTATACCCCGAAGAGAATGGTCGAGAGCTAATATTTAAGATACGAGTAGTATTATGGCGCCCCACCCCTAACCCACAGGATTTGACTTAAGGGGTGGTGTGCCACTCTGGCAAATCCCTCACTTATCTTTGGATTAGGTGAGATCCACAATCCACTAATAAGGGAAGGATGTGCTCAGAATGAATATAAAGATTAAGTCACTAAATTTTAACAAATACAAAAGTGGCAAGAGAGCATACAAAGGAAATATTTCATCCAGCTCACCATACAACATATGAGAAATAATAGTACAGAAAGGTAAGCACAGTCACAAGTGTACCTGTATTATTACAACATTTAATTAAAGTTATAAATAAAATAGAGCATCACTCGTCCTCACAAATATATAAATCAACTAAGGATCCTCACTCCAATCTGCTGCGCCTCCTCCAAATAAGGCTCCTCCTTAGGCACTGGATCTTCAAACTGCTCAAGATCTGACATTGTTGGTTTCACAATACAGGGCCCTAGCCAATAAAAGAAAAATTTTATTAGATAATTGTATAAGGACATTTTAGGCTGAATATTTTACATGAATTATTAATATTACCATTTTAGTTATCAAACCAAATTAATTATCAGGCATAGGAGCAGTAAGTATATAAGGAACGGGATAAGCTATAAATACAACACTTATAACTAAGCAGGAATTGAGGAAAAACATATCTCAAGCAAACTAAGCAAGGATTAGGCATACATTAATATAATATAGTAAGTAAGTGTACAGAAAGAAAAGTTAATCCTAAATATGTTGATGATCATATGACACATTCTAATTAAAACAGAAATTTGAAATTGGTACATATAGTAAGCAATAAAATTTAGCATTCTATAAATATATACAAGTGAGTAGGTAAGTAAAGAAATATAGTTATATGTACATAAACTATCATATCAGATAGAATTGCTAATTTTATTCACTTAAATGATTATAATACAATTTTAATATTGATTTTAATGATTTAAAAGGTAAATTAGGGCTTAAGAGCGCTTAACCTAAATTTTGGACAAAATGACTGTTGTGCCCCTATTTAAGGATCCAAAAAGATACTTTTTGATTTAGGGATCCAAATTAAAATTTCTTATTGTCAAATAATTCCTTACTGTCTAACATGAAGATAGATAGTAATTACACCAAATTTGGATAAGAAATGGGTCATATATGTCCAAACTAGGGTTTTTGATCTAAGGGGAATTTTAGTAAATTATACCTAATAAAATCTAAATTTTTATGCAGTTTATTGTTGGTAGTTGTTCATGAATTCCATAAAGTCTAAGAATACTAAATTGTGAGGTCAAATTAATTAGTTATAACCATTTTAATTTCAAGGGCAATTATGGAATCTCCTAAGGCTAAGAGGGATCAAAATTCTAAGTTTTTCATTTCATGTCCAAATTTACCAAACTTAGTGGCTATAGCTTTTCTATATCTCATTGAGTACTTTAACTAGGAGTAGACCCAAATTGGACTTCAATTGGTCAAGTTATGACCTAATTAAGGTTAGGGGTATTTTTGTCATCTCAAATTTTCTAGGGCTTAGAACCTAAATATTATTATAAATTGTTGTTGACACTGAAATTCTAAATTATTTAGCACTTTGAAGTTTCTAATTTGGAGTCCAAATGACCCTTTATAAATTACTTTATTTAATTATTAATCCTAAAGAAAAATCAGGTTTTATAAATGTGCTCCGAAATATCCCAAAATTTCACCCTTAGCTAATTCAAGGGTGGGGATCGCAATGGCGAAATCGGATTTCGATTCCGACGAGTATTTAATTTTTTTATTTTTGGGGTATTTAATTATATTAAATTATTCGATAAAATCCGACGTCTTCCAAAAGTGTCCAAAACATCACTCCTAATTTGGGGGTGATGAGCGCAATGGCGAAGTCAGATTTTAATTTTGAGGTCAAACTAAATATCTCAATTTTCTAATTAATTAAATATTATTAGACATTCCAAATATTAAATTCAACTCTGAAATGCTCCAAATTTCTAGGGATTAGTTCTAATGACTAGATGAACTCAATGAAATAATGATTAGGATGCGATTAAGCTAAAATTAAGCTAAGTAACACCCTAGGGTTATTACAGACTCCACCATTTAAGAATGATGTCATCCTCGACATCACTCAAGTAGAAAGAATAATGCAAATTTTAAGGAAATGAATTGAAATGACAAGAGGCTAAGGAAGTACCTGGATTTTCAAATAACTTTGGATACTTGGACCACATATCAGGTTTATTCTCCCAAGTGGCTTGACCGGACAAGTGGTTCTTCCACTGAACTTTAACCATTGGGATGGAGCAGTTTCTAAGTTGTTTCTGATCACGGGCTAAGATTTGGATTAGCTCTTCAGCATTGGACAAGTCGGGATGGATTTCAATTTTTGGAAATTGATTTAAATGAGAGGGATCTTTGAGGCATCTTCTCAATAACGATAAGTGGAACAAATTGTGCATGACTGCAAAGTCATTAAGAAGATTTAGTCTGTAGGCAGAAGAACCTACTTTGGGTGCTACCTTAAACGGACCAACATAACGGGGGCTAAGCTTTCCTGCTATGCCAAACCTAAAGACTCCTTTCATAGGACTAACCTTCAGGTAAGCAAAATCTCCAAATTTAAATTTTAGAGGATGGTGACGAATATTGTGGTATTTACTCTAAGGATCATGGGCTGTACGAATCCGCTGCTGAATCAACCGAACCTTCTTATTAGTTTCTTCCACTAATTCAGATCTATACAACTGAACACTGCCTATTTTTGACTAAGCCAATGGAGTGCTGCATTTTCTACTATATAGAGCTTCATTTGGACCTATTTTTTTGCTGGCTTGAAAATTATTATTATATACAAACTCTATCAGTAGGAGGTGATCTTCCCAAGATCCAGCAAAATCAAAGATACATAGTCTAAGCAGATCTTCAAGAACCTGATTCACTCGCTCTGTTTGACCATCTATTTGCGGATGAAAAGCCATACTCATTGCTAGGGCTGTGCCTAAATCTTGATGCACAGCTTGCCAGAACTTGGAGGTAAATCGACTGTCTCTATTAGATACAATTGATTTGGGGCTCCCATGCAATTGGATTATCTCTTTGATATAAAGCTTGGCGAGTTTCTCGATTGAGTCTATTTGCCGAATAGGGATAAAATGAGCAGACTTGGTAAATCGGTCAACTATGACCCAAATAGAATCAGCCCCAGATCTTATATGGGGCAAACCCATAACAAAGTTCATGGATATATATAGTTATTTCCATTTAGGAATCTCAAGCAGTTGAAGCAGACCACCAGGTCTCTAATGCTCTGCCTTAACATAACTACAGGCATGGCACTTTTCAACAAACTCAGATTACACTTTTCTTCATTCCTGGCCACCAGAAGGATTGTTTCAGGTCCTGGTACATCTTTAAACTTCCTGGATGTATTTGATAACTGGAGTTATGGCCTTCAATTAGAACTTCCTAGTGCATGGACTTAGGAATCCATAGATAATCCCCTTGATTAATAGCACCCCTATGGAAATGAAGGCCAGTCCGACGACCATTCTCAATGGCTTGTTTAAAACTCAGATACTCATCATCCTTAGTCTGGGTAATATACAAGTCCTTGTGGAATGTGGGCTCCACATTAATCATTGAGATCATTGTACTCAGTTGGTCAATGTGCACTGATTTGATATCCATTTTACAGAATTCTTCCTCTAGTGGACTTTCAGAAATAAGGGCATTAAGAGTAGCATGACGACTAAGAGCATCAACTGCAACATTTGCCTTTCTTGGATGGTATTGAATATCGAGTTCATAGTCGTTGATTAGCTCCAACCATCTCCTCTATCTGTAATTCAATTCTCTCTGGGTGAATATGTACTTGAGACTTTGGTGATTTATAAATATTGAGCACTGAATTCCATATAAATAGTGATGCTAGATCTTTAAAGCGAACACTACAGCGGCTAGCTCGAGATCATGAACTACATAATTCCTCTCGTGAGTCTTCAGTTGCCTGAAAGTGTAGGCTATGACCTTACCTTCCTACATTAACATGGCTCCCAAACCTTTGCCAGAGGCATCATAGTAGACTTGATGGTTCACACCCTCTTTAGGAAGAACTAGAACTAGAGCAGTGGATAGTGCATTTTTTAAGGTTTGGAATGCCTCTTCACTTGCTGGGGACCATTCGAATGGCATTTCTTTCTAGGTTAGCTTAGTTAGTGGAGAGGTTATCTGGGATAAGCCCTTCACAAACTTCCTATAGTAGCCGGCTAAGCCTAAGAAGCTTCTGATGTTAGTTACTGACTTGGGCTGAACCCATTCATAGATAGCACTGACCTTGTTTTGGTCGACTCTAATACCATAGGTATCTACAACATGCCCATAAAAGCTACTAAATCAAGCCAGAATTTGCATTTGGAATACTTAACATAAAGTTTAGGGTCACACAGTTCTTCTAGCACTCTTCTTAAGTGCTCTTCGTGCCCCTTTTTATTCTTTGAATAGATTAGAATGTCATCGATGAAGACGATAATGAATTTATCAAGGTAGGGTTTGAGGATGCGCTGCATTAGATCCATGAATATTGAAGGTGCATTTGTCAACCCAAATGACATTACTAAGAGCTCATGGTGTTCATATCAAGTTCTAAATGTTGTCTTCTCGATATCTGAATCCTTGACTTGCAGTTGATGATAGCTAGATCGCAGATCAATCTTTGCGAATACCTTGCTCCTGACAGCTGATCAAATAAGTCATCTATGCGAGGTAATGGATACTTCTTCTTGATTGTGACTTTATTCAACTCACTGTAGTCAATACACATATGCATCAAACCATTTTTCTTCTTCACGAATAGTACCGGTGTGCTCCCCAAGGAGATGAGCTTGGTCTAATGATACCATTCTCTATAAGTTCTTGTAACTATTGGTTCAGCTCCTACAATTCCTTGGGCACCATACGATAAGGGGCCTTAGGTATGGGTTGGGTTCCAGGAATTGTGTCTATTGCGAACTCTACTTCCTGAGTGGGTGGAAGATCGGGTAGGTCTTCAGGGAAGACATTAAGAAATTTACAAACGATTGAGTTTTTGGTTATGGGAATGCTATTCTTATTTTCACATAGTATTGCCACTAGGAAGGCGTCGCAACCTTCTTAACTAGCCTTTTTGCTTTTATAGCATTAATTAATGAAGCTCGGGTACTAAGATTACCAACAAAGGATTTGGCCTTACTACCACTACCTAAGGTGATCTTCTTCTTCATGTAGTTGATAGTGGTGTTATGTTGGCTCAACCAGTTCATACCTAGTATCACATCGAAGTTAGCTATAGGGAGGACTACTAGCTTGGCTTCAAATTCTTCATTCTCAATGGGAATTAGTATCTTACAGAAGTGAGGAGCTAGCATTTGAGCTCCAAAAAGTAACCCAATGATTAAAGGAGCGGCTAGGCGTTATAGAGGTAAGCTGAGTGACTTTGCCCAATTTTCAGACACATAGGAATGTCTAGCTCCCGTGTCGAATAGTATGTTACAAGGTTTGTTCTTTATGCAAATTGAACATATTTATAGATGCAATAATTACTAATTACACTAAGAAAGTAGTAACTATAAAAATAGAGGGGTTCAAAAACATGTACCTGATACCACGTGATTAACCACAGCACCGCCTCAATCGGTGTGAGGGTGTAGAGACGAGCAGGGCCGGCAGGCCTATTATTGTAGGTCTGCCATGGGGGTGGCCTAGGTGCATTTGGGCGAGGGATATTGGCTGTCTCACACCTTGGAGATATAGAAGGAAGTAGCGCTGGACGAGCTGTTGTGGTCCTCTGGAATAAGTTGAAGTCTTGCCAGCGCTGGGAGTAATCAATTTGGTCACTATCGATAGTTTCTTTGGCCGTACATCAAAAATAACTATGGCCTGGCCTTCTGCAGGTAAAGCAGGTGCGACTCCTATGGTAGCATTGACCATACGGATGAGGCCTTATGCAGCTATTGAACGGATCGACAAAAGGGACTTGAACTTCGAGCTAATGCACTCTAGCCTGCTTAGGAGGATTTTGCTGAAAGGAAGTTGACCCAAGAATTCTTTTGGATCCCTCTCTGGCTTGGTCCTGCACCACCACCTTGGCAGTCTCTAGGAGTTCAACAAAGTCTTATGTATGAAGAGTAATCACTTGAAGTATGATAGAAGGCTGTAGACCACTATGAAATTGGTGATAGCGGTCTGCTTCGGTGGGAACTAAACTGGTGGAGAACCTCGCAAGGTATCAAAACTCAGCTTCGTATGCCGACACAGAACGATCGCCCAGCTGCAGCTTTAGGAACATGCCCCCCAAGTTATGTTTGGCGGACAAGGGAATGTATCGGGCTTGGAACACTTCAATGAATTCGTCCCATGTGATATCTTACAGTTTTTATCGGCGAATATAGTGTGGCGGGTGGTATTCCACCAATATTCAGCTTTGTATTGAAGGAGGTGGGAGGTAAGACGAAAAACCTCCGAGTCTGGGCATTTAATAATAGTGAGATTTTTCTCCACCATCTTGATCCAACTAGCAATGTCTATTGCAGAGAGGCTCCCATTGAAGATAAGGGGTCTTAGATGAAAGAAGTTGTGCAACAGTCCATTTGCGGACTGCACATGATGCTGGTAGAAGTAATACGATGCAAGGGCTACCTTAGACGTAGCATGATTTTAGTTTTTCTGGGCTATAAGCAGTCGTTCCATCCTCTCAGTCTGCTTGGCCTGAGAGTTTGCGACTTGCTTGGCTTGCTCTCGGTGGAATTCTGCTTACTTTTGGTGGGATTCCACCATCAATTTGATTACTTTCAGTAGTGTATTAACTTCAGAAGAGGAGCTGCCAGATGCTGCTGGGGAAAGGCTTTGTCCAGGATTTATTGTTTAAGAGTCTAAATTTTAAAGATAAAACATTCTCAGAAAACTAGAAAATAGAAGATTTGCAACATCTTAGTTCTTTTATTAATCAGAATGAAAATAGAAGTACATTGCAAATAAGATAGGGAGAAATAGTAAACAAGAACATAGGGCCTATCCTATATATACCTCGGTGAAGTCCTGGTAGAAATCAGCATAAGTAATCTCCCGGTGTAGGCGAGCAGATCCATACTTGAACACCCATGTCTTAGTGTGCCCACCACTCCTCAGCGTAGTCCTGGAGTAGTATGTCCACAATGCCGAGTTGGATATAATCTGAGTATCCCAGATCATCGAACATCTTGGTTACCTGACGTAACCATTCCCTAGCTAAGATAGGGAAATCTAATCCTAGGTAGATGCCGTGCTCCAGCATCATCTCCAACACTCTAACTACTGCCAAAGATATGCTCTGGACTTATCTCCCGTATCATTTTTCCAGATATACATCGAACTCCCACCTTTGTTCAAAGTGGTTGAGGAAGTCGTACATAGACATGTTTGAGTAATATTATCCCTAGGTATCCAAATCAAGTGATTATTTTAGTTAGTTGAGTATTTTATCTTACTTGTAAATGCATTTTTATTTCTATACTCCTATTATTCTAAGCTCATTCTTTGATGTAACTCTAGTATCCAATTAGTGACTGATTGGCAAAAGAATAATCCATTAGGTAGAGTGGAATGCAAACTTTAATCTGACACCTTATGGAAATCTTTGATACCAACTGTGGCGCCCCACCCCTAACCTGCAGGATTTGACTTAAGAGGTGGTGTGCCACTCTGGCAAATCCCTCACTTATCATTGGATTAGGTGAGATCCATAATCCTCTAATAAGGGAAGGATGTGCTCAGAATGAATATAAAGATTCGATCACTAAATCTTAACAAACAGAGTACGAAAGCATACAAAGTAAATATTACATCCAGTTCACCATACAACATATGAGAAACAGTACTAAAAGGTAGCTCAGAAACAATAGTATAGAAAGGTAAGTACAGTCACTAGTGTACCTATATTATTATAATATTTAATTAAAGTTATAAATAAAATAGAGCATCACTCATCCTCACGAATAATATAAATCAACTAAGGATCCTCAGCTCCAATCTACTGCGCCTCCTCCAAATAAAGGTCCTCTTTAGGCACTGGATCTTCAAACTGCTCAAGATCTGACATTGTCAGTTTCACAATGCCAGGGCCCCAGCTAATAAAAGAAAAATCTTATTAGACAATTGTCTAAGTACATTTTAGGCTGAATATTTTACATGAATTATGAATATCACCATTTTACTTATCAAACCAAATCAATTATCTAGCATAGGAGCAGTAAGCATACAAAGAATGGGATAAGCTATAAATACAACATTTATAACTAAGCAGAAATTGAGGCAAAAACATACCTCAAGCAAACTAAGCAAGGAATAGATATACGTATATATAATGCAGTAAGTAAAAGTACTGAAAGAAAATTATAATACTAAATATATTGATGATCATATGACATATACTAATTAAATAAAAACTTGAAAATGGTATATATAGTAAGCAGTAAAATATAATATCTTATAAATATGTACATAAGTAAGTAAGTAAAGTAATATAGCTGATTGAAATAACATGCATTAATAATATAGTAAACAATAAGCTAAAACTAAAATAGGTATGTATAACTGTCATATCAAAAAGAATTGGCCAATTTGGCCAGTGTAATTCCCAAAGTCTTTCTGGGCTAGGGCAGACAGAAATTTCCTTAGCCTTTCTGGGATAGGGCAGAAAGAACAGAACAGAACAGTAAAACTAAAGAGGTAGTAAATATAAATGCAAAATCTTTTAGTTATTTTACTTTTATTTCTGTGGACATGTTTAGAAATAGTTGAGGAGTCAACCATGTTTACAAGACTAAATGAGTTCTAAGCTTAACATACACTCCTCAATGAGTAATGTTAAGCATCCTTATTTTTCCTTACCCCTGTCCAGTAGGGTAAAATGCGCCATATCAACCAGTAATTGAACCCAATGCCAATGTTATTTGAATATTCTATGTTTTCATTTTCATGCAATAATATTTTCTTATATGACATCTCCAAGGAAAATAAACACAAAGGTCAAGGAATGCATAGCACAAAATTGAATAGTAAGCAAGGGACTCTACTAAACATGGTGATATTATTTATTTTCTAATTAATTCATTCTAGCTATTCTAAGTTACACAAGTTCAGGATCTCCAATTCCTACTATTGAGTGTAACTTAGAAATATGGTCTTATAAGTTAAAAATGATTAGAACTGATCAGGTTCAAATCTGATTCAATTAAGTATGACTATGAGTTAAGTAATAAATCACAACATCATAATTGATGAATTTAGACATTTCTAATTGAGATCCGATCAAGGTCTACTAAACTAAAGATTATAGATTAAACACCACAAACTTGGGCTTAATCACATAGTCCAAAGGGTAAAACTTAAGTTCTAGGTTTCAATCTAAATGTGATCTATTGATTAAGGCAAATCCTATTAGGCAAAGTAAAACATAAAAATATGATGATTCCCCTATCCTGAATCTAAGATTAAAAGACAAAATAATCACAATTAAGCTATAAAATCTAGAAACTAATAAAACTAAGAGTTTATTCATTGAATAAATTTATTATTCAATGAATAAAATCTATCATATGATCTAGTCCTAGTCTTATGAATAATCCTAATGTGAAGTGTAAAATCCTAAGGAAAGACTTAGAGAAATTTTAGGAAATTTAACTAACTTGATTTAATATCTAATTTTATTCACTTAAATGATTATAATACAGTTCTAATATTGATTTTAATGATTTAAAAGGTAAATTAGGGCTTAAGAGTGCTTAACCTAAATTTTGGGCAAAATAATCATTTTTCCTCTACTTAAGGATCCAAAAAACTACTTTTTGATTTAGAGTTCTAAATTAGAATTTTTTCTACCAAATAATTCCTTACTGTCTAACATGAAGATAGACATTAAGTACACCAAATTTGGATAAGAAATGGGTCGTATAGGTCCAAACTATAATTTTTGACCTAAGGGGCATTTTAGTAGATTGCACCTAATAAAATCTAAATTTTTATGCAGTTTATTATTGGTCACTGTTCAAGGATTCCATAAAGTCCAAGAACAATAAATATTGAGGTCTAAGGAATTAGTTATAGTCATTTCAATTTCAAGGGCAATTTTGGAATCTCCTAATGCTAAGAGGGGTCAAAAGCTATATTTTCTATTTGGTGTCCAAATTCAGCAAATTCAGTGGTTATAGTTTCCCTATATCCTAATGAGTACTTTAACTGGGAGTAGACCCAAATTGAATTTCAATTGGACAAGTTATGACCTAATTAGGGTTAGGAGTATTTTGGTAATTTCTAATTTTTTAGGGCTCAAAACCTAAATATTACTAAAAATGGCAGTTGACATTGAAATTTTAAGCAATCTAGCTCTTTGAATTTTTTTGATTTGGAGTCCAAATGACTAAGTTATGGTCATTTCAATGCTAGGGTCTTTTTTTTTGAAGGGGGCCAAAACTCAATCTTTTCCATTTTTAAAACTCATATACAATTTTATACAATGCTCAATTTTACTTAAACTTAGTTTTGACCATTTCAGTCAGTTCTGGGCCAATCCAGACAGTTCTGGGAGCTATAGCGCTGTTAAGCGCTACGGCGTGCTGCGGCGGATTGTAGCGCTGTGGCGCGCGGCAGGCTTTTTGGCGCGATGGCACGCTACTGCTTGACCACCCCGAGAGCTAGGTGCTATGATGTGCTGTAGCAGTTTCAGGTGCTGTGGTGCACTATACCAGTTTTGACTTTTGAAAGTCATTGTTCAATTAATTTATCTCTTGATTTCATATAATTTTCTTGAAATGACGCAACAGCCCGCTGTGGCGCGCTGCAGCGGATTTCATTTAATTTCATCAAAATTATTTTTATGCTTTGTTAAACTATTATGAACCCGAATTCGAAACTTCGGGCGCAGCGGCGCGCTGCGGCGCCCGGCAGTGATTTCGCTTGTGCGAAAACTGTTACGGGTCCACTTTCAGACTCAATTACTCCAAACCTAGAGCACTTCACATGTGATGCATTATACCATTGGAAATGTCTTTTCGAGACCTTTCCATTGATACCCAAATCGGCACAAAAAGATTATATTATCAATGTAAACAGTAGAGTTAAAGGACTAGGTATGCAGAAAGGAAGAGAAACACAGGAGCTTCATCTTCCTGAAATCACAACATATTGAGCTCTAATGAACTCCATACCCTAAATACATATTTCTAAGGATGCAAACTAAGAATAAGAGTGAAATAAAGTAGCCATTGAGTCTATTCAATGAGGAAAGGAGGTACCTTGGCTTTGACAATGACAGATTTCCTAAAGGAGGCTTAAGAGCTTGAGAGGTCCTTCCTTCAGTTAGCACAATAATGGGGGATTCAACTAAGCAAAGATGATTGGGAAAATGGAGAGCTGAGAGCTAAATGCTCTTTTAATGGAGGGCTGCCTGCCATGGGATGGGATGGGCCTAAGTTGTCCCCTCCCACTTGGTGAGTTAGTAGGGGGAGGGGCTAGCAAGAGATAGGGGGGCAGGTTAGGCTGAGCACAGCAAGGGGGCTGAAGGGAATGAGCTTAGAATTGGATTGGATGGCTGTGGGTCCCAGCCAGCCAAAAAAGAATAAGGAGGGAAAAATTTTGATTTTTTTTTTAAATTACTTTATTTAATTATATTAATCCTAAAGAAAAATTAGGTTTTATAAATGTTCTCCAAAATATCCCAAAATTTCACACTTAGCTAGTTTGAGGGTGGGGATCGCAACGATGAAGCCAGATTTTGATTTCGACTAGCATTTAATTTTCCTATTTTTCGGGGTATTTAATTGTATTAAAATATTCGATAAAATCCAACAGCTTCCAAACGCGTCCAAAATATCACCCATAGCTAATTTAGGGGTGACGAGCGTAATGGCGAAGTCAGATTTTGATTTCGAGGTCAAACTAAATATCTCAATCTTTGAATTAATTAAATATTATTAGACATTCCAAATACTAAATTCGGCTCTAATATGCTCCAAATTTCTAGGGATTGGTTCTAATGACTAGATGAACTCAGTGAAATAATGATTAGGATGCGATTAAGCTAAAATTAAGCTAAGTAACAACCTAGGGTTGTTACAAGTATCATTATCCCAAGTATTAGATAAATGCATACATTAGATTTACAGACGAAATGAAGAATCTAACATATTATAAGATATCAGCATTTCCAGTATGCTGATCATATCACAATACTAAGTACAAGTAATATATAATTAGAGTGAGGAAACTAAGCATATATCCAAAAACATTCATCACAAAAATGGAATAAAAATATTCATCTGAGAATATAAAAGTAAATACATCCTAAATTAATACAAATGGTTTACTAAAATGATACTGAGATAAAGCTAAGCACTGAACTGAAATAACTAATAAAAAGTGGTAAAGCTGGAGGAGAGATCCGCTAAGGCTCCACAAACTCCTACCGAACCTCCTGTACGTCCTCCTGATCTGGCTCAACAAACTGCTCAAAATCTAGCAAATTGCTGGATCCCAAAAGTATAGCATGTTAGACAATAAGTCTAGCACATCGAAACTAATCTAACAGTTTTAATTATTTGCTTAACATTTAAATAATATACACCAAGCTTCAGAAAAACTGTAAAAATAACTAAAAATTTGAAACTGTATAAAACTAAAGTAAAGTAAAGCTGACTGTATACTGATTACTAAAAATGAATAAAACAGTGTAAATAACTTGTAAAACTATGCGATATATCAATGAAGTTATGCATCTGTATATGCCATGATACAAAATGCAACTGATATACAACTGAAATATCACTGAACGAGTATGAATCGTACGGTGAATGCAATATAAGGATCTGGGTTAAGTGAATGCTATTTAATCAACATGGATCGTACTCAATTAATAATCTGGGTTAAGTAAATGCTATTTAATCAACATGGATCACTAAAGCTATGAATTTAGATTTAATTGGGATGAATGCAATACAAGGTTCCAAGGATGTGACTAAAAGGTCACCTAATATAGGCTACTGCCACATATGAGGAATCTCATGCTAAGTACTTTAGGTGATTCTACCATATGGGTTTAAGATCAACATCTAAGGTTAAATAAAAAACATCTAAGTTTCTACCTAAAGGTCAGCAAAAGATTATCCTACCTCAATGTGTTATCAATTAATAAGGCTTTTTAATTACATCATAAATCATATTGTAAGATTATCAAGATCTTATACATCTAAAATTTATCCAAAATTTTATTAGTTTCATTTATTATACTTGAATTGATCAGATAAGATCAGATGGTCAGGCCCATCTGATCACATCCTATACTATAATTATGGCATGAAATCAAGAATATTATTGAGATTTGATCTTATAATAAATTAACATAATTTTATAATTTTCTTCATGATCAGAGTCTTATATAAGAGAAAATCAAAGATCTTAAGCTCATGTCCATATATTTAATCGCATAATTTCTTTTAATAATCTTTACATTTATAATTCAATATTTTATGATCAATGTTGAATTAGATGCATTTTTGGAATTATGTTAGTTGAATTATATTTCAATCAAGTTGATTAATTTAGTAATTAGGGTTTAGATCTTAATCCAATAGGATAGGGTTTAACTCCTAGCCTTTCCAACTTAAGATGAATTGTTGATTTATAGATTAATGACTAATTAATGTATTATTAGAAAATTATTGATGACAAATTTTATATTTAAATTAAGTATTAATTACTTAATCAAGTTCTTAAGATTCTTATGTTCAAATATAGTTTAATGTCAAATTATGTAAATTAAGGTGTCCAATTTAAAGTTAAAGTTCTCTAACATACATAAATATCACATTAATTAAAATAGTGAGTAATTAAGGATTATCAAATCTTAAATCAAATACAAAAGAGATTAGCACTTGATTATAAATATAAAATAATTAACTTTCATATAATTTGATTATTAAGTTCTATATTGACCATACAAGCAACTAAGGATCATAACATTTTTATTCGGCATTAAGTATTCAAGCAATTTTTTTATAAGGTCCAGAACATACTATACATGCTAAAATAGCTAATTTTCACATTGAAATTCACCTATACATTCATACAATGCTCATTTTTACTAAATATGATATTAATTTTAGTATGATTTGACCCCATTATTGTTCTAGGACCATTAGAATGCAAAAATATGAAGTTTGACCATTCCAAATAATTCTGGATTTTACGGTGCATTTAATTTAATTTAATTAATATTTATATGCCACTGTAACATGCTATAGCATGCTATGGCGTGCTTAAGTGGACACATTTTTGAAAACTTCGGGCGCTATGGTGCGCAGTAGCGCCTGACGGTGATTTTACTTGTGCGAAAACTATAACAGGTCACCTTTCGCACTAAAATACTCGCAATCTATAGCACTTCACATGTGGTGCCATATAACGAGGGAAAGAACTTTTCGAGATCTTTTCATTGATACCAAACTCAGGCATGAACAGATTATTCTAATAAATAGAAATTAAAGTTCAAGCTTTGGGTTTATAGAAATCATGTAGTTTTTTGATTGAATTTTAAATGAAGGAATGGGCTTTGATCGGACTCATTTGAGTCTGACTGAGGAGCAACAATCATGCATAGAATCCATACAGTAACTTAATGGAAATATTATTCATAACACTTTGCTACATATGAAGAGAATAACATAAGGAAGAGCTTAGTAAAAGGGTATCTTGGCCTTAGGAATGGAAGAAAAAGACTTAGTTGGTTCCTTAAGAAGCTTGAGGGCTTGAAGGATCCTTCAATAGTAGCACAGCAAGAGAAGAGGAGGGGAGCTCAACTAATGGCCAAATGGAGAGGAAGAGAGGGCTGAGCTTCCATTTAAAGGAGAAGGAGAGCATGACTCTCCCTTGAATTCTCCTATCAATTATGGGAAAAAAGAGGGTCATGAGTCTTTTTTTTTTCTTTTTTTTATTGTGTGTATTAGAGGAGAGGAAGGAGAATAAAGTATTAGCTGAGAGGAAAATAAATAGTTCAGTTTTTGCAGCTTATTAGGCTTAGAAACTATTTAATAATCTATTTAAGGCCATAACCTAAATCAAGACAGCCATTAGATTAAAATCGACTGGCTAAAATTTCTTGAGCTATGATCTATAGCTATACAAACTCTAAAAATTATAAATTAGTATCAAAACAAGTATCTCGACAAGACGAACACACACATCTAAAAATCATTAAATTTGGACTAGTATTTATTTTATATTAATTGTTAAGTAAAAAACTTCAAAACTTTTGCTACGATTAATCTGGAGCTTGAAAGTTTGCTAAACTTAAAACATAGGTTTCTCTTATGATGCGTAACTTAAATATACAAAAATGTCTGAGTTTTGACTTATATTTTATTTATTATCAACTCTAGAGGTTTAAATTTCACAAATTTATTTTGGACAATCTGGGATCTCAACTGCGCTCAAATTTTCACAAGAGGATCCCCCTCAATACGCTTTATTTGAAAATATTTTGTTTAATTTTTTTTTACTTAAAATTAGGATATTGATTTTTGACATAATTTGATCAATTTAGGTCAATTTGACTGGGCAACAGCCTTGGGTTGTTATAGACTCCTCCACTTAAAAATGGTGTCATCCTCGACATCATTGCTAAGAAAGGGATAGGAATATGCGAAAAATTAAGAACTGAAATTTGAAATTTTAAAGGTGCTTGGATTCTCAAAGAGACTCGGATATTTTTGTTGCATATCCGCTTCTTTTCCCCACGTGGATTCCTCGAGAGAGCGATTTCTCCAATGAATTTTTACCATTGGAATTGACTGATTTCTTAGCTGCTTTTGGTTATGAGCTAAGATTTTAATAGGTTTCTCTGCATAAGAAAAATCCTGCTTAAGAGATACTACTAGAAGTTAAACTATGTGAGATGGATTAAGAAGACACCTTCGCAGTGAGGAGATATAGAATACATTATGAACTGTAGAGAAATCTTTAGTGAGTTTCAATCTATAGGCTGTAGAACAAATCTTTTCTGGAACTTCAAATGATTTGATGTAGTGATGACTGAGCTTCCCAACTACTCCGAAATGATATACACCTTCATTAGACAGACTTTAAGATACACAAAATCTCGAACATTGAATTCCAGAGTGCGATGATGAGCATCATGATACTTACTCTGGCAATCTTGAGATGTTTTTAATTCGCTGCTGAATTAACTTAACTTTTTTGTTTGTTTCTTCAACTAAATCTAAACCATATAGCTGAACACTTCCAGTTTCAGACCACGCTAAAGGGTTAATGCATTTTTTACCGTATAATGCTTCATACGGAGCCATGCCAATATTTGTTTGGAAACTTTTATTATACACAAATTCTACTAAAGGAATACGGTCTTCTAAGAAACCTTTAAAATCCAGAATACAGAGACGAAGAAGGTCTTCGAGAATCTGATTGATTCATTCTGTCTGACTATCTATTTGAGGGTGAAAGGTGGTACTAATGGCAAGGGTAGTTCCCAAGTCTTGATGCACTGCCTGACAAAATTTTGAGGTGAATCTACTATCACAATCAGATACAATTGATTTAGGAATTCCTTGAAGCCTGACGATTTTCTTGATATACAGCTTCGCCAATTTCTCCACATAATCGGTTTGACGCATTGGAATAAAATACGCTGATTTGGTCAGTCGGTCAACTATGACCCAGATAGAATTAGCACCAGATCTTGATTTAGGCAGACCTATAACTAAGTCCATAGAAACATTGAACCATTTCCATTCAGGAATGTTTAGAGGATGGAGAAGTCCTCTAGACTTACGGTGTTTTGCTTTGACTAGGTTACATACATGACACTTTGCTACAAATTCAGTCACACTCTTTTTCATTCCAGGCCACCATAATAATTTCTTCAGATCCTGATACATCTTGGTACTACCCGGATGAACTTGGTAACCAGAATTGTGACCTTTCACCAATATTTCTTGGTGTATAGATTTTGGAATCCATAAGTGATCTCTTTGATATATAACGCTATCTCGCAGCTGCAGATTGAAATGATGACCACTTTCGATCTCCATTTTAAATTTCAAATAGTCTTCATCTTTAGTTTGGGAGATGGAGACATCTAGATGAAAAGTTGGTTCTACTGAACTCATAGATATTATTGAGCTCAGCACAGCACAACGAACGGGCTGTATATCGAGCTTCTTGAATTCTTCTTCCAGTGGACTTGAAGCTATTAAAGATGAGAGTGTAGCATGACGACTGAGCACATCGGCTATAGCATTTGCTTTTCTGAGATGATATTGAATGTTCATATCATAATTGCTAATCAATTCCAGCCATCTTCGCTGACGACAGTTGAGCTCACGCTGGATGAAGATATACTTTGGACTCTAATGATCGGTGAAGATGGAACATTGGGTGCCTTAAAGATAATGATGCCAGATTTTCAGAGCAAAAACTACGGCATCTAATTCAACATATTGGATAGGATAATTATTTTTATGAAGCTTTAGCTGATGAGATGCATAGGCTATAATTTTTCCTTCTTGCATGAGCACACATCCTAATCATATCCCAAATGCATCAGTATAGACTTGGTAGTTAAGGCCCTCCTTAGGTAAGGCCAGTATCAGGGTAGAAGGAAGAGCATCTTTTAATGATTGAAAGGCATTCTCAGACTCAGGGCTTCAAACAAATGGCATTGCCTTCTGTGTTAGCTTTGTGAGAGGTGACACAATTTGAGAAAAACCCTTTACAAATTTCCTGTAATAATTGGCTCATCCTAGAAAGCTTCTTATATCAGTCACAAACTTTGGTTGTGTCCAATCATGAACGGCACTAACTTTATTCTGGTCTACTCTAATTCCTTGGGCATCTATGACATGACCCAGAAAAGCAACTGAGTCAAGCCAAAATTCACACTTTTAATATTTGGCATAAAGCTCGTGGTTTCGGAGTTCTTGCAGAGCTATTCTCAAGTATTTCTCATGATCGGCACTGCTCTTGGAATAAATCAGAATATCATCAATGAAGATGATGATAAATTTATCTAAATATGCTTTTAAAATACAATGCATTAAGTCCATGAAAATAGACGACACATTTGTTAAACCGAAAGACATCACCAGAAACTCGTAATGTCCATAACGAGTTCTGAAGGCAGTTTTCTCAATATCTGAATCTTTGACTCGCAATTGGTGATAACCAGACAGCAAGTCAATTTTTGAGAATACTTTAGCTACCGATAATTGGTCAAACATATCATCTATGCCTGGCAGCAGGTATTTGTTCTTGATGGTTACTTTATTTAGCTCTCTATAATCGATGCACATTCTCATCAATCCATCTTTCTTCTTCACAAATAGAACTAGCGCTCCCCAAGGAGATGAACTTGGTCGAATAAGACCCTTCTCTAACAGCTCTTGAAGTTGATTGTTCGGCTCTTGAAGCTCCTTAGGTGCCTTACGATACAAAACCTTAGATAATGGTTGAGTGCCTCAAATCAGTTATATAGCAAATTCTACTTATCTAACGAGAGGAAGACCAGGTAGGACTTTAGGAAAGATATCGGGAAATTCACAAACTATTTGATTCTCAAAAATATGAACGACTTCTTTCTTTTCTCCCAACATTATTACGAGGTACGCATGGAATCTTTTATGACTATTTTTTCTGCTTTCAATGCATTGATCAATGATGCTTGGGTACTGAATCTTCTAGTGAATGTTTTTGACTGACTTCCACTTCCCAAAGTGATTTTCTTCTTTTGGCAATTTATGGAAGCACCATGTTTGCTTAACCAATTCATGCCCAGAATGATGTCAAAGTTTGCGATTGGCAATATACTTAGTTTAGCTCCATATTCTTGTTCACTAATAGGAATATCTATATTGCAGAATTATTGTGATTGCATGCAGGCTCTAGAAGGTAACCTGATGCTCAACGAGTTTGCTAATCGATATATTGGTAGCTTAAGAGTTTTAATCCATCTTTCTGATATGAAGGAATGGCTCGCTCCAATATCAAAAAGAATATCGCAAAATCTATCGTTTATTGTTAAGATGCCTAAGATTACAATAATTAATGAGAATTGCTACTCAAACATTTAAAAATACTGAAACAATAATGACTGAATAAAATTAATTTATGAAAAACTTGAAATGATATCATTTTCTTTAGGAGCAGATGCGGGAGTCAACGTATAAACTCTCGCAGGAACTGTAGGTTGTTTTCCCTAGGGTCACTGTCCTTGGTGATTGTTGGCCAGCTTTGGAGCAGGTACAACTACTTTAGAGGGGCTGGCATCATAGGCAGGGCAGGTTCTCTGTTGTTTGTTGGTTGTGCACTAAATACTTGTTTACGATGGGAGTGGTCGATGAACACTCCATCGATTGTTGTTTTAGAGTCACAGTCTAGATAACAGTGGCCACTTTGATAATATGTAAGACATACACCACCAAAGTGGTAGCATTTCCCATACGGATGGATTCGCTTGCATTCGAAGTTCTTGGGTTGAGATTGTTCAGCTTCGATGCGATAAACCTTCACCATCTTGCGATGACCAAAGTGCTCCTTTCTTGGATACACAAATGTAGCCTTACGCTTATGGTCCATCTGACCTTGAAATCCTTCTTGAAGTTGAGCTTCCTCGATCAATTCTATAAAATTCTTGATTTGGCGGGACATTAGGTGAGCTTTTATTGAGTCCCTCAGCCCTTTCAAGAATCGGTGGCTTCTAGCTGCCTCAGTTCTCACCAGGTCCATAATAAAATGTGACAGTCTTCGGAACTCCTGTTCATAGTTGAACATGGATTTGTTTCCTTGAGTAAGATGGAGGAGTTCATCTTCCAGAATTGTGTGTGCCAAGGCCGAAATGAATGATTTGCAGAATGCTTCCAACCATGGGATATCTTCTAACTCATAATTAGCAAATTTATTACTTTGTTCATTCTCCCACCAATACTCTGCTTCCTCTTGAAACAGGTGGGTGACTAAATGAATCGCTTCCAAATTAGGGCATTTGATGCTGGCTAGGATCTTTTAAGCTATTTTAAGCCAATTCATAGTGTCTATTGGGTTTAGTGCTCTGTTGAATATGGATGTCCTGAGATCAAGGAAACTATGTAGGATCCCATCTCATGTGTAATGTGAGGATGTTACATATCCCATTTGTGGTACAGACTATTGACAAATAGATAGAATCAAGGCAGAGTCTCTTGCACCTGTTGAGCAATACTTTCTACTAAGTCTCTTATCAGGTTAGCCATTGAATTCGATTCCTCGGGTCCGTTAGATGATGAGATGGCATATTTGATCGGGGTAGAGTAGTAGGAGATCCGGGATTCATGACTGCGAATAGAGTATAGATTCAGTAAACAAAATAAAATTCCATTAAAGTAATAGTTTTAGTTTTTTTTCTGAATTACGAATACCTTATTTGCATCTCTTTTCTTTAATGTGTGTTTCAAAGCCTAAGATGTCCATTTCATGTTCAATTTTCACTTTTCAATAATGTTATTTTGTTCGTTCAATTCCTAGGATGCCCTCATTCTAGACATTTTCAGTTTTCAATTCTGAGATTCAATTAATGAACATTGGATGTTGCTTTCCTTATACTTAGTGATTTATGATCTTGTTTGACATAGAGAATATATCATAAAGTAGATAGGAACAAACTCATTATCTGACATTTTATTATATTTCTCTGATACCAACTATAGTGCCCCGCCCCGTCGTCACGCGTAACTGAAGTATATAATAACAAAACAGTCTGCGGTGGAGCAGTGTGCCACTCGGGAAGGCATTACCCATCTCCCCGAATAGGCTAAAAGTAAATCCATAGAAAGGATTGCGGACTCATACCCCAAAAAAAAAGGGTCGAGAGCTAACACTTAAGATAAGAGTAGTATCCTTATCCCAAGTACTAGACAAATGCATACATTGGATTTATATACAAAATAAATAATCTAACATATGTATAAGATATTAGCATTTCCAGTATGCTAATCGTATCACAATACTAAATATAAGTAATATATAAATAGGTGCGGAAGCTAAGCATACTTTCAAAAACATTCATCACAGAAATAGAATAAAAACATTTATCACAGAACAGAAAAGTAAATACGTCATGAATTAATACAAACAATTTACTGAAATGATACTGAAATAAAGGCTAAGCACTGAACTGAAATAACTAATCAAAAGCAATAAAGCTAAAGGAGAGATCTGCTAAGGCTCCAGAAACTATTACTGAACCTCTGCATGACCTCCTGATCTGGCTCAACAAACTACTCAAAACTAGCAAGTTGTGGGATCCCAAAAGTACCACGTGTTAAGCAATAAGTCTAATACATCAAAACTATTCTAAGAGTATAATTATTTACTTAACATTTAAATAATGTACACTAAGCTGCAGAAAAACTATAGAAGTAATTGAAAATTTGATACCGTGTTAAACTGAAGTAAAGTAATGCTGACTGTATACTGAATACTACAAATGAATGAAATTGAGTAAATAATATGTAAGACTATGCAATATGTCACTGAAGTAATGCATCGGTATATGCCACGATACAAAATACAACTGATATGAATCGTACGGTCCAATGCTTACATATATCCAGTTAGGAATCTGGTACTAATCATCCTGCAGATTCCCCCAATTATTATATGCAACATTCCGTAATCCATAAATTATCACTAATACTCACACATTATGCTCATGTCTCTGCACTACATTCTTAAAATCCAGAAATCTAGAAAATGATGTAAGATCAAATAATGAATCAAATGTCTCCATTGTGCATAATCTATTTAAATGGATTATGACTCCTAGTTTTAATTCTGATAAATTTGTTTTACTTGAGATTATACATAAAATCATCAATTGGAAAGGTTGTATACACATATTATGTATGTATCCAAGAAAGGTGGATTTAACACTTAGTTTGTTTGAAGCCACACATATCAAAGCATCCTTCGATAAGAGGCATCAGCCATTGGCAATTTTTATTTCACTCAAACTAAGCTGTTAAATGCCTTAACTACAAGAATACTTAGTGTCCTAAGGAGGGTAACTTGAAATACTTAGTTTGTTTAAAGCCACCACTTTCAAAGTGTTCTTTAATAGAACACATCACCCGTTGACAATTTTTATTTCACTCAAACTAAGGATTTAAGTCCCGAATTATAACACTCTTAGGATCAGAGGATTTACTCTAAGTGGATTGTATCCTCCTAAGCCCAAAGGATAGCACAAAGATAAATCTTACTTAGAGTGACTCAACTAATTCTAAATTCTATTGAATTGATCAAGTACTATGGATATACACTACTATACTCAACTAATAATCTGGGTTCAGTGAATGCTATTTAATCAACAAGGATTACTGAAGTTATGAATTTAAACTTCATTAGGATGATTCCTATACAAAGTTCCAAGGATTGGACCAAAAGGTCACCCAATATAAGTTACTACCACATGGAAGGAATCTCATACAAAGTACTTTAGGTGATCCTACCGACAGACTGTAAATACACGTCTGCGCTCACACGCAAGTGTACGTGGTCTGAAGTAATAAGTCGTAAGTGTTAGTTTCTGGGATTTATTGAACCTCAGAGAATTGGTTGTTTTGACACTAAGGTCTATCTATTCTCACTACTATTTAAGCTACAATTGATTGGTTGAGTTGTCCTAGATTTAGCACAATAATCACTGTGTGAAGATAAGTTAGATAAAAGAGAGAGGAGAGTTGGGTTCATCCCACATGTGATGAGAAGTTATTAATGCATGTTGAAGTCTCAAGCATTGTCTTTTATTCCTTTAGATTAAATCAAGTGCACATTGTTCTTCCTTGAGTTTTATCTCAAGGTTTCACAAGTTCAAATCTTATGCACAAAATGAACACACATTCGGTTCTATTTCAGTACCAAGATTCCTATAAGATTTTAGGTTTAGTGTTTTTATCTTATCTCTTGATCAAGGAGAAGTAGATTATTAAGTTTTTTAAATCTTATAAGCATTGATTCCACTACGAGCATCACTCGCATCACACATAGTTGAGATGAGGGATTAATATGTTGGGCTCAATGACTATGTCCCTTAGTTCATGAGCACTCAACTATTTCTTCCTCTCCCTCAATTATGTTGAGTTAAGGAGCTCATTTAGTGGGTCTTAGCATCACATGCATCAACACTTTGGTTGAGCTTAGATTAAGATGCACTAAGCTTAAGAACTTTGTCACATAATTCTAACCTTTCATGCACTCATAAGCCTAGCATCCAAACTAATGTGAGCTATGGAGCACCAGACAAGTTAGTTCTTGAGTTTATGAGTTTATTTTTCCTTTATCCATATTCAAGACTAAACAATAAAAGTATTTCCTTAACAACACATTGAGTTCTTATAAATTCATTTTGCTTGAGGAAAGCTTCATACAATAAAAATAACTCATACACATGGGATTTCCCCAACCCTCCCTAAGGGAGATTTAGCTACTCATTACAAAGGAAATGAAGAAAAACACATACATAGATAAAGACCCTTTCATGATCAACTAAGAAAAGAAACTATAAAAGTAAAGTTTAGAAGATACTAGGAATACTCTTTAGAAGATCTCCAGATTTCTTCTTCTCCTTCTTCAAGCTCCTCTCTTAGGTCACTAGTGCTGCCTTCTTTCCTCTCTTCCATAGCAAGAACTTGCCTTACCACCCTTGGGGAGTTCCTCACTTCCACTTATGCACCCTGCTCCTTTACTTAGTATTTTGAGCAAAATTTGGAACCCTCCTCTAGTTAAGAGGAGTGGTATTTATAGGTGAGGGGCTGCATCCTCCTTCATCATCTCTATAACCAGCATTTGCCAAATAAAAATCTGAAGTGATGATGGTAAATCCTAAATTAAGGGTGAAGTGACCAATATCCTCCTTTGTTTATCCTTCTTATGACATCAAGGGGCTATTTTCCATTTAAAATTGGAGCTGCTGTAGAGGGAATGATGGCTGGGGATAAGATGCAGGTTAGGGGTCTTGTCCCAGCCACAATAAATGCTCCGATCTGGAAAAAAATATGGCGGACCGCTGCAGCGCGCTACGGGGCGCTGCAGCGTACAATGGTGCGAGCAAAATCTGCTAAGTCTCCCGCTGCCGCGCGAAAACCGCGTCCACGTTTTTGCAAAATGACCCACTGTAGCGCGCGGTAGCGGTTCCATTTGCAAATTGTACCGCTGCAGCGCAACTGTGGCGGGAACATTTTACAAAATGCTCTGCTTGCAGTGCGCTACCGTGCCAATGGTCTTGCAAATGGACCCGCTGCAGCGTGCTACCATTTTGGCCCCGCGGTTCGCAAGTGTGACCGCTTTGTGTATAGCGCGCTACCGCGCCCGCGGTTCGCAAAGTGACCCACTGCAGTATGCTACCGCGTCCGTGGTTCATAAAGGACCCGCGTTGTAGCGCGCTACCGCGCCTGTGGTTCACAAATGGACCCCTGCTGCAGCGTGCTACCGCGCTTTGATTTACAAAATAACCCGCTCCAGCGAGTGAGTGGTAGCGGTTTCCTTTAAAAAAACTTGGAATTTTGCAAAAATGTCTTAGAACTTCATTGGAGAGGTCATTTTCCTGAAAAGATAGATAAAATTTGATTTAGGAGCAGTTTAAAAGATCAGAAATGAATAAAATTTTCCTTTCTTTTAGATGTAATTTATGGATTCATCATCTACAACAAGGGTTGAAGATCAACCTCTAAGGTTAAGGGGGAAATATCTAAGTTCCTACCTCAAGGTTCAGCAAAAGATCTTCATACCTCAATGTGTTTTCAATGAATAAGGCTTTTCAATTACATTATAAATCCTATTATAAAATCATCAAGATCTTACAAATCTGAAATTTATCCTAAATTTTATAAGTTTCATTTATTATATTTGAATTGATCAGATCAGATCAGATGGTCAGACCCATCTAATCACATCCTATACTATAATTATGGGGTGAAATCAAGATTATTATTAGAATTTGATCTTGTAATAAATCAACATAATTTTATAATTATCTTCATGCTAAGAGTCTTATATAAGAGAAAATCAAAGATCTTAAGCTCAAGTCCTGATATTTAATCACATAATTTTTTTTAATAATCTTAGCACTTCTAATTCAATAATTTATGATTAATGTCAAATTAGATACATTATTGGAATCATGTCAGTTAAATTATCTTTCAATCAAGTTGATTGATTTAGTGATTAGGGTTTAGATCTTAATCAAATAGGATAATGTTTAACTCCTAGCCTTTCCAACTTAAGATCAATAGTTGATTTATAGATCAATGACAAATCAATATATTATTAGTAAATTATTCATGATAAATTTTAGATTAAATTTATGTATCAGTTACTTAAGCAAGTTCTTAAGATTCTTATATTTAAATACAATTTAATGTCAAATTAAGTAAATCAAGGTCTCAAACTTAAAGTTAAAGCTCTCTAACATATATAAGCATCACAATGATTAAAATAATGAGTAATTAAGGCTAATCAATTTTTAAATCAAATATAAAAGGGATTAGTACTTGATTATAAATATAAGATAATTAAATTTCATACAATTTGATTATTAAGTTCTATATTGACCATACAAGCATAGAAGATCATAACATTTTCATTCGGCATAAAGTATTCAAGCAAATTGTTTATGAGATCTAGAACATACTATACATGCTAAAATAGTGGATTTTATATTAAAATTCACCTACACATTCATACAATGCTCATTTTTACTAAATTTGATTTTAATTATAGTATGATTTGACTCTATTAGGGTTTGAGGACCATTAGAATGCAAAAATATGAAGTTTTGACCATTCCAGATAATTTCGGACTCTATGGCGCATCTAATTTAATTTTATTAATATTTATATGCTACTGCGACGCGCTGTAGTGCATTACATGGTGCTTCAGTGGATGCATTCTTGAAACTTCGGGTGCTATGGCGCGCGGTAGCGCCCTACAGTGATTTCGCCTGTGCGAAAACTGTAACGGGTCACCTTTCGCACTAAAATACTCTCAATCTAGAACCCTTCACCTATGGTGACATATATCGATGCAAAGGTAATTCTGAATCTTTCCATAGATACAAAAATTTACATGAACGGATTATTCTAATAAATAGAAATTAAAGTTCTAGCAATGAGAATACAGAAATTATGTAATTTTTTGACTGAAATTTTAAATAAAGGAATATGCTTTGATCAGACTCATTCGAGTCCGATTGAGGTGCGAAAATCATGCATAGAATCCATATAGTAAATTAATGTTAATATCATTCACAACCCTTTGCTACATATGAAGAGAATAGCACAAGGAAGAGTTTAGCAAAAGGGTACCTTAGCCTAAGGAATGGAAGAAAAAGACTCGACTGGTTCCTTGATAGCTTGAGGGCTTGATGAATCCTTCAACAGTAGCACAGTATGAGAAGGAGGGGAGCTCAGCTAATGGCTAAAATAAGAGAATGAGAGGGCTGAGTCTCTATTTAAAGGAGAAGGAGAGCATAACTCTCCATTGAATTCTCCCATCAGTTATGGAAGAGAAGAGGGAAGGCATGAGTCTATTTTTTTTTTAATTGTGCTCATTAGAGGAGAGGAAGGGGAAGGGAATTTTGGCTGAGAGAAAAATAAATAATTAGGTTTTGACAGCTTATTAGGTTTAGAAACTATTTAACTATTTATTTAAGGCCATAACCTAAATCAAGACAGCCATTAGATTAAAATCGGATGACTGAAATTTCTCGAGCCATGATCTATAGCCAAACAAACATCAAAAATTACAAATTTGGTATTAAAACGAGCGTGTCGATGAGACAAATGATCACATTCAAAAATCATTAAATTTGGATGAGTAATTTATTTTATATTAATTCTTAAGTGTACTACTTCAAAAATTCGCTACTATTAATCTAGAGCTCAAAAATTTGTGAAACTTAAAACATGGCATCCTCTTATGATGCTTAACTTAAATATAGAAAAATTTCTAAATTCTAACTTATATTTTATTTATTATCAACTCTGAAAATGTACACTTTACGAATTTATTAAGGACAATACTGGATCCCA
The DNA here is from genome assembly GCA_016760335.1 of Gastrodia elata. Classification (NCBI taxonomy): domain Eukaryota; kingdom Viridiplantae; phylum Streptophyta; class Magnoliopsida; order Asparagales; family Orchidaceae; genus Gastrodia; species Gastrodia elata. The sequence continues at coordinate 50,230,082 of CM028674.1, read as the reverse complement.
ATTGCGCTCAAATTTGCATAAGAAGATCCCCTCAATATGCTTATTTGAGGATATTTTATTTAATTTTTATTTGACTTAAATTTAGGATCTTGATTTTTGACTTAATTTGATCAATTTAGGTCAAATTGATAGTGTAACAACCTTAGGTTATTATAATATAAAAATGTTCAGCAGTACGAACTTTGCATTCTAAGAAATATAAATGGAGGATTTGCTCTACTAGAAGAAGTTGCATCTACCATTGAAAGGAGATGACAAAAAACTTGCAACTATGATTGGTGAAGAATGGGAGATTCTTAGTAGAACCACACTAGGTTTGATTCGTTTATCACAGTCTTATTCTCTTGCATTTAACTTTATTAATGAGAAAACTACTATAAATCTCATGAATGCCCTGACAAGAATGTATGGGAAGCCCTCGACTTCTATGAAAGTTTTCTTGATTAAGAGACCATTCAATATGAAGTTGCTGGATGAATGTTCAGTGACTGAACATCTCAATGGGTTCAGCACTGTAATAAGCCAATTGAGTTTAGTGGGCATCAGTTTTGATGACGAGGTCAGAGCTTTATTATTCCACTCATCATTATCAGATAGTTGGGATGGACTGGTTACATCCGTCAGTAATTTATCGAGTAATGCATCATTGAGATTCAACAACATTGGCGGGTTTGTCCAAAATGAGAAGGTGTGGAAGAGATACCATGGGGAGGCATCTACCTCAGTATTGAATGCTGAAAGCAAAGAAAGATATGTATATTATGAGACATAACAGAAATAGGTCTATGCATAGATAAGAAATATCAAGACCTGGAAAACCAAAGCTAGATTGTTGGTACTATAGAAAGGCAGATCACTTTAAGAAGGACTGCCCTACCCTAAAGAAGCTAAGTGGTAGAGGCAAGGTTATGTGCCCCATTGTGAATGTTTTAGCTGAAGAGGATCAAGATGCATTGATCCTCTCACTCGTCAACATAGAGTCTTGGGTGGTGGACTCGAGTGCATTACTTCATGCCACTCCTACTAGTGGTGCATTCATTTAACAACCCTAGGTTGTTACTTAGCATAATCTTAGTTTGATTGGATTAAGGGTGATATTTTAGTAGTGTTTGGAAGTCGTCAGATTTTCTCCGATATTTTATTGTGATTAAATCCCTCAAAAAAAATTAGAATAATTAAATAATTGTCGAAATTAAAATCCGACTTCACCGTTGAATTCATCACCCTCGAATTAGCTAGGGGTGAACTTTCAGGAATTTTTGGAGCTCATATACCAGTCCAATTTTAATAAATTAAATGCATTGATTTAATTAAAATAAAATTAGCAAATTTAAAGTATTTTCATTTTTTCTCTCTCCTTATTTCCCTCTGCGCTTAGGACCCACTCCCCTTACCTGTTCGGTGCCTTCCCTTCCTAGCGCACGTAAGGGGGCTCAGCCCCTCTCCTTCTCCACGCTGTGATGGGAGAGAACTTGCAACTTCTCTCATAGCCCATATCTGCCATCTCCCCCTCTCTACCTATAAGATGGAATCTCAACCCTCCTCCCTCTCCATTTGCTCAGCTAAAGCTCCTTCCCCTCTTCCCTTCATTTTTTGTGCTTATTGCTGAAGGAACCTTCAAGCCCTCAAGCTCCCAAGGAATCATCAAAAATCTTCTTCCATTTGCAAGCCAAGGTACTTATTACTATCACCTTCTTTGTGCTCCATTTCTTTTGCATGCCAATATACCTCTTTGGTACCTCCTCTCTTTATCAGTTATTTGCTACATTTACCTTGCATGTTTATTTAATAATGATAAGAACCTGTGTTTGAGATGTGAAGTTCATTAGAGCTCATTAAGATTATAAATCTTAAGGTAGATGAACAGTTCTAATTTTCCTTCTCTTAATATACCTAAGTCTTTAGCTTCATTATTTGTATTGTTAAAATAATTATTTTGTTTTGATTTTTATATCAATGGAAAGGCCTTGGAATTACCTTTCCATCGGTATATCGCACCACACCTGAGGTGCCATAAAACAAGAGTATTTGGGTACCAAAAGGGACACGTTTCAGTTTTTCGCACATTCAAAATCACCGTTGAGCGCAACAGCATGCCGTAGTCCCTGGATCTTGGCCAAGAGGTGCTACAGCATGCTGCAATGCTTACATCTCAGGTTGGCTACACTGTAGCACACCGTAGCGTGCCACAGCGCTCCATAGCGCCTGGCTCTCGACCAGGGGGCGCTACCGCGCGCCATTGCCCCAGCTCTCGGGAAATCTGGCGCCGAAGTGTGTTACAGCTCTTGAAAGAGCTACAGTGCACCACATCATTGAAATCTGTTGTAGCGCGCTATAGCATCCGCGCCTCAGGAAAACTGGTGCCATAGCGCATCGTAGTGCCTGACTCTCGGGAAGGGGGGCGCAATAGCGTGTCGTAGCGCCAAGAATTGTCCGCAGTGGCCTAAACTTCATATTTTTTGCATTTTAATGACTCTGGAACCCTAATGGGCCAAAATATACCTAAATATAAAATTAAGCATTATGTAAATATAGAGGTGACTTTTAATATAAAATCCACCTCTTCTCTTAAATTAGATGTTCTAGTTTCCTTAGGATATTCCCTTCAACTTTAAGATCCCTTCCTTAAGGATTATGAATATAAAATTAGGTTATATTTCATTCATTAAGTAAATGAGTTATTCAATGAATGAAATCTTAGTTTTATTAATTTATAAATTTTTATGTTTTAATTATGATTATTTTATCTTTTAACTTTAGATTAAGATTAGGAGATTTATCCTATTAAACCTTGACTTAGCTTAATATGATTTGCCCTAATCATTAGTTCACAACTTAGACTTAAGCCTTGGTCCTTAAGTATTACCTTTGGGATTATGAGGTTAAACCCTAAAATTTGGTGTTTAATATTCCTAATTCCTAGCTTTAGTAGATTTTGATCAGATCTTAGCTTTGATCATCTAAATTCATTAAATAGGATGTACTAAGTAATTATTTAACTTGTAAGTATCATTTTTTGAATTAAATTAGGACCTAATCAATTCTAATTATTTTGAACTCATAAGAACGTGGATCTAAGTTATACTTAATAGTATGAATTGGAGATCTTGAACTTGTAAAACTTGGAATAGTTAGATTGGATTATGTAGATAACAACAAATATCACCTATATGTAGTAGAGTCCCTTGCTTACAATTGAGTTATTATTACTTTTGCATTCCATGTACTTTGTGCCTTTTCCTCAAACATGCCATACAAGATAACATTGCTGCATGAAAAGAAAATAAGGAATAATTAGGACAGCATTTGCATATGCTTTAGTATTTGTTGATCTTGCGCATTTTACCTCCACTAGATAGGGGAAAGAGAAATAAGGATTACTTAACACGTACCCATTGAGGAGAGTTATGTTAAGTTGGAACCCGATCAATCTTGCAGACGTGATAGTTCGATTTCTTGCCTTAGCCCAAAAAGGCTATGGAATCTTACATATCTTGCCCTAGCTCAGAAAAGCTATGTGATTTTTGGCTCGTTGGCCAACCCTTCTGATATGGCAGTCTTTACATACTTACTTTTATGCTTTACAGTTTACCTTTACTGTAGTTAGCCTTTATATTACTTGCTTACTTGTATACTTATAGGATGCTAGATTTCTTTCTTACTTACTTATATGTTTCATAGTTAGATTTATTTCTTTTAAATTTGCATAAATCATATCATCATTAGTGTGTTTAGAATGAGTCTTTTCTTTCAGAATTTACTTTACTTTATATATATATATATATATATATATATATATATATATATATATATATGCCTAACTTTGTCACTGCATTGGTGTTGAGATATGTCCTTTTTGCCTCACATGTTGCTTATTTATAAATACATTTATTTATAACTTCCTTATATCCTATTGTAGCTTGTTGCACTCAATTATGTTTGCCTGATTTAGTAGTAAAGTAAAGATGGTGATATCATAAAACTCATGAACATAAATAGCTCAAAATGTACTTAGATAATATGTCTAACCAGATTTTTTTTTTCTTGGCTGGGGTCCTAGCAATGTGAAATTGATAATATCAGGTTCTGAAGAATTTGAGGATCTTGTGCTTGAAGAGGAGCCATTCTTGGAGGTGCATTAAGTATGAGCTGAGGAGCAGTAGAGTAGTTGTCTTTTTAATTATGTGAGGATGTGCGATATATTTCCCTTCCATTTAAACTTATTTAATTGATATAATAATAATATAGGTACCCTTGTATGTCTTTTTACTATACTATTTTATTCTGAGCTGCATGTTTATTCCTTATCTTGTATTGTGGTAGATTTGGATGTAACCTTTTATTCCTTCCTTTATTTCACACTTTGTTAAATGTAAATACTTAGTGAATGATTCTGTTGCATTAACCAGGACACATCCTTCCCTTATTAATGAATTGGGGATTACACCATAATCTAATGATAAGTGAGGGTTTAGCAAAAGTGGAACACCGCTCCTTTATAACCAAGGAAGAGGGCACCATAATTCAAGTCGTACACGAAGGGTGACTTGGATAAGGTATATCTTCGTGATTATAAGGCATGCAATCTCATTGGTAGAGGTAATGTGGATGTTCAGTTACCAAGTGGTGTAGTTTGGAAGATCAAAGATGTTAGACATGTAGCATGTCTAAAGAGAAATCTAATATCTGTTAGCTAATTAGCTAGGGATGGCTAGATCACATATTTTACAGGAGACTTGTGGAAGGTCACTAAGGGTGCACTCATTGTTGCAAAGGGTAATATGGAAGGTACAATTTACCTAATTAATAAAGTGTCTGATTCTATTGCAGCTGCAAAATTGATAGATGTAAAAGTCAATGGCACCGAAGGCTTGGCCATATGAGCGAGAGGGGTTCGATATCCCTACGGTTAAATTGTATTGGACTTTCCTTATCAAAATGTTAAGATCTTATGATTTTAATGAAAATTTCATCACCAAAATCAAAAACTCTACTCAAAATAGCTCGCTCTCTATTATCATTAATGGTTAGTCTAATGGCTTTTTCAAATTTGAAAGAGGCCTTATACTAGGTGACCCCATTTCACCTATCCTTTTCATTCTAGATATGAACTATTGGTCATATCATTGTAATAATATCTTTCAAAAGGACCCTAATATTCAATTTAATGCTGGTGGAAAAATCTCTATATCTCATCTTGACTATGCGGATGATCTTATTATTTTTACGAATGCTGGTTCCAATAATGTTAAGAAACTCAATAGATTACTTAAACATCTGGAATTGAACTCGAGTTTTAAAATTAATTCCACAAAATCTTACTTTTTCATAAATGATAAAGTTCCTCTTCACTAGAGGAATAACATAAAGTGGATCCTAAATTTTAATCAGGGAAAGCTTCCGTTCATTTATTTTGGTATTCCTATCTTTAACGGTCACAATAAGAACAACATTTACAAACTGCTCTTAAATGCAATTTTCATTAAACTTTAAGGTTGGGAGCACAATTATCTTTGCCAAGGTGGTTGTTTGACTCTTCTCAAGTATGTGCTAAATACCACCCTCCTATATTGGCTTGAAGTTACCACTCCCACTCATTTCATCATTTCTAAGATTAAAGTTCTGTTTAATAAATTTTTGTAGTACCATAACTATGGTTCCAATACCATTTGGTGTACCTGGGACAAACTAACTCTTCCTCTTAGTGAAGGTGTATTAGGCATGCGGTGTCTTGATTCTATCTATGCAGCCCTCTCTCTTAAATTGTGGTGGAAATTCTACACGTCCATTCCATTTGGGCTCAGCTCATCTTAGCCAAATGTTGTGCTACTACTCACCTCTTTCAGACTACCCATAAAATTACTAATTCTAAAGTCAGGAGCCAAATGATTGACATAAGGAGATCATTGAAGAAACTTTGATTTGGGATGAAATTGATGCTTCTTCTTCATTTTGGTTCGATGACTAGAACCAATCTGGTAGACTTGCTAATATCATACCCAATATCATGTACCCTAAGTTAAAATTAGGCAATATTTATTCTTCTATAGTTGGTTGGAATGTGGATTTATTTAATAGCATCCTCCCAATTTATTTGACTAATCAAATCACCCTGCTTAAGCTAATTTTGGCTTATACTAAGAAAGAAAACTAAGATTTATGTACTGTGGGTAAAATAAACTTAACTAAATTTTGAAATGTTTGTAGAGTTTTGTCTCTACCCACCTTTTCAATCAGGATTTGGCATAAGTGTATCCCTTATATTATCAAGATTTTTCCTTGGAGACTGGCTAAGAATTACATAAATGTGTATGAAAATATGAAAGCTTGTGATACTCCTTAGCTTCTAAATATCAATGCGTCCATAACTTTGAAAGTGTTCAGCATGTTTTTTTATAACAAGCAAAGTTGTACTGTTTGGAACTTAATTACTACTAAAATGGTATAAAACACTACAAAATGATTACTGAGTTAATTCATGATGGCCCTGTAGGAAACTCAAAAAAACTTCACATTGGTATATTATTTATTTCCTTTACTCTTTAGCATATTTGGGATAGTAGAAATAAAGCTAAATATTCAAACAAGCTCCATTTGGCCAATAATATGATTAATGCCATTCATTTAGATATTAATCTCATATTGACAACTTTCAATGAGAAATTTTTTATTTGGGGAAACACTACTATTTTGGATATCAAAAGCAAAATAAATATAATTCAAATGTAAGGTTTGTTTCATGTTTGTTTTGGTTTGGTTCTAGTTTTTAATTTCAAAATATTTTGTTTCAGTTCTTTAGTTTGCTTGCTATTTTAGCTGTTTGGTTTGCTACATGTTTTTGTTCATTGTTCTACTGCTTGTTTGTTTTGGGTTTGTTGGTTTTGTCTTCAACTTGCTATGGACTATATTGCTTATGTTTGGCATCCTGGTATTCTTTTTTTTCCTAGTTTGTTGCATGGTTGGTGTCTTCCTGGCATTTTCTCTTTTCTAATGGTTGTCGGTATGTTGCTTGTTAGTTTTGGTTGCCTTTTGAGGCTGTTCTTTTGTTGGCAGTATAGATTTTTTTGTGTTTTTCTGGTTGTCAGGTTGTCACTCGGTGGATGAAGTCTCTGTTTGGATGCTTGTAGGCTTTTGCCTGTCTTTGGCATCTTAGGTTTGGCTTTAGTAGTTTTCTCAGCTTATCCTCTGGCTTTTGTCTGCCTTTTGGGTTTTTTTTTTTTGGTACATTTTGCTGGCTTCTCTGGATTGGCTGCCAGGTCTCTTTTTGGGCATGCAGTTGTCTTTAGTTGTCTGGGTCTGCTGTTTCGATTGCTTTTTTCGGCCGATGGGAGGGTCTATTTTTGTTGTGTCAAAAGTTCCATTTTTTTGTGACAGTTTAGCTGTTTGGTCTCTAGTTAGCTTCTATTGTGGTGTTGTTTGAGCTGTTTGGGTTAGCTCTAGGTTGTTTTACTTTGGTGATTTGTTGTTTGCAGGTCATCGGAGGCTTATCTTTCAATTTTGTCTGCGTTGGTGGTATTGTTGCCTTCTCGAGCGCCGTCTCGAGTGATATCTGGTGTGTGTTTGAGATGGTGTGTTTTGGGTTGCTAGTTGGTAGCTAGTGGGCTGCTAATTTAGCAGCAGTGAGGCTTCTTGTTGGTTTTGAAAGGTTCTGCTATTATTCTGGTTACAATTTCTGCTGAAGTTTGAATTCTTTGCAGTTGGTGGGCTGTTTTTTAGCAGATGGGAGGCTGCTAGGTGGTTTTGCAAGGTTTTGCTATTTTTTGGGCTATCGTTTCTGTTGGAGTCTGAGATCTTTGCAGGTTTGTTAGCTATTTTCTCTTTATTGTGCTACTGCTGTTTTCTTGTAAGTTCTCATGTTTTGGTGAGGTTGTTGTCTCCTTAGTTGTTATTTTTTCTGTTATGATATCTCTTTGTTGTGTTGATGCTGTTTTTCTACGTCTTTGTTGTGTTCTTTCTTTATGTTTATTTCTTTTTGTTTTTTGTTGGGACCTTTTTGGTTATACCATGAGACCCAACTTTTGGGGCTGTTTTTAGAATTTTTAGATTTATAGGTTTTTGTAACCTCACAGCCCCCTTCTGTATATATACATAACTTAGAACTACACCGAGAACCGGAAGCGATCGAGGAGAGCGAAGTCGACGCGAGCGAGGAGAGGGAAGGGTTAAGGCTTCCAACGCGAATGCTTTCATTTCTTCGACGATTCCTTGAGTTAGCATTGGCTATATACAATTGATGTTTATGAATTTTTGTATGGGTAAAGTGGGTGAGTAAAAAAGAATAATACAAAAAGGAGAACAAATTAGAGGAAGCTCTGAAATCAGACATTACAGTATAATCAATAAAATCTTCGTGAAACACTTGCTCGAATTCATCCCAAGGGATGGCTTCCATCAGCACTTCAGGCGTTCGGCCGGAGGCCTCTGGGCTTCCCCAGCTTTGCCTCATCGGCTCGGGTGATTTTTGCTCTATCCTATTTTCTTTTTCCTCCATTTACTTTGTTTCTTTGATCATTTTTTGTTTAAGTTTAAAGGATCTGTGATCTGTTCGGTGGCTTTAGGGCTTTGTGTGCTGGCTTCAGGTATCCCTAGTCTTTAATTTTTTCTGCTTTTTTTAGCTAAAGCTGCTTTGTCCGCATGTTATTTTGTCCTCTGTGAGCTGTTTTGTCCTCATGTTGTGATTATGGATCCTGCGGTTCGGTCATTCTGTGATATTGTTGCGAACACCTCCCCTCCTTTATCAAAACCAGTTAGTTTCTTTAATGGAGGTCCAGCTATATTTTTTTCCGATGAAAAAGTTTTGCATCTTGCTAGCCCCCACACCCTCACTATTGTAGGTAAATTTGCTAGAGTTAAACCTAATTTGGGTTTATTCTTAGTTTCATAGAAAGTCTTAAACTTTTTGCGTCGATGAATATCAGATCTTTCGACTCTCATAGGGCTTTTTTCACGTTCCAATCTGATTTAGATTACGCTCGTATTTTTTCAAAAGGTTTTTATGACTTGAAAGGTAACACGATGAAACTTTGCAAATGGGACCCTTTTTCTGATGTAAAACTTGATGTTCCTATTGTTCCGATTGGGTACACTTTGTCGGTCTTCAGTTGCAATATACTTCCAAAGACATTCTCTTTAACATAGGAAATGCCATTGGAAAGCCACTGCAACTTGACCGTAACATGGCCTTAAATAGAAACATTGCGTCTCCTCGTATCCTGATTGAAACCAACATCTCTACCCCTTCTCCTAAACACATTTGGGGCTCCTTGGAGAAAGGGTGCTCTCAAGAGATTTGCTTTGAAAATATGTCAATATACTGTAACTGGTGTTTCACCCTAGGGCACAACACTGAAACTTGCATCTTTAGAAACCATAATTCCCCCCACCCTTCTTCTTCCAGAATAACATATATTTCTGACCTCAATAATGTTTTAAGACCCCTATTTATTAAAGATAATAATATTTTGGCTTTAATATAACATAATCAAAATGTCAGTCTAAATTTGGCTCTTGGAGACCCCATCCTTCCTGATGCTAATGCTACTGATTCTATTTGTTTTAATGATCCTCTTACTAATAATGGCATTGCTTTTAACTCTGAAGTTAATAGAGCTTTACAATTTAATGAAAATGGTGAAAATGGCAAAAATATGGATGTTTTGGTTAGCAGTGATATTGATATTAATGTCCATGTATATGATGATATGAGTGGTTCTTATAAAGTAGATACTGCTAGAAGCAAGGTTAGTAATTTTGTTTTAAACTCTTCTGATTGTAACGTTACTGCTACTATAATGGATTCGGAAAATTTGGAACCTCAAATTAAGGTTGGATTATCTAATGACAATCCGTCCATTCTTGACGAGGTTGTTTTAAAAGCTGGTGCCTTTATTGGTGACAATATGGTGACAAATTCAATTGAAAACTCTTCTTTTAATGCTGTCCTTAGTAGCAATATTACTGTCTTTAACTCTGAACTTATTACTCCTTCCATTCCTGCTGGAATGGTCATTGCTACAGAAAATTTTAAGGATGTGTCATTGGTTTCTAAAAAAACTAATGGTGATGAAGTGCTTTTTAAGGTTTCTGAAAAAACCAATGGTGATGAAGTGCTTTTTAAGGCTAAAAATTCCGATATTAACGGTGCCACTGCTGGACATGATAATACGATAACAAATGACGTTACTGCTATTGAAACTATAATTACTTCAAGGAATGATCCTATCATTACCCTTTCAAATTATGGAAAAAATAGTAATGGTGATGGTTTTAATAATTTTGAAGTCATTACTGCTGTTTCTTCTTCTGCTTATATTAATGCTATTTTTAGCAATTCTGATACTGTAAACAATTCTGTTGCCGGGAAAATTTCTGCTGCAGATATTAAAAGTGCTGGCCTTAGAACTATAGCTGAAATTGTTAAACATGTGGATGATGTTGAAAAAGGGAAAGGCACCAATATGGTTTCTTTCTCTAAACCTAAAATGCCGCTAAAAAACAAAAAAGTGCAATTTAGTTCTAATAAGATGCCAACCTCAAGCAGGCATAAATCTCTTGATTTTATGAATGATAAGGAGGCTGTCGAATCTACTAATCAAAGTTCTAAAATTTTTACTTTAAGTAATGATACGACTCAGTTGGTCCCAAGTGGATCATCTTCTGTTGCTAAATGAATATTATGTGCTGGAATATTAGAGGCATTGGTAATGCCTCCTCTAAAAATAGACTTGAACATATAATTTTTGAAAAAAAAAATTCGATTGCTGCCATCTTTGAACCCAAGCTTAAAGGGGAAGCAATCAATGATGTAGGTTGGTTTATTAAACTAGAAAATGTGTGCTTATCTGATTCTAACAGAATTTGGGTTATGTGGAATAATATATGGAAAGTAGCAGTGATTTCTCAATGCCAACAAGACATTCATATGAGGTTCCATAATGATGACCAAAATTTCCTTGTAACTTTCGTTCATGCCAAGAATTTAAGATCTAAGCATCTAACTTTATGCAATTTTCTTAAGGATTGCAGCTCCACCACCCTCCCTTGGGTAGTTGGTGGTGACTTTAATGCTATTCTAAAAAATTTGGAATATAAAGGCTACGCGAGAGACCACTCTAATTCTAGGTTTGAGTTCAATTCTGCTATCCTTGAGTGTGGTCTTAAATATTTAAAATATACCGGTTCTCCTTTTACTTGGAACTCAGGTAGAAAGTTCGCTAGACTTGATAGATTCCTCATTAATAACTTTTGGTGCAACTCCTTCTCAAATTATGAAGCTTCCTCCCTAAACTCCACTGTGTCTGATCACAAACCAATTACCCTCTCCTCTTGGAACCATTCTACTATCCTCCCTAAATCTTTCAGGTTCCAACTTTTCTAGCTTGACAGAAAAGATTTCTCCTAGCTTGTTAATTCAAGCTAGAATGAGAGTTGTGGTTCTTATGGTCTTTTTCGCCTTGCTAAAAAATTTAAGAAGCTTAGGAAGGCAATTTTCCAGTGGAATAAAAGTAAGATTAGGAATATATTCAATAATGCCACCCAATTGGAATATAAAGTTTCCAATTTAGAAACCATCTTTGAATTGGACCCCTATGACAAAAATAGGATTGTTGTTTCTACAGCTAAAGCCTCCCTTATCCAAACCCACAATGACATTGAAACTTTCTGGAAGCAAAAATATAGTTTAAATTGGGCTTTAAAAGGAGAAAGAAATACTTCCTTTTACCACAATTGGGTCAACAAAAGAAGACACATAAATCATGTTTCTGCAATTAACCCTCCAAATAAGCCGGTTCTTAAGGATGTTGAAGATATTCAAAATTCTGATGTTTTCTTTTTTCTAGAAGCTAGCCAAAGTCCAAACTCCAATCCTACTCCCTTAAGAATGGATTTAACTGCTCCTAAATTATCAAAGGAAGATAATATTTCTCTCAATGCGATGCCTAATGATGAAGAAATTATGGAAGTGGTCAAAAATCTCAAAAAAAATACTTGCCCTAGTTCTGATGATTTCCCTTGTGAATTTTTTTGCAAATTTTGGGATATTATCAAATTGGATGTCTACAATGGTGTGAAAAAATTCTCTTATAACATTCATTTACCTAAATTCTTTTCTCACACAATGTTATCTTTAATCCCAAAAATTAAGAATGCCTTTTGGGGGTCCTAATTCAGACCAATCAGCCTTTGTACTACTTTAAATAAAATTATTTCCAAAATTCTTGCGAAAAGGATTCAAAAGCATCTAAACTTTATTATTGAACCCAATCAATCGGGTTTTGTTTTGGGTAGACAGATCCAAGACAATATCTTAGCCACCTAAGAGCTTTTCCATAGTCTCAAACTTAAAGGTAAAAATCACAACCATGTCTTAAAATTTGATCTTGAAAAAGCTTTTGATAGAATTGATTGGCACGTTATTACCAAAATACGTAACTTCTATGGGTTCAATGATAGTTTTATTCTTAAAATTCAAAATCTTACTCAACATGACTATTTTTTTTTGCTCATTAATGGCAAGACTAGTGGTTTCTTTAAATCTGAATGAGATTTGCATCAAGGTAATCCTATCTCTCCTATGCTTTTCATTCTTGCCTTCAATTATTAGTCCCTCTGCTTAAACTCTTTATTCAAAAGTGACCCTAATCTTCATTTCAAGGTCGATGGAAACATTTTAGTTTCTCATCTTGCCTGCGCTGATGATCTTATCATTTTCTGCAATTCTAATGGGCATACGGTTAAAAAAATTAAGAATCTCATTAGCTATTTGGAAAATATTTTTGGTCTCAAAACTAATCAACAAAAGTCCCATTTATTTGTTAGCTCCAAAACTTCAACCAAAATTATTAATAGACTTTCCGACTCTTTAAATATAAAACTTGGAAAACTCCCCTTCAATTATTTGGGTATCCTATAAATACTGGCCATAACAAAAATAATAACTTCCTTAACCTTACCGACTCCATTTTCAAAAAACTCCAAGGACGAGAGCTTAATTACCTTCACAAGGTGGTCATTTGGTTCTTCTAAAATATGTCTTAAATACAATCCCTCTTTACTAGCTTGAAGTCTCCTCCCCAACAAAATTTATCCTCAACAAGTTAAAAGGCATATTCAATAAATTTCTTTGGAGTCATCCTAAAGGTAGCAAGATGATTTGGTGCTCTTGGGATCGTCTTACTTTCCCCACTATTGAGGGACGTTTAGGTATTAGATGTATCTCTTCCTTACAAAAAGCCTTCTCGCTCAAACTTTGGTGGAAGTTTAGAACCTCAAACACGGTTTGGTCGGATACTCTTCTTGCTAAGTACTGTGCTCGCACGCATCCTTCCCAAACTAAAAAAAAAATTACTGATTCTATTAATTGAACTAGAATGCTTAATTATAGAGAATTAATAGAAGAAAATATAACTTGGGATGCTATTGATGCCTCCACCTCTTTTTGGTATGACCGTTGGAACAATTCAAAATTTTTAGCTAATTCTAGCTGCTCTATAAGAAGCCCAAAGATTACTTTAGCCTTATGCCTCATAAATAATACTGACTGGAATGGGGATCTTTTACTTAAATTGCTGCCCCCCTGAAAAGATTACCAACATTATGATATGTAAGCCCAAACTTGAATAGTTTAAATTGGCAAACTCTATTTTTTGCTACAACAGAAAAATTAGTTTATCCTCTCTTTGGCAAGTTTGTAGATCTCATAAGCAACCTGTTTTTCCTATTTGGATTTGGAACACTTGCATTCCAAACCTGATTAGCCTTTTTCTTTGGAGGATTTATAACAATTTTATGAGTGTGGACGATGTCATGCAATCTAAGAGTTATAATTTAGCCTCTAAATGTCATTGCTGCTTCAAAAATATTGAAACTATCAACCACCTATTTTTAAATAATGCCTCTAGTAAAATCATTTTGTCCTCTTTACACATTATCCCCAATGCTTCTTATAGGGCTGTTGATAATCAAGCTATTTTCACTCGTTTGCCTTCTCATAAATCTAAAGTGCATATTGACCAACTGATTGATAGCTTCACACTTTGGCATATTTGGGGAGCTCGGAACAATTCTAAATATCACTTGTCCCCCTTTAATACTGATAAAATTGTTAATGAGATCAAAAGTGATGTTACTAAAATTATCAATAACTATAAAGAAAAGAATTTTAGCTAGAAAAATTTGAATATTGATTATGCCAAACAAATTATTAATTAATATTTATATCATTTGGTTTGATAGTGCCAAGGTTTATTATATAGCTGATGTCTTTATCATTTTTTTGGTTTCAATCTTTAGCCAGTGTTACTTTTTCAAGTTAAATAGGTTGGTCTATTGCTGCTATGGTGGTTTACTGCTGATTCTCATCCATGCTATCTTAGCTGGTCTCTGTCAGGTTAATTTGTTAAATTGTTTAGATTTTGCAAATGTTCTGAATAACTTAAACATTGCTAACTTTAGTCTCAAGCCATTTGAGATTGATTGGGGTATTGTGATTCTCTCAATTTTGAACTGTTGGCTCCTGAATGTAGTGGTGAAGCTGCCGGGCTTGGGTTTACATACGTTGCATGAGGCTAGACCTGAGGGTTTTGATATATATATTTTTTTACCCGATAACTTTGCTTCTTCTGCTTTTCCTAATGGTCATACAATGTCTGTGAGAATTATTGAAACCTTACCTGATGATTCAAAATCTGGTTTATCTAGGGTTGAAAATTCTGCTTTTTCTGTTGTCAAAATTAGTTTGGATGGAAAGTTTCGTTTGAATCTGTATTTGGTCTTGATTTCTGCTAATAATTTGGCTAGCGAGTTTTATTATTGCTTGAGGCTGGACTTGAGGGTTTTGATATACATATATTTTTTACTCGGTCTCGTTGCTTCTTCTGCTTTACCTGCTGGTCATACAATGTCTGTGAGTTTTAATGAAACCTTACCTGATGATGCAAAGTCTGATTTATTTGGGAATGGAAATTCTACTTTTTTTGTTGTCGAAATTAGTTTGGATGGAAAGTTTCATTTGAGTCTGCATTTGATCTTAATTGCTGCTAATAATTCGGCTAGCGAGTTTTGTTTTCTTGATGCTGTGACCTCTCTTCTTTGTTGCCCGGGGTTTAATCTTGATGTCATTGCTCACCTTCTTAGCAACAATAATTCTTTAATTCCTTATTCTTGCGCTGAAATGATTGAGATTATATTTAAGAATTTCTTGGGTCTTTTGGTTGGTATCATTTGGCCTTCTGTCTGTAGCAATTTTTTCACTAATCCTCCTATTATTATTGCTAATTCTATGGTAACTGTTGATATTTCTGTTCTGGATGCTGAGAATTTTATTAGATTTGTGGTGCCGATTTTTTGTAGATCGTTGGTTTTGAGCTCAGCTTGTGAAGATTCAAATGTGCCTGGCTTTGCTGATGCTGTTCTTACTTTGGTTAAGGCTGGTGGTTTTTTGCTAGGATTGTTATTATGTTTGGCTTAGTCTTTGCGTGCAGGTTTTGGATAAATTTGCTTGCCTATCTGTGCTCGCCTTTTTTTGCGTTGAGGACTACTGTGCTCAGCGGTCCCATGTCTGCCCTCTTTCGGTGTTCGAGATGTTCCTCTCTTTCTTGCTCCGATTTGATAAATGAAGTTTGTTTTATCTACTGCATTTTCTTTTTGTCTTGATGTGTCTGAGTTTCTCTATCAGTTCTTTTTCATTTCTTTTTCCCTTTTGTATCGGAAGACCCTTTAGGATTTTTCCTAGGTTTCTTGTTTTTGGGGCTGGCTTTAGGATATTTCTGTACCTCCCATGTCCCGGTCCTGTAAGGTTTTAATTTATGGAATAAAAATGCACGCTGAGATGACTTTTGGTAAGAAAAAAAAATAAAAATAATATATATATATATATATATATATATATATATATATATATATTATTTATATACGTTCATTTATGCATGTATATATGTTTTACTATAACTGTCAATGGATAATAGTTTAAACACTTTGATCATGTTCTATTTACTTCTTACATATATTATTTATTCAATGGATACATAATAGTCTCATATGTCGTATGGGATCTGATGATCCAACGAATGTAATTACTTTTGCCTTAATAACAATCAAAAATAAGGGATTAAATATATAAATTATTGGAAAAATAATAATAAGTTTATATAGAGTGCATTTTGCATATATTTTGTTCATTTTACTGTCAAATTTCATGAAATTTTACCAAAACCTTACAAAAATAAAAAAAATCTAACTATGCAAAATTATTTGAGTTTTGGCATATAACTTATGTAATTTAACCTTCAAAAATATAAGCTTTAGTTAATTACTTAAAAATAATTTATAATTTCAGAAAACAACAAATTCTTATTGTAATTTCTTATTAATATATTTCAATTAGTAGCATATTCAATTTGAGAAAATTCCAAACTATAACAATGTATGTCAATTGTATACTTATCATATAAATATTGCTAATTATCTTAGTTAAATCTAATATAACCTTAATTTGTCACAATAAATAACCTACTTAAAATACACTATATTATTCTATACTTATATAATATATAATTCTATTTAATAGTTAGCTTTCATAAACCTTATAGCAACATAGAGTTATTAAAATATAATACTTCAAATACAAATATATAAACCTACTTTTATTTTTTCTAAAGTGATTAAGCCACAGTACAAATATATTCATAATTAAGAGTTAGCATTTGGATAAAAATCCACAATAGAAAGTAGGCTAACACATCATTAGTAAGCTTTAATTTCAATTATCATACAATTAAATTTTGAAGGTCTGATGCATATGAAGTATGGCTAAACATAGAGTAATGATTAAGGCTAAAATATAGAATCATATATACAAGGAAACTAATAATCATATATTACTACTTGACCTAAGAAAATGAGTTAAAAAGTCTAAAATATAGAAATACTAGATCTAATTAAGCTCATGGTGGTGTTATCTAATTAAGCTCGTGGACGGTTTAATTAAGCATGTATTAAAGATAATTATATTATGGAGTTTGTACCATATTATGATCTAATCAAATGGGTCTAGGAAATAAACATTTTCTTTTTTTTATCTTAAACACAAACTTACGATTATGTATAAGGCATAACCTAGCTCATGTATGGATTAAATAAGCATAAGGTAGAGCATATACACCATATGGTATTTAAGTTACATGGAAGGTTCAAATCAATGCCTAAGATCTAACATGCATGTTTTCATTCTGTTAGATCTAAACGAATACGCTTACTAATAAAGCCTTGAACAACATAATTAAGCTCATTTGGAGATTTGTTAAGTATGGAAAATTGCATTAATAACCCTAATAAAACTAATTTAGTAAACTTGGATTCATGCCATAACATTCTAAGATTAATCAAGATTTCAATTCAGTGAGGTTTGATTATAATAATTAGGATGCAATTCAATCATAATTAAGTTCATGAGGTGGTTAACTTGCTTAGATATGAAAAATTTAACCCAACATCATGTAGATTAGTAATACATATTTTGGTAGGAAACAAGTTTATGCAGTGTGATTCCACCAATAATGCTAGGTTTGGATGTTTTAGTGAGATCAAATTCCACCACCAATAATTTGCACTACTTGAGTAGCCCATTGTAACAATGGTTAACATACTAACTTTTTGTGATCCCTGATTAATAATCTTAAGAGATTATTAAAGGTGAGCTTAGTGATTGAAATGAAGGACTTAAATCAGTTGGATCAACTCTAGATGCCTAGATTAGAGTGGGAGGCCACGAGGGAAGGAAATTAGGTTGCTCGTGCTCTGGAGGTTCTCAAAGGAATTGAAGGTTCCTAATATCATTATTGAGGTGTAGGATATTAAATAATCCATGAAGGATGGTCCTAGTTACCATAATGCTATTAGTTGGCAATGGTTGCGATCAACAAAAGAGGAATGGACGACGATGATGGAATGACCAAGGTATTGGATATTGGCCTTAAATGTGAGCACATGGTTTTTCTAAAAGTCCAAAGGAACATGCTAGTGCATGAACTACTCCATGAAACCCATCATTTGACTCAAATGCTCACCTCAAAATTAGGCCAAATTGGGTTTTAATCTTAATTAAAACAAGGTGAACCCCATGGTTCAAGGCTTATTGCAAAATCAAAAGCTAGGCTTTTGGCGATATGGTTCACTAGTGTTGTTGAAATGATTTTACGAGGTCAATTAAATATTTTACGTCAATTTGTTGAAATCAGACGCTAATTATAATTCTAAATTGCTTCTTAGGATATGTCGGCCGATTTTGAAATGGATTGAACAGTGATTCATCGAGGGGTATTGGGATGCCGATGAGGGTATGCGGGCTCTAACTGTTCAGCAGAATCAAATGAGTCTCAGACGTCCGTCGCATGGGATCTGCCTTATTAATAATAACAAATAAAAGATTAAATATATAAATCATTTGTAAAATCAGATCAAACTAATATAAAATTTATTTTGTGCATATTTTGATTTTTTAATTTCAAATTTCATGAAATTTTACAAGATATTCTTCAAAAATGAAAGGAATCTAACTATATAACTTAATTTAATTTACTTTTTGAAATATCAGGCACAATAAATTATTTAAAATAATTTACAACTAAAAATATCAAATTTTTACAATAATCTGATTAAAATATAATTTGATTTATAAGCATATTAAATAATTGCAATTAATCTTAGTTAAATCTTATATAACCAACATTTCATTATGAATTATCATTCTGCTCTGAAATATAAAGATTAATAATACCTATTTAGTAGACATTTTAAGAAATTATAAAATTTAGGTCATTAATGCTGTTGCTGCCATTTTTGTTGCCTTCGCACACAATAATCTGTACAGATGCAGGCGTAAGAAAGAAAGGTCCCGCGAAAGGGAGACAGCCACGTGAGTTTAGATAGAAGGATAAGATTTGAGTTCTTCTCTTGAAAGAGACGCGACGAGCCAAAGCTCGGTAAACTTTACCTTTTTCTCTACTCTTTCATGTATTTCAAATACGGCAAATGGGCCGTTCAATTATGGAAAATTCAACTGTTACCTCTGTAGAGAGTTAAAAAAGCTCACAATTCTGGATCGCCTGAAGCTAAGTTATTCTCGCATGCTGTCTTTTTGTGGCTGTGCTGCTTGCTTTGCTTTATAGGCTTTCTATTCAGAAACTTGCATCACAATTTTCTTAGAAAAATACTATAATATCCTAATAAATACCCCAACACTTTTTCTTAAGTTATTAATGGGTTTTTAATTATAATTATAATAGTAATTTTATTTATTATGAGTTAATTACTAATTTTTAATATATTAATGATTGTTTTAAATGCAATAATGATTATGAGGCATTAGAAGGAGTATTTATTGGGATATTATAGCATCTTCCATTTTCTTATTCTTAAAGTTCAGATTTTAAGAAATATATTTGACTAAAATGAATAATTTTCTTATTCTTAAGCTTTGATTCTAACTACTGCTATCCTAATCTGTGATAACCATTTATTGCTTTATATACTCTTAAACTTGTTATAATATATGAGAATCAAAATATTATATAATATTGTTTAATAGCTAACTTCTTAATTTAATTAAAATGAATAGTTTTCTACGGCAATTTCGAGTTGAATCCAACAAGACTCCAAAATTTTCGAGTTGAACGGCTTGACTCGAACCCAATTCGAGTTGAGCTTGGTTCGAATAGAATTGTGTTCGAATAACTTGAAATTTATTGAATAATTCTGCATAAAGATATATATAGTATCCGCAAAATAGCAGAATAGATTAATAGCGACTGTGGTAAAGACTCTGCGGTTTTTCTTCGGGCCTCGGGTTCAATACTTTGTTTCGTATACACTGTTTTAAGATTATGATATTCCTTTTTAGACACAAGAATTGGAGTCTTCGTTTAATCAACGGCTCTGATCCTGCTGTTTTGAATTTCGAAGCATTGACCGCTAAAAGCCCTAAAATCTGATTCTGCTCTTCACATTTTCAACTCGACTTCTCGCTCTTATCTTCCTCTCTCCTTCGCTCCTGAGTCACAAGTCTCCTGATTCTGCTCTTCTCATTTTTCTTATCTTCTCTGTTCTTACAAATCATGATCCTTTTTTATTGCATCTATAGGCTGCAGAGGTTTTGTGAGTTGTTTAATATCCTATTTTTAGAGTTGAAGTTTGATTATGTTTATTTATGCGTTTTTAGGATTATTTGAGGGTTTTTTAGGTTTTTATTCAAGGCTTACAAACTTGCACTTATTTTTAGTAGTTCTCTTAAAGCGGTGAGCTTATTTTTTCGGTTGAAGCAGTGAGTTAAAGTTTTGATTATGTTGCCCTGATTGTATTAGGATGCAATTTCTCAGTGATATGTCGTTCCATAGTAATATGCAAAAAAGTTAGAACGTAGTTTCTTTTAGGAAATTTCTTACATAGTAAACATAGGATGCTATTTTTTTTGCAATTATCATAAGACACAAACGTTTTATTCAAACATCATTTCTTATAATAGTCATATATGTAGTTTCATTTGTATTAAACTTAGAATGCAATGTTATAGATTTGCACATATCATTGTTGATACCATTAATGAGTGCATATGGCAGCGGGGTACTGTAACGCCCGATGGTAAACTAGCAAAGGTAATCCAGTATTAGGTGTTACTAAGCCAGGATCCTTTCCAGACAGCATAATAATACAAGATTACAAATGAAAAATACAGAAGCAAAAGTATACATCCATATCAAATCATCTAGAAAGAAATAAAAATATATTTATCTCAGGAAAGAAAAGAAAAATATATCTAGAATAGTTTTAATACAATTGAAATGAAATAACAAAATGTCCACGCACTCATAAAAACAATAACCATAATATCTAAGCTGTAGGTTCCTCCTCATGGACCAACTCCTCCTCATATGGTAGATCCTTAAGATGCACCTTATTTGGCATGCCGATTTTACATGCTAGGGCCTCAGCCTAAAAAGAAGAAATCTTGTGTTAGACAATTATCTAAGTACATTTTAGACTGCTAAATTTCTCACTTACAGTTCTCGATATCACCACTATTACAATTGATTATAAAATAGCACTGAAAAGCATGTAAAACTGAATTACTAAAATTAACATACAAACTAAAAGTTGAAACTGCAAACTAAAATATAATACTGCTGAAATGCTAAAAGTTGCAACATAAAATAGAAGTGGCTCCATGTTGAAACATGTTGTGCTCAATTGGCACAGCTAAATATGTCCTGGGGTGCACAACACACAGCTAAATATATTGGTGGGCACAACACAACCCTAAATATATCCTAGTGAGCACAACATATCGCTAAATATATCATGGTGTGCAAAACACACCGCTACATATGCCCTGATATGCATAAAATCAACATTGAACTCATTAATTGATAGTGTGATATCCCTTGTTCTTTATTTATCTTATTTTATCTACTTGAATCATATATGATGTTAAGACCTACCAATGTCTTCACCTGAAAGCTCAACCATATTCATGTTTACTGATTCCATCTTAATTGATTGTTATTCATAAGCATATATTTACACACATAAACCTATAGTAAGTCACTAAAGGGGGAAAAGCAATTTCTTTTCTTTAGATAACATCATATAATTAGTAATTCATAAATCCAAGGCTACCCTGAACCTTACATACCATCAAGATAATGAATTTTGGGCAATTACTCACTCTTAAATCAAGGCTTACTCTTGATTGTACTCTCTAACTATATTGATTAAGGTTCTTTAAGTATTTTGGGACTATGCTAAGGAATTTGCTGAATCCTAGTGAAATTAAAATGACAATTACACAAATTTGCAAAATTGACAAACTAACAATTGCTTCAAGTATTAGTGGAATTAGAGGTTATCAGCATTAGGGTTACTCTTTGAACTCTTCTAATATTAAGTTTTTAGTCCCACTTCTTAATTTAGACTAGATAATATATATAATTTTATGTATTTTGGGTTTGTATTTATCAAAATATTTCATTAATATAATATGTATTAATTTTTATAAGTTCTGATTTAGTAAATTTACTATACCTTTTAATTGAAATGAAATATTCTCGGAATATCAATTTTTGTTACGGGTTACGGCACGGGCCGACAAAACCACAAATATTTTGCCAACCACACGGGTCACGGTATAGCTCGACCCGACTATTTGGTTCTCACCTACGACCTCACCCCCAATTCATTGAATTAGGGTGGGCTTCCGCCGCTAATTCCAGTCAATTCTGGATATCTTCGTACTTGACACAGGTACCAAAATATTCACCGTAACAAGGCTCATCAATTGTGCTAGCAGTGCTGGTTGTCGGGACCTTATTCACCATAACAAGGGGAGCGCTAGGGTTCACAGTGGAGGCAAAATTCTTCCTCCACAAGCATCACTAGAAGGGGCTAACGTGTCCACACATTCACCATTCTACGATGGTCAAAAATCATGGCTCAACCACCACGCATGCGTATCAGATGCAAAGTGAGGTCAAATAGAGCACTAATCTGACAAGATTGCGTCGATTTTTTGACCATCGCAGATTCGAAAAATCAACTCAATCTTGGTCTTAGAATCAATCGAAAAATCTCCTAAGGTTCGCCTAGGGGCGTACCTAGCTTCCATTTTGGCAAACTTTCGGCGAGCTCACGCAGACTCCACAACAACTCCTAGATGTAGGTAAAGATCTCAAATGAAAGGAAATGAGAAGTAGAATGGAGTGGGGGGTTATCGACATCTTAGGGGGCTGGAAGGCCAGGTCGTGCTACGACATGGCAGCGGCCATTCGGTCATGCGTAACGGGGCAAGAGACGTACATTGGAATGATCTAGGCTGTTAGTTCAAACAGATGATTGAATGGCCAGATAGGGTTGATCATAGCAAATCGCTCCTTAGCCATTCGATCAGGTGAGGAAAATGGCACTACGGCTAGGATTATAAGAAATCATTGTCTTGTGTACAGTACCAGATAGCTGATTTCTACAATTCATTAGTAGCTATTAGAATATTAATTATATATATATATATATATATATATATATATTTAAATACATTAATTAGTTAATTAATTTAACACATTTAATTATTTAAAATTAAATAATCAAACGGTCTCAAAAAAATCCCAAAAATTCATCCTTGGCTAAATTAGGGGTGAGGAACTCAAAAATGCAAATGGATTTTTGATTAGAGCTCAACTTAATTATCTTAATTTTATTGGTAATTAAATATTATTAAAATATTCAGGGAAAATTCGATAATTTTTTAATATTCCTAAAATACCACCCCTAGCAAATTTGGGGATGAGGAGTCAAATGATGAACTCTGATTTGATTCTGAGGTCAAAATAAAATAGTTATTATCAAGATTATTAAAATAATCAAGTATATTCATTAATTGCAAATGATCTTCAAATCAGACTAAATTTGAGGTGAAGGCTCATAATGCTATTATAAGAGCACTAAAAGTGATATGGAGCTAATTGAGCCTCTTAGTAATGGGTAACAAAACTATGGTGGGTACAAACTCCCCTTCTTTTAAAATGTGTTGTCTTCAATGCCCAAATGAACTAAATACAAAAAATGCACAAAAAATGAATACTACATAATGCAAATTACCCGATTAAGAAAAAAACTATAAGAAATTCTTCTGCATATCCTCTTCTTTTTCCCACATAACTTATTCAATTGAGTGGTTTTGCCAGTGAACTTTAATCATAGGAATAATGCAGTTCCTCAATTGCTTGAGGTCTAATCCCAGAATTGTGATCAATTTAATAATGAAAGTAAAGTCGGGCTGTAGTTCATCTGCAGGAATCTGAACTTATTTACTCAGGTCAAGCAATCACCTTCTTAACGACAAAATATTAAACATATTATGCATGGCTAAATATTCTTCAAGTAATTTTAACATATATTCAGATATTCCAACCTTTCCTCACTTTGAATGGTCCCAAATATCTTGGATTCAAATTCTCTGACACGCCAAACTGCTACACACCATGCATTGGACTAACTTTCAGATAATCACGTTCTCTAACCTAAAATTATAATGGACAGTGGTGAGCATCATGATATCTCTTCTATCTATTATGAGCTGCCAACATATTACGCTTAATCAAAAGAAATTTTCTATTGGTCTTTTAGATCACCTCAGAACCAAAAAGCTGAGAATCTCCTACCTCAGTCCAAGCAATACGAGTAGTACACCTCCTACCATAAAGTGCTTCATATAGAGCCATGCTAATACTGGATTGATAACTATTATAGAAGGTGAACTCAACAAAAGTGAAGTGATCTTTCCAAGATCCACCGAAATCTAAAACACAAAGACGTAAGAGATATTCAAGAATTTGGTTTACTCGTTTAGTTTAATCATAAGTCTGAGGATGTATAGCAGTACTCATAGCTGAGAAATTTTGTAGGTCTTGATGAATAGCTGACCAAAATCTAAATGTAAGTCTATCATCTCTGTTGGAAAATTGCAATTCAATGTCTTGAGCAGATAGACTATCCCTTAGGAATGGAGCATGACTAACCTTTCTATAAATTTTGATTGGCAAAAAGGAAGGAAAAGTGATGATTTGCAGAGTTTATTGACTATCATCCAAATTACAACAGCTCCAAATTTACCCTTTGGTAAACCTAAAACAACAACCATGGAAATGTCAAATCATTTCCATTCGGGGATAGCTAAATGATTAAGAAGTATGCTAGGCTTGTGGTGTTCAGCCTTTAGCAATAAGCAAGATAGGCACAAAGAGATAAATATAATAATGTCTCTTTTAGTAATAGGACACCAGAAGAACCTTTTCAAAAACTCAAGCAACTTACTGCCACCCAATAATATTAAAGGAACAGATACAAATGTAATTTTTGTAAGCTTGTCTACAGCCAAATTTACAAAATTTATATTTATCATTCACTTTTCTATTATTGGTAAAACTATCATTCTGAACTATACTAAGAATACACTAGCTCAGTATCCACAAGATCCTACTATCCAATTTAAACTCAGTAGAATGGTCCTATAAAAGTTAAGGCATTAGAACTCATCAAATTCTAACTTTAATCAATCAGTGTTGCATAATGAAATTAAATAGTTTAAATTAATCATCTTATTTACACTAAAACCCAACCTTGATATAATCTATCAAGATTAGAAGTTAAGAGATAAACTCCAAACATAGTGTTCAATTATCTCAACTTAGGATTCTAAACACATAGAGGTTAGGATTTCTAATCACTTAAGGACCAAATTCTTAACTATCATCTTAGGAAGGAACATAACAAGCTAGCTATCTTAATGCTAATAAAGTCTACCTAATTATTATGGCATCTTTATTATTACTCTACCTAATAGAGAATAAGCTAACTATCTTACTTCTAATAAAATTTGCTTAATGATTAAGGCATCTTCTTACTACACTACTTAGGCAAGAAAATAATAAGGTAACTATCTGACTCTTGATTAAGGTACTAGCTTAACCCTAATGCTCCAAAATAAAGAATAAGATTGTAAGAATCTAAGATAGGAATGAATGGAAACTTAAAGAGATTAAAATTGCAAAAATACCTAATGCAGCCATGATGTATTTAGTGGTGACAACAGGGGTGAGAAATAGAGCAGCAAGTGGATTGTCTGCTTTTTTGCTTATGATTACTCCTTGGAGCAGAAATTAATTTTGCCATTGGGAGTGGCACAATTACAAAAATTGGAGCTTGAGGTTCAATAGGAACTGGATTTTGGACTAAAGGATGACAGTTGACTTTCACCTTATCAACAGTTCAACAAGCTTGACAATCCCAAAACTTATGACCTGATCTGTCACATGTGTTGCAACTATTACCTTGGTGGTAACACTTACCATAACGATGAGCTTTTGAGCACTTAGGCACTTGCTTCACCTACTGCTAGGGTTGATGATCCATTTGGGAAGCTTGAGGTGATTGAGTTCTAACCTCCTGTGGTTTTTTAGAATCCACTAAAAAAGATAAGGGTCTCTTCCTCAACCTATTCTGCATTAGGTAGGGTTTTTCTAATCTTGTATCTTCCAACAGCTTTAAGAAATTGACATGATGAGGGGATTCAAGATGATCCTTAATAGAGTCTTCCAAACTATTGAGGAAACGACTACATCTAGCTTCTTCACTCCACACTAATTCAAGAGCAAACCTTGACAACCTACTTAATTTTATTTCATAAGTTGGGACTGTCTTATCGCCTTGAGTCAATTGGATCAACTCATCTTTCATTATCAATTGAGCATAAAGAGGAATAAAATATTCTTTGAAAACTAATTTGAATTCATCCAGAAGATTTCTTGAACTTTTAATTCTGTGAAATGGGATCTGAACTCGTTATTGCACCAACATTTGGCATCTTCAACGAATAAGTGAGCTGTCATGCGGATAAATTCATTGCTTGGGCACTTGATGCTCGAAAGGTCCTTCTCAACTATCTTCAACGAATTCTATGCCTCAATGGGGAATGTAGATCCATTAAAGGTTGGAGAATTGAGTCGGAGAAAGGCATGAAGAAAACCATCAACAACTGAACTTGATGCTGCATGAGGATTGATGTGGATATTACGGGGACTAGGTGGATTAATTGTTCTTTGAGCTGCTCGATCTTGTAATTCCACCATGGTATTCATTATCTCTTACAAAGTCTTAATCTCCGCTGAAGCTGAAGAAGGATTGGAAACTACTGCCTCATCAACAAAGATGATGAGAGTGATTGGTTTAGGATTCATCTAAGAAAGAGATAGAAGGGCATCCATGAAATATTAAATTGAAAATATTTTCATTGATACTAAGGATTGGAAATACTAGATTGGAAAATGCTAAAAGCAACAAGGTAGATAAAAGCTACCAGTAAGGAACTTAATACAATCACTTGCAAAAAGTGAGATAGAAAAGAATCTTGAAATCCTGATAACTAGGAGTACGATGATATTGAAGACTCTCACGAGCTAGCCTCACACAAGCTGGGTCCACTACTATTTAACATAGTTCTAGAAGAGTTGCTCCATGACACTAAAATAGATAGCATCATGGCAAACGATTGTATGGAAGGTTTCAATCTCACTAGAAAGCCATTCTCTAGACAACTCTGGTATGTAATTGCCTCTAAACACCGGTGGCTTGAGAATTTTGTTGAGAACATCTCCACCTTCAGGTGACACTCCAAAGTAGAGTGTTCCATAGTTGAGTCGATTCTGATGATCTTCATCACAATGCCGATGGAACATCCGAGAGTAAAAATCTAGATTGAACTCGAAGGTTTTTATCTGAGATTTATTATGATTTAAATTAAGTTAATTTCATTTTTGTTACGATAAGGCGTTTACTAGCCTAAATTGATATTCCTTAATGCTTTTATTTTACTTTTCTGTGTTGTTTGATTTGGATAGATGGATGTTCATTTAACTTATTTTCCTCAACCTTGTCTCTGATACCAATTATAATGCCCCTAATATCAGATCTAGAACCCAATCCAATCCATAGCACTTAACACTGAATTTGAAAGAAACCAATCCAATATTAAGTGCTATATAGCCATGAATTCTTATAAGGTAGTTAAGTTAAGTGGCAAAATATATAATTAGGGAAAATGGAACAAGTAAATGCATCCAATTTACTATCCAAACCAAGCAGGTAATGAAAGTAAATCCATCACTGAAATAAAGCAAAGATTTCACTAAAACTAAGTTATTACTAACTGAATTAAATGAAATTAAGGCACATTTTGCTCATCCTCACTAAAGCAGTAAAAGAGTGGAAGCAGAATCTTCAGTCTACAAACAGCCAATATTAGTCCCAGCTCCACTATCCAAATGATGCTCATAGTTTACTGTATTTGGTTTTTAATAAGGTAGGGCACAGCTAATAAAATAAAATTAAGTGATTAGACTTGAAAAGCTTAAGTATGTTTGAAAATAAGGAGAAATTTTAATTTAAGATTTAGTTGTATAACACATATGTAGCCTTACAATTAATCACTATAAGCAAAGCAGCAAGCATCAAAGTAAATGGTAAAAATTGAATAAAAGATTGTAAACAAAGTAAAAGAGAAATAACTCACAAGTAGGTTGCTCTAGCCTACAACAAGTAAGGGAGAATAGGCATCAAAATAAGGCGAGAAACTACTAAAGTGCATATGAAAGCATATTGAAAATATATGAATATGTTTATTGAATATTATGCTAAGTAAAAGTGACTGAAGCAGTGAAGCATAAAATGAATGTAAGACAACATACACAGCATAAAGTAAAAACTGTAAAGTAAAGGAGTATAAATTGAATAGTAAAATAAAGTAAAGCGAAGCTTAGCCAATTAGACTAAGTAAATATAGTCAAAGACTATGATAATTAAGCATAGCCAAAAGGCTATGAAAAGTAGTTACAATCACTAAGATTGTGATAATATAATACTTAATTGTTCAAGTTATTTTAAGTTTTCCATTATGCGGGTATAAATTACAGAATAAGTGAGGAGTTAAGCACATCTGCCTAACTAAGTAAAAAAGCAGGGTCTCAAAAACACTCATATTTCCCCTCTAGGATATGTGAGGTCTCTTTATTACTTAGTAGCCTGCCCTGGCTTGACATCCTACATCTGAAAGCCCTAAGTTGTATGTCATGAATGTTTTAATTATGCACAATGTCCTTATGAATGTTCAAAGTTGTAGTCTCATAGCAATGCAACATTCAAGGAATACAAGTAATTGTAAATTATGTGATATCCCTTGTTGTCTGAGATTTAGTTATCTAACTTAATTATTGGAGCTAATTAAGCTCTCAATTGTCTTAGACATATTCATCTTTAAGTCAATTGAAAGTAATACTACAAGCAAGTGTATTTTGGAAAAATAGTTGTTTGATTTTGATTCAAGTAAATGATAAAATAATTTATATGTATGATGGTGCAACGTGAGGCTAAACCTACACTAATCCTAAGCCTCATAATCTTTATTGGTTACTACTCTTAAGGCTTAAGGAGCTAATGGGGATTATAAGTTCACTACACTTAAAAGGTGTAAGTTGCAGGTTCATTATTACAATATTAACTATGGAAACTTAGATCTGATGATTTTTAGCTAAATAAGTCACTAAATTAGCTAAGTACTCTATTGAGAGGTTCTAAGTGTATGGGAGGAGGAAAGGTTGTAAACTCCAAGTTCTAAGTTATCTTATGATTATATGGTTGCTAATGCTTGAAAGAAAGCTAAGACATCTTTAGGATACTATAAGATACAAAAAATGGGGATTAGGGTGCCTAAGGTAAGGTTTGGGTTAAGAAGGGTAAGTTCAATGAAACTAATTATAAGTACTAGAAGTTGATCAAAATAGGCTTACAAACTATGAGTAAAGGTGTGCTAAAGGCCAATTACACATATTGGATAGATTTGCTACACTTGGAATGGAAATTCATCAAAGCTAGGGATTCATGTCCTATACTATCTCTTATAATGTTGAGGCTTAAATGACATGCTTACTAAGCTACATAAGGCAACTAACTACACTAATCCAAGCTAAATCTCACAAATCCAAGTGACATGAAAGTGAAAATATTTAAATAATCTTGATGTCATAAGGTAATAAAACTTAAACATGCAAGCTAAGACATTAAGAAAATCATATTAGTTGAGAATTAGAGTAGCCAAATACCCATTTTTATTAATTGTTGTCCATTTACAAAAATAATATCAAATATGCAATCCTCGTATCATAAGGAGAAGAATGACACTAAGTATGTAAAAATTGGACAACGATGGAAAGTTAGTATTTTCATGACTCCTAATTGTGATTAAAAAGTGATTTAGAAAATTATACTTCAAATCCTAAATTAAATTTCACCATTATGTTTCTCTCATTTTTCTGAATAAAATGATATATAATTTTACATAATTTTGTTAATTATTATGAAATTTGTATCAATATTAATTAATTAATTACATCAATCCATTTATTGCAAGATAACTGCCAACACAAAAATCCATGGCGCTAAAAACGGGAGTTGACGGCGTAGAAAACGATCGGTAGTTGTCAGCGTGGAAAATGGAAGAGTACGCGATTCACACATGGTCCACTCGAGTGAACCACACAGTGTCGCGGTTTGGCTGAACCGCGCACTCTGCTTCTTCTCCCAATGAAATCCGAGAGAGCGGGAACTAGGGTTCGACCTAGCTTCTAGGTCCGATTGTCCTTCAAGATGTGCGACCTATTGATTGAAAGCTCGTGCCAAGCTCTAGCCGTAGGACTCAAAAGCTTTAAAGGATCTACCTTTATGGCGAACCCTAAATTAGAATCTCATCCAATCTAGAGTTCAATGTGGAGGGGTGATTCCTTCTACGCAGTGAGTAATTCAGAACACTGATGGTCCTAATGGTTTCCTTAGGTCAAGGTTGACTCGAGGATTCCCATAGTTTGGAGAGCGACCATCAGAATGAGGGAGATGGTAGTGAGGTTGGCTCAGGCACTGTACAATGCAGTATAGGCCCGAGCTAATACGGCGCAACCAGTTGCCTCCAGGTTCACTTGAGCTTGAAAAATTGATCTGAATGGCTTTATTATACAATTACAGAACCATATCTACTAGGATTGAGAAATAAAGAGATAGGTACGGGCGTACCTAGCTTCCATTCCGTGAAACCTTCAATGAGCTCCAACAGACTCCACAACTACTCCTAGTTGCAGGTAAAGGTCTCAAATGAAAGGAAATGAGGAATATAATTGAGTGGGGGGTTATCGACAACTGAGAAAGTAAAGAAGGCCAGGCTCTGCTACGGCTCGGCAACGGCTGTTTGGTCATGGCTGACGGGGCAGGAAACGCATAATGGAATGATCTGGGCAATTGGTTCGAACAGATGATCTAATAGCCAAATAGGGTTGATTAGAGCAGATTGCTCCTCAGCCATTCAATCGGCAAAGGAAAACAGTGCTATGGCTGGGATTACATTGGATTGCTATCTTGTGTACGGGACCAGACAATGAATTTTCGCGGTTCGTTAGCAACTATTGGAATATTAATTTAATTTATATATTAATTATTTTAAATATATTAGTTAATTAATTTCTTAAATATATTTAATTACTCAAAATTAAATAATCAAACGGGCTCCGAAAAATTCAAAACATTTACCATTAGCTAAATGAGGGGTGAGAAACTCAAAAATGCAATCGAATTTTTTATCAAAGGTTAATTCAATTATCTTAATTTTCTGGGTAATTAAATATTATTAAAATATTCGGAAAAAATTCAGTGACTTCCGAACATTCCCAAAATACCACCCTTGCTAATTAGGGGGTGAGGAGTCCAATGATGAACTCCAATTTTGATTCTGTTGTCAAAATAGAATTGGTATTTTCAAGATTATTTAAATAATCAGGAATATTCGCCGATCGCAAGCGATCTTCAAATCATACCAAATTTGAGGTGATGGCTCCTAATGCTATTATAAGAGCACTAGAAGTGAAATGGAGCTAATTGGGCAACCCATTAATGGGTAACAATACTAGGGTTGTTACACACAGAGACATGGATGTTAGACTACCAAACAGAGCAACATGGTAGCTGAAGAACATTCAGCATGTTTTGAATTTAAAAATAAACCAAATCTCTGTTAGATACTTAGCATGAATTGATATATAATCATGCTCCCAAAGGACTCCTGGAATGTGACGAAGGGTGTACTAGCAATGTCACATGGAAGAAATGTTAGATCATTGCATGTGCTAAGATTGGTTCAAGTAGGGAGATATTGGTCAAAAGGGCAAAATAAAAAAGGCTAAGAATATTCCATTTGAAACAAAATGTGAATAAGAGATAGAGGAAAGTCTGTTATTCCATTATGTGGAGTTTATCAATCAAAGAGACAGTGAAGAGCAGGTTTAGATAAGGTCTGGTCGAGCCTTAGACACCAATGAATGTGCTTAAGAAGTATTTCAAATAATGATGTGCATAAAGTGAGTGAGAATTGGCTAATGATAGAAATATGGTGTAGCAATCAACATCAAGCATGGTAAAGAGCTTGAAGGAGCTACAAATTAGAGATGACTAAACTGCTCTTTGGAAGATGGTGTTGTAATAACCCTAGGTTGTTACCTTGCTTAATCAGTGCTTAATCAAGTGTTAAACATATTACAATTAAGTTTTAAAACTCATTAGGACCTAACCCTAAAATTTTGGGGTTGATTGGATCTTAATTGGATTAATTATATATTGTGCCAACTTTAGTGCCTAGAAAATTAGCTTAATTAAATTGATCTTTAAATCCAATTATAATTGCATTTTTGAATTACTCACACCTAAATAAACTAAGGATAAAAGTTTGAGAATATTTGGAGGTCATTTAGGTATTAATTTTATTTATATTAAGTTGGGAAAATTGAACAATAGTATTAGCAATTTCAAAAAATTGCAAATATACCTCCAATAATCGGCTCCTCTAAGATCCACTGTGCAGACCGCATGTGATACGTTGCGGAGCCTAGGTTGCGCATCAGTGTTGTCATCTCAATCTGGTCATTCATCCACACAGATTAGACGATTTTGATCTGATCCTATTCGCACTCAATCTCGGATGTCAGATCACACTCGTGATCCGATGGCCTGGATTCTTCCCGCGTTCAGTCATTATGGGTCGACGCATCTATATCGTCCCTCTTTCATAGATGTTTAATTAAATAGCTCTCAGTGCTTCATCCCTATTAATCTTCATCCTGACTACATTCAACTCTCGATATTAAAAATTTGTTAGACCGATCGTGTCAGGGTTCCTCCCCACTCCACCTCCACATCAGCAAAACTCTTACTCCCCATTCCCTCTAATGGAAGGAACACTCTACAGATCGTATGACCTAGTTTTCCTAGCTGAGTGGACTCCAATGTCTGGGCTCGGGCTAATTGGCTATGCTTGAACTCTCTAGGCCCCCTGAATCTATAACAACCTCAAGATTTCTTCAACGACCCTTTTCGCTTTCTGAGAAGACCTTAATTGGTCCCTGTCTTCCTCAAGCCTTCCTAGCTTAACCCTACTATAGCCAGTCAACCTATTGGAATTTCTCGACTAGTTCCTATCGTAGCACTGGGTGTGACTCAAAGTTTGAGACCTTAGGAGATAGCCATCAGCTCAAGGAAGCTGCAGCAATCAAAATTAGCACCCGAGCATCCTGCCTACTTGTAATTTATGCCCCATCTATCGTAGCCAGGAACTTACCTCCATAAGTACTGAACTCATCATTATGTTAATTGTGGGTTGTATTTGCAATCTCGAACCACATTAGAATGATTGCTACCAATGATAAGGTTTGATCAAACCTGATCCGGAAGCAATCGACTCAGGCATGTATAGTGGGGTACAGTTCCCAAGTCGCAGTAAGAACCCATGCATTACAACCATGCGTTAGTCCGTGGAAGCATTCCATGGGTTAGCACTAACCAAGGGAATGTGTTGTGATGCTACATAGGCCGGGTGGTTGACCGTGAAGGGGGAATTTTTGCTCGATAGTAAACCCTAGAAATGGGCTTAGATTTTGGGGATTCACTATTAGGATGCATTTTAGTTATAGCTTTTAGTCAGAGTAGGTAGAGCTTGAGTTTAGGTTTTTTTTTTGAGCCATTAGATGCATTGATTAGTACTCAGTGTGATGGGAATTTAGGGTTTCCCTGAAATCATAAATTCAGAGAACGTCTCCTCCTTCATCAAAAGGAAGGAGAACAGTGTGGGTCAAACCAGCCCATGACTCACGCTATTTAATAATAGTGGGTCATCGGGCCTCGATCGACCCACGCTCTCCTATAAGAAATCAACTCATCGGGCCTCGGCTAACTCGATGGAGCCTGAAATAAAAAATGCAATAATGCAATTTGATCTTTGATAAACCATAAGTCCAAACTTCAGATTAATTCATAAAATCTTGGCTTTTATTTATTTTAGTCAATTTATACTCAAATTATGTAATCTTATATGTAATAAACTGCAATAATATTTTAGTTTTTGTGGATGATTTTCTTAATTATATTCTAATTATATTAAATATTTATTAGTGAATATTAGGGTGTACACTTATCCAAATTGTATGTTTAAGATCTCTATCTCTTCATATGTCAATTAAGGCTTAATTGAAAGATCAGATTTATTTTTTTGTGATTACTTTTTTGAATTATTTGTTAATTACATTAAATCTTGATTAGTGAATCTTAGTCTTATTTGTAATTGATTTTGACATACTTAGTATCTATATAACCATTTAACAGTAAAAAACCTAGTGGTAACCTTAAATGTTAGTTTATACACATTTAATTACTAATTTTCCTTAACTAGCCCTAGAACAAACCAAGGTTGTTACCCTAAGTTATTTGGACTAACCAAATTATAACTCTCATTCCAGCATACCCTAAAGCTGTGGTCTAATTTGGAGATCAATCAGACTAAATCATAATTTTGGGTAATTAATTAATTAAGAAAAATAACATAACTAAATTTATCTCGAATCAAAAATTTGATTTCTCTATTGAACCCCTCACCCCCAAAATTGCTATGGGTGAATTTTTGGGAATTTGTCAAAGTTGTCGAATTTTTTCGAATATTTAATATATTTAAATAATTAAAAACTAAGATAATTAAATTGATTTCGAATGTAAAATATTACTTCATTTTTAAGTTTTTCACCCCCAAATTAGTTAGGGAGGAATTTTTGATAGTTTTCGGAGCTCATTTGATTATTTAATTTTGGATAATTAAATTGTATTTAATTATTAACTAATAATTAATTAAGAAAAAAATTCTTCTGCTTCCACACAACCGCATGGATGCGCACGCAACAGCTCAGCTCGTGTTTGCGTGGGGGGGCTGTTCACCGCTTTAGGGCTTTCTAAATACCCCATTTTAAGCCCCAATTCGAGCTCAAGCCTCATTTGGATCTATTATAGAGCAGAAGCAACACTATTTATCTCCTTCCCAAAGCCCCAAATGATCTCTAAAGGTACCCCATTTTCCCTAAATTGGTCGAATCGAGGCTCATAATTTATTGTGTTATAGCCAAAATTATGCGTATTTAGTATCAATGGAAATGTATTAAAGAGAGCTTTCCTACGATATATGGAACGCCTTGTTAAGAGCTCTGTATAAGGAGAATTTGGATGCCAAAGGTTCCATTTGTTTTTATTATATCCGCTAATTTATTGTTCATTAATCAGTAAAAAAGTTTCAAAATTTTATTTATTTATTTAATCAATTGCAAATTCTTAAAGCCGCATAACTTTGTAATTAAAACTTCGAACATAGTGATCCAATATACAATTTTAATCAAAAAAATACAAGGATTAATATTATGAATTTGTTTTTCTATATGGTGATTAATTTTTCTTATCACCTTTGTAATTGATTAACTCCCTTAATCATAAAATTTGATAATACCATAATTTAGTCAAATCACATCCAAATGTAATGGTCGAATACACTATTTTAATCAGAAAATATATAAGGAAGACTAATTTATAAAAAATATTTATGTTTGTGTAATTTGTTTTCTTAATTATGCTTAATAACTTAAAAAATGAATTAATTAATATTAAGCTCATTAATTAGCTAAATTTTATTTTTTAAGTCTTTGATCACTCACTAAATAGAAGAGAATATATTTGTAAAGTTAAAATTATTTTTTTATAATTAATTTCACTAATCACTCACTAATCATCCTAAATCATGATTAGAGCTTAAATTAATTAATTAAAATCCAAATTTAGCATATTTACTTTCATTATACTCAGTGTGCTATAGGGAACTCATAGCCATTGATCTTGATTTATTTGGACATTAATTAGTGAAAATGAGAGTTTGACCCCTTCCATAATTACACTTTTAGGACTTTTTCTTAATTTGCTCATAACTAAGCCATTTAACATTAGATTTTAACAAACTTAGTATCTATGGATTCTTTAGACTAAATAGATCATAAGTATATTATAAAATTTAGATTTTCATAGTCAATTTTATTAATCATTACTTAATAAGCTTAAACCATAATTTGAGCCCATTAGGCTTAAACCTTGGCTAATTTGGGTGTTCTGGGTGTCAATATTCATATTAGAAAGTAAGAAGCCATTTGTCATTAAGAGAATTCAATTTGGAGCTCTAAATTACTATGTCTCATTTTAGACCCTTAAGGAGGGGCAATTTTTAGTAATTTTTCCCAAGTTTTGGTTTAAGTGCTCCTAAGCCTTAGAAATATATCATTTCCCTTAAAATCAGTAAAGATTAATGTTTAAAAATCAAGTTTAGATTATTTAGACTCTTATCTTGATTTTAAGGAAAACCTTAGATTTCTTCTAATTTTTAATTAAGTAAATTGTTAAATTTCTAATGTGAATTTGAAACCACATTGTGCATTCCCTAATCACACTTCAATGTTATTTAAATTAGTATTAATCTTATTAGTCAATTATTTAGCTCTTCTTAAGTCATTTTAATAAGAAAATCCCTTAAGGAATTCCTTTTAGAAAATCTTAGTAATATCTTCTTTAGTGCTTAACTGTGAATTTAGGTTAGTGTCCACTCTATTGGGTAAATGGTTTATTCAAATGGAATTAGTACTTGATTAAAATTTCTAGATTTGTATTTAAGTTTGATTATTTCCTCTTTTAACTTTAGTCTATTTGAATCCTTTCTTGAGAATTAGAATTCTTATCTTAAGAGCTGATCCCTTTTCTTTAATTATTTTCTCAACCCTTAGAATAAATTGAATGAGAAACCTTAGACACTTAGATGTTTGTACCTTAAGTTTTAGAACTTAAACCCCATGTTTTGAGTTTAACTCTATATCCTTAATCTTGATTATTTTATACAAGTTTGGCTTTGGATTTAAAAATATATCAATTAGGACGGTCAATTATTTATTTTAATATTTATAAGAGCTACTTTCTAATTTTAAACTAGAACTTAAGTGCAACTATTTAACTTGATAAGGCTGTCAATATGAGATTGTACTCGGTAGTAGGATATTGGGGATCTTGAGCATGAATTCTCTTAGTATATATAGAATAGATAAATTAGATAACAATAGATATCACATGTGATTTAGTAGAGTCTATCTTACTATTGAATTTTATTGCTTTGCATTCCTTATCTGTGTGCCTTTTTTCCTTGATCATAATATACAAGATAAATTTGATGCATGAAATGAAAAAATAAAAAAATAAGATAATATTTGCATCGGGTTGATTATCATGACGGGTGATTGTGTAAACACATTATTGTCAATGAACAAGTGGCAAGGAGAAATAAAGATATTTGACACGTACCCATTTGGGAGAGTTGTGTCTAGTTCGAGAACCCACTTCAGTCTTAAAGTGCTTGAATCCTTAGCTACTTCTCCACAGAAGTAAAATAAAATAACTAAAATAAAATGCATGTGTTTTCTGCCTCTTTAGTTCAGTATAATTTTTCTACTTTAGGTTTGAGAAGCTAAATGATATGACATGATATGACATGATATGATAGGATGCAGTTCAGTTCAGTTATAATTTCAGTGGCTTGATTAGCCAATTCTTCTGATATGACAGTTTTACATGTTACTTTTTTCAATTCTACTTACTTTACTATAGTTTAATTTTTGTGCAACACTTGTTAACTTATATGCATGCTAGGATGCTAAACTAGATTGAATATATGACTCAGTTTACTTATGTATATCAAAGTTCAATTTAATTTCTATTAATCTGCATACTTTCATATAATCATAAGCAGGTTAGGATGTGATTTCTTTTTAATAATTATAATTATCACAATTTTATACATATATATTGCCTAACCTTGTGGCAGTTTCTGGTTTGAGGTATGTTTCTTACATACTCCTCTTTACTTAAGTTATAAATATATTGTTTATAACTTTTCCAACTTTCTTTGTAGCTTGTTGCTTTTATTTGCTTGATGCTATTGTTAAAATCTGAATGTGATATCTTAAATAATATAGAATTCATTAAATCAGCCTAAAATATACTTAGAGAATTGTCTAACCAAATTTTTCTCATTTTGGCTGGGCCCTAGTATTGTGAATCTGTTAATGTCAAATTTTGAGCTTTTTGAGGTTGTAGCACCAGGTGAGGAGCTGGGCCAGGAGAAGGATCTTCCCATTAGTATGGATGCCTAGATAGTTTTTTCCTTTATTTTGTGGGGACGAGTGTTTTTCATTCAATTAAACTTTATTATTTAAATGCTTTAATATTATAAGATCTTGATGTATTTTTTTACTACTTTTTTATTCTGAGTTGAACTATATTTCTTTATATATTATGGTTAAATGAATGTTAAGTTTATCTGCTTCCACACTCAGCATTTCTTGTATGTCCATTTAGTGAAACTTCAGTTCAGTTATGTGGTATATCCCTTACTTATCAATAGATTAAGGTGAAAACATAATCAAACTATAAAAGAGGGATCTGTCATGGTGAACACTCCACTGCAATCATATTAAATACATGTTAACAAGACCACTACAGGGGAGAGGCACCACAGTTGGTATTAGAGAACACCATATGGTGATAGATTAGAGTTTTATTTCTATTTAGTTGATGGAATGTTCTTCTGCAATACATTTTACTTAATCAATATTTGAACATCCTTGTGCCATAATTACATGTACTCAGAATAAAAGTATGAATTGGAAATACTTTCCTAACACACATAGGAGATCTAGATATAACTCTAAGTATAGGGAAAATTGAAAGTAATAATGGGCCTAAATAACTTAAGAATGTTTAAACTCTTGTAGGGATCAAGAAATTCAAAATATCTTACTTAGATTATTTTACTTGCAACTTTGAGACTATTTGGAAGGAAGACTTATAGTATGGTCAAATCTATGGAAGATTCATAGAAGGAATGTCAGTCAGAGGACTGCTAGTGTTGGATAAACTTTTTTAGCATGCTATCTTAAGAAGGTTCGACTTTCTCATTTTGGCCAAGGAGTGGTGAAAGGGGGTAGATTCAACTTTAGATGCCATCAAGTTTATTGAAGATGTACGCCTTCTGATAGTGTTCTTCCTTCTACAAGATGGAGCGAAAAGCTGGTGGAATACTACTTATTGCGAACTCACCAAAAGACATTGGAGGGAGTGTCACGCGATTATCTATGTTGACTTTCGTCTCACCTTTACAACAAAATACATAAGATGATTTATCTAGCATTTCTAATAATCCTTACATGCTCTAAATGTATATTCTTTATCATAGTGATTTCACATATACATGAAAGGATACTAAAGAAATTTTGTCAATGGCTTTTCTTAAATTGAGTCTCCATTAACCAAACAGACTCAGAAAGCTATGATTTTTATTTGGAACTCTTTATGTGAAGAAATGTTTCAAAAACTCAAGGATGCACTCTCATCTGCTCTAGTGCTGGTCCTACTAAAAGAAGGACTAGATTATTAAGTCTACATAGATGCATCTAGAATTGGTTTGGGTTGCATTTTAATAAAAGAAGGAAAATTCATAGCATATGTTTCTCGTCAGTTAAAGTCTCAAGAGAAGAAATATCATGTTCACGACCTTGAGCTTTTCGCCGTTATTTTTGCCTTGAAGATTTAGCACTATTATCTGTATGGCGTTCAATGTTCTATTTTCACCAATCACCACAGTCTAAAATACATCTTCACTCAACATGAACTAAACTATCGACAAAGAAGGTGGTTAGAATCAATCAACAACTACGATCTAAGTATTCAATATCATCTTGGCAAAGAAAATGTTGTAGTTGATGCTTTCAGCCTTCGTGCTACATTATGTGCAATGTTCACTGAAAGTCCTATAATCAAAGAACTTCATAAGCTGTGTATTGAGCCTATCAGAGGTGAAATGCTTAGTCAATTGATAAAATTAAGTTCTATTGAGCCAACCTTTCATAGAGATGTCTCCATATCTCAAGCTAAAGATGAAGAATATCTTGATCTTAGGGTCGAAATAAAAAGTGATTGTTATTATGATCTGCATATGCAAGGAAATTTGCTTTGGATACCAAAATATATGCATCAATTAATCCTTATAGAAGGTCAAAATAATGGATATAGAATTCATCCTATAAGTGCCAAGGCGTATGAAGACCTAAAGAAGTCATTATGAGGCTAGGTATGAAGAGCAGTATGATAGAATTCAAAGCAAAATGTCATGAATATAATCTGCTTAAAGCTGAGCATCATAGACCTAGAGGTCTGCAATTCCCATTAATTATTCTCGATTTAAAATGGTTCGACATCTTGATGAACTTTGTAATGGGATTGCATCATACAAGAATTGGTGCCGATGCAATATGTTTTGTCATTAATTATCTGTGCAAATCTGCACATTTTATTCATATCTCTAAGATTGAATCTATGGAGATTCTTGCTAAACTCTATATAAAATAAATTATTAAATACACAATATTCCCAAATCAATCGTATTAGACAGAGATAGCAGATTCACTTCTAAGTCTTGCCAGGCGGTGCATCAGAATATGGGAACCACCTATAACAGCCCTAAATCTTAAGCACCAAGGTATTGTTTACTTTAGCTTGAAAGGCCTCACAGTTTTTCCATCAGAAGATAACTTCCCAGTAGATCACCCATCCTGGGAATGCTCCTATATGAGCACGCTTAATTTTTGAGTTCTTATCAAGAACTCTGTCATTATCTAAGAAGGCACTTCGATGTTTAGGAGTTTCACGTATTGCTACTTAAGTAGGTTTTTACAACCTTCCCAACTTATGTAACTAGCATCCTCATTAGTATCCACACATAGATCCAAAACCATCTAGCCCCTACAGGCTCAAGTGGTACCTACCACCATGTAGCACTTTAACCATCATATGTTCAAGAGCCTGCTCACATAAAGTGGTACTTTATCCTATAGGGCACTTAGCTTTTATCTGACACCATATGGCCTGCTCTGATATCATTTGTAATTGCCCAAACTATTGAGCACCAAGATATTGCGTGCCTTGGCTTGAAAGGCCTCACAGTTTTTTTCTTAGAAGATAACTTATCAGTAGGTCACCCATCCTGGGAGTGCTCCTATATGAACACGCTTAACTTTAGAGTTCTTATCAAAAACTCTACTATTATCTAAAAAGGCGCCACAATGTTTAAGAATTTCACTTATTACTAGTAAAGTGGGTATTTACACCACCCTAGCAATAAGCACAACCATTTATCCTCAAAACCAATTGGCAGATTGAAAGAGTGAATCAAATTTTTGAAGATCTGCTCAGACTCTCTATGTTAGACTTCAATGGAAGATAAGAGGAGCATTTCCACTAGTCGAATTTGCTTATAACAATAACTTCTAGTCTAGCATAAAGATGGCTTCATATGAGGCACTGTATAAGAGAAAATATTACACTCCATTGTCTTGGTCTAAAATTAGAGATGTCTAGTTATATGGGTCTGAATTAGTTGAGGAAACTAATAAGAAAGTCAAACTCATTCAGCAATGGATTCAAACTGCTCA
Organism: Gastrodia elata; assembly: GCA_016760335.1. Taxonomy (NCBI): domain Eukaryota; kingdom Viridiplantae; phylum Streptophyta; class Magnoliopsida; order Asparagales; family Orchidaceae; genus Gastrodia; species Gastrodia elata. The sequence continues at coordinate 50,188,566 of CM028674.1, read as the reverse complement.
GGACAGATGTAGTAAGTATCTTGACTCTCTTTATCATCCTCTCAAGTTTCAGGAAGGTGATCATGTCTATCTAAAAGTAAGTCTGATGAAAGGAATCTATCTTCTTGGCATAGTTAGAAAGCTTAGTCTAGGATATGTAGGACCTTGCAAAATTTAATCCAAGAATGGATCATCTACATACAAGCTTGAATTGCCGATGACTTCTCTGTTGTGCACAATGTATTCCATGTTTTATCACTCAAGAAGTGCTTAAGAGAACCTCATCATCTTATCTCAATTTCTCCAGTAAATATCCACTCGGATCTGTCTTTCATTGAAGAGCCTATCAGGATTCTAAGTAAAGGTCAAAAGTAGCTTAGGAGTCGATCCATCACAATGGTTATAATATAGTGGCAAAATCATAGTACTGAATAAGACACTTGGGAGAAAGAATTGGATATACAAGCAAAGTACCCTAGGCTATTTGAAAATTTTTGGTACCTCCTTAACCTTTCTTTATATTTCCATGCCATCATTATTTATGCATTCTTGTTCTTACTTATATGATGTCGAGGACGACATCATTCTTAAGTGGAGGAGTTTGTAATAGCCAAATATTGTTACTTTAAGTTATTAAGACTAAATTAAGTCCTAATTCTTATTCAATTAGCTCAAATAGTCATTAGGAGCATACCCTGAGGTTTTGGTCTAATTTGGAGATCAATAGGATCAAACCCTAATTTTGGGTAATTAAATAATTAAGAAAAATAAAATAATTAAATTGATCTTGGATTAAAAATCTGACTTTGTCATTGAACTCCTCAATCCCAAATTAGTTATAGGTCAATTTTTGGGATTGTTTTGAAGTCGTCGAATTTTCTTAAGTTTTTTTTATATTTAAAAAATCAGAAAATTAAGATATTTAAATTGATCTCAAAATCAAAATCCAACTTCATTTTTGGCTATGGGTCAAATGAGCCTTAAAAGTACATCATTTTCCCTAAATTGACTGAATTAGGACTCATAGTTTCTTGAGTTATAGGCAAAATTAAGAGGTGTATTTGATATTAATGGAATCGTCTCGAAAAGAGCTTTCCATCGGTATATGACACACCTCGAAAGGAGCTCTATGTATGGAGAATTTGGATGTCATAAGTTTTAGTTTTTTATTATTTATGATGATTTATTGTTTATTAAACAGTAAAAAAATTTATGAAAGTCTTTTTTTATTTATTTATTTAATCAATTGAAAAGTTTTAAAGTCTCATAACTTTATAATTACAGCTCCAAATTAGTGATCCAATATATCATTTTAATTAAGAAAATGTAACGATTAATATTATGCTATTAGTTTTTATATTTGGTAATTAATTTCACTAATCACCTTTGTGACTAATTAACCTTTTTAATCATAAAATTTGTTAATGTCATAATTTAGTCAAATCATATTCAAATGTGGTGATCCAATATACTATTTTAATTATAAAAAATGCAAGGAACATTAATTACCAAAAATATTTAGATTTCTATCATTAGTTTTCCTAATTATTCTTAATCACTTAAAAAATGAATTAGCAATTGTTAAGCTTAAGAATTAGCTAAATTTTATTTTCTAAGTCTCTGATCACTCACTAAACAGAAAAGAATATATTTGTAAAGTTAAAACTTTTTTCTATAATCAGATAAACCAATCACCATAAGCCATGATTAGGGCTTAGATTAATTAATTGAAGTTCAAATTTAGAATACTTACTATCATTGTACTTAGTGTGCTATATGGAACTCATAGCCACTGATTGTGCTTTATTTGGACATCAATTAGTAAAAATGAGATTTTGATACCTCCTTAATTACCCATTTTAGGGCTTTTTCTTAATTAGCTCATAACTGAGCCATTTAACCTCAGATTTTAGCAAACTTAGCATTGATTGATTCCTTAGACTAAATTGAACATAAGTATATAATAAAATTTAGATTTTCATAATCAATTTTATTAATCAACAATTAATGAGCTTAAACCCTAATTTGAGCTCATTTGCCTTAAACTTTGGCCAATTTGGGTGTTCTTGGTGTCAATATTCATAACAGAAAGTAAGAAATTATTTGACATTAAGAGAGTTTAATTTAGGGCCCTAAATTTATAAGTCTCTCTTTAGACCCTTAAGGAGGGGAATTTTGGTCATTTTTCCCAAGTTTTGATTTAGGTGCTCCTATGCCTTAGAAATCTGTCATTTCCCTTAAAATCAATAAAGATTAATGTTTAGAAATCAAGTTTAGATGAAATAGAATTATTAGCTTGATTTTAAGGAAAACCTTAGATTTCCTCTAATTTTTAATTAAGTAAACTATTAAATTCCTATTATGGATTTGAATCCACATTGAGCCTTCCCTAATCACACTTTAATGTTATATAAATCACTATTAATCTGATTAGTCTTTTATTAGACTCTTCTTAATTCATTTCAATAAGAATATTTCTTATGTAATTCCTTTTAGAAAATCATAATAATTTCTTCCCGAGTGCTTAGCTATAGAAATTGGTTAGTGTTCACTTTATTGGGTAAATATGTAACTCAATGGATTGAGTCCTTGATTAAGATTTCTAGATTTATCATCTTTAATTCTGATTATTTTATTTTTGACTTTAGTCTTTTTGAAGCCTTTCTCAAGGATTGGAATTCTTATCTTAAGAGCTAATATCTTTTTCTTAATTATTTTCACAACCCTCAGAATAAGTCGTGTGAGAAACCTTAGACTTTAGATATTAGTACCTTGGGTTTTAGAACTTAAACCCCATATTTGGAGTGGGTTTTAGAACTTAAACCCCATGTTTGGAGTTTAACTCTAAAGCCTTATTCTTTATTATTTTAATCAAGATTGGCTTTGGATTGATAAATATATTAATTAGGATAATAGATCATTTATTTTAATCTTTGCAGGTGATACTTTTTGATTTTGAATTAGAACTTAAGTACATGTATTTAACTTGATAATGCAGTGAATCAGAGATTGTACTCGATAGTAGGATATTGGAGATCTTGAGCTTATATTCTCTCAAAATAGATAGAACAAATAAATCAGATAACAACAGATATCACATGTATTTTAGTAGAGTTTTACTATTGAACTTGTTGCTTTACATTCCTTATCTTTGAGCCTTTTTACCTTGAGCATAACAAACAAGATAAATTTAATGTATGAAATGAAAATATAGAAATTAGGATAACATTAGCATCTGGTTAATTATTAGGACGAGTGATTGTATATACACATTACTGCTAATGAACAGGTGGTAAGGAGTAATAAGGTTACTTAACATGTACTCATTAGAGAGAGTTGTGACTGGTTCGAGAACCAAATTCAATCTTGCAGACATGCTTGACTCCTCAGCTATTTTTGGACATGTCCACAAAAGTAAAGTAAAATAACAAAAATAAACTGCATATGTATTTCTACATCTTAAGTTCAGTACAATTTTTCTACTTTAGCTTTGAGAAGCTAAATGATATGGCATGATATGACAGGATACAGTTCAGTTTAGTTACAATTTTAGCAGCATGACTAGCTAATTCTTCTACTAATTCTTCTAATATGGTAGTTTTACTTGTTATTTTTTTATTTTCTACTTGCTTTACTGTAGTTCAACTTTTGTACAATATTTGCTTACTTATATGCATGCTTGGATGCTAAACTAGATTGAATATTTGACTAAGTTTACTTATATGCATCAGAGTTTAATTTACTTTCAGTTAAGCTACATACTTTCATATGATCATAAGCATATTAGGATGTGCTTTCTTTTTAATTATTATAGTTATTGCAGTTTTATACATATATATTGCCTAATATTGCTGTAGCTTCTAGTTTGAGGTATGTTTCTGACATATGATGACTCCATAAAATATATCTAAAATACAAGAAAATTTCATTCATTTATGATCTTTAAACTGCTTCTAAAATCAAATTTTGTCTATCTTTTCAGGAAAATGGCATCCAAAGGAATACTAAAACATTTATGCAGCATTTCAAAATTTTTCAAAAGAATCCGCTGCGCGCTGCAGCGGGTCATTTTGCAAAATGGGATGCTATAGCGCGCTACAGCGGATCTTGTTGCGAACCGCGGGCGCGGTAGCGTGCTAGAGCGGGGCTTGTCGCAAATTGAACCGCTACGGCGCGCTGCAGTGGTACATTTTGCAAATTGAGCTGCTACCGCGCACTGCAGCGCGCTGCAGCAGTACGATTGAAAAAATGCTAGCGCTCCAGCCCGCTGCAGCGGGTCACCTTGCGAAAAGTGGACGCGGTAGCGCAAGGCAGCGGGAGCCTTGGCTGATTTTGCTCACACCATTGCATGCCGCAGCGTGCTGCTGCAGCCACTGCAATTTTTGCCAGTCAGGAGCATTTATTGAGGCTGGGACAAGACCCCCAACCATCATCCTGTCCCCAGCCATCAATCTCTGCAGCAGCTCCAATTTTTAATGGAAAATAACCTCTTGATGTGTTGAGAAGGATAAATAAAGGAGGATATTGGTCACTTCACTCTTAATTTGAGATTTGCCATCATAACTTCAGATTTTTTTTGGCAATTGCTGGTTATGCAGTTCCTCTCCTATAAATACACCTCCTCTTGACAAGAGGGGGTTCACAATTTTGCTCAAATCACTAAGTAAGGAGGAGGGATGCATAAGTGGAAGTGAGGAACTCCCCAAGGGTGGCAAAGCAAGTTCTTACTAAGGAAGAGAAGAAAGAGGACAACACTAGCGCCCTAAGAGAGGAGCTTGAAGAAGGAGAAGGAGAAGAAGGAGAAGAAGAACTTCCAAGGAATGTTCCTAGTATCTTCTAAACTTTACTTTTGTAGTTTTTTTTTTTAGTTGATCATGAAAGGGTCTTTATCCATGTATGTGTTTTTCTTCATTTCTTTTGTAATGAGTAGCTAAATCTCCCTTGGGGAGGGTTGGGAAAACCCTCATGTGTATGAGTAAATTTTAATGTATGATGTTTTTTTTTTCTCAAGCACAAATAAAATGTGAGAACTCTATGCCTTGTTAAGAAATACCTTTCATTATTTAGTCTTGAATGTGGATGAAAGGAAAATGAACTCATAATCTCAAGAACTAACTTGTCTTGTGCTCCATAGCTCACCTTAGGTTGGATGCTAGGTTTATGAGTGCATGAAAACTTAGAACTATGTGACAAAGTTCTTGAGTTTAATGCACCTTAATCTAAGCTCAACCAAAGTGTTGATCCATGTGATACTAAGACCCACTAAATGAGCTCCTTAGCTCAACATAATTGAGGTAGAGGAAGAAATAGTTGAGTGCTCACGAAGTAAGTGACATAGTCATTGATCCCAACATATTAATCCCTCATCTCAACTATGTGTGATGCGAGTGATGCTCGTGGTGGAATCAATGCTTATAAGAATTAAAAGACTTAAAAATTGAATGTCTCCTTGATCAAGAGATAAGATAAAAACACTAAACCTAAAATCTTATAAGAATCTTTGTGTCAAAATAGAACCGAATGTGTGTTCATTTTGAGCACAAGATTTAAACTTGTGAAACCTTGAGGTAAAACTCAAGGAAGAACAATGTGCACTTGATTAAATCTAAAAGAATAAAAGATAAAGCTTGAGAATTCAACATGCATTAATAAACTTCTCATCACATGCAGGATGAACCCAACTCTCCTCTCTCTTTTATCTAACTTATCTTCATATAGTGATTATTGTGCTAAATCTAGGGCCAACTCAACCAATCAATTGTAGCTTAAACATTAGTCAGAATAGATAGACCTTAGTGTCAAAACAACCAATTCTCTGAGGTTTGATAAATCCTGGAAATTAACACTTTCCACTTATTACTTCAGACCACGTACACTTGCGTGTGAGCGCAGACGTGTATTTACAGTCTATCAAGTTTTTGGCACCGTTGCCATGGAATTGGTTCTTGTTTCGTATTAAGGATAATCTATCAGTAATTAGTGATTTAAGCATTCTCTTTGCATATATATTTTCTTATTTCCTTAGTTTACTTTTCTTTTAAATTTTATAAATTTTATCTTATTATATGGAGTACTCAAAATTCATAAGTGTGCACAATAATAATCAAAACTCGTGTATTTGGTGTGGGGGAACACATTTAAGTCCTAATTGTAATACAAACAACCCTTTTACCCCTTCCAAAAAATAAGATTGATTAATGACATTAAGTTTGATAACAACTTGCAACACAAGTACACTCACTCTGATATGAACATTAATAACACAAATTTGTCGAGTGAGCAGTCTTACTTAGAAGAATTGGTGAAAGATTTTAGTGGTTATGTGAACAACAATTCGCTCAAACTTGAACCAACCTTGATTAGGCATGAGTTTAATCTAGAAGACCAAGAGCATATATGTAAATCAATTGAGGCTAAGTTAGAATTTATAGTGCAACAATAAGCTAACCCCGTCCAAGAAGTAATCATAAATGAACAGATAAAAGATCAAGCTGAAGAAATACTGATTTGTAGGGATGAAACTTTAACTCAAATAAATAATGAAAATGAGAAAGAGCTAGAGTATCAATTTAAATCAGACAATTTTAAATTGCAACAAAATTCACAAACAGAAATAGTTGAGCAATTGCAATCCGAACATTATGTCTCCTACACACCTCAAGAGCATCTACCTCATTGTTTAATAATAAATGATGCAGCAATTGAGGTAAGCAAGGTAAATTGATTCGAAATAATGAAGGTGTCAAAACCACTGGTGGTATCTCAAACATCAATAAACCCCTTAGCAATATTGATGATTATTGTGTGCAATTTGAATTTGTTGAGACATGTTTTTATTTTGCTCCTAAGAAAATTGAATTTTTTGCCTTTTACAGAATGAAATTAAAAATGACGCATTTAATGAATTTTATGACAAGCATAAGGCAAGAAATGAAAAGAATGAAAAGAAGAATAAGAAGAAGAACTATGGCAAGTTAGAAGACACAAGCTGGGTCTAGAAGGAAAAAGATAGGATAGCTGTCATTTATAATGATTACATTACTAAACAAGCTCGTACTCACCCTAAAGCCTTAATGAAAATCTGGAAAGAAATTTAAAGGGATATAAACTCTTTTTGGTCAGGCTGAGGACATTAAACTAAGCACTGGTTGGGAGGCAACCCAACAAGTAATTTTATATTTTTGTTTGTTTTAGATTCTGAGTAGTACATGTGTGCGTATATAAAGGAGAAGAAGGATTCTCGAGCATGAATGCAGTAATGACAATTTGTCATTATTCATATCAAGCTATTTTATTCCTTACTACTCCTAGTAATATATGATCATTTTGCCTTTTTGAAGAAATAAATTATGGATTATCATAGTCCCAAAATCTTTCTATAAATTGTAAATGACAAATTTTTCTGAATTTTTCAAAGAAATGAAAGTCACAAAATATTACAATGGAATTTGATATAAGTAAAATGGTGCTTATCAATAATGACCAAATGTATTATAAGCACTAAAATGTTTTAACTAAGGATTGAATGAAGGATAATCCAATCTCCAAAAATTTAAATAAATGCCTTGAACTAAGTGTGGGGGAAGGCATTGGACTTAGACTAGAAAATATGATGAGTACTCTAAAAAGAGTGTGCTAGGCTCCCGTAGGATTTCATGATCACAAAGATGCATATTGGGGATGAAGAAAAGTGTCTCTCCCTAAGATTGAAAAGAACAAAATATATACTTAAAAAGGGATGATGAAAAATATCTCTCCCAAATGATCAAAATGTGAAAGGATGAAAAAAAATATCTCTCCTTTAATCTCTTCATCTTTGTGATTCATAAAGGAGCACATATGGCAAAACTCTTAGAGTCTTAGACCACCTGTCTAGTCTAGGGTCCACAATGAACTTTACCCATCACCTAGTGTCAAGCATGAAAAATCAAATATTTGGAGATGAATTAATTAACCCATTTATTGTTATGAATAAAACATTAATATTGCTAAATGTTTCGTTTCATTATTGCTATGCTCACACCTTGACTTATATTTATTCTAAAAATATTGTTGTGACTATCATCCCTACAAAATAAAAAAAAATATCATTTTGAGCTTACTCGAGGACGACCAAGAATTTAAGTGTGGGGGTATGACGAATCATAAAATATATCTAAAATAAAGGAAAATTTCATTCATTTATGATCTTTAAACTACTTCTAAAATCAAAATTTGTCTATCTTTTTTGGAAAATGGCATCCAAAGGAATACTAAGATATTTATGCAGAATTTCAAAATTTTTCAAAAGAATCCGCTGCTGTGCATTGCAGCGGGTCATTTTGCAAACTGGGACACTATAGCGCATTGTAGTGGGTCTTGTTGCGAACCGCAGGCGCGGTAGCGCGCTGCAGTGGTACGTTATGCAAATTGAGCCGCTACCGCGTGCTGCAGCGGAGCATTTTTTGAAATGCTCCTGCTCCAGCGCGCTGCAGCAGTACAATTTGCAAAATGATAGTGCTACAGCGCACTGCAGCGGGTCACCTTGCAAAACATGGATGCGGTAGCACACGACAGCGAGAGCCTTGGCTAATTTTGCTGGCACCATTGCACGCCGCAGCGCGCTACAGCGCGCTGCTACGGCCGTCGTAATTTTTGCCAGTCAAGAGCATTTATTGCGGCTAGGACAAGACCCCTAACCAGCATCTTGTTCCCAGCCATCATTCTCTGCAGCAGCTCCGATTTTTAATGGAAAATAACCTCTTGATATGATTATAAGGATAAACAAAGGAGGATATTGGTGACTTCACCCTTAATTTGAGATTTGCCATCATAACTTCAGATTTTTTTTTGGCAATTTTTGGTTATGGAGTGAATGAGGGATGAATGCAGCCCCTCTCCTATAAATACACCTCCTCTTGACTAGAGGGGAGTTCAGAATTTTGCTTAAATCACTAAGTAAGGAGGAGGGGTGCATAAGTGGAAGTGAACTCCCCAAGGGTGGCAAAGTAAGTTCTTGCTAAGGAAGAGAAGAAAGAAGGCAGCACTAGCGACCTAAGAGAGGAGCTTGAAGAAGGAGAAGAAGAAATCCAAAGAACTTCCAAGGAACGTTCCTAGTATCTTCTAAACTTTACTTTTGTAGTTTCTTATCTTAGTTGATCATGAAAGGGTCTTTATCCATATATATGTTTTTCTTTATTTCATTTGTAATGAGTAGTTAAATCTCTCTTGGGGAGGGTTGGAAAAACCCTCATGTGTAAAGACCCACTTAAGTAGTAATAAATAAAACTCTTAAACATCGAGACACCTTTTCAGATAACGGTGGAGGTCTTGATAAGAACTCCAAAGTTAAGCGTGCTCAGGTGGGAGCACTCCCAGGATGGGTGACCTATTGGGAAGTTATCTTTTAAGGGCAAAATTGTGAGACCTTTCAGGCTAAAGCGGACAATACCTCGGTGCTTAAGAGTTTGGGCTGTTACAAATGATATTAAAGCAAACCATAGGGTGTTAGATAGGAGCTAAGTGCCATACAGGGCAAAGTACCACTTCATGTGAGATGCCTCTTGAACCTATAATGTTTAAGGTGCTATATGGTTATGGGTACCTCTTGTGCCTGTAGGGGTCACCTCTAGTCCTATCTACCCAATGGATGGTTATTGGATCTGTGTGTGGATATTGATGAGGACGTCAGTTACTTAAGTTGGGGAGAATGTAAAGACCCACTTAAGTAGTAATAAGTGAAACTCTTAAACATTAAGATGCTTTTTTAGATAATGGTTGAGTTTCCTTATAAGAATTCTAAAGTTAAGCGTGCTCAGGTTGGAGCACTCCCAGGATGGGTGACCTGCTGGGAAGTTATCTTCTAAAGTTAAAATTGTGAGGCCTTTCAGGCTAAAGCGGATAATACCTTCGTGCTTAAGAGTTTGGGCTGTCACATCATGTGCATGAGTAAATTTTAATGTATGAAGTTTTTTTTTCTGAAGCACAAATAAAATGTGAGAACTCTATGCCTTGTTAAGAAATGCCTTTCATTATTTACTCTTGAATATGGATGAAAGGAAAATGAACTCATAATCTCAAGAACTAACTTGTCTTGTGCTCTATAGCTCACCTTAGGTTGGATGCTAAGTTTATGAGTGCATGAAAACTTAGAATTATGCTAAGAAGTTATCTTCTAAGGGCAAAACTGTAAGGCCTTTCAAGCTAAAGTGGATAATATCTTGGTGCTTAAGAGTTTGGGCTGTTATATCATGTGCATGAGTAAATTTTAATGTATGAAGTTTTTTTTCCTCAAGCACAAATAAAATGTGAGAACTCTATGCCTTGTTAAGAAATGCCTTTCATTATTTAGTCTTGAATGTGGATGAAAGGAAAATGAACTCATAATCTCAAGAACTAACTTGTCTTGTGCTCCATAGCTCACCTTAGGTTGGATGCTAGGTTTATGAGTGCATGAAAAGTTAGAATTATGTGATAAAGTTCTTGAGCTTAATGCACCTTAAGCTAAGCTCAACTAAAGTGTTGATGCATGTGATGCTAAGACCTACTAAATGAGCTCCTTATCTCAACATAATTGAGGTAGAGGAAGAAATAGTTGAGTGCTCATGAACTAAGTGACATAGTCATTGAGCCCAATATATTAATCTCTCATCTCAACTATGTGTGATGCGAGTGATGCTCGTGGTGGAATCAATGCTTATAAGATTTAAAAGACTTAAAAATTGAATGTCTCCTTGATCAAGAGATAAGATAAAAATACTAAACCTAAAATCTTATAGGAATCTTTGTGCCAAAATAGAACTGAATGTGTGTTCATTTTGAGCACAAGATTTGAACTTGTGAAACCTTGAGGTAAAACTAAAGGAAGAACAAAGTGCACTTGATTAAATATAACAGAATAAAAGACAAAGCTTGAGAATTCAACATGCATTAATAAACTTCTCATCACATGCGGGATGAATCCAACTCTCCTCTCTCTTTTATTTAATTTATCTTCATATAGTAACATGTGAGATGAACCCAACTCAACCAATCAATTGTAGCTTAAACATTAGTGAGAATAAATAGACCTTAGTGTCAAAACCACCAATTCTCTGAGGTTCGATAAATCCCGAAAATTAACACTTTCCACTTATTACTTCAGACCATGTACACTTGCGTGTGAGCGCAAATGTGTATTTACAGTCTGTCAACGTACTCCTCTTTGCTTAAGCTATAAATGTATTATTTATAACTTTTCTAATTTCCTGTGTAGCTTGTTGCTCCTATTTTCTTATGATTATTGTTAGAGTTAAAATATGATATCTTAAATAATATAGAATTCATTAAATCATCTTAAAATGTACTTGGACAATTGTTTAACTAGATTTTTCTCATTTTGACTGGGGCCCTGGAATTGTAAAATCAATAATGTCCGATTCTGAGCTTTTTGATGTTGAGCACTAGGTGAGGAGCTAGGACAGGAGGAGGACCTTCCTGTTGCTATGGATGTTTATAGAGCCTTTTGATTTTATTTTGTGAGGGCAAGTGTTTTTCATTCAATTAAACTTTATTATTTAAATATTATAATAATATAGAATCTTGATGTATTTTTATTACTGCATTTTCATTCTAAGTTGGACTATATTTCCTTATGTATTAAGGCTAAATGGTTTTTAAGCTTACTTGCTTTCGCACTCTGCATTTTTACATTTAGTGAAACTTTAGTTTAGTTATGTGGCATATCCCTTAGTTATCAGTAGATTAGAGTGAAAACCTAATCTAACTATAAATTGGGGATCTATCACGGTGACCATTCTATAGTAATCATGTTAATATACATGTTAACAATACTATGGCGGGGCAAGGCACCACAAGCCCTAACCTAAATTTGTTAACAATAAGCCTTGTACTTTTTCCAATCTATGTAACTTACTGAGTTTTCTTCCATTAAAAAGTAAGGAATGATTTAATATCATTTGATTTGTTCCTTGCACTTAATTTTGCATGTTAGGTTCTTATATCTTAAAGAGGATTAAAGATATTAAAGTTTAAGTGCTATACCTTGCATCTTATTGATTTTCTCCTAAATCAAAGAATTAGCATGCTTAATATCATATAATTTGTTAATAAAATATGTTGATTGATCATACAACCAAACTCCAAATTTATTGATTTATTTTATGGATTTGAATGTTAACTCATATAAACAGGATAATTAAGAATTGTATTATTGATTTATAGCCTTCAACTTCATTTAGTAATCATATGCTCTTACATGAGTTAGCAATTATTGAGAGTACTATTTTAGCTTGCATTTATTGGTTGTAATTATTTAGAAACTTGAAGTATCTTCATTATCATCTTAAGGCCAATGTGTATGAAAAACTTTCACTAATACTTAAGATAAGGGTGCATCACTTTTCTTAAGGATTAGCCACAGCAGTTGTTATTATTATACAAAAATATAACTCATTGGATTCTTGTTAACTCATCATGAGTGATGGGTTGATAATGAGTCAGGATAGGTTACTCCTTACTTGTAAGGACCTGCTCCATCGCTAATACTATTCTTTTGCGTGCAGTGGCAAGGCATGGCATTATAAGTGTAGAGGAGAGCCACAAGTATTATGCTCCACAATGTAGATTGTGCACAAAATGTTTAACAATAGCTAAATTTAGACTGCTTGTAGTATGGTAATGGAGCTAAACATGCGACTATTCAAAAAGTCTAAGAGAAACTATTAGTATTGGAATAAAGAGGTAGTGATTTGCACTCAAACTCAAGGTGAGAGATTGTTGAGTTATGTGGAGCTTTAAGTGCAGCCCATGGCAGTGCTTAAATGTTTAGTTCTTCTAAATCCACAACAAAATGCATTTTTGTTATGAAAAAGTATAGTTGGTTTCAAAGGGCATTATAAGTTGCTAGATAAGGAGAGTGTTCCTATCTACCTAATGATTTATTCTCTAGAGCAATTATGATCACAATCACTAAGTATAAGGATACAACATCCATGATTCATCAATTTGTATCTCATAAATGAAAATAAAAGCATCTTGAAAATGAGACCTTAGAAGTTGAATGAACTTAAAGTTAAAGGACACTTAAACATCAAGGCAAACTCTAAAACATGATTTTAGTAAATTTTATAGTAATGAAAAATTTTCCTCGTGGGTTCGCTTATTACCTAATATAGTTTGAAGGATATTAGACGAATGATTTTGAAGATGGAACCACTTATGGTAGAACCATTAGTGGAGTATCTCCCATTGGCGTAGAATTTGTCGACATGATCTTATTCTACCTCACGTTTAGAGGATCTAGTCTCCCAGTTCTTGCTCAAGTGTGGTTAGACCATATAGCCACCACTTTCCGAGAGATGGCATGTCTTAATGATTACCGCCAGATTTTGGGAATTCAACTATGTGGAAAGACTGAAGAATGGTGGATCATAACTTATCAAAGGCTGGAGAGGAAGCACAAGAGAGGACCATGCGTAGTTACTTAAGTCGACCTTTGTACCTCTTTTGTAGTAGAATTTTGTAGTTAATTTTTGATGTCCTTCTTTCTTGTCTTTGATTTATCATCTTCATTGCTTCTGCTCTTCAGTTCAAATATCATATGTAACTCTTCATTTAAAAGCATGTAAGGAGAAGTAATCTTTTGAATTGCCTTCTAAAATTTTGTATCCTTAACTGCCAGTCATGAATCATGGTTCTCCGTTGATGAAATCCCCTATTAAGAACACCATTTCTTCTTCAACTGGGTCTAAAGATGTGAGCTCTCTCAATGGATTGGTGAAAGCTTTGATTGAAAGACAAGGCTAGCAAGCTCAAGAAACTCGTAGTATCCTTGCAGCTCAGCAACCTTCTGTTATCAATGTTGCGGCTTCATCTGACTCACACTTCTCGGCAGATGGCATTATCCATAGCTTTCTTAGATTGAGGGTACCTATTTTAATGGGGCTTTGAACCCCATGGACAACATCAGCTAGTTAGAAGAACTTGACATGCATTAAGTGTCTAAATTATGAAGCAACCTATTTAAGGAGGCATTCATCTTTCAATCAGCCCAAATAATATCAGAGGATGATTTACTTCAGCTTTCGCAAGGAAAAAGATCTATTTTTGAGTATGAACTGAAATTCTACTGATTATCCAGATTTACTCAAGATTTGGTGAGAACTGAAGTGGCAATGTATAACAAATTTTTGAAAGGACTAAGAGATTCGATCAAGGCACATCTTATATTTCGTCACTTTAAACATCTCTCTGAGCATGTGGAAGCTGCCCGTATGCAAGATAACTTCCATTTTTTTATGGATAAGAAGAGAAAGGCTCACTCTGTCCTTACCAAAAAGGAAATTTTCAAGCATCCAAGGATAGTGAAAGTATTTCACCTCAAGGCTGAGCAGCCACTAAGATTTATTCCTGTATGCAATTGTCCCCACCCCTATGGCAAGTGTTACCATCAGGGTAATGTCTGTTACACTTGTGGCAGACAAGGCCATAGTTTTTACATATGCACCTTTGAGAATACACTTAATGGAGCTGTTATCACCCGCTTAAGAAGAGATCAAGTCTTTCATCCTCAACTGTTGAGTAGTAGAAATACTGCACCTGCAGTTATGCCACCACCTGCTCTTGTTCCTGCACCATGGAAATTTTTTCCTCCTGCTCATGATCAGATATGTTAGGGTCAAGATAATCAGAAATGCCAACCCCCCGCTCCTTCCAGAGTTTATATGCATACTTTGACTTCTGCTCTTGAGGATAATGATGTTGTCTCAAGTATGATTTAGTTTTTGTTAAGCTTATGCTTTCATCTTTTTATTTCTTATTATAACAAGTAAAACCTGTAATCATATGTTAGTGTAACGACCCCAATAATTGGATAGAAAATTAATCCAAACATTGGGATGTTACCTTAGCACTCAACACTCGATTAGAAGAAAACTAATCAAATGTAGATGCTAAGTGGACAAGTCACTTTGTGAGTAGTTGTTAAGTTAAAATAAAGTTATACAATTTGAATGTAATCCAAAAATACATGGTAAAGAGATACATATAAATACAACATTATAAGTATTTTCAATGCAAGCAATTAGATTAATCCACTCATTCATCCCAAGCAATTACAAAATAGTAAACACAACACAGATATTTAGGAATAGGTAAAAGTAACTTAAGTAAACTCAAGCAGTTTATTATTTAGTTATTACAAACCTTCTTAAATGTAAGAGTAGAGGATAGTTAGTAGATCACTCTCTCACTTATAACAAAATACAAGTAAACAGTTTAAAATTAAGCGAAAGCAATTTCTTTATACTCCCTTCAAGTACTTGGACCTACATTACCAAAATCAAAGAGCCCTTAATCTATCATATTTTAGTATTTAAATATGATAGGGAAAAGCAAAAAAAAAAAGAAAAAATGTAATTAGACTAAATTGTCTAAGCACATTTTAAGATTGGCTATATTTTCAAATTGATGAGATATCATAAACATAATTTACAATTTAAACTAAATAGCAGAGCTATTAAAACTAGAAAGTATGGAAAAAGGAATTAAGTATAATTGTAAAGGAGACAATATGGAATAAGTTGAGTAGAAATACTCACTTATATAAAAGTTCAAGCCTGCATCCAAAATTGGTAAGGGAAAGCATCCTAAAAGAGCTAGAAACTACTATGTGCATTAAAGTAAAATGAATTGAAAGTATTACATGTTCAATAAAATTTATGCTAAGTAAGTAATGAAATATAGTGAAGCATTAAATGAAATTAAGCAACATACACTGTATTTAAATGTAATTGAAGTAAGCAATACATAATGTAAGGCATAGAAAATAAAGAAGTATCTTAGATCATAACTAAACAGCTATGAAGAGATCTTACAATCAATAAGATTGTAAAATAACTCTTATATTTTTAGTTGAAGTTATATTTAGAAGCTACCTCATTCTACGGGAGTATTCAAGAGAATGGGGTGAGGAGTTAAGCACGTCCGCCTAACTAGATACAGTGGGGAGGTCGAACATTCACATTTACCCTCTCTAAAATGTGAAGTCCTATTATAAGCACTACCTTTCTTATTCAAAATTTTCATAAGGCATTCCCCTTAAAGTTTTATGAAAATCTTTATTTATGCACAATGATATTGAATAAACATTCAAGGGAAAATGCTCAAAGCTAAGCAAGCATTTAATAAATTTTAATAATTATAAATTATGTGATATCATTTTGTTATCTAAACTTTAATAATCTACTTAGTAATTGGAGCTAATTGAGCTCCAAATTGATTTATAAATATTGATCTTTAAGTTAATTTTTGATAATAAGTAGAAGGAAATTAAGTTTGGAAATTAGTATCTTCATGTAATTGAAGTTCATTTTATACTAGTCCTAAACTAATCAAATCAATTAGATTTATGATTAAAGTTTAAGAAAACTAGTGAGGAAGATTAATGTTCATAGATTTCTAAGTTAATAAAAGTACAAGCTAAAGGATATTTTAGTAGCTTCACTTATTTAACTTATAAACAAAAAGTGTCAACTCAATTTAATCATGAAGTTATCTAGGATTAATTGATATTGAATATTTAAAAGTAAGAAAAGAGATAGATTACACCCTACATGAAACAATTCATTTTTAAGATTGTAAGAAATTAGAAATCTAATAGCTTATCTAAAGTATGAACAGAAGTTATTACTCTCAACCCAATTGATTGAGAACTAAAGTTCTAAATTAAACAATTGAAGTGAATACTTTCAATCAAAGTAAATACTTACAATCCTAGATAAGAAATTCTATATATTTAATAAGTATTTAACAAGTGAATATATCTACAATTTTCCATAAAATTTCTAAGTTATTAAATTCTTAAAAATTTTGATAGAGTTCTCTCTGTAAATGGCTAAAGGAACACCTGCAAGGTAGACATACAAGACTTCCATTCCAATGGAAGTTATATTTGAAAGAAAAATAACTAAAACTAACATACAATCAATCCATTATAGAGGATTGTTTAGTTCTAGTTCTAATATAGAGTCAATCCATTACATATGATTGCTCATTTCCAATTCTAAAGTAAAGTCAATCTGTTACATGGGATTGCTTATTTCCAGTTCTAAAATAAAGTCCATCCATTGACTATTTTCAATTCTAATAATTTTGACAATTGTAAAGAATATCAATTTATAAGTCAATCCATTGACTATTTCCAGTTCTATAAATTTTAATAATTGTAAAGAATATTAATTTATAAGTCAATCCATTGACTATTTCTAATTCTAATAGTTTCAAGTGAGAAAATTTAATAAAGCAATTTACTGACCTATGGTTCGCACATCTTAATTCATTCATTGATGAAAAATAATAAAAAGTGTTGTAATTAAATTATTAATCTAAGGGGCAGCATCATTTGGCTTAATGTACATAAGAGAATAGCATTTAGTTCAGCATTTTATTTAATATTAATTTATAGCTCAACCTACAAGAAACAACAGCATTAAAGTTAGCATTTATATATAAAAAAAATAAGAATCAATTAAACTGAATTCTAACACCACATTTGGGTCTCTCAATGCATTTAATCATAGAAGTTAATTTAATACAATTAATGTAAGAGACTGTATTAGATTTCACAAGATCCAATGATTCTTTCATTTATATAATTAGTTACATAAGGTTTTAATAGAAGGAGTGAAAACATTTAGTTTCATTTGATCTTATCGATCTTACTTTAGAATTAAGTGGTAACAATATAATTCTAATTTATACATAGCAGCATTTGATCATATATGATCTCTTATAGAAATGAAAACATGTGATGTTTAATAAGAGGAACTACATTATATATTCTAGTATACAGTTGATGGCATCATATGATTCTGTAAAAGAAATGACAACATTGATTCTCATATAATTCAATAGCAGCATTTGGATCTTATAATAATTGATGGCAGTAATTAACTTTAAACATAATTGATGGCAACATATGATTCTATAAAAGAATAACAACATTGATGCTCATATACTCTATTGGCAACTTTTATATCTCACAAATAGACGGCAACAATTGATTCTCTTATACAATTGATGGCAACATATGATTCTATAAAGGAATAACAACATTGATGCTCATATAATCTATTGGCAACTTTTGTATCTCTCAAATAGATGGCAACAATTGATTCTCTGATACAATTGATGGCAACATATGATTCTATAAGAGATTAACAACATTGATGCTCATATAATCTATTGGCAACTTTTGTATCTCACAAATAGATGGCAGCAATTGATTCTCTTATACAATTGATGGCAACATATGATTCTATAAGAGAATAACAACATTGATGCTCATATAATCTATTGGCAACTTTTGTATCTCACAAATAGATGGCAGCAATTGATTCTCTTATTTGATACATGATAACATGTGGATCTCATAATCTAAATGACATCAATGAATCTTATATGATACATAGCAGCAATTGGGATCTCACAAACATAATGGAAACATATGATTCTAATGAAAGAAATGATAGCGTTCATTCTCATTAAAACAAAAATGGCAGTATTTGATCTATCTTAACTGAATAAAAGCATTTGATTTCATTTGAGATGTAGCATCATTTATTTTCATATTACATTAATCTCACTTTCATCTAATGGTAAGATATGATTCTAATATATACAAGACAAGATTCGGTAACATGGAATCACTCATCACATTGATCTCATATTACAATTAATGGCAACATCTATTTCAGCATTTTTAAAGATAGTTGAAATTTAAAATAGCATTGTAAAGAATATCAACATATATTGAAGATACAATCCAACATTACCCCTACAACTGCAGCATATTTATTATCAATTTATACTGTAACAAATCCAATAAACAATTTATAGTCAAAATCATAAAAAAAAAATTGATTAATGATAGATATTACTTTGAAGATAAATATCACATTTCATCTTTAACAATAAGGGCTCTAAAAGTGTGGTTTAGAGCTTTGACTGGTTAGAGGTATTTGTGTTTAACCAGCATATCTAAAGTAAGCTGGATTGGAATTTGATTATTTGATGTTTAAGGCCTTAGCTTGCGTGTACAACAACATTAATGCAGAACTTTGAGCAGCTCTTGCTGCATAAAGGAATTTGACATAAATAAAGAGATTTGCGATTTCCTTAATCACAAAAAAAAAGATGTCAGGTTTAAATAAATGTGAATTACGCCAACACACTATTATATGCTAAGAAAGATTTATATAAGAACTTCTCCACATTGGAAGATATGGGACAGAACTCTGTCCTTAAATCTCAAAATATTCTCCACAAAATGAGCAAACTTGAAGATATAAGGCATAAATTTTACTACCACTAAACAAACTTCTTTTTTTTTTTTTTTAAGATTGCAATTGAGTAAGTTTAACTTACTTGACTGAGCTTTTACCTTTGCACATAATTTCTTACTTTACATTTTGCTACCAAAAGCAGATCAAGTTAAGTAACATTCAATATACTGAATATATGAAGCAAAAGAATATATGATAAATAACTTTATCAAAGTGAATTAAGTCCTTATCAAGATCAACAATCCAACCAGCATGCCTCTTCTCTAGTTCATCCCAAACGAAAAGGTAAATGAAGTACTACCTAGTAAACTCCCTTTGCTTACGCCGACGGGGATTTGGAATCGCGATCAGGGCGTGAATGCAGAGCTCGTAACGTCTCTCGGCAAGTTAAGATCATGAAGATCCTCTCAGCCCTCAAATCTCCCTTTCCTTTTCCTTCTTGCTTTGCCGATTTAGGGTTAGGGCATTTGTCTATATGCTTCAAATGGCAGCAGATCTTGACAACGGAAGTAGAGAGGAGGAGCGGTTCGGTCAAGGATCCCTCGGGATAAGAGGCGAAAACCAAAAACCTTTCGCTAAGAAAAACGCCTCTATAACATTCGCATTCCATTGAGGATAAGGACTGGCCAGCTAGGGAAATCGTACGCCTCCTTCACCATCAGCGATCGTGCGAAAAGAATGGAAGCTGGCGTACAGAGGGAGTGGAGTTCAAGAGGGTCGTTCGATCCTTTATTCTTTGATCTCATGACTCTCTTCTTTTATCAATTCTCGACCCTTGGATTTAAAACCTAATGATTGAAAACCTAGAAATGAACGACTCAAATTAAATAGCCTGCTATCTTAATTATTCAGCCTTGATATTATTATATTATTATTTATAAGGAAATAATTAGATAATATATATTTCTTTCTTTATGAAATCAATTTTATTAACTCAAATGCATCTCTAAAATTCTCAAATTTTCGCCCTTACCTAATTGAGGGGTGAAGAACTCAAAAATATGATCGATTTTTGATTGGAGGTGTATTTAGCTTACCTAATTTTTAGGGTATTAAATTATTATTAAAATATTGACGAAAACTTTGATGACTCCCAAACATTTTCAAAATACTACCTCTAGCTAATTTGGGTGTGGTGAGTCCAATGACAGACTCTGTTTTCAATTCTGAAGTCTAAATAAATTAGGTATTTCACAATTATTCAAAAACTAGGAAATATTGGAAATTGCCAAACGGTCTCCAAATCACACTAATTTGAGGTGGAGACTCCTAACACTATTATAAGAGTAATGGAAGATGTTTGGAGTCAATTAGGTTACTAATTTACAGGTAACAACATCTGAGTTATTACAAGGCGTTCCAGTGTGCTGCTGTAACAACCCAAGGTTGTTACTCTAGCTAATTATGACTAAACTAAGTCTTAATTCTGATTCTAGCACTCTTAAATAGTCATTAGGACATCATCATGAAGTTTTGGTCCAAATCAGGGGTCAAATGAATTAAACCCTAATTTTAGGAATTTTAAAAACCTTAGAAATTGACCTAATTATTTTGATATCAAATCAAAAATCGAACTTTGCCATTGCGTTCATTACCCTCAAATTAGCTAAGGGTGAAGTTTTGGCGGCATTTGGAAGTCGTTGGATTTTTGTCAAATATTTTAATATATATTTAAAATACCCTGAAAAATATGAAAATTAAATACTCACCGAAATCAAAATCTGACTTTGCCGTTACATTCCTCACCCCTCAATTAGCTAGGGGTGATTTATTGAAAATTTTCTAAGGTCATTTAATAAATCAATTTTAATTAAGAAATTTTGATATAGTTAATTAATTAATTACTTATTTTTATTCCCTTAAACAACGTCGTTTGTTTTCACGCATGCTGTCAGCCTTGCCGTTCGATCGAATGGTAGAATCTGACCATTCGATTGGACTGATCGAACGGTCCTCAAGCCGTCTTCTCCTCTAGTAGGCTACGCGCGCTACGTGCCGCGCCGGCTCGCTCATGGCCCGCTGGGCTGCCGTGAGTGAGCTGTGATGTTTGGTCGGTTACAGTTAGGCACCTAAGACATTAACGGCAAAATCTGTAATATTCTTTTCGATACTGAAGCAAGTCACTCTTTCGTATCTAAAATATATGCAAAATCTTTAAGGCTACTGTTCTACCGATTAGCCAAATCTTTGAGCATATGGCTACCCTCTGGAGCTAGTATGCAAACTCTAAAATTTTGTAGTTTAGTCATTCACATCGGCGATTAGGTTTTTGAAGCAAAGTTAGTCATAATTTCGATAGAAAATTTTGATGTAATATTAGGGATGAACTGGCTAAGAAAGCATGATGCCACCATAAACTTCCAGAAGAAAAAGATCACCTTAAGTAGTGGAAGTCAAGCAAGATCTTTCATCAGTAAGCTTAGTACTTAAGCTTCCCTGATTAACGCTTTCAAGGTAAAAAAAGCTCATCATAAAAGGATGTGATGCTTACCTTGCAACTATGCTAGGCAAGAAGAAGAATAATATTCCTATTGGCGAGAATTGTATAGTTAGAGAATTCACTGACGTATTCCCTATAGTTCCACTTGACCTGCCGCCAGTTAAAGAAGTAGAATTTGTGATCGAGTTTATTCCCGAACACATCCAATTTCCAAAGTTTCCTAACATATGACACCCAAGGAGTTGCATGAACTGAACAAGTAGCTTCAAGAATTACTAGAGAAAGCTTTCATCAGGCCAAGCATGTCTCCATGGGGAGCCCAATCATTTTCATTAAAAAGAAAGATGGTTTTATGTGTATGTGCATAGATTATTGAGTGCTCAACAAGGTGATTATCAAGAATAAGTATTTGTTGCCTCATATCGATGATTTATTCGATCAGTTGGCTGAAGGCAAAGTGTTCTCCAAGATCCATCTATGGTCAGGATATCATGAGCTGTGAGTCAAAGAAGAAGATGTTGAGAAAATTGCCTTTTAGACTCATTATGGATATTATGAATTCTTAGTGATATTCTTCGGTCTAACAAATGCTCCATTAATCTTTATGGAGCTAATGCAGCGATTGTTAAAGCCCTTCTTAGATAAATTTGCAATCATATTCATCGACATTATTCTTATTTATTCTAAGAGTGAAGCATGAGGACCACATGAGAGCTTTGCTAGAAGAATTGCACAAATATCAACTCTATGCTAAATAATCTAAGTGTGAGTTCTGGCTCTATTCTGTGGCATTTCGAGGTCACGTTGTTGATGCTCAAGGAATCAAAGTTGATAACAAAAAAGTCAATGCTGTGCAAGAATGTTCTCAACCAAATAGATTCTCTTCTGACTGATATCATAAATTTTCTAGGACTTACGTGATACTATAGCAAGTTTTTCAAAGGATTTTAACAAATAGATTCTCCTCTAACCTGGTTGACTCAAAAAGATATTCCATTTGACTAGGCTCCTAAATGCAAAGAAGCTTTCTCAAAGCTCAAATAGGCTCTTACTTTGCTCCTATTTTAACTCTACCGAAGGAGGGAATGGACTTCCAAATCTTCACAAATGCTTCAGGATCTAGCTTAGGGTGTGTATTGATGAAAGAAAAGAAACTTATCGCTTACACATCCTGTTAACTGAAACCTAATGAAAGGAATCATCTAACCCATGATCTTGAACTTTCCAACGGGGTGTTCTCTTTAAAATTTGGCGACACTGCCTGTATGGAGTTAAGTGTGAACAAAATCTTGAAGTACATCCTTACTCATCGTGAATTAAACTGTCACCAAAGGTGATGGTTAGTGTTAATTGGTGACTACAATCTCACTATTTGGTATCATCTCGGTAAAAAAAATGTTGTAGCTGATGCCCTAAGCAATTGTGCTTTTCTCTGTTCTATGATTGCTGAAAGTCCTTTAGAAGCAGAATTCACCAAGCTAAGTATAGAACATGTGCACAGAGAAATGCTAAATATACTGATAGATCTTAGTTCCTTGGAACCAACCATTCTCAGGAATGTCTCCATTTCTCAAACAAAGGATGAAGACTACCCTAAATTTAAATCTCATATAAAAATTAGTCATTGCATTGATCTGCAATTCCAAGGCAATACTATCTATCAAAGAAAGAGGCTACGGATTCCCAAGTCCGGAGCTAATTTTATCATTGGACTTCATTATGTATTTTCTTAAATAAATATCAAGAGCTGATTATATCTGGGTTATAATTGATCGACTGACCAATTCTGCTCATTTTATTCCAATTCGTCAGACTAATTTAGTGGAGAAATTGAAAAAGATTCATATCAAAGAAATTGTGAAACTACATGGAATTCCTAAATCAATCGCTTCAGACAGAGATAGCAGATTTACAAGTCCAAAATCTAGCACGTTATGCATGGCTTTGAGCACATCTTTCCATCCTCAAACTGATGGATGAATAAAAAGGTTAACCAAGTCTTTGATGACATTTTGCATATCTGTATCTTAAATTTTGGTGGTTTCTAGAAAGATCATATTCCATTTGTGGAGTTTTCTTATAACAACAGTCATCAAGCAAGCATCAGCATGGCTCCGTATGAAGCCATATATGGGAGAAGATGTAGTACTCCAATTGCTTGGTCAAAAATTGGTAGCGTTCAACTTCTTGGATCAGAATTATTCGAAAGAACCAATAAGAAAGTGCAACTCATTTAACAGAGGATTCATATGATTCAGGATCATCAAATTAAGTATCATGATGCACATCATCATCTGCTGGAGTTTAAATTTGGTGGGTTTGCATATTTAAAAGTCACCCCAATGAAAGATGTATTCTGTTTTGGCATATTAGAGAACATTAGTCCCTGTTATGTCGGACTAATTGAAGAAGTAGCCAAACTAAAATTTGCAGCCTACAAGTTTAACCTTTTTAATGACTTCTCAACAGTTCATAATGCCTTTCACGTAACATCGTAGAGAAGATTTCTTCAAAACCCTTCGCATTTAGTTCAACTTCCAGTCAGATCTCTCCAACTTGATCTTTATAATGTGAAAGAGCTAATCAAGATCTTAGCTCGCAATAAAAGGCAGTTGAGAAATCCCTCTATCCATATGATGAAAGTTCAATAGAAAATCATAGTTTTGAAGAATCTACTTGAGATAAAGAGGCAGATATGCGATAAAAGTATCTAAGTCTTTTTGAGAATCCAAGTACTTTTTTTTGGTTTCCTATTTTTAATTCTGCATTTCCTTACCATTCCTAACTATGATGTCAAGGATGACATCATTCTCAAGTGGGGGAGTCTGTAATAACCCTAAATTATTAACTTGCTTAATATGTGCTTAATCAAGTATTAAACCTAATACTGTTAAGTTCTAAACCTTATTCAAACATAATCTTGAACTTTTAGGGTCAATAGGACCTCAATTGGATTAGTTGGTTATTGTGCTAATTTTAAAACCTAGAAAATTAGCTTAATTAAAATGATCTTCAAATTCAATTATAATTGTAATTTTAAATTCCTCACCCCTAAATTAGCTAGGGATGAAAGTTTGGGAATTTTTTGAGGAAATTTAGGCCTTAATTCAATTAAAATTAAGTTGGGGAAATTGCACAAATGGGCTTGCAATTTTAAATAACTGCAAATATACCTCCAATGGTCAGCTCCTCTGGGACTATGTGGACCGTGGGCGACTCACTGTGGAGCCAGGATCATGCATCGGTGTTGCCAGCTTGATCCGGTCATATTTTCTCAAGGATCAGACGGCTCGAATCTGATCCTTTCTGTGCTTGATCACAGAAGTCAGATCATGCCCATGATGCGATGGCCTGTATTCCTTCCATGCTTGACCATTATGAGTTGACACATCTAGACCATCTTGCTTTCACAGATGATCAATCAGACAACCCTCAATGCTCTATCCTTGTTCATCTTTTCCCTGATTGCACTCAACTCCCGACAATAAAAATGCACCATACTGATCGGGTCAGAGCTACTCCCCACTCAGCCTCCACATCAGCAGGACCTTTACTCCATATTCCCTCTAATGGAAGTGATGAACCTAAGAATTGTAGTTAATTTAGTACTAAAAGTAATAATTTGTTTAGGATTAGTGTACTTTGATATAAGTTTTTTGATATGACAAGACAAATGAGAAAAAATCAGGTTTACAGAAGAAATCTGAAACCTAAACAAAATGGGCGCTATCACGCACCCCAGTGCGATGTGGCAGAACAAATTGGAGAGGCCTGAGCTACTGCGCACTGCCACGCTCCAGAAGTAGAGAGCTCAGTGCAACCGAGTGCCATAGTGCTCAATCAGCAGAGACATCAACGCTATAGCGCGCTGCGATGGAGTTTGGCGTAGTGCTATCGTGCGCCCTAGTGGGATTAGATACTTGTTTAAATCCTAAGCCTAGTGTTACAGCACGTTGTAGCTAATTTTGGAGCTACAGCATGCCGCAATGAAGTTTGGCGCTATAGCATACCACAACATTTATTAAACAAAGAGTCTAGTGCTGCAGCGCGCTACAGTGCCCTCATGATAGAGAGCCTGACATTATTGCGCACCGTAGCACCCGCCACATTTTTGCCCAAGAAAAACCATTGAAACATCATTGGAAAGGCCAAGAGACATTATTCTTCCACTTCCCACATCAAAAATTAATTGCAAAACAATTAAATCTCTTCAATTTTCAATTGAATAAAGGAATAAACCTTAAGTGCAATTCAATTCTCAAGAAGAGGGAAAGGATGGCTGCACAAAATGCTGAGGAGGTTTTCAAAGATTATAAGATTTAAGGTTGAACAAGGGTTCCCGAATTTCATCAGCTCATGACCTCTTTGCCCTAGATCATTGTAGATCTAAAGAGAAGGACAGACCTTTCCCAAGAAAGGAGAAGGCTACAACCTATAAGAAAAGAAGAGCAGAGAAAGCAGGAGAAGAAAAAAGATCCAAGGAAGAGAGAGAGCTGGGAGAACGTGAAAGTTCTTCCATAGTACTATACCCCCCTTTACTTCTTTTATTCTTTTGGAATAGCCATGCAAGGGTTTCTCATTTCCTGTAATTTTTTTTGTTTTAGTATTTCAATGGTAGCCTAAACCCTCTATAGAGAGAGTTGGGTGTTAATCATTTAAGAATGCAAAGATTTAAACGTTGTGTACTCTTCCTATATAAATGAATATTATTTAGTTTATTTTATTGCAAATATGTGAATGATGAATCTAGAAAACACATTTGTATCATAAAATCTATGTCTAAATAAATATTATGAAAAACCCCATTGTGCTCGATAGATAACTTAGATATAAGAGTATGCATATATAGATTTAACTCTGTGAATGCCTGTGACAGCATTCGCTGAGCGAAAGTGCTCGATGAATAACTTTAGATTTAAGGAGATTAATTAAGCCATGAAAGTAATAAATAAATCTCAGAGCTCCAATTTGAAATTTTGTTAACAAATAAAAATCTCATGAATGTCTAAAGTACCAAAAGAGAACGCGACAACTTTCATTTCTGAGCACTAGATAAAACTAAGAACATTTAAGGGATTCCCTAGAGAAGTTCAAGTCTCTTGATTATTAAATAATAAGAATCAATCCAGATCACTTGACATGATATTTAAGTGAAGAGTACTAGCATGTAAAATTTATTGAATTGCATGCCCAAACCCAACACTCTTTATTTTTAATCAAATAGTATTCTCAAAATAAGAATACCTGACTATATTAATTCAGAACCAAAACCACAACAAGTATTTTACATTTAAATATTAGTGAACCTAAGTACACTCCATAAGCAAAACAAAACACCGTTCCCAGATGACAATAATTCTTGGGATCTTGCCATCCCATATTTTTTAAGGCTACGTGCACATGCGTGTAAACGCAGATGTGTATTTTCAATTTGTCAAGTTTTTGGCTTTGTTGTCAGGGAGCGGTTAAATTGTTTCATATTAGAGATAACTTAGAATAAATTAGTGATTTAAATACTTGATGAATATATTTTCTATCTCTTAATTACATTTTAATTAATTTCTTATGTACTTATAGTTTTAAATTTTTCTATCATTATTTTTTTCTTATCACCTGTTGCTATTGTGATTATCTAGCTAAGTTCTGATTTTGTATGCGAAGAAGGGACTGTTCAAATTATCTTTTTGATGCTGAAATTGAGGGAACTTATTTAAGAGCTAGAAGAGAACAATTTAGAACAAATTGAACCTAACTTAAAATGGAGAACTTAGGTGGAAATTCAGGAGAAGTGCTAAAACCCAATAGGGGTAAGGCTCCTAAGTATTATGCTTTACCAACTATTAGGGGAGTCCCTCATGTTATTGTTAGACTAACTATTGAAGATAACAACTTTGAAAATTAAGACTTAAGCTTTACAAATGGTTCTAAATAATCAATTTAGTAGCCTAGCTAACTATGATCCCAACTCGCACATTTCCAACTTTTTGGAAATATGTGATTCCCTTAGATTTAAAGATGTAACTGACGATACCATTAGATTAAGATTTTTTTCTTTCTCGCTGAGAGATAGAGCCAAAAATTGGCTCAGTTCTTTGCCTGACAATTCAATTCGCACGTGGGATGATTCGGTTAGGAAATTCTTAGTCAGATATTTCTCACCTGCGAAGACCGCTAGGCTAAGGAATGAGATCTCTAACTTCTCTCAGCAACATGGGGAAGTATTTATGATGGTTGGGAGTGCTTCAAAGAGTGATGAAGGCGATGTCCTCACCAGGGGTTCCCATAGTGGAAGAAAGTGTAAACTTTATATAATGGATTGAAATCACCCACAATGACCCTAATTAATGCAGCCGTCGGTGGCTCTATAAGTAGTAAAACTCAAGAAGTGGCCTTTGACCTCCTAGAGGAGATGGCAAATAATGCTTATCAATGGCGTACTGAGAGGCTAAACTCCAATAAGAAGGAAGTTAATAATGTGAATGAAGCTAACCAAAAATACTTGCGCTCCAATAAGAAATTGACACATTAAACCAAAAAATAGGGAGCATGAGCATTAACGATATACAAGAAATTTATAGTGAGTTGTGTGGGGGAAGACATAGTAGTGAAAACTGTAACATGAACAACCCCTTTGCACCATCTAATACTGAGCAAGTGAACTACCTTAGGAACAATAATAGTAATCCAAATAATGGACAAAACAATCCTTATTCCAATACAAATAATCAAGGGTGAAGAAATCACCCCAAGTTTTCTTAGAGTAATGGAAATACTCAGGGGAATTTTATTAATGGAAATCAAATGCAAAATAAGCAAGCTCAAAATCATAACAACAATTATCAGCCTAATCAACAAATAACTCAAGAACACTGTAGAAGGAGCTTTTAATTTTCTTTCAAAGTTGAAACCATTCTATTCATAAGAAGGGTGGAGCAAATCATAAGCCATCACAAAACTTCAATTCAAGGAATTGAAGTTACCCTTATAAATATTGAGGTCCAGCTAGAGAAAATCTCTCAATAACTGTCTACACGCACACAAGGGATGCCGCCTAGCTTGACTGAAGTAAATCCTATGTAGATGGTGAGTAGAATAACCTCCAATAAATTAGTTGAAAAGTTACTATATGTAATTTGGGTGAGGGAAGCAAGAGTGAAGAAACTGAAAACAAAAGGGAAAATCCTCAAAAAAAAAACATTATGTTTATTAAAAGGCAAGACTCCGGAAGAATGAACATTCTGTGTGTTATTGAAGGAGAAGTCCTTTTAGATCCCCTGTGTGATCTTGGGGCCTCCGTTAATGTCATTCCCTTGCATTATTATGTCTAGTTGAGGGCAAGGGGGTTGGAAGAAACCCCGGTCAATCTGGAATATTCTAATTTAGACTCTATGACTCTGATAGGAATAGTGAGAAATATTGAAGTGGGGCTGGGAAGCTTTATTATTCCCACTAATTTTATTATTTGTGAGTGGGATATTGTGACAACTGGGGATCGAAGTTTGAGAATTTCAAGAGAATAACCCATTAAATTTGGAAACATAAAAAAAAGAAAAAAAAGAAATAATATATACAATATTCAACGTCCAATTATACAAGTAGAGAGAAAAAGAGAGAGCCATACATATATGAATATATAATAGTTTAATATTTACAATATAGATTAAACATCCTTATTATCTCACATCTTAACTTCTTCTCTTTTAATACTCAGTCAGATCTACAAAGTTTAATTTTTAAAACCTGAAAAATACAGTTACTAGTTAGGTAGGAGTACGTAAATTGTTCATATAAGAATATTCTAGCATCCTATAATAGGTATAAGTCAAATATGGAAATAAATGGATTATTTGTATAACATATATAAAAGAAAAGCAAATTTTGAAATTTAAATATTGCCCTGCATGTTAGCTTTGAAATTCAATATATATGAAAAGCATGAAATAAATAAATAAATTTTATCAAAAGCAATTGTAACATAAAGTCGAGTCCGTAGACTCCTAAGCCCAAATGGGTAAACCCATAGGCATATCTTTTTTTAGGAAGCTTTCTCGCTGCCTATCGGTAGCTGAAATGATGGTGTGTCTTTCCTCTAGATTTGCCTACTTCCTAATAAAGGCTAAATCCCTCCATATGACTCCTAGGGGCTGCCAGCAGGCCCAATATGTACAGATTCTCAGTGTTGCGTTCCACCTTCTGAAGACAAGCACCATAAATATAATATATTTCATCTTTTTGTTACATACTTCTTGATATTATTCATTTACAGATTTATAAGTGGTAAGTAGTTTTGAAATATAAATAATAATCAAATGGAAATTGCTCAAAATAAGAATACTGAAATAAAATTATAAGTAGATTTACGTACCTGACTGTTTTGATAAAAGTTACAACTAAATCAATTCCTTTGATCTGTCAAATAATAATTTAACTCATTAATTTAGTATTTTATGATTTAACATGATTTGTTATTTATTTAATGTAATATTAGGTTTATAAGTACTAATTTTGTAATCAGAAAATGATCTAAATACTTTTAAATGGATTTTGAAATATTAAGTTATTAATTAAGATATAAAGAGCCATTTTAATTTATTAAAAATTTATTTAATTTAATATTTGGCCAAGGATTAAGGCTAATGAGCTTAAATTAATATTTAAGCTCATTAAGAGTTGATTAACAATTATACTTATGGAAATATAAAATTTTTTGTTATACTTATAATTCTTATTGCCTAAGAATTTTATAGAACATAAATTTGTTAAATTCGGATAAGTATTGGTCAAGTTATGGCCAATACAAGCTTAAGGGGTAGAATGGTAATTAAGGGTTTCTTAATTAAGGGTCAAAAATCCTAACTTTGTCAATTGGTGTCCAAATTGAATAAAATTAGTGGCTATAGTTTACAAATGATCCACTAATTACAATGATTAGTGGTAGGCTCAATTTAGAATTTAATTGGCTAAGTTATGGCCTAATTAAGGTTTATGGTGATTAGTGAGTGATTAGTAAAATTAATCACCAAATTACTAATCCAACCACACCATTAGGTTTTAATATACTCTAAGAGTTCTTTGAAACTTAAATTGTTTAATTTGAATTATTAGATTTGTTAATATTCACTAATCAAGTTTTAGAGTAATTAGGGTTAATTAGCAGATTTAACCATTGGATATAAAATATTTTTATAGATTACTATACATTAGATTTTTTTGATCTAAATTGATATTTGGATCACCTAATTTGGAGTTCAATTGACCAACTTATGGTCAATTGAAGTTCTAGGGTTAAGTAACCTAATTAGGATTAGGTCCTAAAAGTGATTAAGCTAATTCTAATCAAAACAACAAAGTGAACACTACTAGATTAATCCTTAGGGTTTTTTTATCACTTTGAGACCTATATTGGATATGTTTGGATTAAGAGTTGCAAAGTTATGGTTATTTGAATATTTTTCACAATTAGGTTTAATGTGAGGATCCTAAATGTCACTATATGAAATACCTATTCAAATTGAGATTGGTCTATTTTAGATTATTCTTTGATTTTTACTGATCAAAATAATATATTTACTTATACCATTTGGATTTATATTTTGTGAGATATTAATATTTGAAGTTTAATTGAATTAAATTAATTAAAATTCATATGAATTAATACTACTGTTTAAATTAATCATTTTGTTTGATAAATTAATACATCTATAAAATCATAAATTTGAACTAATCATTTTCTGTTAATATATATATATATATATATATATATATATAATTATTATAACTTATTTAATTTTATGTAGGTGGGACCCGCAGCTGCAGACAGAGGGGACAACCAGCCCATGCGACGCATGCCATTGGTTGGAAGAGAACTGGCGAGCCCCAACATCTCACCTCAGGACAGATAGTCATACCTGCTGCCGCTGACGTAGGTGACACGTGGATGAATCAGGCCCGACAGCGATCTAGAAAAAAATGCTACCGATTCACGCATCAGAGTCGTGAACCGGATCGGTTCACACATAATTTCGGACCGGTCGAATTTGACCCAGTCTGACGGATTCGGGGGTCGACGCCTCTTCATCTTTCCGAAGGTGCGAGCGATTAGGGTTACGAGGAAATGCGATAGATCGAGTCCAAATCATCGATGAGAGCCTCATTCGATGCATTAATGTGATTGCAAAACTTATGAAATAAAGATAAGGTGAGATAAGTACCTTAATGCAAACAGCAGAGGAAAAACAAATGGCTTGATCGGAGACGCCTCCAGCAACCTCAGGATTTCGAAAGGTGAAAACCAGATGAGGGAAGTGCTATTAGGAATTTAATGGACATTTGAAGAGGTGCTAGAGCGGCTGTGGATACGTGGCGCTGCGCTGGAGGGAGGTTAGGGCGGCGCACGTCGAAACCCTGGACACGTGGAGCACTGATCCTCTCTGACGGAAGAGACGATCAGATGACCGTTCTATCATTCGATCGAATTGATCAGATGATCCATTAGGATTTGGATGGTAAATGCGTTTGGAGAAATGGCATCAACGGTCAACTGACGGGGGCCATTAAGATAAATTTAAATATAATATTATTTAATTAACTTTAACCTATTTTATTGAATTAGATTTAATTAATTAAATACATCCCAAAATTTTCCAAATCACCCCTAACTAATTGAAGGATGAGGAACGCAACGGTGCACTCGGATTCTCATTTCGAGGAGTATTTAATTATTCTATTTTTGGGGAATTTAAATAATATTAAAATATTTGATGAAAATCTAACGACTTCCAAATGCCTCCAAAATTTCACTCTTAGTTAATTTGGGGGTGGTGAACACAATGGCGAAGTCATATTTTTAATATGAGGTCAAAATTATTTAAATATTAATAAACAAATTTGAAAAGAAAATCTGATATTTTACAGATATGTGGAATAAAAATTCCACTGGCATCTTTGGGAGACCCTTCCTAGCTAGGACTAAAGCTATAATATATGTAGAGAGAGGGGTAATGACTATAAGGGTAAATAGTGAGGTAGAAGAAATAGGCTTATTTCCCACCATTTTAAAATAAAAAATTATCAAATTTAGGTGATAGATAAGAAATTATGGTTAAAACTTTTGACCCCAATACTGAGACTAAATTTGATCAATTAATTGAAGCTGATTCTGAGGGGACAGACTACACCTCGGCTGGAGGTGGTAGTGATAAGGAGGAAAAACTTAAGAAGAATATGTGGCGGGGTAAATGGAAAAAGACAGTAACAATGGTTGAAAAAATTCCCTCAAATGATTCTGGGTGCTTGAGTTTGAGCACAACAACTACAAACCCTATTTATGCCATGTCACATATCAAATAAAGAGTCTTGCGTTACACCGCACCATAGCACCCTCACGACAAAGACCACAGTGCTATTGTGCGTTGTAGCAGCTGCATTATTTTTGCCTAGGAAAAAGCATTGAGACAACATTGGGAAGGAAGAGAGACACTATTTTCCCCCTTCCCACAGTAAGAATTAATTGCAAAATAATTAAATCTCCTCATTTTTCAATGAAATAAAGGAAAACTTTAAGTGCAATTCAATTCTCAAGAAGAGGGAAAGGGTGGCTGAACAAAAGGTAGAGGAGATTTTCAAGGATTACAAAAGCCAAGGGTTCCATACTTTTATCAGCTTCGGAGTTCTTTGCCCTAAGATTGTTGTAGATCTAAGGAGAAGGAGAGACATTTCTCAAAGAAGGAGAAGGTGGTAACCTGTAAGAAAAGTAGAGCACAGAAAGCAGTAGAACAGGGAAGACCCAAGGTAGAGAGAGAGCCAGGAGAATGCGAAAGCTATTCCTTAATATTGTACCCCTCCTTTACTTCTTTTATTCTTTTGTAAGAGCCATGCATAGGTTTTTCATTTCTTGTAGCTTTTTCTATTTTTAAATTTTAATGACAGCCTAAACCCTCCTTGGGGAGGGTTCGATGTTAAGCATGTAAGAATGTAAGGATTGAAATGTTGTGTACTATTCCTATATAAATGAATGTCATTTTATTTATTTTAATTACATGTATGTGAATGATGATTCAAAAAAATACATTTGTATCATAAAAACTATGTCTAAATATTTTTAATGGAAAACCCCATTGTGCTCGATAGATAACTTAGATATAAGAGAATACACATAGAGAGTTAATGTCATGAATGCTCGTGACAGCATTCGCTGAGCAAAAGTGCTTGGTGTATAACCTTATATTAAAGGAGATCAATTGAATCATTGAAGCAGTATATAAATCTCTGAGCTCTTTAGCTCTCACTTAATTTATTTGAGGTTAATTGTGCATGTAAAGCCTAGGGGTTGAGTGATGAGCTCCACTGATCTTCGTAGCACATTAACCTTGGCTAGACCAACACTATGATGCTGAGAGATGAGAACTAACAATAGAGCTCCTTAGCTCATTCTAGACTTATATGAGGCCTTATAGCACTAAGTGTTATAGGGTGGTGTGACATAAGCCCATGTAGCATAGCAGCTCAATTCCTAAGCTAAACCTAAAATTGATGCAAGAGAGCCATTGATAGAATCATGTTCATGAGATGTTCAAACCAATTAAATATTTCATAACTTGATGTAAAGAATGACTTTATCAAATAAAAATCTCATGAATGTCTAAAGTGTCAAAAAATTATGTGATAGCTATTCATTTTTGAGCACTAGATAAGACTAAGAACATTTAGTAGATTCGCTAGAGAAGTCTAAGTCTCTTGATGATTAAATAATAAGAATCAATACAGATCACTTGACATGGCATTTAAGCGAAGAGTACTAGCACATAAACCTCATTGAATTGCATGCCCAAACCAAATTCTCCCTATTTTAAATCAAATAGTATTCTCAAAACAAGACTACCTGACTGTATTAATTTAGGATCAAAACCACAATAAGTATTTTATATTTAAATATTAGTGAGCCTAGGTACACTCTAGTTAAAAAATAAAACACTATTCCCAGAGGATGATAACTCTCAGGATCTCACTGTCCCATATTACTTCAAATCACGTGTACTTGCGTGTAAGCGCTGACATGTAATTTTAGTCTGTCAAAAGAAACCTTTAGTGATCCAGATGACCTGGTTTAACTTTATTTGAGTGAGAATACCCCTCATGATTTCTTCAATGATCCTTTTCGTTCACTGAGAAGTCCCAATTTCTCCCTATCTTCCCTGTGCCTTCTAAGCTCAACCCTGCTACAGCCAGTAGACTAGTCAGATTTCTTAGACTAGTTCTCATCACAGTAGTGGGTGAATCTTTTTGTAATAGTACTCAGGAGATCTTTGTCAACTCAGGGATGCTACAGCAATTAAAATCAGTATTTAAGCACTCTGTCTACTTGTAATTTGTGTCCCATCTCTTGCAGCCAGGTACTTACCTCCCCAAGTTTAGAACTTGTTGTTCCAGCAATTCTAAGTTTCATTTGCAATCTTGAACCTCATTAGAATGATTTTTTACCTTCCATTAGGTTCGATCGAACCTGATTGGGCAGCAATCGACTTGGGCCTATGCTGTGGGGTACAGTGCCCGATTCTTAGTAAGGACCCATGCATTCTGACCATCTCCTAGTCCATAGAATCATTCCCTGGGCTAGCACTGACCCAGGGAATGTGATGTTGCAAGGTCATGTGGTTGACTGTGGAGGGAGAATTTCCCCTCCATACTACCCATAGAATTGGGTTTATATTTTGAGGATTCACTGTTAGGATGCATTCTAGTTAAGGCTTTTAGTCCCAGCAGGCAGAGATTGAGTCTATGTTTCTGTAGATCCATTAGATGCATCGATCAGTACTCTATGTGCCAGGAATTTAGGGTTTCCCCAATACCATAAAACCCATCGTGGTTCCTGCTTCATCGAAAGGAAGGAGAATAGTACGGGTTGGGCCAGCCCTCAACCAGCGCTGTTCAACAGTAGCAGGCCGTCGAGCGCCAGTTGACCCGCACTATCCCATAAGCAATCGATTATAAGGTTTCAGTTGACCTAATAGAGCTTGAAATCAAAAATACAATAATTTGATTTGATCTTTAATAAACCAAGTTCAAACATTAGAATAATATATGAAATCTAGGTTTTCATTTATTTTAATCAATTTACACCAAATTATGTGATGTTAAAAACCATTTTGATCAGAAAATTGTGCAGATTAATAAATTGTAATAGTTTAGTTTCTGTGGATAATTTTCTTAATTATGCCCTAATTAAATTAAATCTTGATTAGAGAATATTAGGTTGTACACTTATCCAAATTACATATTTAATATCTCTATCTCTTCATTATGTTAATTAGAACTTAATTGTAAGGTTTAGATTTATTTTTCTGTGACTAATTATGCTAGTTATTCTTTAATTATATTAAATCTTAATTAGCGAATATTAGTCTCATTTGTAATCCAATTTTGACTTACTTGGTATTTATGGAACCATTTGACAAAATAAACCAAGTGATAACCTTGCATGTCACTTTAGGCACATTTGCAAATTTTCCTTACTTAGCCCTAACCATAATTTGTTAATAATAAGCCATATACTTATCCCAATCTAGCTCCTTGCTGATTTTGCCTTCATTAGAGAGTAAGGAATGATTTAATATCATTTGATTTGTTTCTTGAAATAAAATTTACATGTTAGGTTCATGATCTTAAGGAGGATTAAAGTAATTAAGGTTTAAGTTCAATACCTTGCATCTTATTAATTTCTTCTAAATCAGAGAATTTGCATGCCTAATATCACATAATTAGTTAATAAAATATATTGATTGATCAAATAGCCAAACTCCAGATTTATTGATTTATCTTATGTATTTGAATGTTAACTCATAGAAATAAGATATTTAAGAAATGTATTCTTAATTTATAGCCTTCAACTCCATTTAGTAATCATATGTTCTTACATGAATTAGCAATTACCATGATTATTATTTTCACCTGCATTTATTGGTTAGAATGATTTATAACCTTGAAGTATATCTAAGGATAAGGTTAATCACTATGGTTAGTAGAATTATAATTGACAGACTGTAAATACACGCCTGCGCTTGTACGCAAGTGTACGTGGTCTGAAGTAATAAGTGGAAAGTGTGACTTTCCAGGAATTTATCGAACCACAGAGAATTGGTTGATTTAGCACTAAAGTATATCTATGCTTACTAATATTTAAGCTATAGTTTATATTGGTTGGTTGGTCTAAAAATTAGCATAAATATTCACTAAGTAAATAACAAGATTTAAAGAAAGAGGAGAGTTGGGCCCATCCCACATGCAATGATATAATACTTGTGTGGCTTTGTTTCTCAAGCTTTATTATTTAATTTAATTGAAATCAAGTGCACATTGTTGTCCTTTAGTCTAGCTCAAAGGCTTACAAGTTCAAATCTCGTGCACAAAATGAACTCACATTCGGTTCTACTTTAGCACAAAGGCTCTTGTAAGATTCTTGAGAATTAAAGTCAATTCATTTTCTCCTTATTTAAGGAGAGTTTAAATTTTCTTAAATCTCAAGAGCTCACAAGTATTGATTTTCTACTACGAGCATCACTTCGCATCTCATATAGTTGAGATGAGAGAATCACATGTTGGGCTCAATGACTATGTCACTTAGTTCATGAGCACTCAACACTTCATTTCTCAATCTCAATTATGTGGAGCTAAGGAGATCAAATAGTGGGTCTTAGCATCACTTGCATCAACTCTTTGGTTGAGCTTAGATTGAGGTGCATTGAGCTCAAGATCCTTCTCACATGGTTCTAAGCGTCCATGCACTCAAAATCTAGCATCCCACCAAAGGTGAGCTAAGGAGCACAAGACTATTAGATTTTGGATTCTTTAGTTCTTTTCTTATAAACACATCAAGACTAATTTGATAGAAATTTCTTAGTAAGGCATTTAAATCACAATTACATCATACTTGAGGGAAAACATTTACACAATAATATTACATCATGTAAAATGGGATTTCATCCCAACCCTCCCCAAGGGGAGTTTAGCTACTCGTTACACGAGAAAATAAGGAAAACACATACATAGCAAAAGACCGTTTCATGGTTACTAAAAAGAAAATACAAGATTGAGTTTAGAAGATACTAGGAATGCTTCGTAGAAGTTCTCTGGAATTCTTCTTCTCCTTCTAATTACCTTCTCCTTAGGATGCTAGTGCTGCCTTCTTCCTCTTCCCCCTTTGCAAAAAGTTTGCTTTGTCACCCTTGGGAGTTCTCTCTACCTTTGGCTCTCCTCTTTACTTAGGCAATTCTTGCTAAAATTGTGAACCCTCCTCTAGTCAAGAGGAGGGGTATTTATAGGAAGGGGGGGCTGCATGCTCCTCCTCATAAGCAACCAGATTTCTCCTTTAAAAATACTGAATTCATCATTGCATTAATTTTTAATTTAGGGTGAGATGATAATAATCCCATTTTTTTAGCCACACATCACCTCAAATCTTTACAAAAATGGCTGCTACAGGATATGATGGCTGGAGACAACATTCATGATAGAGGTCATGTCTCCAGCCGCATTAAATGCTCTGACTGGAAAAAAATTTGGCGGGCCGCTGCAGCGCGCTGCTGCATGCCTTGGTTCCAAGCAATTCTAGCCAAGTCCTCCGCTGTAGACCGCTGCAGCGCGCGACCGCGCGCTGTAGCGGGGAATTCTGTGAGAAATACTGTTCAATTAGTTCTTTTTCCTGATTGTATAGAGAAATATTTCCGCGGCCGACCGTTGCAGCGCGCGACCGCGCACTGTAGCGGGAAATTCCGCAAAAAAACACTGTTAAATTAGTTGGGCAGCCCGAATTATTTAGCTACGTCTTCCGCGGCAGACCGCTGCAGCGCGCGACAGCGCGTTGTAGCGGGGAATTCTGCAAAAAATACTATTCAATTAGTTGGGCCCCATTTAATAATCATAAATATTTTCGCGATACACCGCAGCAGCGCGCGACCGCGCGTTGTAGCGGTGAATTCCGCATAAAGCACTATTCATTTAGTTGAGGCCCCATTTAATAATCATAAACATTTCCGCGATAAGCCGCTGCAGCGCGCAACCGCGTGCTGTAGCGGTGAATTCCGCGAAAAATACTATTCAATTAATTGGGGGCCTGTTTAATATGATTTAAATGTTTCCGCTGCAGCCCGCGGCGGCACGCGACCACGCGCTGCAGCGCGTTGTAGCGGAATAATTTTTTATATTTTTATAAAATTGCAGAAATGCCCAAGAGCTCATTTGAAATCCATTTCCTGAAAATGATATAGAAATTTAATTTAGGAATAGCAAAAAAATATCTTAAATAAATGAATTTTTCCTTTTATTTTAGATGTAATTTATGGATTCATCAATAATTTAAGTTAAATTGTTGAGGTAAGATGCTTTATTTGTGACATATTAAGGTAGAATCCAAGAATCACCTTGTGAACCTTGAAGACTAACCTCATACTCTTGTGGTAGAGTAACCAATTACATGCTATATTGTTCTTATCATCATGTAAAAAGGCATCTCAATATTTAAGAGTTTTACTTATCACTACTTAAGTGAGTCCTTACAATCTCCCCAACTTAAGTAACTGAGGTTCTCGTCAGTATCCACACACAGATCCAAGAACCATCCATTGGGTAGATAGGACTAGAGGTGACCCCTACAGGCACAAGAGGTACCCACAACCATGTAGCACCTTAACCATCATGGGTTCAAGAGGCTGCTCACATGAAGTGGTACTTTGCCGTATATGACACTTAGCTCCTATCTGACACCCTATGGCCTGCTCTGATACCATTTGTAACAGCCCAAACTCTTATGTATCAAGATATATTCCACTTTGGCCTGAAAGGACTCACAATTTTTCACTCAA
Source organism: Gastrodia elata (assembly GCA_016760335.1). NCBI lineage: Eukaryota > Viridiplantae > Streptophyta > Magnoliopsida > Asparagales > Orchidaceae > Gastrodia > Gastrodia elata. Next base: position 50,148,970 of record CM028674.1, on the reverse strand, counting down.
AAGATAACTTCCAGTAGGTCACCCATTCTAGGAGTGCTCCCACATGAGCATGCTTAATTTTGGAGTTCTTATCAGGAACTCTACCATTAATTGAAAAGGCGCCTCGATATTTAAGAGTTTCACTTATTACTACTTAAGTGGGTCTTTATAGATGCTAAGATTGAAGGCTTGATGGTTGGGTATACCTAGGCACTATGAATATTCCAGCTATACTTGCTTGTTCCAAGAATTAGACACTTGGGTGGGCCCAAGTTCTAGATAACAAATAAACACAAATTTCCACATTGGGTGCCTAATTTGGGACTAATTAAAGGTTTTAAGGACAATCAATATGTGGAAGCTTAATAAATATTTAAGAAAACTCTTATGGTTTATGAGTGTATGAGTATGCTATGGGTAGCTATAGAGGGGTTAAGAGATTGTGATGAATGGGAAAAGCTGTGTGATCTATGAGGTGACTTTGAGGAAGAAGAAACTGTGAATGTTAGTTGGAAAAGGCACAGAGAGATTTTTCATAGTGACATTCTTCATTGTGTGACATTGTGATTTTTCCCCAGTCTTGAGGTTTCCTTTATTTAGTTGAGTTTTATTCTGTTTTTCTTTTTATTGTTACATTTATTTTAAAGGACGTAAAATTTAGAAGATCCACTCGATGCTTGTGCTACAATTCAGCCACTACTTTGTTGTCAAAAAGGTGAAAGTGTTGTTGAATCCCTAACACAAACACTTTCATGTTCAATAATATCTCTAAAAACTATAGTAATTTGAACATAATAATGTGTATTTTAGATTTTATGCACTCCATCCTAAATTCATATATTATTAACATTTTTTATATACGAAGAATCGTTAAAAGATTGTTTTATAATCAACACTTGGAAGGAAATCAACTGTGTGTGGTACGATACGTATATTGTACATTTGTTTTGGTGGATCCATTGTGCTTGGAAATTATTGAAATTATTGGGAATATTTTTCTTTACATTTATGTATTTAGAATTTTAACTTCTTTAATGCACTAAAAATGGCAGTTGGCTTAACTCTCTTGTAAATGAACATTTGGAGTCGTCTAACTCCAAATGAACATGATGGTGCCTTTGGTCGATTGCTAGCTAGCTAAGCTATTTGGGCCTTCGCAGTACATGCTCTTTTTTTGATGGGTAGACGAGGATGAAAATGATGATACATGAGTCCGTAATTCATTTATGATTTCTTAACTACTTGAATTAGGTCGCCCCAATTTGTAGTCTTTTTTTTCAGTATGAACTAAAGGAGTATGCCGTTAATTTGCAAAGAAAAAGCACACATTTCTTGAGTCAAGAAGCCTATGATATATGCTCATGACAATTACTTTAATTACACACAAATTATGTATTCGCATATTTAGCAAAAGTAATATCTTATCGTTATAGTTTTCTTCAATTAGAAATTATCAGACGCACTGAATAATTTCTTAAGAAAAGATCTCTGGTCGTCCTCCAAAGTGCGACTAAACCAGCGTTGAAATTTTACTAATGCGACAGAAACGTCAACCCATATACATTATTGAAAAATTACCTAACTAGTGCCTGCCTAATTGGCGGACCAAATGAAAGAAAATTCCAAAGGCATGCCAATAGTCAAGATCTCATCCTTATTAGATAGTTCACCAACTTATCGGTCGAGCCACATTTGTGTACTTTAACGAACGGAGTCGGAGCCATATATAGACTGAGCATTTAACTAGCAAAATTCTAGTTCGTGACTGCCTAAGAAGCAATCTACTGTCTCTCGTTCATCGACCGAAGCGGAATATCGCACACTTGCTACCATCGCGACGGACCTTATTTGGCTCCACCGCTTTCTATCAGAATTTGGTGCTTTCCAAACCATGCCAACTTCTCTCTATCGTGAAAACAAATCTGCAATTGCCTTGGCACAAAATCAAGTCTTCCATGCTCGAACGAAACACGTGGAAATCGTTTGTCATTTCATCAGCGATAGCATTCAGAAATCAGAAATTCAACTTCACTACATGCCCTCCGAGGATTAGCTGCTGGCAAACAGTCTTACTAAGCCTCACTCCACTGCACGGTTCAACAAACTATGCTCCAATATCACCATCTCGATCCAGAATGGTTCTCTACATAATGCTCAATTGTTAGTGAATACAAATTATTACAAAATCTAAGAGCGAGCACGAGTTGATCACGGCTCAATTGGAGGAAATATAAATGTGAGACGAGCTTAGAATTTCAACCAAGCATCTCTGTGCGCCCAATCCCCAGCAGTTCAGCTGGCACCGAGAGGCTGGTATGTGGGGGCAGCCAAATGCCAAAGGAGATATGTGAAGAATTAAGAGGCCAAGCACTAAGCCTTGGGCTACCTTGGGCTCTCCTATGCATTGACAAGATGAACAACACTAGACGAGGGACATAGAACTGGCTTTGAACATCCGGATTCCGAAACCCCGGATCTTGGGCTCGCATATATGCCAACCTTTAGATAGCGCAAAACTCAAAGACGGAGCTCGGGTGAGTGCGTTATTAATCTCAACCTAGGTTTTAGCCGTGAACCAGACATTGGCGCTTGGACATGCCATGAACTATGTAGTGTGTGACTTACATTGGTGTCAAGCTAGGCAATGTACCCTACCCCTACCCTACTCTCAAACCCATCTGTCAGATGTCGATACACGATACGCTGGAGGACTTGAGGCCCAATGGGTCTTTTAACATTATTTTGGACAGTTTGAGACTAAATTTGGAAGGGGTAGAACTTCCTATCATTAAATAGAGTTGAGTGTGAGCTTTGAGGATGGTACATGCACGGGTGCAGCTGAGAGGTAGAGTGTGTCTTCTTCTTTTGGAAAGCTATGTTTGCTATAGGGATTTATTTTAAGTCCTATTATTAGATTATAGTGGAATTATTATTCATGATGGTGGCTTCATGTTTTTCTCCAGCTTGATGTTTTCTATATAAATTTATTTCTTATGCTTTATTCAAAATTTTGTTCTTGGGTGTTTATATTTATTGATTCATGTTAGATTAGCTTGAGATACTTGGAATTTGATAGTTGTCATAGATAGAACTTCAATTTTCTCATCTAACTTGTATCAGAGCATTGGTGTTTATATACATATGATGTTAGGTCTAGGGAGAGCAACTCCATCCGAGCGGTAACCCTAAATCAGGCTAACTACCTTGCTTGGAAAGGAAAGATAGAAGACTTGATCTATGTAAGAGTTTATTATCAGTCGATTTTCAAAAATATTAAATGTAAGAACAAAACAAAGATGAGTGGGATGTCTGTATGCGCCAATATTAGACAATGAGTATGTGATAATGTGATAAGCCACATTAATGAGAAGAGAAACACAAAGAAATTGCAGAAGAAAATAGAAGAATTATGTGCTAAAATAACCAAAAATAAAAAATTATACATAATTATGCAAAATATGGGCATTAAGTATAGAAACACTAGACCCATCTCAAATCTCTTAAATGATTTTCATATAATTATCAATAAATTAATTGTGATGAACATTTAATTTGAGAAAGAAGACTTCTTTTGGTTACTGAAAATGTGTTTGGATTCATGGGAGATATTTCATATGTCTCTCTCTACATTTACACCCAATTATGATATTACTATAGAGTTAATGAAGAGCAACATATTAATTAAGAGAAAGTTACAAGAAGCATATTTATCACATTAGGAAATACTCATCACAGAGTGATAAAATTAAAGCAAGAGTAAAGGGCACTTTCATCACCAAGAGGTATTTCAATGTTGAGCATTTTCATTGACACAAGAAAGGACACATCAAGAAGAACTGTTGGAAGTTGGGTAGAAAAATGGAGAAGAAAAATGACAATATAGATATCTACATAATATTAATGCATCCTTTAAGGATTAACAGATTGTGTATGATTATGGCATAATCAATTTCGCAAGACCTAGTAGGGTAACAAACAATTGTATTTATTTCCATGATACAACTTGGGAGGGGTTTCTTCTTTTTCTGCAACCCCCAATGACTGTAAGAGTTTAAATATGAAATGATGAAAGTCATAAGGAAGTTGATATTGGAAGTGTTAATCTACATATGGATAATTGAAACACTTTGATCCTAAAGGTGAAGCATATGTAAGCTATCAAGCTAAACTTAAGCTAAATCAAAAGACTAGATGATAAAGGCTACAACTATGTATTTTGAGGAGAGCAATGGAAGCTATCCAAGTAATTGCTTATGGTGGTGTATGGGATGAAAGCATCATTTTTGTATATGTTTTAGGCTAAGATAATTGAGTCCTTAGTATACACATCCAAAACTGAAGATAAGTTATAATTATGACATAATAGGGTAGCTCACATGAGTTGTCATGGCGGGCTACAATTGTTGGAAAAAGAAAATTTATGTTTGTTATGGAATAGATGACCCTCAAAGAGTATGAACATTTATTTCTTGGGTAAATAAACAATGATAAATTTCAAGGGCTCAATGCATAAAGAAAGTAGAGCATTTAAATCTAGATAACAAGAACATGTATGGTTTGATGAAACTATAGTAGCATGGATGTTCACATTACTTTAGTATAATAATTTTTGGAATGTTTGATTCTGTACTTTGATGACCAAAGACCAAATGTTCATGGCTTTCAAAATATTTCACATAATGGTGGAGAAAAAAGTCAAACTAAAGCTGAAATGCATTTAAACAGCTAATTATAACAATTTAGTGGAATGCCTAAATATTATTGCAAGAAACAAAGAATTTATCACCAAAGTACCTCTCCAAAGAGATTGTAGATGAATGGATTGGTATGAAGAATAAACCAAACCTTAGTGGAAAAAGTTTGGTGCAAGTGTAACACCTTAAAACTTACCCCTCTAAACCAGACTTAATTAGGACCTAAACAGAGTTCAATTAGACTCAAGACATTATTAGGAGCATAACAGTGAAATCTAGAGTTAAATCGAACAACATTGAAATTTTAAAACATTTAATTAATAAATTAATACCGAAAAATACGAAAATCATTTGGACCTCAAATCCAAATTTGACAACAAATTTGAATTCCTCGCATCAAAATATGTTCGTAGCGCAAGTATTGTACTATTTGGTCTTAAAATGGAGGGAAAAAGCATAAAATACATTTGGAATTTTTATTTAAATCGAATTTAATTAATTTATTCAAATTTTCAAATTAATTAAATTTAGAAATTTTGAATTTTCAGACCACGGGGATCCGCTATTGTGGTGCCTCGCTCCCTAAGCCCACAATTTTTAGATTAAGAAACGGAGTGTCACTCGTGCAGATCCCTCACTCAACATTAGATTATGTAAGATCTACAATCCACTGCTAAGGTAAGGATGTGCACATAATAACAAAGAGAAGCAGTCACTACACTTATATACACAGAGTGTGGAAGCATATGATGAGTAAATGCTACATCCATTCACCATACATCATATATAAATTAAAATAAGATAGCTCAGAAAATAATAAAGTGCAGAAAGTAAATCACAGTCACAGTACCTGTATTATTACAACATTTTTAAGTAAAACTTATGAAATGAAATAAATAATACTCTCATCCTCACAAGAGGTAAAAAAGCAACTAAATATCCTCTGGTCCAAGCTACTGTGCCTCCTCTATTAAGGGCTCCTCCTTAAGCACAGGCTCCTCAAACTACTCAAGTTCTGACATTATCGATTTCACAATGTCAGGGCCCCAGCTAATAAAAAAAAAATCTTGTTAGACAAAATGTCTAAGTATATTTTAGGCAAGTAAATTTTATTAAGCATTTATTAATATCACTATTTTACTCTAAACAAAGTTAACATCTATCTAGCATGGGAGCAAGTAAGCATACAAGGGAATATGAATAAAATACAAATGCAATTTTTATAACTAAGCAAGGATTGAGGCAAAAGCACACCTCAAGTAAACTAAATATGGTAGGGCATACATGTGTAATACAGTAAGTAAAAATACTGAAAAGAAAAATTTAAACCTAAATATGCTGATGATCATATGATATATGCTAATTTAAAATATTAATCTGAAATGGTACATATAATAAATAGTAAAGTCTAGCATCATATATATATGCATATACTCAAGTAAACAGGTAAAACAAAGAAAATATAGATAACTAAAATAAATACATCATCAACATAATAAATAGTAAGTTGAAAACTAAAGAAAATGTACAACTGCCATATCAGAAAGAATTAACCAATTTAGCCCAATATCTATATCCATCCCCATAACTTTTATGGGCTAAGGAAAACATATCACTATATAATACTGTATGACTGAAGAGATAGATAATACTATGCAAACATCTTTTAGTTATTTTAATTTTATTTTTGTGGATAATTTTAGAAATAGCTGAGGAGTCAAGCACATCTGCAAGACTGAACGGGTCCCAAGCTTAACACACTCTCCTCAATGAGTGATGTTAAGCATCCTGATCTCACCTTATCCTTATCAATTGGAGTAAATGTGCACCATAATCCACCATAAACTGAACCTAAATGTAAATATTTTCCTAACATTCTAAGTTTTTATTTTCATGCATCAACATTTTTCTTATATGATATGTCCAAGGAAAACAAGCACAAATTCAAGATATGCATAGCACAAAGTCAAATAGTAAGTAAGGGACTCTACTAAGCATGGTGATATCATTTATTGTCTAATTTAAACATTCTAACTATTCCAAGTTACACAAGTTCAGGATCTCAAATTCCTACTATCAAGTGTAACTTAGATGTACATCCTTATAGGTTATAAAATATTAGGACTAGCTAGGTCCTAATATGCTTAATCAATGTCGACTATAAGAAATAATCACGACCTAGTTTATAAGTTCAGATGTTCTAAACTATTAATTGACCAAAATCTACAGCCTAGAGATTATAGATTTAACACCATGAGATTGGGCTAAATCACACAACCCCAAAGGTAAAACCTAAGATCTAGGTTTCAGTTTAGAAGTAATCTATTGATTAAGATAAATCATATTAAGCAAATCAAGCTTAATAGAATGAATCTCCTATCTTAGATTTAATGCTGAAAGATAAAATAATTAAAATAAAGTGTAAACTCTAGAAACTAGTAAAACCAAGAATTCATTCATTAAAAAACCCCATTTTTAATGAATGAAATCTAATATATGATCTAATCATAATCTTTGGAATAGCCCTAATGTGAGGTGAAAGATCTTAAAAAAAGACTTAAAGAAGATTAAGGAATTTTTACTAAGTTGATTGAATTATTGATTTCAATTACTTAAATGTTCCTATTAGAGTTCTAACCTGGGCTTAACTTATTTAGAAGCTAATTTAAGAGAAAAAGACGCTTAACCTAAATTTTGGGCAAATGACCATTTTGCCCTACTTAAGGATTCAAGAAGTGACTTTTTGACTTAGAGTTCCAAATTAGAATTTCTTATTGCCAAATGATTCTTTACTGTCTAACATGAAGATAGACAGTAAGTACGCTCAATTTAGACAAGAAACGGATCCTATAGGTCCAAACTAAGGTTTTTGAATTAAGGGGTAATTTAGTATTTTACCCTTAATGGAATCTAAATTTTTGTGCAGTTTACTGTTGATTACTATTCAAGGATTCCATAGAGTTTAAGAACACTGCATTCTGAGGTCAAACGACTGAGTTATGGCTATTTCTATTTCTAAGGGCAATTCGGTAATTTTATCAGTCAACGGGTGACAAAACCAAACTTTTCAGGTTAAAGTCCAATTTTGGCAAACTTAGTCTTTATAGCTTCCCTATAATATACTGAGTGTGTTGACAGGGAGTAGACCTAATTTGGACTTCAAATTGTCAAGTTATGGCCTAACTAAGGATGAGAGTATTTTGGTCATTTTCTGATTTTCTAAGTTTCAGATACTAAATATTATTTCGATTTATTGATGACACCAAAATTCTAAGCTAGTTAAAACTTTGAATTTTTGAATTTAGAGTTGAATTGACCAAGGTATGGTCAATAGAAGTCTAGAGGCATTTGGTCATTTATTAATGACTTGTAAACATATATATATATAATATACATATATTTATATTCATAATTCTTTTTTTATCCTGACGATCATTAATTCAGTGGGGCCACCCAAGATACGTAGCAGTCACCGGTTTGTGGAACTGGGTGAGGCGGGACCCACGGCGGCTGCGGATGAGACCCAGTGGGGTCCACACGATGCGTGGCGCGACCGCATTAGACACATCGAAAGCTATGGGCCCCGCATCCTTGATCGAGTGCAGGGCATGGGGCCCGCAATCAGGCATGCATCGCATCACGCCTGACGCGAGCGGGTCGGGCCGTTCATCTTTGAGTCGGGACAGGTCGGGTCTTGCGCGACCCAACGCCATGGCGCTTCGTCTTCTCAGGCGCACACGGATGGGCGGACGGGTCCTAGGTTTAGGGTTTTGACATGATCGAGCCCGTATCAGCTCAATAAATTACACCTAAAACTCGACAATCATCATACATTGCAGACGATATGCATAAGCGAAGGTGGGGGAGGGGTTACCTGGTCGAAGGCCATCGTTTGAACGGGAATAGGGTTTTCACTGGGACGACTCTCGGAGCTTCCCAGAGGGTTTGGCGTGTCGCGCACAAGAGGCTGGGTGCGTGCAGGGCCTTAATTGAGGCCCGACGGAGGCCTTGAGGGAGAGGGAGGCGACGGCGAGTGTGGGGTTGCCACGCGTTCCCTCAGGCTTCACAAACGGGGACGGCAAAATCTGGACCGTCCGTTTGGACGGTCCGATGGATCGGATCTGGAGCGAACGATTGGGGCAGACCACGTCCGTGAATAGTAACGGCATGGCTCTTAACTTGACGACGTCGTCAAGTTCCATTAAAATATATTTTAAATTATTATAATTGATTAATTAATTAATTAATTTCAATTCTTATTTATTATTTAGAATTGATTAATTAAATCAATTCTAAAAATTCCCAAATATCAACCCCTAACTAATCGAGGGGTGAGGAATGCAACGGCAAGGTCAGATTTTTGATTCAACGAGTATTTTAATTTCCCAATTTTTGGGGTATTTAAATATTATTAAAATATTCATTAAAATTTTGACGACTTCCGATTGACACGAAAACATCACCCCTAGTTAATTTGGGGGTAATGAACACAATGGTGAAGTCCGTTTTTCTATTTGAGGTCAATTTAAATAGGTCAAATTCTAGGGTTTTTAGATTTTCCAGAAATCAGGATTTGATCCATTTGACTCCTGATTTGGACTAGGTCTTAGAGGTTGGCTCCTAATGACTTAATAATCACTTAGGATCAAGATTAATACTGAGATTAGTCCTAATTGACTAAGGTAACAACTTAGGTTGTTACAAAAACTAACTATAAAATTCATCAAAATATCCTCCCATTTCCATTCAATAATATAAAATGGTTGAAGTAATCCTTTAGATCGTTGATATTTTGCCTTAACTAGATTACTCGCTTCACATTCAGCCACAAACTTTGCAATATTTTCTTCATTTATGGCCACCAAAAATGAGTCTTCAAATCTTGGTACATTTTATTATTTCCAGAATGAAGAGTAAATTTTTCATGATCAGCTTCCCTTAAAATATTAACTCTTAATTCTAGTTAATTTGGTAACCATAATATATATCCACACTTTATACAACTATATGTGTCCAAACTTAGTTATGGTTGTTTCCCTCCTTGTATGAGTGCATTTATTTGAGCATATTCTTCATCATTCTTTTGTGCTGATTTTATTTGAGTAAATAATGGTGATTCTATGCTCATCTAACATATATTGACATCTGTATGTAAAATTTCTTTAAGTTGCACCTTTTCCATTTCTTGTGGTGATGGTGAAGTAGAAGTTAGTATGTTAATTTTGAATTTGTTTTTCATCTCAGAGCATTCACTACAATCTTTGCCCATCCTAGGTGATAATATATTGATAGATCATAACCCTTAATTAACTCCAACCATATTTTTTGTTATGAGTTTAATTTCTTTTTAGTAAGGATATACTTCAAACTTTGATGATCAATATAGATTTTACACTCTTCTCCATATAAGTAATGTCTCTGAATTTTTAGTTCAAAACCTATAGCCATTAATTCTAAATCATAAATTGGATATTTCTTTTCATGTGTCTTTAGATGTGTGGAAAAAAAAGCTATAACCCATCCTTCTTGCATAAGTACATAACCTAAGCCATTTAGTGAAGCATCACTATATATGCGATAATCATTGCACCACTGCGGAAGCTATTTAGAGTTCCTCGTTAACTATCAACAATCAAAGATTTTAAAGCTGCTTTTTGTTGGTAACAAATCGAGTACCACAAGGAAAGCAGTTTAGAGTGCTCGATCAAGAATTGGGAATGTTTTGATGGTTACCAAGGAATATACAAAATCACAAACATAATAAGATAATGATCATAGCACATTCATGCATGGAAAACCATAAACACATCCAAAAACAAGGATTTACATGAAAAATCCAAGAATGGAAAAACCACAGAACCACACCACATAGTAATTTCCATTATGTAAAATAAATAATACAGAGTTACAAAGAGCTTCACCATTTCAAGGAACACTAGCTCTTACTCTAGAATGAAGGAGAGAAGAAGCAGTCACCACATAGATAAGATTTCCTTCACATGCAAGAGCTCCCTTCCACACCTCTTATCTTTTTTAGGGTTCCTCCTTTTAATCTCTTACAACAAAAGCTAAGAACATCACAATCACTTATGCCAACCCTACAAACTTCTCCTTTAGTTTCCCTTAAGAACCTAACTCTATTTTAGGGCCCATATGGCCCAAAATATGTCTTAAATATTTTAGGGCATAACTTGGACTGGCGCTGAAATCCATCAGGGGCTATGGCAAGTCGTAGGGCCCAAGCCTTGGGTAGCCAGGTGCTAGGGCATGCTACAACACCCTACTCTTGGGTACTCTGTTGCTTAGGTGGGCTACAACATGGGTCAAGCTGCACTGTAGCGCCCTGCTCTCAGGATGCCTGCTGTTGGGGCAGGCTATAGCACCCCAGTCTTTGTCAACCTCCATTTGGGCGCACTACGATTCCCAACCTCTAAACTCTATCCATCTGGGTGCACTGCAGTGACCTGTTCTTGGTCTGCTGGTTGCCATGGTGTACTACAATTCCTTCCTCTCTAGTTTTGGGTGTCCTAGCGCGCTACAGTGCGCCACGGCATGCTGTGACATTTATCCTGCAGCTAAACTTCCTAATCTATTCTGAAATACCGTAGAATCTCTTGAAAGCTCACTAGAGCTCCATTAACATCTTTATTATTATATAATTTGTCTCCATAACAAAATAATCTCCCACTTGGAGACCTTTTGGAATCATCCCTCATTTCATCTTGACTCTTCATTATCTTCTTCAACCTCTGTCAAGATCGTAGAGTAGCTCACCCCCACTCTCTTGTCAAATGCTGATGCTAACTGAAGCAGCATATAGCCTAAATTTTTCCATTGTTACTGCTTTTATAAGTATATAAATGAGATTTTAGAAGTGTGAGTCTTCTCCAATCTCAGCTGTCCTTCTTTTAGTATTCTTTTGATGAAGTGGTACTGGAGTGATATGTGCTTCATCCTAGCATTAAAAGCTATATTCTTGGCTAGGTGAATAATGCTCATAATATCACTATATAGCTTCACATCCTTCTACTCCTTGCCCAATTTGGCTATAAAACTATTCAACCAGATAATCTTCTTACTCGCCTCAGAAATGGCGACATATTCTGCCTCCGTGGTAGATAGAGCGATAATGTTTTGTAGTTTGGAGATCCTGCTCACCGTTTCACTTTCCAATGTCTACACATGTTCAGTAGTTATCCTCCGCCTATCAACATCACTTGTAAGATCTAAGTCTATATAGCCCTGTAGAATAATATTAGATCTTCCAAAGCATAGTTCTATGTCTGCTATAACTCTTAGATACCTTAATATCCTCTTGACCATGTCCCAATAGTGCTTCCCTAGGTTTCCCATGAATATGCTAACCACTTCCACTGTATGGGTATTATTTTATATCATATAGATCATCGCGTACATCAAGCTTCCAACCGCTGAAGTATAAGGAACTTTCAATATATATTCATTATTGTATTCAGACATCAGCATATGTTCCTTCGATAAGCTGAAGTGATTTTCTATGGGAGTGCTCATTGGCTTTGCCTCGCTCATGTTGAATATTTTCAACACCTTTTTAACAAAGTCTTTTTGAGACAGCTTCATAATTTCTGCACTTCTTTCCCTATTGATTCTTATCCCAAGAATATGCTTGGCCGACCCCAAGTCCTTCATGTCAAACTCCCTTGACATCAACTCTTTTAGCATATTTATCTCCTCCATATTTGATATTGTAATCAACATATCATTTACATACAGTAGCATAATGATATTGGAGGACTTACACTATTTTATATTGCAATAATGATCCGCCTAGCACCTTTTACACCAAGATTTGTACATAAACCTATCGAATCTCTTGTACCATTGCCTTAGCGCTTGCTTTAAGCCATAGAGGCTCTTCTTAAGCTTACATACTAGCTTAGCTTTTTCCTTTTCTTGAGCCTTGTACCCCTCAAGTTGTTACATGTATAGCTCTTCCTCCAGCTCTTTATGAAGAAACATAAATTTGATATCCATTTGCTCCACATGCAAGTACTCAACTACAACAATATTCAATACAACCATAATGGTTATCATCTTCACAACTGGAGTGAAGATCTCACTATAGTTAACCCCATGTTGCTACTGGAAGCCCTTTGCTATAAGCCTCGCCTTATAGCGCTTGCTCCCATTTGGTTCTTCCTTCACCCGGAAAACCTACTTGTTCTGAAGAGCCTTTTTCTCAGCTGGTAGAGCTGCCAACTATCATGTCCCATTTGACATGAGTAATATCATTTCATCATCAATTGTATCCTCCCACCTAATTGAATCATTCACCTGAAGTGCCTCTTCAAAAGTCTCTGGTTCACCACCATCCGTTAGTATTAGCTAAAATAAAAAAGGAGTGTACCTTTGAGGCGATCTTATGACTCTTGTAGATCTTCGCAACATGGGTGTTTGTGGTTCAACATTACCACCCTCCTGAGTATCTTCATGAACACATTCATCTAGCTCATTGCTGTCATCAATCTCAGTGTATCGGGGCTCACCATCTAAGGCATCTTTGGAATCTGTCCAGACTTTAATACAATCTTTATATATTTCACTTTCTTTGAAAGTGACATCCCTATTTCTAATGACCTTCTGGTTCAAATTATGCCAAAATATATAATTGAACTTGCCCGTGCCATATTTAATGAATGTGCACTTGATTGTCTTAGCATCTAGTTTGCTACTCGATCCAACATCAATATGCACATATGATGAGTAGCCAAATACCTTGAGATGGCTCAATTTCACTTCCTTTTCACTCCAAGCCTTTTTGGAAATCCCTTTATTTATGGGTATAGAATGTCCCTGATTGATTAGATACATCACCGTGTTAACAGCCTCAGCCCAGAACTGCTTTAGAAGACCTGCATTTAATCTCATGCTTCTGACTCTTTCTTTGATTATTTTGTTCATTTTTTCTATAACACCATTTTGATGTGGTGTTCTTGGAACTGTAAATTTTTTCTATATGCCTCTCAAGGCATTGAACTCCTTAAACTCTTTATTATAATATTCTTTGCCATTATCGGACCTTAAGCATTGAAGCTTTAATGAGGTCTCATTCTCTACCAAAGCTAACCACTTTCCAAATACATCAAATACATTAGATTTGTGCTTCCGAAAGTAAACCCATACCTTTTTTGTATGGTCATCAATGAAGGTATCAAAATATGTTGCTCTACTAATGGAAGAAGTGGGAGCTGGTCCCATACATCAGTATGCACCAACTCGTGTTTTCTGCCTTATAGCTCTCTTCCAACTTTTGAATATTGAAACCTTCTTCTGCTTTCCTAGCACACAATCTTCATAGAAATGCAAGTCTACTGACTTTAGTCCATGGAGCTTTCCCTTTGATTGTAGAGATTTCAAACCCCTCTGGTGAAATAGACATGCATCTATCTATTCTGCAACTGCAATGAAATTAGATACTTTACTGATCAGGTTAAGTGTACCTGTAACAACCCTAGTTATTACCCTAGCTAAACTAAGTTAATTTAAGCAAAGCCAAGCTTTGATTTTTATTCCATTAGACTCAATGGGTCATTTAAACCTAATCCTAGAAGTTTGAAATCAATCGGAGCTCATTTGAGCATTTTGACTATTTTGCCAATTTTTGGATCCTGAATATTAACAAAAATAAATTGATCATTAAATTAAAATGTGATTCCATTTTTGAATTTCTCATGCCCTAATTAGCTAAGGGTGAACCTTTGAGAATTTTTGGAGCTCATCTAGTCCTAAATTGGATTTAGAATTATTGGAAATTAATTATATTAATTAAGGATTAATAATTTAATTTAATTAAATATATTTATTTAATTTTATCCTCTAGGATTTGCTGTCGGGATTACGGCAGATCCGCAGCGGGGTCCCGACAGAGGGGCAACTTATTCGCCGTATGGTTGCACTAGCACACATCATACCGCACTTCATCCTACGACATACACTTCCTCGTGCCTAAATCTAATCCTAGCTGACGAATTAACTCTGCATATCTAATGGCTGATGCCTTCTCCGCGGTTACCTGTTTAAGTATTGCATTAGGGCCATCCATCTCCAACAGCTTTGCGATCAAACAGCTTAAAGCACTCCATGCACTGTGGATCATCGTCTCGAGATCGTCGCTCACTCGCCTAGCCCCCCCCCCCCCCCCCTCACCCTTATTTTGGTTCCAGAATATTAACAAAAATAAATTGATCACTAAATTAAAATATGATTTAATTTTTGAATTTCTCATGTCCTAATTAGCTAAGGGTGAACCTTTGAGAATTTTTGGAGCTCATCTAGTCCTAAATTAGATTTAGAATTATTGGAAATTAATTATATTAATTAAGGATTAATAATTTAATTTAGTTAAATATATTTTTTTAATTTTATCCTCTAGGTTTCGCTGTCAGGATTGCGGCAGATCCGTAGCGGGGTCCCGACAGAGGGGTAGCTTATTCGCCATATGGTTGCACTAGCATGCATCCTATCACACTCGATCCTACGACGTACACTTCCTCGTGCCTAAATCTAATCCTAGTCGATGAATTAACTCCGCATATCCAATGGCTGATGCCTTCTCCATGGTTACCTGTTTAAGTATTGCATTAGGGCCATCCATCTCCAACGGCTCTGTGATCAAACAGCTTAAAGCACTCCATGTACTGTGGATCATCATCCCCAGATCATCACTCACTCACCTAGCCCCACCCCCCCCCCCCAATAGCTCGACCCTCTACCGGCCTAATGGTAGTACGAGGACACCTTGATCTTCCTCTTTTGCCCCCAAGCCAATGGTTTGCCTGCTACCATCTTATTGAATTTCCCTCGGCTGTTGGAACCACACCTCTCCCTCAGTCCTAGCCTAAACCATGGCTCCCAGCCATATCAACCATCCCTAGACCTTCCCACTGATTATAAATACCCCTGGGACATCACAGTGAATCCCTTTGCTCAATGTGAACTCTGAATTTCCCCAGTTGAATTCTCTAGAGCTCTCAGCTCTCTCGGCGATCCCTGTTGCTGCAAATTTCTGATAGAGGGCTATGTCTGGTGTTCAAACTCCATGTGCTTCTCCACGAGTCACCTGGAAGCTTCTGCTTGCTTCAGTCCCTCCCTATTCATCTCTACTGTCGCCATTTCTAGGTACTAGCCTAATCTCATCGAGTCGTGTTGACTTGACATTTAATAAGTAGCTAGGAGAACCTCTGGATGTCTTCTAACTTTCCTTAGTCTCATAGAAAGATTGTGCTGATGATTGGGATCATTTGAGCTCGGTCCAGACAGTGGTTGTTCACTGTCAGGGCGGCATTAGTGCTTAGTAAGGTCAGAGCCACCTCACTGAACACTGAGGCCTAATTCTGTCCAATTATGTCTCAAACCTTCTTCTCTGGGTTAGTCGAACTCATTTTGACTGACTCTAGGATCTGAGCCAGCAATAATCAATCATATCGATCGATCGAGCTAATGGCCGAACCAGGAGCATAGCACGAATAAGGACCCAGCTATCGACTGCACCCCAGAGTGCGTAACTTTGGGCATTCAACTCACCTCAGCTCACTGATGGTGTAGGGATTGAACCCCATTAGTTTGGTTGTCTCTGTAGGAGAATTAACCCCTCATAGTAAACCCTAAGCATGCTTTCTTAAGCAATTTCATTGGAGTACTCATCGAGCGTTCCACTCCAACCTAGTTTGGGCTTTCTAGGTACAATTGACGCGCCTGACTCCCTAATGGTGTGGCGATTGAATGATGGCCGTAGCGTGGAGTATCGGCGGCAAATTTGGCGGTCCAATGTACCCTCTAGCGACTGTCAATAAAAGGAGTATCGGGGATGACGACACTGTCGCTTCGGGCCGGGCCAGCCCAGGACCGCTCGGTGCGACAATGCCGACCCAGTTGGGCCCCGATCTGACCTGCGCCTTTTGTTAATAAGGTCGGGCTATTAATCTGAATTAAACAATTAAATTCCTAAAGGAAAATAAAGGAAAAATAAATTTAATTAAATTGCTTATGGTTTGATTAATTGAAAACATTCAAACTAAATTAATTGAATAACTTGATTATTTCTTATCCAAATAGTATGATCCAATATACTATTTTGATCAAAAAATCATAAGGAACAATAATCTATAATAAATTTCTAAATCCAATGGTTATATTGTTTGATTTAGCCTAATATTTCTCTAATCTTGATTAGTGAGAAAATAATTTATTAAATGTCCAAAATTCATGATTAAGGTCTCTGAGTGTTCATAAGATAGAGGAGAACTTAATTATACCTTTAAAAATAATTTAAGAGTTCTAAATTTGTTAGTCATCTCTTAATCATCCTAAATCTTAATTAGTGATTAATGACTTAATTAATCCTTTAATTTTAATAAACCAAGTTCCTATTATCTTCTTAAGTGTATTAGAAATTGCCTATGTGTTTAGATTTCTATTGTAAACCTTAATTTTCTTAATCACTTTTCTTAGCCTTAAAATGATTAGTGCTAATTAATCAAATCTTAAGTTCAAACTTAAATTTAAGTGCATCATTTCTCTTATTAAGTCTAATAGAACTAATTAGAGTAAAATTGGATGCTATAATCTTGAAATCCCAATTTTAGCCTTAAAAATGGTATTTTGGTCATTTTGACCAACTTTGTTTAAGAACTCTTAAACCCTAGAAATATCATTAACATGCTTTTAATCAATAATATAATATATTAAGATCACTCATTTACCTTTTAGACCTAGTTAATTAATCTAAATGGCTTAAGCTAGATCCTTCTTAAGTTTTCTCTTAAGTAAATCATAAGCTCTTAAAAGTGATCTTAATCCTGAATAATTGAAATTTAATCTTATGAAACTGGTCATAAGTGCCTTATCAAAATTAATCATAACATTAATCTGAAAGAAATGTGTTAATGAAAACCCTAATTCTAAAACTAATCTAAAGTCTTTAGTGATTAAACCTAAGACTTATATTTTATATCCTTAGTGATTAATCATAATAATCCATTTGAATTGTACCATCTTATTCTTGAAATTCCTATTTGATTTAATCCTTTTGAATCCTTTTAGGGGGTTTAGGTTGATTCAACCTATAGAATAATGTGATTATTATATAGATTGAGCTTAGATCTCAGATTCTTAAGTTCTTATTTGATTATTCTATCATATAATTATAGATTCGGCCTTTCTTTAAGATCATAGTTCCTTAATCTTTCAGCTTCAAAGATTCTCTACCTTTAGAATAAGTGTGGGTGTGAACCCTTAGATCCTTAGAAGGTTAGTACCTTAGACTCAGGATTGAACCCCAAATTGGAGTTTAAACCAAGAATCCTTGATCTTGCTTGGCATAATCAAGATTGGGTTTGAGTTACTAAAATGCATTAATTAAGTCATTGATTTACTTAACTCTTTATAAACATGACTTCTGATTATGAATTAGAAATATTAAGTTTTAATGTCAATTTTAAGATTGTAAATCTGTGATTTTACAAGATAATTGGATATTGGAGATCCTAAGCCTGTACTATTTCAGAATAGATAGAATAAATTAAATTTGACAAATTTAATTTGACTATTTAATTTGACAACATAGTTGAGTCTCTTACTTACTTTGACTATTTTTTCTTCGCACACCATGTGTTTGATTGACCCTTTTTCCTTGGACATATTAGTTGAACATAGGATATTTGATGAGTATCCTATATTATATTTCAGATGGCATAAATATGATTTAACTTTATTCATTTCATTTAGTTCATTCTGTTCTCATTACAGTAGAGTGTGTTCTAACTTAGTCCGCCTCTTTAGTTTAGTTCTTTGGAAATAGATTAGACTCAAACCTAGCTCTGTGCTTGATTAGTAGGATACATGTATAATTCTATAAGTTTAACTCGGACCTAGCTTTGAGGATGCCTAGGGGGATACATGTTGAACTTTCTGTACAGTGGCTTTATTTTGGCCCATTTTATGTTATGACAGTACTACTTTATGCATACTTTTACTTTTCAGTTCAGTTTCAGTTATGTGGCTCATTTAGACATATGTCTTACTTGTATTTTAATTATTTTTTATGTACTTTTGTAGTTTATTTCAGTTCAGTACTTTCAGTTCAGTATTTTGTTTAGTACCTGCATATTTATGATGCTAGTCTTATCTTTTAATTCTCTTACACTTCAGTTCAGATTCCTTTTATATAAATCATCACATATTCATATGATCATAAGCATGTTAGGATGAGCTTACTTTCAGTATTCTTTTCAGTTATCTATAGATTTATTGCCTAACCTTATTACAGCTTTTGATTGAGGTATGTTAATTTACATACTTTGCTTTGTTTAGTAATAAATGTTAATTATAGCTATCATACTTCTTGTAGCTTATTGCACCTTAATTACTTGCATGCTTAGTAAAGGTTGTGATATCTTAAATACTCAGTTTCATTTAAACTAGCCTTAAATGTACTTAAACAATTTGTCTAACTATAAGTTTTTTTTTCTTGGATGGGGCCCTCACATTGTGATACCTACAATGTCAGATTTTTAGCAGTGAGGACGAGTGTGCCTTTTTCTTTTAAATTTAGTTTGTAATAATTTCATAATCCGGATGTATTTACTTTCTGCATTCCTCATATTGAGCTGAGTTATTATTACTACTTTCTTTACTATGCTGTGATGTAGATGTTATACTCTTTTTCTGCTTTCGCTGCTTTGATATTTTGATGCATGACCTTCGATTTCAGGTGGCAAGCCTTCTAATGAAGGCGGATTGGGTTTATTCCTAACTCGATTATAGTTGAGAGATTTACCATAGTTGGAGACCTTATTCACCGTAATCATGTTAATCTCAGAATTAGCATGACCACGGAGGATACGAGGCCCCACAATACCTTCCATATTACCACGTACAATAATGAGTGCAGCCTTGGTGACCTTCTACAAGTCTCCTATAAAGCATGTGCTGCCGCACTCCATGGCTAACTAGCAAACAGATATAAGATTACTTTTTAGACATGGCATATCTCTAATATCTCTGAACTTTCAAACTGTACTAATTAGTAGCTGAACATCCACATCTCCTCTGCCAATGATATTGCATGTCATATCATCACCAAGATATACCTTACCCAAGTCACCCTTAGCGTAAGTCTTGAAGCACCCCTTATTGGACTGGCATAAAAGAATGCACCGAAGTCCACCACCCAGGACTCCATGTTAAGATGAAAGAAAATTCATTTAAAATACTTCGTTTAAAATAGAGTATCAAATTCTAAAAAGGTAGGTGAACAACGAAGTCTTTAACTCTCTCAAATTATCTTCCAATATGCATGAGCCCATCATTCCTTTGAATTCTCCTCCAAAAGTTGTTCCAAAATCAGGAAGAAAATGTGATCTAAGAAAATTATGATACGAAAGACATCCGACACCTTATAGAGCCACTCCTTTGCTAGCTGGGGAAAATCATCTCCTCTAAATACAAGGGTTCTCAGTGATTCATTAAGGATGTCCACTCTCACTAATGAAACACCAAATAGAACCTTCTAATCCTGATGTTTTTTGGGAGGTTTTTCTCCCAACAATGGTATAAAAGCCTAGAATAATAGTCTTGATATGGTTCATTGTTCACCATCTACTTTATAATATTATTATCAATGTGCATTTACTTTTTAGGTTATCCTTATTAATGATTTTATTTTACTTTTTTGTGATTATCTGTAAGAATGGAAATGTATTTATTTATACAGTTACTTTCCTTTCTCAAACATGCTCTAATACTAGCTATAAGGTACTAAAGTAAATATAAGTATAGTGGGTTCAACCTTTAGAACTGAATAAACAGTAAATTATAGTCTTCATGACTATAAAATGTAAATAATCTTACATAATTAATGAGATTGTGTGTAAAGTATGTTTGAATGTTATTTTAAATTTACATTATTTAAATATGTTCTATCAGCATGAGTTATGCATGTTTACCCACTGTATGTAGTTGGGTCTCCTGTATAACTAGACACTCCTGCTCTAAGATATGTGTAGTCTCTTAATGTCTACATAGCCTGCCTTGGCTCAAATGTATGTATAGATTAATCCATCCAAAGTGAAACCCCTTATTTGTATTATCTTTGTATTATTTATGCATAAATGCATTACTATGATGTTCAATAAATTTAGGCTCAAAGAATTGTGACAACAAGGAATTATAATTATTAATTGTAAATTGTGTGATATCTTTTGCTATTTTATTTATATTTAACCTTAATAATTGGGACTAATCAAGTTTTTAATTGAATAATTACAAATAATCAAACGTATTTATCTACTATTAAATAACATATATATATATATATATATATATATATATATATATATATATATATATAATCTTAAACATATTAATTTAAATTCAATATTATTCAAGTATTAAAGGTAGTAGGTTAACCTTAGTGTCTAATTAAAGTAGTCTAGTACCTAATTATTATTACCATCTAGGATTCCTTAATTTAAACTTAAACTCCAATCTTCAATACTAGTTACTATGCCTTTACACAATCTTCTAAGTTCATTAAGTTTCTAGTCTAAAGTGGTTACTATCAAGCTAAGTTTAATTTATATTCTATTAAGTTTAGCTATATATTTCACCTACTGATTCCTTTACTAATATCTAAGGAGTGATGAATCTTACACTCAATGTATCTAAGGCATACTTTGTATAGGTCTTAAAACTAGGTATAATCTCACCAATATCCTATCCTAATGATTTAATACTAGTTTATTAGGAGTCAACTTAAATGTGAAACCATCTAAGGGGTTTGGGAAATCTAATTGAGACTATACCTATTTTTAGCTAATTTATTACTAATTTCTAAGTCTTAAAAGTTAATATTTAAAATCGGTGTCAAAATAATATAATGATGATAAATTATGGACATATAATTTGTGTAGTTGGAGCTCTCTAGGCTTCAAGGGTTTGCTATTTATCCTTGGTGACAATTAGAAATATCACTAGTAAAATTAATTATCAAAAGTTAAATTTTGTTTCATATTATTGTTCTACACATCTTTTGGATTATTTTTATATATAATTTGAATATATTTGGATTTATATTTCTCATTTAATTTAATTAATTTATTTGAATCAAAATTTTCCCAAATACAATTTTTATGCAAAAGAAAAAATTCCTCTTGAAAATACCTTTTTTTATTTAATCATGGGGGCAGGGCCAATCGGGTCATGGGACCAGATAGGTCAGCAGACTGTATAGTGTCGCACGGGTCGCGGGTCAACCTGCTCGACTATGCTCCTTTGCAATGGAAGCATCATGAAGCTCGGGAAATTATGGTTTCGTATAAACCCTAATTTCTCGAGCTATATACATATCGAAAACTCGCATTCTAGGATTCAAAATTCTTCTGGCGATGAGAGTTGATGAAAGAGTGCAAAAGCCTTAATTGATGTATTCAAAATCACCCCATCCTAACTCCAATTTTTTGGGCACTTAGAGTTACTATGGATTGATAATAATCCCTCCACAGCGGACCATTTGGCTCAATTAAGCTTTTATCACATTCTTTGGGTTGAGGTCGACCCAAGGAGCCTTGACTCTCTAAAGGAGATGACCTAAACTTTTGGGGTCTAGTTTGGCCCTGTGCTTTGTACACTAATGTATAGGCTCGAGATTATCAAGTTGCAATTAATCTCACTCAAGCTCAATTGAGTTTGATAGCAACTAAAATTATGTCTGAAATAGGTTTTGAATAAAGAACTAAAGAAATTAACAGAGCGAATTGGAAGGAAAATGGGGTACTTCTATGTCAATCTTGTCTAGTCATCTATGAGAGAAGCTCCGCAATTTTAAGTGCGGACGTATCCTAACTTGGTCCTTAAGCTCAAGTACGTCCAAAGGTTGTCGGGTGATCAGTGGTAGCAGTGGTCACTGGTCCCAATTGACATTGCCGTTAGATGCTAGAGGGATGCGACAGGAAGGAACGAGAGCTAAGGGAGGGGGTTGATCTCCAAATGAGCTAAATGAGCTCCATTCGATGATTTAGCAAGAAGAAAAGAGTGAGATTGATCGTGGGGAATCGTCGTATTGTACCCCTCTATGCCACGATCGCTCGGCTCAACTGATGAAGATGATGGGGGAACATTGCTTGGACTAATCTCGGCCTTCGGATTCCATTTGGTAGTTCATATTTGATATCATGCAGATTATTAACTCGGGCTCAATATCAGCCAGTGGATCTGGATTAGGATCCAACAACTAAGATCAAATCAGATCGTGGTATTAATTCCTGTCATTTGATCCATTAGGGAAAATTGTGCGATGGTCTGGATACCACGAAATGGCTGTTTCGTGCTTGCGGTCATGTAGCGGATCTTCGCGGTTAAGAATTTTTTGCAGGTAAATATGTTGGAAAAAATTGAAATTAAATGATTTAATTTATTTTATTTAATTTAAATAATACATATTGTATTAATTCACATAACTTGACTAAATGAGCTCTAAAAATTTCCAAATGTTCACCGTTTACTAATTTAGGTGCGAGGAACCACCCAAAAATGCAATCAAATTTTTTATTGGATGTCAAAAAAAAAATTCTTATTTTTTTAATTACTTAAATATATTAAAATATTCATTTTATTCTATTAACTTCTAAATTAACTCAAAATTTCTGAGTTTGATTATAATATTAATTAAAATCTAGTGGTGGTGTTTCTAGCATATATTAAGCTAATTAAATAAGGTAACAATCTTGTGTTATTACAGATAAGCACTAAAGTATAAAGCTTCTGATGGTGTAATAGCCAAGACCTCTCATGGACTCCATGTGGCCACAAAATTATGTCCATGTTATTTTGAACAAAACATATCACAACTAATGGACACTTCCAATCCTGGTCATTGAAGATGAATGGAGAATTATTACTGATGATCTTGATGACATCCAAAGGTTGCATGAGTCTTTTATTTAAACCCTAGATATTTACTATAACACATATTTACTGCACTTGAACATAAAGTCATTGCCAATCCCTCTAAAATCTCCCTTCACAATCCATTAGATTTCCATCATACTCATCTATCTCCAATGAACCTCTGGCCATCCCAACTCAGCATGCATATTCTCCATATCTATAGCAGCCTTCTAGAAGCTACTAGGACCTTTGGTGGAGTTTTGATACTAATACAACAATCCAAAGATTAATTTATCCTTGGGAGACTGCACACAAGGTTTTTGAGTCAATTTGAATCCTATGGTAAGCCACCTCGAGCTTTTTTATTATTTTTGACATGCGATTGACATTTATTATTGAAGAGAAGAAATAATGAAGAAGTAATTATCTCATGCAATTCATTTATTTGATATGCTAAGTTTTGATAGTGAAATCTAAGGTAAATAACATTCTATATTTCATTAGTCAATAATAATTGAAATAATTCTCTTTCATTTAAAGTTAAAAAATCCACAGATGTATAAACTCTTCCTTCAAATGGGTTTTAATTATCTCAGTGTGACTCCAGGCTACTAACATATGTAATTACCATAATAATACCAATTAAAAACATTTAATTACTAAACTTCTTATATATTAATATTAATAAGAATAAATTCAGTGATCAAAATTTACATTTTTTTTATATATTTGAATTATTGGCATTTCATTATATATGTTGTCAAATTTTTATAAACATTGAATTTAAGAAATCAAAATATACTCAAAATTAATTTGGAATTAATTTAATTGATTTTCTATAAGTTTAATTAATTTTATTTTGGTTGATTAATCACTTAAATGGTGGAAGTCATCTCAACAATTGGATCTATGAACATATTCAATGGTTGAGGATCAAAATTAAACCCAAGAATTGCCAACTACCAAATCTGATCAAAGAATAACTGATCGTCAGATCTAAACTAAAGTATGGTATTCACATCCATTATAAGAATTAAATAAGAAGGATCTAATGAGATAATTTAACATAAACACCATAGGTTAATCCAAGAACATTAGGACCAAATAAAACCACTAAATCAGGCCTAACATTAGATTAAACTCAACAATTATGAAAGAAATTGAACCATTGAATAAATAAACAATGTAGGGTTTAAACATGTCCGTCTGACAACCACAATAATTCTTAGTTTACCCATAATTATATTATTGATCAACTGCTCGATTAAATCCTAATACTATTTCTCTTCCCTGAACTACTATCTCTTGTGACACCCAATAGCTAGAGCTTTCCCCACGCATGCAGAGGCCACCCCATGTTCCGATTAAGAGAATTTCTAGAGCTTTTCAAACCCACTTGAGCCAATGTACCTTTCAAGGGAATTAAGCATATCTAGAGCCTTTCAAATTCCTAAATATCTACCCCGACACTCCACTACCACCTCCATCTCTAGTAACTTTGCATTAGTTATTTAGGCAATCCAGCCAATCATTAACCCTAGTATAATTTTTTGACCTTTTCATTGAATTTAATAGAAGTTATTAGGACTACTTGTAGGATCCCATAGCCTTTGAAGTCCCTTTAGAGATTCCCCTCTTATCCTTAATTTTCAATGACCTCCCAATTGATCTCTAGCTAATCCCACTAGTTGGACAGCTTATTGAGCCATTAAAACCACTTAGAGGAACATAGTCAAGTATTAGATTAATTACTAAGTCTTTCAATCCTTTAAAATCTATAAGGCCAATGAGGGTTAATTTAAGAAAGAATCAGTTGCTCTCCCCTTAGTTAGGGCTTGACCAGGCAGCCTAACTAACCTTAATGTCTTAACAAGCACCTTTGGAAAGCCATGTAGCCAAAAAGGAAGTCAATCTTATTAAGCACTCCATCATTCTTGGATGAAAATCCAAAGGGTCCAATTGACATGATTTGAAGCTAACTTAAGTCAATATAATCTAAACTCAAGCCAATGGTACACTCATTTGACTCTTTAAAGCATCATTGAAACCTTAGTGAACATCAATTGTATTAACACTCAAAATTAATGGATTCAGGCTGATTTATTTCCACATAAATGGACCTTTCTTATATGTTGAAGAATTGTGTCCATTTTATGAACATGGTAAATAAAGATCTAAATTTAATGGTTAGAAAATTGAGAGGCTTGGAATGTGGATGCATGAATGTACACATGATAATCATTGTATTTAAGTGGTTAGTGACACCTTTGCATACTTAATCCACATTAAGATGGAAGGAATCCACATGTAAATACTCCCACTTAACTACCATCAAGGTTGGATGGGACCCCTACGATATTAATATAACCACTAAAGAATGAGTTGATAGCCTAGTTTTAACTCTGATGGTCAATATCAAGCAAAATTAAATGCTATTATTATACTCCTCCTAAAAGCTATATCAACCCACTTATGAAAACTTTTCTCCATACATGTTTAAGTTTAATATCCTCAATAAGGAATTATAATTATAGCTCTCTAGTAGTTTAGCCTAACTAGTTCATGCCTAAAATAATGCTACTACATGAAAGGTTAAGTACTCCAAAATATAATTTTAAGTTCTTATTAAATCCTCATTTTAATAATTATTGATATCCGTTGGAAGAATATATGTGAGACACAACAAATTAATTGAAGTAACTTAAGCTACACCTTTCCTAATCTAAATTAATTTTAATAATTAGACATATCCTATTATTCTAACCCTTAAATATTGTCAAACAACACAAATTTAAGTAATACCAAACCTTAAAGTGATCACACATAATCTAGTTTTAAGAGTGAATAGTAGTACCTAAAATTCTCTAAGGAAGGAAAATTAAGACTTAATAAAATCCTTAGTCTCTTTAAGATCAACAATAATTAATAAAAGCCTCAAATATATTTATAAGTTAAGAAAAATATTCAAATAAACCATATAAAGAAATCATATAAATCAAAATCCTAGAGAGGAATTTGACCACTCAATCAGGCATATTAAAATGGTAACTCTAAGCGTTATATAAATATATATCTATCAAAAGTTGAAATATTAGTAAACAAAGTTAAGATTGATAATAAGAAAATTATTAAAAAAATGATAGTTAAATTGAAAGCTAGTAAAAGTAAGATAATAATTTTTATAGATTTATTAGATTGTTGATACCTCTTTGGCATACACATTAATAAAGTTATGAGGATATCATCTTTAATATTTAAATGCTATTTAAAGTTATGCTACAACTTTATTTTAAGCCTCAATTTTACATTATTTATGCATTGCTATTATACTACCAAAAAGATGTCACTAGTCAAATATTTGATAAAATGTATTGTGAAAGATTGTATGTATTCTAAATGAGTGGATTTTTTTGGTCTACACAGACACATATTTAGGATGAGGCTAGTCAAACATATGGAGGAATAAGAAATATTTACCTTTTCTCATGAGGCAGCATGTATGTAGATATGGTATTTCTAACAAAAATTACATTAATCATGCAGACAGGCTTTAATTCATCAAGGTTCTAAATTTTCCCAATGCAATGAAAAATATGTAAAATTGCTAAAAAACAAGTCACATTGCGTTTATTTGAAATTTGACATTTTTATGACATGTTGACTTGGAGTAAATGCTAAAAGCTGCATGATTTATAAAATTTTTTAATATGCATAATAAAGTTCTTTGCGGGGAAAGAAAAATGTGATTGTCTCAAAAAGTCGCTTATTTGCAAAAAAAAGTTTACTTTCTTTATCCCTCAAACTTTTATAGATGTACTTCCCTTTTTATCTAAATTGTGCATGTTTCCATGTATATAGTGAGATCCAAGATGCATAGAGCAATCTAATTGGTATTTTAACCATGTAACCTCTTATGTATTAGGTCTAGGGCAAGGAGAGTAGTTGGAGCTAGCTTAAGGAAGGAACACTATATGAGGTAATTACATCTTAAGAAGTTTTAACAATTTTCCTTTTGAAAATATTATAAAAATGGCATGCTTTATTAAATTTAGGGATAGTATGTTTTGTTTAAATAAAGTGGGTAAAATGTTCAAACATTTTATACAATCCATCATCTTAGAGCTATACAAAAACAAAAGTAAGAAAATCTTTTGTTCCTTTAATTCAAAAATTTTAGAAATAAAGCATTCACCCTAAACATATAATTCCAAATTTATAACACTAGGTACTCATCTGAGCTACTTTATTTCTTAAAATTTCTTAATTCTACAGAAGAGTGTCTAGTGTAAAATTAGTTCCCTAATTTTACAATGGACCATCATACCAAGTGCAAGACTTTTCATCCTTCTAGTCTTGGTGATGTTCATTCCATAGTAGTGTTTGGCTCAACCCAACCATCACTTCACGTACCAAGTCCCACTATAGTTAGGCCTAGTTATAGTTTATATAGCACCATCTTCTTTGTAAAGATTTTTACTAGATTCAAAAATGTGTGAATCTTTTTAAGCATAAGATTTCCATCCTCCATGAAAATCAAAACAAAATGGTGTTGAAGTTGAATGTGCTTCATCCTTAAATGAATGTAAATTCTATGATAGATGAATGACTTTATAACTCTCACTATGCAACGTATTACTCTCCTATATTTTCCACAAACATGCTTTAAAATTATATAATAAAATTGTTTCATTGCTCACTCTATTTTGAAAATATACTATGTTTAGGAGGTTGAAAATGTAACAAGGTTGATAATATCCTAGATATTCAACCAAAAAGTAGAGCCTCCTATGGTGAAAACTTAGCCTATGGTGATTTGCTTATTGTTCACATCTCCTATTATGTTCAAGTCCTTATAGCTTGATTTCAGATCATCATAACCATTAAGCTTTTCTTGTCACCCCTCTCAAGTACTAGAAAACTATGTGTAATATCATGATGCTTACAAAATTTATGAGAATCGTGTCTTAGCACCTCAAATTATGTTACATAAGTCTTAACATTCACTTATGTTATTGAGGATCAAGTTAAGTATGATCAAAATAAGATTTGATATAATCATTTTCATTTGTTGAATTATAATATATAAAGCACATCAATGTCACAACACCATGATGATATTTTTTCTCATTATATTATTTAAGAATATAAGACTATTATAAATTTACTTATTGCTACATGCCTATTTTCGTATTGTATACCTTGTTTAGTCTGCTTCTCTAAGTTGGATCTATTACTAAAAGGCTTAAATTAATAGAATGTCAACAAAGTTTTCATAAATTTAACTCTAAATTACCTAGAATATAATAACTCAGTAATAGAAATAAAAAGGTAGGCAAAGAGTTAATAATATAAGAAAAAATTGAAGCATGGATGTTACCACCAAAAATATTTGAATCTAAATAAACATGAGATTTAACACTCATATATAGTGTAAATTAAATGAAGTGCCAAGAAAAAATGTGTTTCCTCATCGCCCATATGATCACTGAACGATACAGTAGCTACCTATATCAGCCTAGAAGAGATGACTAGAGAATGAATGTATTGGCCAAAATACATAAACTTTAGTAATAAGAATACCACTAAGTCTTATGCATATCAACTCATAGAATTTATAAATTAAGTTCTTTTATTTTTACTAAAAAAGCTAAGTTTATGTACTTAACCATGAACCCTAAACCATAAACCCTAAACCCTATGTGCCCCACTATGAATGTTTCAGCTGAGGAGGATCAGGATGCGTTGATCCTCTCACTTGTCAACACGGAGTCATGGCTGGTGGACTCGGGTGCATCCTTTCATGCGACTCCGTCAAGGAGTGCCTTCAAGAACTACACCAAGGGTGACTTGAGAAAAGTATACCTTGAAGATGACAAGGTATGTGACATCATTGACAGAGGTGATGTGGATGTTCAGTTACCAAGTAGCACAGTTTGGAAGTTCAAAGATGTTAGACATGTGCCATGTCTAAAGAGGAATCTGATTTATGCTAGAAAAACTATATATCGAATCTTATTTGATTATTTGAGATGCATTTTGAAAATTTAGAAGGATTTTATAACATCGATGAGCTTTATGGTGATGGCAGGAACAACTTTAGAGTGCTCTCACAGTGGATGAGATGAGAGGATTGCTTGGATGGGAGAATATGATTACTTGTGTAGGATGAGAGATAAGTTTTGGATGTGAGGAAAGGAAGGCTTGAAGGGGCTTTTGTTTGGGATTGTTGTCCATCACACTGTGTACTTTTAATTGGAAGAGGAGAGGGATGATTGAATCATCTTTAAAGTTCTTAAGAATATATAGAATAAAGAGGCTGAAGTATTCTAGGATAATTGAGATTTACAAAAAACTTGTACATAATATATGAAACTTTTTGATGTTTTTGATAGCTTTTTAGAAGTTTCAATATGTTCTAAAAGCTTCAATATTTTGTATAGAAGTTGAAATTTTTGAAAGTTACAAGAAAGTTTTGTAAGATTTATAAGTGTTTTAGGAAACTTTTAAAGGCACCTAAAACCTTTTGGAAGTTCTTGGACTTTTAAAAAAAAATTTAAAGCTTCTAGAAGATTTCTAAAAATTGAAGTTTTTTTAATCTCTAGGATGTTTATAGAAGTTCTTGGAAGCTCCTAGAACTTTTTGGATGCTTTAGAAGTTGGAAATTGTTAAAATCTGCTAGAAGTTTTGCACACGCACACATATAAACTAGATTTTTAATAATTTAATAGGTTTTAATTTATAATGGTTTAGTTTTTATTATTATATTACCTTATTTTAATTATTCTTGATTCTTATTAGGATGTCATTAAGTCTACTACTAAGAGTGGTGCCATCCTCAACCTTATTTATGTAACTAACAATTTGAAGTGCCAACATACATGTATTATTAAGAAAATGAGGATGTTAAGCTTTCATTTTTTATTCAACTTCCCAAGAAACTATTCTTCTCAATTCTTTCTTTATTGAAATTTGAGCATTGGAATGACTTTGCTTTTAGCTTACAAATGTCAAAAGCAATGACACATTCTAGTTATTCTTGGTAGGACATGTCATGTCATTATCTTTTGTAGACCTTGGAGATCTTTTAGGTTAGGTATGCTATATATTTTATTAGTTTTGATATATGCAATAAATTATGAATTGTAGTGAACCTAAGAAGTAATTTTAACTTGCATAATGATTGCCCTACTTTTCTTAATACCTCGTAGATCTAGTATACCAACTTAGCTTTCAAGATATCCAAAATTGGTTCACCCCTTTAATCATGTTTACATTGAAATAAACAAACAATCTAGTGTGAATTCTGTTATTAGTATTATTCCCTGGCCTATCTTGAATGACCTTGATCTTTGATTGTATTGATTTGATGTTGGATATGGTTTTTTAACTAATTATATCTTAAATATTTGTCTAACTTCAATATTAGTAGCATTGGCTTAACTTAGTTATTATGTCAAGTATTACCCATATGGTATTTTGCACCACCCTACTCTTATTTTATGTAATCTGATGATGATGTCTATGGCTATATATACCATTATTTACACAAGTATAGGCACAAACTATAACAATGCACTAGGTTTTTGATATTCAACTCTTATAACATTATTAGCTTTGCATTTAGCCGCATATTCGCCTATATCTTTCTTTAGTCCTATCAACCAAAAGTTGGTTTTTAGATATTAATACATTCTGGTAATTCTCAAACTAATTGTGTAAGGAATTGATCTGTTTCTTGAAGTATGCAATTCCTTATTACTAATTTTGAAGGTACACATATTTGATTCTTAATGTATAGTGGTCCTTCATATTTTTTCTAGACCTTCTCTTTGTGAACTCAAAGTTTTTGATAACACATAAAAATATAACATTTTAACCCTTCTTATTGTGTTTGTTTTATTAGAATTATGTACTATTGAATATGTTTTTTGTGTGTTTTGATTGATTGCAGTGAATTAGATGTTCCATTTGTAAAATCATAAAATTTGTCCAAAAATGGATGATTTCATGTGTTGAGGAGCATCATAACGCCTCAAGCCAACAAAAGATCAGCAAGTTGAAAAATTCCAGGTGCTCTGACTCGCCACGGCATCTGTTTGTTCAAAATTTGGGCATTTAGACGCTCCCAAGCGTTTACTTCACATTTACCCTGCAGATTCAGACGCGCTCAGGCGTGGCCCAAGAAAAATCACATGATCCTAATCACATGATTAACTAGTAGGAGGATGTTGGAGTAAAGACATCTACGCAACTGATCCTAATCACATGATTAACTAGGAGTAATTGAGAACAAACCTTGCTTCAATTGTACTAAATATGGCAAAGTCTATGGAAGTTTGATTGACCATTATTTAGAGGTTAAGGTCTAAAGGCCAAGAGGTTTCTTTAATAGATCGGCTAAAGAAGATCTTAAGGTCGGAGTGTTGAATGAGATGAGACATCACTAATTGATCGACAATCCTCTAGCTCTATGAAACTAAAATATAAAATTCGCACAACCTGATAAATTATTTGTCAATGTGCATTGAAATCATGAAACCATATGGGCCTGGTCTAATTCTCCGTGATCTCCACTAATTGAGCAAATTCTCAATTAATCATTAGGGTTTCATTTTATTGCATTTAGGGTAACTTAGAATTAGACAACCAATTTTTTGATTGTCTAAATATTAATAAAGAAAGGAGTAACTGATGACCCATATATTAATCCATGAGGACGATATTTTGGAACTTTCGTTCCTATAATACTCCAAACCACATATACTTGCGCATTTTATGGACAACTATTTGTGGCAAGTCAGATTTGGGTCCAAATCAGCCTCTTAAATTGGTTTTGATGATCGTAAAGTGTAATTTTATTTTTGCCTTTATGCTAACATTTTTATCTAGCATTATATTTTCAAATTAGCATAATGGTTCAAGATAGCCCTTCAATAGCTTCAAATTTAAGAACTTTATTTTAGTTTTTATTTTATTTTATCTTATAAACATACTAAAGTGTTAGAAGGATCATATTTATTTATAAGCTAGCTAAACTGTATTATGCAATGGTGCATTTTCTTAATTATATATTACCTTGGCTACAATAAAATTGTATATTGCCAAATTTGTACAGTACCTTATTTGTAACAAGCTTGTCTTCTTCCATTATAAAACATTGTTTTGCTACAATGATTTACAGATAGCGGAATCCTTTTTCCTGATGTATCTCCATAAATTTCCCTATACTGAGATTTTCCTCAATTTTTTTTTATTTTTCTGTATTTGTTCTTCTTGTATCTAGTTGCATTGCTTTGTCGTATGAATTTGTTCTCGAGTAATTATACTTGTATCTATTTGCATTGCTTTGTGCTATGCATTATTTATTTCTGCTCGTCCTTATAAGAAATCGAGCTTCACACATATGCTCATGCTCATTAACTTAGCAAGCCATTAACGGCAGAGAGAGAATTTAGAGGTCAAGCATTGGGTGCTAGGGCGAAGCAAGGCGTTGGCAGTATCAATAGCACCAGACAACAGGCCAAGAACCAAGTGCTTGGGCAGCAACTAGGATTGCACATGCCCAACGGCCAACCTTTAGATAGTGCAAAATCGAGAGCTCGATGCTTGGACGTGCCAAAGCGCCAGGAAGCGATAAGCGAAGCACAACTTGCGCAATAGTTACACGTCTTTGGAATGGTTAGAGTAAGGAATTGAGCTTCATGCATATGCTCAGGCTCGCATGGCTTATCAATTGAGCCAAATCCACAAAGTAGAGCCCTAAGAATACAGCAACCATTTTTTTCAACCTCTTGAAAGAGCAACTACTTGGGTTAAATTCACCTACAGTCAGTAGAATTATTAATAAAAAAGTCAAAACATAAACATAATATACTTTTTTACACTTGCTTAGTTAGTAGTTGAAACTTAATTCATTGACTGAATTCTAACTTAATACGAACAAAGTAGAAATTTGAAAATACACACGCCACACTTGTGGTTGGTGCAACATCTGATATCACATATACATTTCTCATCTCCCCTCTCCAATGGTAGCGACGATTAAACCCCACACACCCACCCCCATCCTAAATATAAATAAATAACAAAAAAAAGAAAAAAGAAAAAACGCAAATCGTTTCTTTACTTAGAGAAGGAAACACATTCACCTTCGGTATCAAACTCTATCCTTCTTAGTTGCTCTGTACAACAAACCTACTAACTTATCTGGTTCAAATAAGCCGTCTCTTTGGTGGCTGAGCAGGTGCAGGCTACCCTGTTATCTGTTAACGTCTGCAAAATTTTAAAAATAGAACAAAAGTTAGATTTTTAATCCAAAAGCTCGGATCAAACAATTAATTTCTTCATAGAAAAGTTGCTTTCCGTTCTGCAAGAAACCAATAATTGAATAAAAGGATCGGTGAAAGCATTGCTCATTTTATACAAAAAAAGAAAAAAGAACTGGTTGGAACACAGTAAATTCCAAAAGAATATCTTTGCGTTCTTAATATCAGACCAATGTGCCTCACCCATAGATAAAAGCAAATTAGCAAATTCAATTGGAATTTTTGAAAAGAATAGCATTTTCCTTAATTAATAATTACAAACTTTTCGTGTGTAATTGACTCTGGATTATGAGCAGCTAAATTGAATTCCTAATTGCCGTACCTTGACTTGACTTTGGAGATCTTTGATATAGTCAACGGCTAAATCCAGCATATCCGCAGTGTTCGTTTGCTGGTAAATTGAAGTCGATTCAAATAATCAATGAAGAACAATCTCACATTCAACCTCAAATTT
The DNA here is from genome assembly GCA_016760335.1 of Gastrodia elata. Lineage (NCBI taxonomy): Eukaryota > Viridiplantae > Streptophyta > Magnoliopsida > Asparagales > Orchidaceae > Gastrodia > Gastrodia elata. The sequence continues at coordinate 50,114,594 of CM028674.1, read as the reverse complement.
ACAGAGAAAAAGTCATTCTAATTACTACCTTATCCATGTTAGGAACAAGTTCCTGAAGCTTCCTCATCCTCTCACTGATTCGAGTTCTCCTCACCTAGCAAGATTTAAACTAAATGAAGGCGAGAGAATAGAAGAAAACAAGAGACATCGTTAACTAATCCAACTCACTCTCTCAGCAATGCTCCGAGGATGTGTAGCACAGCCCCTCTTAGCACGAATTTTGCAAGGAACGGAGTCCTGAAACTGCAGAATCTTCTCGATAGCCGACATCTCCGACGAAGTCTTTGGCAAGCTGAATTGGTGAGTCAATGCCGGGATCTGGTGGTTCTTCGCCTCTCTATTCTGAATCATCAAAATTCATTTCAATTGCGAGAGGGAAGAAAAAGGATCGAAAGAGAAGGTTTATAGTACGTGGTGCTGAGATATGTTCAGATTAACAGAATCTCCTGCTCTCTTGAAGCCAGATAAGCCATCGGAGAGCAATGAGTCCTCCCAAACAGGGAACCCTGGAACGAAGCATCGCCCATTGCTGCTCTCCTCCGGGCTCTCACTAGACATTCCCTCGCTTCCCATCTCGGAGATTTGAGACAGAGAGCTTTGCCGAGATGAAAAGCTAATTTGGCGCCCTCTCATCAAGCAATAACCTGCAAACCACCAATTGATATATTTTGAAAACAGCTGCGGGAGGAAAGAATCGATGCCTATCTAGAAAAGGGGAAGTTGAAGATTACCGCTGTCAAAGAAACCGGCTGGGGAGCTGTTCTGACGGATCAGATTGGAGGCGTCCGCAACGGACGGCTGCGGATGAGAATGAAAAAGCATCTGAGGCGGAGGATCGGAGAAGTCGCCGCTGTGCTCTGGTCTGCCTTCGGCAGGCTTTTCAGGATCCTCGTCCCGTAGATCCGGAGATAGAAAGCGCGCAAACATGGAGTCTGTCTCAGGGCTGGAAGGCCTCACAGGGACGAAGTTCTCGCACACTTCCCCGTAAAGAGAGCTCGGAGCTAAGCGGTACCGCAGCAAGCCGGAACTCATTTGCTGCTGATTCTGAAGATCGAAAGGAGGGTTTATGTCCTTCTTTGGAGAGCCGAACATCCCTCCCTCCCTCCCACCCACCCTTGATTCTCTATTCTTGCTCGGAGAGAAAGAGAGCAGAGCTGAGGAGTTGGTTCCCTTTACGCTTCCGTCCGCGCCCGTTTTTCCTCGCACCCCTCGGTATCAGAAAAGATAAGATATCGATCTGAGAATAAAAGAGAGAAGAATGGGATGATTATTGGTTATTTTCCTTACCCGTCATTTCGAAGCAGCAAGCGACGGATTGGCTGCGGGTGTTTTATATATGCGGGGAAGCCTTAGGCAATTCAGCAATTTACGCACGGGAATGACGGAAACACCCCGAGTATCTTTGTGTATTTACGGAACAGCGGCTTAGATGTGGCAAGAACGTGCGGTTAAGATATCCTGCCTACGTGGTACGAGCAGGCGGTGATGATTGGTTTTGACGATAATGCCAATGTCAGCAGAGCAGGATAATGAATTGGGAATGGGACCTTTCAATTTTTGGATGAGTTTTGTCCTTTTGTAGATGCGAAAGTTTTAACTATATAGCAAGACTTTTGATCAATGAATGAAAAATCTAAGCCCACCTGTTCAATCATGTATTAACTGTTGGTTCCCATACGGTTAATCAGCCGATTTTACAGTTCCCCTTGTTTGAACACAACTGTGCGCCCCGCCCCGGCCAAACTCGGCCGCGGCCGTGCCCTTTGCCGAACGTCCCAATCCCTCGGCCCGTCACCCGCGACCCGCACATCACTCTGCATAAAATATTCTACTAATATTCCCTAGCCCGTCGGACCCCGCAGCCCGATTGACCCGGTTTTATGGCTCGCCTCGTTTGAAAACAACTGCGCACCCCCGCACCCGGGCCAAACTCGGCCCCTTGCCCTCGACCGAACATCACACACCCATCGCCCTGGGCTCCTAGCAACCTCTAGTGGCAATGGATTGTTTATAACAATAAATATAAGGGTGTTGCTACACTTACAAGTTAGTATATATCAAAATATATAAATGATGTATCAATCAAATGTGTAAGTAGATTATTGACTGAATACACTTTTTTATGATATTAATATGCAAAAATTAAAAAAAAAAAAATTATATTAATCTTTAATACTTTTTTGATGTACCTATAAACATAAGTATTCTTCTAACAATAATTTAGATATACTAAGTTCAATTAAACAACACATTTTAGAAAAAAAAACTCTTTTTTTTTTATATTTTAAAGCTAAAATAACAACTTTTTATAATAAAAAATCATTAAAAATTATAAAAGAATAGAAAATTTGTAGTTAAAGATGATCATTAAAATTAATAAGATCTAAACATCTACTTAATTACAAAAAACTAAAAGGATGAAAAGACCTAAATGAATTCCATTTAACTCAATAAAATTTTCATTAGATTTTGATTACAATTTTATTAATAAAAAATTGCTTTAAATTTTATTTATATCTAATTATGAATTTCTATGATTATTTATATTAGAGATATTAAAATAAATATAACATATCTAAATAAATCATACATATAATTTAATTAATTTATAATTTATTGTGTAATCACGGTTCAACCTCCGATTCGTCCCCAGTTCGACTTTCGAACCTTGAACCTCTCGCTTTAACAGTTTGATGACTCGGAGATTTGTAATTCCTTGCTTGTATTTGTAACACAAATGTACTCAAAATGAGGAATTAGCCTCAATTATATTAAAATTAAAAATTTTGCACAAAAATATAAATATTAAATCATACAAAAGAAAACTAAGCTAAAATAAAAAGATAATACACTAGCATAGAAATAAAAAAAGGAACTCAAAAATTAAGAATCTTTAAAATAAAGAGATTTCATGAGGATGTATTTACTAGTGCACTATTCGATTATAGTGCGTGGTAGTATCTACTCTGAAAGAGTGCCTTCATTGGAGTGTTTCCTTGTTTCTTTAAGACAATAAAAAACAACTTTCCATAAATAATAAAACAGCCCCCTGACAACATCAGAGAAGAATCCTCTAGCCATGGTTCAAATAAAAGAAAATGGAAGACTAATAAACTAGTTGAAACCAACATTCTAATGTAGAAAATTATAAATGTGGATGATGTTGTAGCCCAATAGTTGAGGTACAAGATTTGTTATGCCAGGTCTTGAATTCAAATCTCATCGGTTACACATTTGCTTCATATTTGAAACTCACATAGTTTCAAAAAGAACATATGTTCATAATAATTGATCCGATAAATAATATATGGTAGCCAAAGCTATCAAATTAGAGATATCGCAAATCAGAAAAGGGACTCCATAACAAAACTATTTGATGCAGGAGTAAAAGCCATTCAATGCTTGAGTAAAAGCATACACTCCCAAGGCCAAAATAGGATAATAAGGATGAGGAAAAGGATGTTTTCCAATATCTGCATCCAGGAGCATCATCATTAATAAGAAAATTGTGTGTCCTCCAATTCGATAAGAAAGTTAGGTTTTCTACTTGGAAGAATCCCCTCCCCATCCCCAAACCCTTTGGAATTCAACTATTTTGGTTGCATAGAAGTAACTGTGAGGAGGTTGTTAAAATTTTTGGGAGGAAACCCTATGAGGTTTATGAGATGATTAAGGTTGTTGATAATTTTAAGACATAGAAAAACTTTGGCAGTAGGAATAAGGACAACATTGATAATAACTTCGTGTAGGAAAGAAACTCTAGACACCAAATTTGAAAAGAGTTTTGAGGAGTGCCCTGATGATGTTAATAGAATTGCATTCTTTAAAGCCTGGTCCAATTTAATTCAAATTCATAATGATATTGAAGTATTTTAGAAATGTATCCTAAATTGCAAATTAGAAAGTGAAAAAACACCAAAGTCTATCATAGTTAGGCTATCAAAAGAAGGTATTTGAGAAAAAAGATGAGATTAAGTCCCATGAAGGATTTAAGAAATTTGACATCAACTATTTCAAAAGCCTCTTCAAAAAAGTCTTTAATATTCCTTTATCCCTTAATCTTTTTTCCCAACCATGGGCCATTGATAAATCAATTCAATAAACTCTCAATCTTTTTCTTAAGGATGATGATATTTGGATGGTGATTAAGTCTATCAAGCATCGTTAATACCCTAGGCTATAACAATTTTGGCACATTATCAATGAAGATATTATTATAACCATCAAGGAATTCTTTTGTGATGTCCCAATCTCTAGATTTTTCACTCAATCTCTATTTCTCCCATTCCTAAAGAGTAGAATTGTAAATGATGGATCAAATTTAGGCCAATTAGTATATGTTCTAACTTTACTAAAATTATCTCTAAAATTTTTTTATTAGATTAAAAGTGTACCTCCATAAGCTTATTGAACAAAAACAAATTGGCCTATTTCTAGAAGAGACTTAAGAGATAATATTCTTACTGCCCAAGAGCTCTTTTATAATTTAAATAAAAAGTAAAGAGGTCATCATGTTATCCTCAAGCTTGACCTTGAAAAAACTTATGATAAGTTGGATTGGAATATGGTTTACTCACATTCTTAAAGATTATGGTTATAAGAAATCATTTATTTATAAAATTTTTAATGGTTATCCAAAGTTTTTCTTAAATGTTGTTGGGGCTTGAGACAAGGTGATCCCCTCTCTTTTATCCTCTTTATGTTATCAATAAAAGCATAACCAACCTTTTCATACAAGGTCTTAATTTGAAGTCTAGTATGGGGAGTAAGTTGATTATTGCTCATCTTGCTTATGATGATGACCTCCTTATTTTCACTAATGGTAATAGGAGATCTATTGGCAAAACTAATAACTTGCATCATCAACATCAAAATGGTACTTGTCTTAATAATAATGTGAAAAAATCTTAAACCTTCATTAATGTCAAAGCCCTCCTACTCTTATAAATTTTAATTCAAATTAATTAAGATCAAAAAAGGAAAATTTCCTCTAACTTATCTTTGCATCATATCTTTAAGGGTCATAAAATGTGATTTATAAGGAGCTCATTGATAAAATTCATAATATGATAAAAGGTTAAGAATAAAAATCTTTTTCTCTTGGGGGTAGACTCATTCTCATAAAATACATCTTTAATACTATCCCCCTTTATTAGTTAGATGTGATCTCCCCCACTGAGTGGGCTTATGATAGAACTAGGGTTACTCTGAATAATTTGTTTTGGTTTTATTAAAAATTAATATGATTTGAACTTCTTGGAATAAGATTGATGATCCTTAGTCTGAGGGTGCTCTTGATATTATGGTTTGGTAGCTCCTCACCATACTCTTTCCATCAAGCTTTGGTCTAAGTTTAGGACCTCCAATTCTTTATGAGCCAAAATTCTTAAGGCTAAACATTATGCTATAACCCACCCTTCTAAAATTAATTCTAAAATTACTAATTCACTTGTTTTGAAAAGAACAATTGATAAAAGGGATATCATGGAAAACCTTTTGAATTGAGATTTAGTTTTTTTATCGATCTATAATGGAATCTGTGTAATGTACGAGTCTTTGTTTATGAGATCCTTTAGTCAATAATTACAGGGTGACTACTGTAATATTCCAAAATTGATCTCTCATCAGGACGGAAACCTAGCCATATTTTTCTCTGAAGATGAAATCACAAAACTAGTAACTCATTGTGAACTTACCTTATTAGGTAAGTTCACAAGGGAAAAACCTAGTTTTTGTCAAATTTATGCTTTCTTCAAATGACTTAAACTTGTAGGGACTATTTCCATTTGACACTATGATTCCCTGTGAGTTATTAGAAATTTACCTCCAATATGGATTATGCACATCTTTTTGCTAAAATTTCTTTTGATATTTATAGTAAGGTTATAATATTTTACAAGAAGAATCCTCATGTTAGTGCAACTTTTGATATTTTGGCTACTCCTGTTTGGATTAAGTTGTTGGGACTAAGGTTACAATATATTGGAAAAAAAAGCTTTTTATAATTAGCAAAGCTATTGTGTGGTCTTTACAACTTGATAAGAATATGACAATTCAAAGGAATATTGTTGTGCCCAAGATTCTTGTTGAAATAAATATGTTGAATAAACCACCAAATAATATTTGGTTAGGCTCTATTAATAAAGGGTACTTTCAAAAAAAAAAGAAAGAGAAGTTGCTTCTTTTTGTGAACATTGTTCTACATTTGAGCATTATATTAGATGATGTCCTATTTAAAATGAAAAAAATATTATGCTTTTTATTGATCTCATATATATTGAGAATAAAAGAGGTTCTTGAGAAGTGTAATACAGACTCCCCTTATATCAGCTTGTACCATCAGCTACAAATGTTATTGCTCCTTATGGTATGGCAGACCCATTTGAATTAGAGAAAGATGTCGGTCTAGATAGAGGGGGCAATTTTAGTTTTGGAAAATTTTGGTAATGGGTATGACGTGGAAGGATCAAAAGGCCAATTTAATGTTACCATAATTCATCCCATTGCTAACTCAAATGCATTTGGATCTGAATCTAGATTTGTTATCAAGTTAAAGATTTATGCCAAGTAGGCTTGATGTACCCATGCATGAAGAGAACTCCACTAACTCTCAATTGGGTTCTGCCTCTATTGATGCCAGTAGTTTGGAAAACTTAATTTATGCAAGAGGCTTTTTAAAGTTTAATGAAGTTGCTTGTCTTCATAATGATGTTTTGCAGAACTCTAATGCCGGTTTGATAAGTTTGCAAACTAGAAGTTTCTTGAATGACAATGTGATGGGGTAAAATGAAGTTATATTATGTGAAATAGAGGTTTAAAATAATGCTCAGAAACTCTTCTCCTCTACCAAAAATGTAAATATTAATTTGTCTCTTGATAGCTTTACAGTTCTATTGATATAAAAGTAAGCAACAAAAGTAAGTGCCTAGAAGCACTGTTAATACTGGTTTTTTTCGTTCTAAATTAAAGGCTACAATAGGAATGACCAAGAGTTAACTGATTAATTTTTTAATTTGGAATACTAGAGGTATTGGAAAAGCCCCTTTTAAAATAGGTTTAAACATATAACCCTTAAGATTAAGATTTATATGACTATCATCATTGAACCTAAAATCGACCCTAATAGTTGCCAAAAAATTTGTTATTTTGCTAACTTTCAGAATATTCAGGCATTTAACTTAAATAAAATGTGGGCCTTTTAGAAAGAGGGTCATAATGTTCAAATTCATAATGAATGGAACCAAGAAGTTCACTTAAGAGTTCATGCTCCTAATGCATATTTTATGGTTAGTTTTTCTTATAGGAGTAATGTAACAACCCTAAGTTGTTACCCTGCTAATCTATAGTCAGAGTAATCATTTATTTTGATCTCATTGCTTTTAGAACATCAAATGAAAACTATCCTAAAAATTTGAAGTTCATTGGACTCCTCTAAATCCAAAATAATATTTTGATCAGTCTAGATACCCTAGTCTTGACCAAAAATATTTTAATCTCAAAATTAAATTCTGATTGCATTTTGAATTCCGCACCCCCAAATTAGCTTAAGATAAAAATTTGGTACAATTTGGAAATCATTTAGGCCATAATTCACATTTAATTAAAATGGTCTAATTGCATAAAAGGGTTTCTAACAATTTGATTTTGCAAATTTACCCTTATACCCAATTAAACGGTCGGGATCCGCTGTGCAGACCGCGGGCGATCTGCTGCGGAGCCCGGGTCACATGACAGCGGAGTCCCGCACATCTAGCCATCGTGACTTTTCAACCAGCAGTCAGGATTTGATATCGCTAGACCGCGAATTCGTCGTCGGATCCATCCCGTGGATCCTATGGCCAAGATCGCTCCCGCGATCGGCCATTAGGATCTGAGCGATTCCAGCCGTACCGCCATCTGATCGATAGATCAGACGGCATTCGAAGGTCCCGGCACTGTGGACCTTCGTCTTGGCCACTCTCGCGCCCGACAGGGAGAATCCCCGTACTGCCAGCTGCCGACCTTGTCCCCCACTCGCACCTCCAGCTCAGCAAGTCGTTGCTGATCCTCCCGTATCCGCTAGGTGATCCATTCGGGCCCCGTGGCCCTGCTGAGCTCGAAATAGAATTTCAAGAGGTTGGCCATGGCCCGATCCATCCAAGCCTCAGCAGCCCAATTCGCCCCTCCAGAAGCTTCCCACTCCTCTGCTAAGGCTATAAATAGCCCTAGCCTCGCTTCAATTGACCCTTGCTGATCAATTGAAGCCTCTATCTTCCTTCCGCCATTGCTGCCTCCCGAGCTTGCATAGGAGATCTGACAGACTGTAAATACATGTCTGCGCTTGCACGCAAGTGTACGTGGTCTGAAGTAATAAGTGGAAAGTGTGACTTTCTGGGAATTTATCGAACCACAGAGAATAGGTTGATTTGGCACTAAAGTATATCTATTCTCACTAATATTTAAGCTATAGTTTATATTGGTTGGTTGGTCTAAAAATTAGCATGAATATTTACTAAGTAAATAACAAGATTTAAAAAAAGAGGAGAGTTGGGCCCATCCCACATGCAATGATATAATACTTGTGTGGATTTATTTCTCAAGCTTTATCATTTAGTTTAATTGAAATCAAGTGCACATTGTTGTCCTTTAGTCTAGCTCAAAGGCTTACAAGTTCAAATCTCGTGCACAAAATGAACTCACATTCCATTCTACTTTAGCACAAAGATTCTTATAAGATTCTTGAAAATTAAAGTTAATTCATTTTCTCCTTATTTAAGGAGAGTTTAAATTTTCTTAAATCTCAAGATCTCACAAGCATTGATTTCCACTACGAGCATCACTTCGCATCTCATATAGTTGAGATGAGAGAATCACATGTTGGGCTCAATGACTAAGTCACTTAGTTCATGAGCACTCAACACTTCATTTCTCAATCTCAATTATGTGGAGCTAAGGAGCTCAAATAGTGGGTCTTAGCATCACTTGCATCAACTATTTGGTTGAGCTTAGATTGAGGTGCATTGAGCTCAAGATCCTTCTCACATGGTTCTAAGCGTCCATGCACTCAAAATCTAGCATCCCGCCAAAGGTGAGCTAAGGAGCACAAGACTATTAGATATTAGATTCTTTAGTTCTTTTCTTATAAACACATCAAGACTAATTTGATAGAAATTTCTTAGTAAGACATTTAAATCACAATTGCATCATGCTTGAGGAAAAACATTAACACAATAATATTATATCATGCAAAATGTGACTTCATCCCAACTCTCCCCAAGGGGAGTTTAGATACTCATTACACAAGAAAATAAGGAAAACACATACATAGCAAAAGACCCTTTCATGGTTACTAAAAAGAAAATACAAGATTGAGTTTAGAAGATACTAGGAACGCTCCGTAGAAGTTTTCCGGGATTCTTCTTCTCCTTCTAATTACCTTCTCCTTAGGATGTTAGTGCTGCCTTTTTCCTCTTCTCCCTTTGCAAAAAACTTGCTTTGTCACCCTTGGGGAGTTCTCTCTTCCTTTGGCTCTCCTCTTTACTTAGGAATTTCTTGCTAAAATTATGAACCCTCCTCTAGTCAAGAGGAGGGGTATTTATAGGAAGGGGGGCTGCATGCTCCTCCTCATAAGCAACCAAATTTCTCCTTTAAAAATAATGAATTCATCATTGCATTAATTTTTAATTTAGGGTGAGGTGACAATAATCCCATTTTTTTAGCCACACATCACCTCAAAGCTTTACAAAAATGACTATTGCAGGATATGGTGGATGGAGACAGTTTTCAGGATAGAGGTCATGTCTCTAGCCGCATTAAATGCTCTGATTGGAAAAAAATTCGGCGGGCCGCTGCAAGCGCGCTGCTGCATGCCTTAGTTCCTAGCAATTCTAACCAAGTCCTCCGCTGTAGACCACTGTAGCGCATGACCGCGCGCTGTAGCGGGGAATTCTGCAAAAAACACTGTTCAATTAGTTCTTTTTCCCGATTGTATAGAGTAATATTTCCGCAGCCGACTGCTGCAACGAAAAGCGCGCGACCGCGCGCTGTTGCGGGGAATTCTGTAAAAAATATTGTTCAATTAGTTGAGCAGCCCGAATTATTTAACCAAGTCTTCCGCGGCAAACTGCTGCAGCGCGCGATACACCGCTGCAGAGCGCGACCGCGCGCTATAGCGGTGAATTTTGCAGAAAACACTATTCAATTAGTTGAGCCCCATTTAATAATCATAAATATTTCCACGATACACCGTTGCAGTGCGCGACCGCGCGCTGTAGCGGTGAATTCTGCAGAAAGCACTGTTCATTTAGTTGAGCCCCCCATTTAATAATCATAAACATTTCCGTGATAAGCCGCTGCAAGCACGCGACCGCGCGCTGTAGCGGTGAATTCTGCGAAAAATACTATTCAATTAGTTGGGGGCCTGTTTAATATGGTTTAAATGTTTCCGCTGCAGCTAGCGGCGATACGCGACCACGCGCTGCAGCGCGCTGTAGCGGAATATTTTGTTATATTTTTATAAAATTGCAGAAATGCCCTAGAGCTCCTTTGGAATCCAATTTCTGAAAAAGATATATAAATTAGATTTAGAAACAACAAAAAAATATCTTAAATAAATGAATTTTTCCTTTTATTTTAGATGTAATTTATGAATTCATCAAGATCTCTAGGTGTTCCCAGCGTGCGTACCGCTGATAGGAGAGTCTCCTGGCATTCAGGAACTCTCAAGAGGAAGCTCAGCAAACCTGGCATTACCCCTGTGACATCTGCAAGTCCCTCAGCAAAACCAGGTACCCCAGCTTGCTGGTTTCGAGCCAATGAGGCTCGAACCCTCTTCAATTTGATTCGTATGCTTGTGTATTGTCATTTCAAACCTAATGTGATCGTAGCTAGGACCTAAGCTAGCCCTGATCGATCGATACGATCGATCGGGCTAAGTCCCGTAAGGACCACCTCAGTCGAGTAAGGACCCGGCGATCCAAACTATCCCAGACTCCCAGACCAAAGGGCTTCGATCCGCCTCACCTCCCTGATGGTGTAGGGATCGAGCCCCGGGTCCGGTGTGGTCTCCATGGGGAGAATTGCCTCCCATAGTAGCTCCATAAGAGGAGCTCTCAGGTGAGTAAGGTCCGACCGATCTGGACCATCTCACAGGGGGCTTCGGGTCCCATTCGATGCGCCTGACCATGGTGAACGTATAGCGATCGATCGTCGGTCGTGCCATGGTCCGGATGCACCAGAATTGGCCGATTAGGGTTTCCCTAATCGGGCGACCCCGTCAGGACGGAGGCTTGGGGACGAAGCGTTGTACGGGTCGGGCCGACCCGTGACCCGCGCAGTGCGACAGTCCCGGGTCTTCGGGCTTCGGTCGACCTGCGCGGTTTGGCTAATGGGACAAGCCCATTTATATTAAATCCGATTAATTGGAATTATTTTCCTTAAGGAAAATAATCCAATTAATCTAATCAAAGGAAAATTAAATCAAAAAGATGCAAAATGTATTATTTGAATAACTTTTAATCCACTGGTCCAAACCTTATGATATCATATATGAAATTGATCATAAAATCATCAGAAATCTGAATATACAATAAAATTTTACATCTGAAGATTATATTTTCCATTATTGCCTAATTACAGCAGAACTTAATTAGGGTGATTTAGTAATTATACTTAACCAAATTACATGTTTAGGGTGCCATTAGTTTACTTATGATAAGTAGAATGCATGTGATAGGTGAATTATTTTTCTGAGTTCTATATTTCAAATTATGCCATAATCTTGTTAAATTATAATTAGTGAAAATTAGAGTTTATACATATTGAATCTTAGCAAACTTAGGCCCTGATTAATTATATTATTAAGTAGGACATGTGTGCAAAATTTCAAACAATTTTGATGGCTAGATTATCATTAAGTGTTAATCCATTTGAGTAGATTTAGGGTTTGATTAACACTAATTACTTTCTATTTTCATGAACATTTCTATTATTATGCTTCATAATAGTAGGTTAAATGTATTAAAAACCATACATATTGATCCATAATGCATAACTTGAATAAACCAAAAAGTTGGTAATCTTAACTTCCTTAATTAACTTAAGAAGTCTTAAGACTTTAATCAAGCTATTAAGACTTGATCTAGGCCTGAGATTGCCACCAATAACACACTATTAACTCATTGATTGATATTGTTCATTAATCAAACACATGATCTTAATTGAATAAGAATAGGGGTCAAACCCTAATCTACTTTATTAAGGTCCAAATCCTTAAAAGCCTTAACTAAAGCAAATTGATTATAAGGTAATTAACTTGACATTTCTCCAATAATACATCTGATTTTATGTTGACTTTAAACATTTGAATTAGACATGATAAGGTTATTAATAAAGACATATGATTGCTTAATCTGAATCAAATCTTTAGATCCTAGATTCTCTCCTAAATAAGACTATTAGCATAAGAAGATTAATAAATTCATATTGATTGAACAAGTGATCTAAAACTTTAATAACATTCTTGATTTAAACCCCATAATCTTAGATTAAGCTGTGATCAGATGACTTAATCATCTGATCTGATCATTCTAAACCTAACTATGAAATAGAACCTAAAACGTGAATATCAGAACTTAGAATGGGAGATCTTAAGCATCTCTTCATAAGATCGCCTTGGAATATTTAAAAGACCTAAATTACCTACACTTTGAGGTAGGAGAACTTGTATGACTCATTGAGGTAGAAGCTTAGATGATCCCTTAACCTTAGAGTTGATCTTAATCTATCGTGGTAGAAACCACTTAAGACCTTAGAATGATACTTCTCCTTGTGGTATAATCCATGTTGAGTGATCCTTGATCACATTTTAGTGAAACCTTGTATAGGACTTACCTATTTAGTATAGGCCTTTATAGTCTCGATCATTCCTTGATTTATTAAGTAGACTCGTTTGAACCCCGATTATTGAACGGTGTAGTATAGTACACCCATATTACTGGTTCTCCAATAGTATCCGGGATTAGTTGATTTATTCTAATGGTGACTTATGAGCAGGTGCTATCCTATGAGATTAGATGAATACAGTCCCATTAGAATAAATCATTCAAACTTAAGAGTGTATTGAACGGGTATTCATTCCTTAGTTTGATTGAAATAAAAATTGCCAACGGCGCAATGCCTCTTAGCAAAGGCCGCTTCAATAGGTGTGGCTCAAACAAACTAAGTAATGAGGTTCACCTTCTTTAAGACACTAATTATGGTGCTGAGTAAGTGATGAGAATCATTTTTCTTGCAAATGTGCTAAATATGTGTATACGATCATTCCATCTAGTGATCTTTAATTAAATCTGTAACTTTAACTAATTATTGTTCTAGAAGCTAGGAGACATAATCATTTAGCAGAATTCTGCATAGTGGAGACTTAAAATTCATTATCCTGCATTCCAAGTTTTCATGGATTTCTGGATTTTATCCATATAGCATAGAAGCATGGGCATAAGCATAAGCATGAGCTTGAAGCATCATCTCAGTAGTGACACGTGAGTATCAGTGACAAATTATAGGTTACGGAATGTTACATATACAGACTGGGAAATTTTAGGGTGCATCTGTATCACCGTACTATCTTCCCAACTATGTGTATATGTACATTGGACCGTACTACTCATAACCTTTCAGTGATAGTTCTGTTATATATCCGTGATATACCATACTCTGGCATATTTGGTACATCTTTATAGTGATATATAGTACATCATCTGATATTCCTTTCACATTGATTTTTGTGCATTTAACATTTTTATTTACTTTCAGTATTTAGCTTTTGATGCAGTTTTCCTCTGTTTAGTTTTTAGAGTTGCAGTTACTTAGTATTTTTTCTCAGCTTTTCTTCAGCTTTCTTTACTTTATTATCTATTGCATTTACTTTCTTACTGCATAGTTAGTTGGGATGTGTTAGACTTCTTGTCTAGCATGGGGTACTTTTGGGATCTGGCATTTTGCTAGATCCCGAGCAGCTTGTGGAGATAGGACAGGAGACCTTGCAGGAGATCCAAGAGAAGTACGTAGAGCCCTAGAGGATCTGTCTGCCTCCTTTTACTTTTTGCCCTATTTAAGTATACTTTACTTTTCACATGCTAAATCCTTTTGTAATAATTCTGGATGTACTTTTTCTTCTCTTTTCTGAGACGAATGTTTACATACTGCTCTGTAATAAATGTATTTTGGATGATATGCTTTTAGCTTCCGTACTCTGTTATACTACTATACTTAGTATTGTGATGTGATCAATATACTGGAAATGCTGATATATATTGACAACGTATATTGGTTCCTTACTTGTTTCTTTAAATCCAATATACGTATTAGCCTAATACTTAAGATAGGCATTCTACTCTTATCTTAAGTATTGGCTATCGACCCTATTCTTAGGTTCGAGTCAGCAGCCTTCAGTATGGCTCAGTCTTCTAGCCTATTCGGGAAGACGAGTTTTGCTTGTTCTCATCCTCCCAAGTAGCGCACTGCTCCGTCACCGATCTAATTTACTACTTGTAAACTCTTACGCACTGTGATGGAACGGGGCGCTACAAGCAATCTCGGAATGAAAAGACAAACTATTTGGCATTTTCAAGTCTTGTAGCAATAGTAACCTCCCTTGGCTGGTGGAAGGGGACTTTAATACGATTCTTATGCATAATTAATACAAGGGATACACTCATTAACACTAACTTTACACTTTCAAATACAAGGTTTGGACAGAATCTCCTTCAATTTATAAGTGTTTTTGTTCCATTTATTTTGTCTCTAGATAGATGAATGTTAGGAGAAAATTTCCAATTTTTGGAATGAAAATTGTCCCTTTTATGGGATAATAAAGTTAGTTGATAAATCAAAAGACTCAAATCTTCTTTGACATTCTAGAATAAGGAAAATATTGGGAATACCATCTCTAATCTCTCACCCATCAGGAATTTCTTGTTGAAAATCTTGAAAATATTTATGAAGAAATACCTAATGAGAAGAATATGTGTCATTTCTATTATTAGATCTTATCTATTCAAAATCATAGTGATGTTGAAACTTAATACAAATAGAAGTGCAATTTTAGATGGAACATGAAAGGCGAAAAAACACAAAATTTTATCACTACTAGTTAATAAAGCGACACATTAACAGGCTTGGTGAAATTTGTGCGCATAATGAAAACACTATTATAGACAAAAAATAGTTTACAAACTCTACCGTCAAATTCTTTTATAATCTTTATAATCAGGCTAATGACACCCTACCCCTCCTAATATGATCCCTCATTCTAATATGATTAACAATGATGTTAACGTTTCCCTCAACAAGATTCCAGATGATGTGGAAATAGGGAAGGCTTTGAGTCAAGTTAGATCGAGTTAGCTCATACTTGAACTCAAAATTTTTGAATTGAGCTTGAATTAGACTCGACTCAAACTCAGTTGAGTTTGAATTGAGTCAATTTCGAGTCAAAAAGTTCAAGTTCGAGCCAACTCAATTAAGATTCGAGTTGGAATAGAACTTTATAATATTAACAAACTTATACCAATATCGAAAGAGTTTCTTTAGCACAATGGTAATATGTGGATTTTGTAAGTTGTGTTATTTTTTCTAATAGAAACTCATGTTTTAATAAAAAATGCAAGATTTTGGCTTTGGGAAGATTCAAACCCAATGCCAAACAATAAAAATTAGTCACCTTAACCATAATGCCATGTAAGAAGTTTTGTAATTTGTATATGTTTAATGATTTTATACATTTTTTGTGACTCAGGACCAGTTTGAGTTTAGTCAAGCCTAGCTTGAACCCCACTTAAGCTGGTTTCTAATCAAGCCATTCAACTCGGACTCGGCGAGTTTAAGTCGACTCAAAATTTGAGCGAGTTTCAATTTTCAAGTAAAATTGTCAGCCCTATGTGGAGATTTTATTGTTGGTCAAAAATCTCAATGATAACTCTACTCCAGGGCCTGATGGGTTTCATGAAAATTTCTATAAGAAGTTTTGGCACGTTATCAAGGAAGATTGTAGTAATGCTATTAGAAAATTATTTTGCGATCCTTCCTTTCCTAAATTCCTTACTCACAATGCCATTAACCTTGTCCCCCCCAAGGAAAGAATTTCACTTGTGTAGTTTTTTATCATTCTAAATGGTGCCTTTGAATGTTTTTTTAAATCTCATAGAGTCTTGAGGCCATGAGACCCTCTTTCACCCATACATTTGTCTTGGTTATTAATCACTAGCCTAAAATCTTGGATAAAATTTTTCTTGAAGATAACTCATTAAGATTAAATGTTGTGGGTAAGATCTTGGCTTCCCATATGGCTTGTGCTAATGATCTTAGTTTATTCACTAATAGGAACACAACAAGAATGACATTTACAAAAATTGCAATGACAAAATTATTAACAAACTTAATGAGTGTGAATTCAAATATTTATCTTCTGATGGATGGCTAACTTTGATAAAATATGTTCTAATTACCCTTCTTATCTATTGGCTCAATGTTACTACTCTTACTAATTGGGTTTATAATATAATCATTACTATGATTAACATGTTCCATTATATTAGGGCAGTGGGTCTAGATTTAGTCATCCAAATAGGGTGACATTACATATAATGTGATTGAAGTTAGCTTTGGTGTGAGAAACTTCGAGGATATTTATATTGCATTTTCTCCGAAGCTTTGGTGGATGTTATGCATTCCTAATAGTATTTGGATCCAAATCCTTCTAGCTAAATACTATTCTACTAAACAGCCAAGTGTCATTATGCCTAAACCTGTTGAATCCTCTATTTGGAGGAGGATGTTAGAATACGAAAAAACCATGGAACAACTTATTAGTTGGGAGTCCATGGATACTTCTTCCTTTTTAGTTTTTAATTGTTGAGATAAGGCATTCTTGGTCATCATGTGAATGCTATCATTACTACTTTAAAGGTAAATGAGTGCCTAAATTATATTCAGAATAGGAACTAGAACCTTGTAGCCAACATTTTTATTGAAAATCTTATTTAGTCTATCAGAAAATTGACCCTCAAATTTGAAGCTAACAAAAAGCTTGTTTTAATATCTTCATTAATAACCAAGTTTATGTTAATATGACTTGAATTTGACTTGTGTGCATAGCCTGTCAAATTGGGTTGCTTAGATTTCGATTTCTCATATTCAAAGTAGAGCTTAAAGGGATATGGTGGGGGAGAGGGGGGGAGTGTTGTGTTGTGGAGACTTTATTATCTAAAAATAGCACAGGCGTTACAGTGCGCCATAGCGCGCTACTGTAGATTCAAGCCCGAAGCTGATGCGCCACGACGCGCCTCAGTGGTCAGCAGTCGAGAAGCGGGTGCTACCAGCGCGCCATAGCGGAATCAAACGCGGGCGCTACTGCACGCCGCTGCGTGCTATAGTAGATGCAATTTAGAAAGTCGATCGCTATAGTGCGCTGTAGCGGCTGACGGAGTTTTGCTTCGTTTCAGGTCTCGATCGGAAGAAATCCGAGGGGTATTTTTGACTTTTTGGGTTCGAAATGGAGCTAGCTACTTAAGCCTAAGTAGTGGAGGAAAACCTAAGGCTTTAACAATCAATTTTGGAGGCTTGGAGGCTGTGGAGGAGAAGAATCTTAAGCTAAACCCTAGGGAACTGCTGAGCAAGAGAAGGCTTGCTGTTTGAAGAAGAAACTTCAGGAGGGTAGCAACTTCTTCCCTTCTCCATTCTAAGAGTAGAGCTATAGCTGTGTATGCTGAGGTGGTATAGCTCTTTAACTCTGTAAGCCTTGAAGCTTTTTCATAGTAGATTTTCTCATTGGTGTGGCTCCATAGTTTTTCTCAATATTTGGGTTTTCCATGTATATGCTTGTATTTTGGATGATTTGTATGTGCTGTGAATTTTTTGCTATGATTTTGTGATTTCTAAACTAGCTCGGTAACCGTCAACGCACCCCGATCTTCAAAGTCTTTGGACTGGTTTGTTGTTTGCATTACAAGTGCCATTCCGCATTAGGTATCTTGTGATGTGTTATTTTTTAACAACAAGTGGTATCAGAGAGTTACATTCCTTGCCGTGTTGTTAAGGGGGTTTGCTTATTTGAGTGGGAGCCATGGCTGAAGAAATGAGCACAAGATTGAGATGTTTGATGGGTGAACTTTGCATTCTGGAAAATGCAAATGGAGTATTTGCTATACCAGTAGAAGTTGTATCTTCCATTGAAAGGGGCCGACAAGAAACTTGGAACTATGACTGATGAAGAATGGGAGGTTCTTAATAGAACCGCTTTGGGTTTGATTCACTTATCACTATCTTCTTCTGTTGCGTTTAACATTTTTAATAAAAAAACAACTATATATCTCATGAATGCTCTGACAAGGATGTATGAAAAGCCTTCAACTTCAAATAAAGTTTTCCTAATGAAGAGACTATTTAATATAAAGATGATGGATGGGTATTCAGTGATTGAACACCTCAAAGGGTTCAACACTATGACGAGCCAGCTAAGCTCAGTTGGCATCAGTTTTAATGATGAGGTTTGAGCCCTGTTGTTCCTCTCTTTGTTACTGGATAGTTGGGATGGGTTGGTTACAGCCATCAGTAATTCATCTGGAAATATGTCATTGAAGTTAGATGACATCGTTGGGCTAGTGTTGAATGAGGAGGTGTAGAAGAGATCTCATGGAGATGCATTTGAATGGTGAGAGCAGGGGAAGACATGCTGAGAGGAGACATACCAAAAATAGGTCTATGTCTCAACAAGGTAAATCAAGACCCACAAAAGCAAAGCCAGATTGCTAGAATTGTGGGAAGGCATGTCACTTCAAGAAGGACTACCCTACTCTAAAGAAGCCAAGTGGTGGCGATAAGATGTTGAACCCCACTGTAAAGATTTCAACTGAGGAGGATTAGGATACTTTGATCCTCTCACTTGTTAATACGAAGTCCTTGGTTGTGGACTCGGGCGCCTCTTTTCATGCGACTCCATCTAGGAGTGCCTTCAAGAACTGCACCAAGGGTGACTTGGGGAAAGTATATCTTGGAGATGATAAGGTGTGTGATATCATCGACAGAGGTGATGTAGATGTGAAGCTACTAAGCGGCGCTGTTTGGAAGCTAAAGGATGTTAGATATGTGCCTTGTCTAAGAACGAACTTTATCTCAGTAAGCCAGTTAGCTAGAGTAGGCTACATCACTTATTTCACAAGAGACTCATGGAAAGTTACCAAGGGTGCACTCGTTATTGCATGGGGCAGTATGGAAGGTACACTTTACTTGATCAATAAAGTGTTTGACACAATTGCAGCTGCATAGGAGATAGATGCAGATCTATGGCACTAGAGGCTTGGCCATATAAGTGAGAGGGGGCTAAAATCTCTACAGTCAAAAGGGAAGCTCCAAGTGCTAAAATTAGTGGATTTGAATTTCTGTGAAGACTGTGTGCTAGGCAAGCTAAAGAAAGTTTCATTCTCTAAAGTTGGAAGGGAGCTCAAAAGCAAGAAATTGGAGTTTGTACATTCAGATATATGGGAGCCAGCTCCTACATCTTCCATAGGTGGAGCAACATACTTTGTCACCTTCATTGATGATCATTTAAGAAAGGTATGAGTTTACTTTCTCAAACATAAATCTGATGTATTTGATGTGTTTGGAAAGTGGCTAGCTTTGGTGGAGAATGAGACCGGGTTGAAGCTGAAATGCTTAAGGTCTAATAATGGTGGCGAGTACTGTGATAAGGAGTTCAAGGAGTTCTATGCCTTGAGAGGAATCAAGAGGTAGTTTACAGTCCCTAGAACACCACATCAAAACATTGTTGTAGAATGGATGAAACGTACAATCACAGAGATAGCCAGGAGCATGAGATTGCATGCAGGTCTCCCAAGGCAGTTCTGGGCTGAAGCCGTTAATACGGCTGTATACTTAATCAATAGGGGACCTTTCATACCCTTGAATGAAGGGATCCTCGTAGAAGGTTGGAGTGGAAAGGAGGTGAAGTTGAACCACCTTAAGGTATTTGGTTGCTCATCCTATATGCACATTGATGTAGGATTTAAGAACAAACTTGATGCAAAGGCGATCGAGTACACATTTGTTGGATATGGTGTGGGTGAGTTCAGATATTGATTCTGGGACAATCAAAACCAAAAAGTCATCAAAAATAGGGATGTCACTTTCAATGAAAGTGAGATGTACAAAGATTGTATGGGAGTCAAGATTGACTCCAAGGATGCTTTAGATGGAGAATTCTGACACATAGAGATTGATGATAGCGCTGAGCCATATGTTGGAGAAGCTCAAGAGGGTGTCAATGTTGAACCATAGACACCCATGTTAAGAAGATCCACACGAGTATCTAGACCACCATAGAGGTACTCTCCTTTTTTGTTCTATTTATTACTAATAGATAGTGGTGAATGAGAAAGATTAGAAGAGGTACTCTTCAAGTTGAAGATTCAAGCAAGTGGGAGGCTACCATGAATGATGAAATAGCATCACTCATGTCAAATGGGACATGGGAGTTGGCACCCTTACCAACTGGAAAGAAAGCTCTTTAAAATAAGTGGGTTTATCGAATGAAGGATGAGATGAATGGAAGCAAGCGCTACAAGGCGAGACTTGTAGTTAAGGGTTTCCAGCAAAGGCATGGGGTCTACTACAATGAGATCTTTGCTCTAATTATGAAGATGACAACCATAATGGCTGTACTGAATTTAGTTGTAGTTAAAGATTTGCATATAGAGTAAATGGATGTTAAAACTGCATTCCTTCACGGAGAACTGGAAAAAGAGCTTTATATGCAACAGCCTAAAGGGTATAAGGCTCAAGGGAAAGAGAAGTTTGAGCTAGTGTGCAAGCTCAGGAAAAGCCTCTATGGTTTGATGCAGGCACCAAGGCAGTTGTACAGAAGGTTCGACAAGTTCATGTTAGAATCAGGGTACAAAAGATGCCAGGCGAATCATTGCTATTACATAAAGCAGTGTAAGTCCTCTTATATCATTCTATTGCTGAAAGAGCAGATGTCAAGGGAATTTGACATGAAGGACTTGGGGCCGGCTAAGTAGATTCTTGGAATAAAAATTCATAGGGAAAGAAGTGCAGGAATTCTGAAGCTATTGCAGATGGATTATATTGAAAATTCTTTGGAAGTCTCCAAGTGGGAGATTGTTGTGTTGTGGAGACTTTATGATCCAAAAACAATATAGGCACTACAGTGCGCCACAGCGTGCTACCGCAGATTCAAGCCCGAAGCTGAGGCACCATAGAGAGCCTCAGCGGTCAGCAGTCAAGAAGCGGACGCTGCAGCGCGCCACAACAGATTCAAATGCGGGCACTATCGTGCACCGCAGTGCACTGTAGAGCGCTCCAGTAGATGCAAGTTTGAAATGCGGGCGCTACAGCGGGCTGTAGCACGCTCTAGCGGATGCAAATTTGAAAGTCGACCGCTATAGCACGTTGTAGCGGCCGATGGAGTTTTGCTTCATTTCAGGTCTCGATCTGAAGAAATCTGAGAAGTATTTTGGACTTTTTGGGTACGAAATGGAGCTAGCTACTTAAGCCTAAGTAGTGGAGGAAAATGACAGGCTGTAAATACACATCTGCGCTCGTACGCAAGTGTACATGATCTAAAGTAATAAGTGGAAAGTTTGAGTTTCTGGGATTTATTGAGCCACAGAGAATTGAATGTTTTGTTAAAAGGTATATCTATTATCACTAATGTTTAAGCTATCGGTAACTGGTTTAGATTGGTTCCACAATGAGCAGAACAATCACTTAGTAGAAAATAGTCAAATAGAAAGAAGAGGAGAGTTGGGTGTCTCCCACATGACATGATATATTACTTAAATATGATGCCTCCTCAAGCATTCATCTTTCAGTCACTTTGATTTTAATCAAGTGCACATTGTTTTTTTTCTTTGAGGTTTATCTCAAAGATTTACAAGTTCAAATCTTGTGCTTGAAATGAACACACAGTCGATTCTATTTCAGCACAAAGATCTTTATAAGATTTTAGGTTTGTAGTTTTTATCTCATCTCTTGATCATGGAGATGAGGGTTATTAATTTTTAAGATCTTATAAGCATTGATTCCACTAATAGCATCACACCCATCACACATAGCTAAGATGAGGGGTTGAATTCACTGGGCTCATTGACTATGTCACCTCATTCATGAGCACACAATTATTCCATTCCCTCTCTCAAGTATGTTGGGCAACGGGGCTCCATTAGTGGGTCTTAGCATCACATGCTCATCCCATTAGTTGAGCTTAGATTAAGGTGCACTAAAATCGAGAGCTTTCTCATATAGTTCTAAGCTCTCGTGTACTCATAAATCTAGCATCTAAACCAAGGTGAGCTATGGAGCACAAGACACATTAGTCTTTTGATTCACATTTAAGTCCAATAATAAAAGTATACATCTCTTTAGCAAGGCATTAAGATCACAATCTTTACTAACACTTGAGGAAAACTCATACATTTATAGTAACTATCAAAACATGTGGGATTACCCCAACCCCCCCAAGGGAGGTTTAGCTCTCCATTACAAAAGAGATGAAAAGAACACATACATGGATAAAGACCCTTTCATGATCAACTAAGAAGGAAAATTCAAAACAAGAGTTTAGAAAATACTAGGAACGTTCTTTGGAAGTTCTCTGGACTCTTCTTCTCCTTGCTTGAAGTGCCTTTTTAGGTCGCTAGTGCTGCCTTTCTCCTCCTTCTCCTTAACAAGTTGAGCTTCTCCACCCTTGGGTAGTTTTTCTTCTCTTCTATGTAGCCCCTTTCTTTACTTAGTGAAGTGAGCAAATTTGGGAACCCTCCTCTAGTCAAGAGGAGTGATATTTATAGATGAGGGGCTGCTTCTTCCTTCTTCATTTCAAAATTCAGCAAATGCCTCTTAAAAATCTAAGCAATGATGGCAAAATCCACTTGATGGATGAGGTGATAAATTCTTTCCATTGTTTTAGCCATTACATAACCTCAAAGATCATTTTCTCAATTAAAAATGGAGCTGCAGCAGGAGGAATGATGGCTGGAGACAAGAGGCTAGTTAGGTGTCTTGTCCCAGTCGCAATTAATGCTTTTGCCAGATAAAATTGTGGCGGACCACTGCAGCATCGCATAATGCGCTGCAGCGTGCGATCGAGCTCATGGTTAGCAAATGAATCTGCTACAGCGCGCGATCGCCCCCACTTTTCGCAAGGCATTCCGCTGTAGCACGCTGAAGCGCCAGCATTTCGCAAAATGCCCCGCTGCAGCGCGCGATTGCGCCCGCGATTTGCAAAATGACTCGTTGCAGCACGTTGTAAGCTCATAAATGACTCACTGCAGCGCGCTGCAACAGCTTCCTTAAGAAAAAATTGGAAAATTGCTAAAATGGCTAAGAATTCATTGGATAAGCATTTTTCCTGCAAAGATAGATAGAATTTGATTAAGGGAACAATTTTGAGATAAGAAATGAATAAAATGTTCCTTTATTTGAGAGATAATTTATGGATTCATCACACTCCCACACTTAAATTCTTGCTCGTCCTCGAGTAAGCCTAAATGTACTTTTCTATTTTTTAGGTATGATAGTCGACAAAAGATATCAATTTAGATTTTGATTTGTAAGTCAAGGCATGTACTTAACTGAAATGATTAAGATATTCTAACTTTGGATATGAAGCAAGGTCATTCAGTTAATCTCCAAGTATTTAATTTTTATGCTTGTTACTAGGTCATGAGGAAGGTTCCATGAAAAACTTAGACTAGAGAAGCAGTGAATACTCAAGAGTTTTGTGCCGTATGTGCTATTTTTTATGAATCACAAAGATAAAATATTAAAAGAGATATATTTTTCATCATTTTTTTTATTTCTTATATTTATGAGAGATATTTTTCATCATCCTTTTTATATTTTTCTCTTTTCATTCTTAGAGAGAAATACTATTCTTCATCCCCAATTCACGTCTTTATGATCATGAAGTCCTATGGGAGCCTAGCACACACTCTTTTAGAGTACTCATCATAATCTCTAGTCATTAGTCTAATGCTTTCCCCCACAGTTAGTTCATAGTATTGACTTAAATTTTTGGAGATTCGATTAACCTTAATTCATTCCTTAGTTAAAAAGTTTTAATATTATCAATGCATTTGATCACTTTTTGTTAAGCACCTTTTTATTCATTTCATTTTCTTTTTGATACTTTTGTGACTCGTATATCTTAAAAAATTTAGAAAACTTTTATCATCTTTAAATACTAGAAAAATTTGAGAATATGTGAATCCAAAATTTCATTCCTCAAAAACAAAATAAAACACACTAAAGGGAAAAGTACAAAAACAACTAATGCAAATAAAAATAAAAAGAAAAGGCATAACCTATTTAATTGCGGGTCTCCTCTTCTTCTTTTCTTCTTCTTCTTCTTCTTCTTCTTCCACGTAGGCGAATTCACAAGGGTAGCATGAGTCAGGAATGGGTGCACCGACAGGTGGTCATGGCAACACAGAAGGGTCCGGTCCTCCTTGCAAGCTCCAGTCCTCAAACATCAGTCAAAGGACTTCATGACATTCGGACTGAAACTGGCGCTACTGAATGAGTTCTTGTTTAAAGAACCGCATGTCAGTGGCTAGGGCCTTGCTAAGATCAGCCTGCTGATTGTGGAGGCGCGCAGCAACAACTTGTTGGTGAGAGATTGGTCGGACGGCGTGGATGTTTCCCCTTGCTCGCCCCTCCTTTTCTTGGGCAGCTTCCGTTCACTAGCCCGGGCGTTCAGATTTAAAGGTGTAAGGGTGGTGCCGGGGGAAACGACGATATCGGAGGAGAGGATCTTGACCCCTTGGGCCTCGCAAAACCCTGGTATCAAAGACCCGAAGGCCAATGTAGCGCAGGGTCCCTTGAGATCCTTCAAAAGCTGCTCAAATAAATACTCGAGATGCAGATCTGGCTTGGCCTAACCAATGAGCACATGAGGAGTGCTCTGGCATGGGTCACTTCAGTTAAGTGACTCGTAGGCATGATAAAGCTGGAAATGAAAACTAGCTATGCACTACTTGTATCTGTTAATTCAGAACGAGGAATGTTGGCTAATCCTCCCTCCCAGTCAGTGTTTTTATGGACGAGTTCAGTAACGAGATCAAGGGAGTCTTGGTGAGACTCCAAGAGTTCAAGGTAAAAACATGTACTTACCTCCCCTAGCTTATAGAATTACTCAATTTGAGCAATCCCAAGGGTGACACCCTTACTTCTGCAAAAGATCCTTTGTCCAGCCGCATTAATAACATTTGCATAATTCTCCTGGGCTATAGATGGGTACGTTGGAGATCTTTTGGTCACCAACTCCCTCCATCCCCGAGGGTCAATGTGTTCCACCGGCACGGGCAAGTAGCCGCTGAAGCTGTTCTCCGGAATTAACTTTCGCTGAGAAGTTATGGATAAAAATTGGTGCTTGGCTTCAGCAGATGAGAACCTTTTCTTGTTAAAGGTTCCCTCAGAAGAAGAAGCTTCAACCTCCTTTCTAGGAATCGCTTTCTTGCCGGAAGACATGATGAAGAAGTTGGAGGAGAGCAGAAATTTGTTAGGGAGTAAGAAAACTTAGAAGGTGCAAGGATAACCCCCCCCCCCCCCTTGCCTCCCTTTAAATAGCCAAGCATTCAAAGGGAAGAGAGGAATGGTCAATGAGCTTTCCCATGCCATCAATGTGATGATCCATATAAAAAGGGGGGAGGCAGCTTTTTCAGCCCACCTTTTTGACTATATTGGAAACCCAAATATCATAATTTTTTGACTACAGGGATTCCAAGGAGTCAAATTTTTCTGCAGCTGGAGCAGATCGCTGCAGTGCGCTATAGCGGATTTTCTGCTGTAGCACTATATAGCGGAATTTCCGCTACGGCGCGCTATAGCATAATTTCTACTGCGGCGCGGTATTTCTGCTGCAGCGCGCTGTAGCACTGCTCAAATTTTTTTTTTTTATTATTCTTGGGTTGCCTCCCAAGAAGCGCTTAATTTAACGTCTTTAGCTAGACTTGCTAATGATTAAATACTTGGATCTGGAGGTTTCTTCTTCCATATGGTAAAGGTGCTAGAGTGAGCACAACCCTAAAGGTGGCTCAAACCCTCACCCTCTCTTTCTTCCCTCATTGGATCCACTCCTTTGAGTTCTAACTTAGGGGGAGTCTTCTTCTTTCTTTTCCCCCTTCTAGTTTTTCTTTTTCTCACTCCTTCCTTGCTACCTTTCTCCGAGGAAGGAGTTGAGCTATTATCAGAATTTCTTTCTTCTAACATAAGATTTTCAAGAACATCATCTACCCAAATTCTTTCTTCTCTCATTTTCTTCCTTACCTCTTCTTATATTTCTCTTTGTTTAAAGATGGTAGGTTTTAGGTCAATGACTTCAGATTTCCCTTTGATTTTTATATTCATCATCCCGCGGCCTATGTCAATAATAGCTTTTATACTCATAAGAAAAGGTCTCCCAAAAATGATTGTGGAATTCTTATTCCATCTATCTCACTCACACACCACAAAATCAGTAGGAATGATAAAACTCCCCAATTCAACTACAATATTCTTAATGACACCTAGAGGGGTAAGGGATTCTAGATTTGCAAACTCTAGAATCATGAAGGTGTACTCCATTCCTCATACCTTTAGATGTTCGTAAATGTGGTAAGGTATAACGTTGACTGAAGCACCAAGATCACACAAGGAATCTACCAATACTTCATTTTTAATTATTCACGGAATCCTCAACCTCCCGGGGTCTTCACATTTCGGAGCTGTGACCTTCTCACATTTTCTGTGCCCCTTTCCCTCCCGATCCTCTAGCTCTCTCTCTATGGTACTCATTTTATCAGTATTAATCCCCCCATACGCCACTTCCAAATGAATCACACTCACCAGTTCCCTTAGATTCACCTCAGTGGAACAGGGTAGAGCTCCTTGCTGCCGAATGGTCAGCTGCTTGAAGATCTGCCCCAGTTGGGTTTCTATGTTCCTAAGGGATGCTTCTATCCCTTGGATAGAAGCATCGTGACGAGTGATATGGCTTCGATGCGGCGCATGAATTGGATAGTTTCAACTTTGAAGGAGTTGGAAGCTCCTTCCAATTTGGGTGGTGAATGTTATGGTTAATTCCATTATTTTTACTCCCTGATGGTTTGTTGAACTCCCCCCATATTGATTTCTATTGTTATTATTTTACTCCACAAAAAATTAGGGTGGTTTTCCCACCCTAGATTATAGGTATTGGAGTAAGGGTTATTCATTGTGTATTATTTCTTAGATTATTCACTTGTTAGGTATTCATTTGTACGAAGAGGTTATTTAAATTACAATGTTCACTATGGTGTTTACCTCCGCACAACTCACATTGTATTTCAAGAACAGCATTAACATTCATCCTCTCTATTTCTTATTGTAATTCTGTATTGATTAAATTTGTTCACCTTCATGGATTCTTTTTTTAAGCCTTTTAGAAGGCCATTGGTATGCATTATTAGCCATATATTTCAAGAGGACGTAAGCCTCCTCTTGAGTTTTACTACTAATAGAGCAGCCGCCCTGGCTGCATCGAGTGAGTGTCCTTGTAGGAGCATTCAAACTATTGTAAAAGGTTTGCACTTGCATCCACAGGGAACCCATCATGTGGGCAATGCCTTAGGCATTCCTTAAATCGATCTCATTCGTCATAGGTGTCTCACCTTCCAACTGAGTAAAGTTGGTTATCTCAATTCTCAACCGAGCAGTTTTGCCGGAGGGAAATATTTGGCTAAGAATTTCTAGCCAAATCATCCCATGTCTGGATCGAATCACTTGGAAGAGAGCTGAGCCAACTGTTGGCTCTATCTCGTAAGAAAATTGGAAATGCCTTAATTTAACTGTCTTCAGAGACGCCGTTAAATCTAAAGGTGTCCATATTTCAAAGAAAGTTAAAATAGTGAATTGGATGGGATCTTCACTGGCTTATCCACCAAACTGGTTATTCTGAACCATACTCATGTTAGAAGGTTTGATCTCAATGTTATTAGCTTCTATATTAAGCCTTACAATTGCATGGGGGATTCCCACTAATGGGAAGTGCATAATCTCTTAGTGCTCTCTCCCTAGGCACCCTTAATGGCTATCCTAATGCTCTCCAAGATTTCATTATTATTCTCCATAATGGCTTGTTGGCTTAACAGAAAATTTTGTTCTCTCCTAACTTGCAAGTAAGTTCTCTCAATTTCAGGCTCGATAAGGTAATCTGTGCAAACTCTTATACTCATACACAACAACAATTAGGCTATCAAGAACAAATATAATAATAGTTCAAAGACTCAGTAATAAGAAAATAAAGTAGAAATTATTTATTAGTACCTATAACAAAAATCAAAAATTAAAATTATATGTAAGAAAATGCTTAAATCACTAGTTACTTATAGATTACCCTTAATACGAAACAATTTCCAATTCCCCGGCAACGGCGCCAAAAACTTGACAGACTATAAATACACGTTTGTGCTCACACGCAAGGTACGTGGTCTGAAGTAATAAGTGGAAAGTTTGAGTTTCCGAGATTTATCAAACCACAGAGAATTGAATGTTTTGTTACTAAGGTATATCTTATCACTAATGTTTAAGCTATCGGTAACTGGTTTAAAATAGTCAAATAGAAGGAAGAAGGGAGTTGGGTGTCTCCCACATGACATGATAGATTACTTAAATATGATGCCTCCTCAAGCATTCATCTTCCATTCACTTTGATTTTAATCAAGTGCATATTATTTTTTCTTTAAGGTTTATCTCAAAGATTTACAAGTTCAAATCTTGTGCTTGAAATGAACACACAGTCAGTTCTATTTCAGCACAAAAATCCTTATAAGATTTTAGGTTTATAGTTTTTATCTCATCTCTTGATCATGGAGAAGAGGGTTGTTAATTTTTAATATCTATAAGCATTGATTCTATTAAGAGCGTCACCCACATCACATAGCTGAGATGAGGGGTTGAATTCACTGGGCTCAATGACTATGTCACCTCGTTCATGAGCACACAATTATTCCATTCCCTCTCTCAAGTATGTCGAGCAACGGGGCTCCATTAGGGGGGTCTTAGCATCACACGTGTCATCCCATTAGTGAGCTTTGATTAAGGTGCACTAAGCTCAAGAACTTTCTCACATAGGTCCAAGCTCTCATACACTCATAAATCTAGCATCTAAACCAAGGTGAGATATGGAGCACAAGACACATTAGTCTTTTGATTCACATTTAAGTCCAACAATAAAATTATACATCTCTTTAGCAAGGCATTAAGATCACAATCTTTACTAAGACATGAGAAAAACTCATACATTTATAGTAACTATCAAAATATGTGGGATTATCCTAACCCTCCCCAAGGGAGGTTTAGCTCTCCATTACAAAAAGATGAAAAGAACACATATATGGATAAAGACCCTTTCATGATCAACTAAGAAGGGAAATTCAAAACAAGAGTTTATAAAATACTAGGACCATTCCTTGGAGGTTCTCCAAACTCTTTTCTCCTTGCTTGAAGTGCCTTTCTTAGGTCGCTAGTGCTGCCTTTCTCCTCCTTCTCCTTAGCAAGTTGAGCTTCTCTACCCTTGGGAGTTTTTCTTCTCTTATACGCAGCCCCTTTCTTTACTTAGTGAAGTGAGCAAATTTGGGAACCCTCCTCTAGTCAAGAGGAGTGATATTATAGATGAGGGGTGCTTCTTCTTCTTCATTTCAAAATTCAGCAAATGCCTCTTAGAAATCTGAGCAATGATGGCAAAATCCACTTGATGGATGAGGTGACATTCTTTCCATTGTTTTAGCCATTACATCACCTCAAAGATCATTTTCTCAATTAAAACGGAGCTGCAGCAGGAGGAATGATGGATGGATATAAGAGGCTGGTTAGGTGTCTTGTCCAGCCGCAATTAATGCTTTTGCCAGTCAAAATTGCGGCGGGCTGCTGCAGCGCGCTATGGCGAAAACAATTTTTGCAAAGAGGCCCGCTGCAGCGCGCTATCACGTTCATTTTTTACAAAGTGACCCGCTGCAGCGCGCTGTGGCGCTAACATTTTGCAAAGCGCTTCGCTGCAGCACGCTGGAATGCCAGCATTTCGCAAAATGCCCCGTTGTAACGCATGATTGCGCCCGCAGTTAGCAAACAAATTTGATGCAGTGCGCAATCGCACCCGCTTTTTGCAAGGCACTCTGCTACAGCACGCTACAGCGCTAGCATTTTGCAAAATGTCCTGCTGCAATGCGCGATCGCGCCCGCAGTTAGCAAACGAATCTGCTACTGCGCGCGATCGCCCCCGCTTTTCGTAAGGCGCTCTGCTGCAGCGCACTGGAGTGCTAGTATTTTGCAAAATGCCCTGCTACAGTGCGCGATCATGCCTGCGATTTGCAAAATGACTCGCTGCGCGGCAGCGGCTTCCTTTAGAAAAATTGGAAAATTGCTCAAATGGCTCAGAATTCCTTGGATAAGCATTTTTCCTGCAAAGATAGATAGAATTTGATTAAGGGAGCAATTTTGAGATAAGAAATGAAAAAAAAATTCTTTTATTTGAGAGATAATTTATGGATTCATCAGAAAACCTAAGGCTTTGGCAATTTGTTTTGGAGGATTGGAGGCCATGGAGGAGAAGAACCCTAATCTAAACCCTAGGGAGCTGCTGAGCAAGAGAAATCTTATTGTTTGAAGAAGAAACTTCAGGAGGTAGCAGCTTCTTCCTTTCTCCATTATAAAAGTAGAGCTACAGTTTGCTAAGGTAATTTATCTCTTGTAACCTGTAAGCCTTGAACCTTTTTCATAGTAGATTTTCTCGTTGGTGTGGCTCAGTGGTTTTTCCTAATCCTTGGGTTTTCCACGTATATGCTTGTGTTTTGGATGATTCATATGAGCTGTGAATTTTTGCTGTGATTTTATGATTTCTAAACTAGCTCGATAACTGTCAACGCACCTCCATCCTCAAAGTCTTTACGCACCTCCATCCTCAAAGTCTTTGGACTTTGGTTTATTGTTTGCATTACAAGTGCCATTCCACATTAGGTATCTTGTGCTGTGCTGTATTTTAACAATAAGGAGGAGTTATATAACCTAGGGAACTCCATTAGTCTCATCAGAGGGCCCTCGAGGCGAGCCTGATTCAAGGCTCAATTATTGCCCCTTTAAGATCACACTGGATCACCAGGGTGCTCAGAAGATTCCTCCCAATTTTGGTAATGATAAGAGATGCATAGAGATCATGGGGGACAGCTGGATTCAATTGTATAAATCCATTATTATTCACAAACTATGGGACATCACAACAACTATCGGACATGGCAAGAACTAAGCACAGTAATGACCGCTTTGCTAGCCATCCATTGCACTCTTGTAAAGGCGCTACAGTCTAGATCTTTCGGATCCAAAACCTTCACATAGGATTAAATTATAACCATCAATTTTATGATGCGATCCTATCATTGCATTATAATATACAAAATTAATGATGGTCGGGGAAAATTATAGTCATTTGATCTTGCTTCAAAATATATAGTTTGACCTTGCTTCAAAAATAATTAATGATGGGACATCATAGTTGGTATGCAACAGGAAACTCTTTCAGCAATGAGATGGGTTATCACTTGCAAATGTGATTAGTAATAATACCATAAATGCCTACAAAGACACTTATGTTACCAACACTAATAACTTAGGGATGTTTGTGTGACTAAAATACTTAAATATCACTACTTACTATAGTGTCTCAACTAATTATTTAAAAGATAGTAATGATTATTCAAAGTACTAAATGAGCTGAGTAAATACTATAATAGTTTTCATAGAGTGTGGAAGCAGAAAAATATGAAATAAATTATTTCATTTCATCCATATAGTAGTAAATAAAATAAAATGTGCATTCATCTTAGAATAAAAGTACTATAAGGATAACATACAAGTTCTAAATTAATATTACAAACTGATACATAAAGAAAATAAAGATAATGAAATGGTAATATTCACTCTCTTCCAAGTGAAAAGATAACTAAAACTAAACAGTTGCAGCAAGATCATCCTCATGCTTCTGCTCCTCACCTGAAGTAGGCTCCACGAACAGCTATAAATCTGACATATTAGCTTTTTTACATGCCAAGTCCCTAGCTAAAAAAAATAAAAAATCTTGTGTTTTATAATTGTGTAAGTAATTTTAGATTGAATATTTTACTACTAAACTTAAGGATACCATATGATCAACCTAACCTAGTTTTAGGTGCATTAAGCAACAAAAGAAACAAAAGAAACAAGAATAAAGCTATAAGTATGGCATTTATAACTTAAACAAAGTTGAGGTAAATCAAGAAATATACCTTACTCCAGATGCTTAAACACAATTTGGCATATAATGTAAATATGACTACAGTAACAAAAAAAAGTCCTAAATAGGAAAAATGATCAATTGAAACATGCTGAGTATATTGAACATAAATAAATAGTACTATAAAAGACTGAACAATATATAGCATCCTAACATACATAAATATAAGTACTTATTTAGTTTTAGCACATAGTTAACTAAGCTTGAATGATAAGGTGAATCCTAGGGTTTAGAGAAATGAAGTTATTACACTTAAAATTGATTTACAATTGATTTCTAAATATTTTTATAGCGCCCCACCCCGTCGCCACGCACAAAGAGGAAAGTAATGTACCTCAACCTTGGCAGCAGAGCGGTGCGCTACTCATGAAGGCCGGGTATACAAGCAAAACCTATCTCCCCGAATAGGCTAGTAGAACTGAGCCATGCTGAAGGCTACTGACTCAATCCTAAGAGTAGGATCGAGATCCAATACCTAAGATAAGAGTGAAATGCTTATCTTAGATATTAGACTAGTACATATACAAGGTCCAAGGAGGTAAATAAGAACTCGATATACGTTATAATATATATCAGTATTTCCAGTATGCTGATCACATCACAATACTAAGTATAGTAGTATAACAGAGTGCAGAAGCTAAAAGCAAATCATCCAGAATACATTCATCACAAGCAGTAATAGCCATTCGTCTCAAAAAAGAAAGTAAAATACATCCATAGTTTATTATAAACAGATTTAAAATGCAGAAACATAAGAGTTTATCTATGATACTAAAATGAGCTATAAGTAAAAGTAGGTGCTCGATCCACTACAGCTCCACATGCTCCTCCTGGGTCTCCGGTACGTCCTCCTGACCTGTCTCCACAAACTGCTTAGGATCTAGCAAATTGCCGGATCCCAAAAGTATCCCGTGTTAGACAAGAAGTCTAACACATCGCAACTAACTTTACAAAACCAGTCTAAACATAACAACAGAAAAGTAAAGCAAAAATGTAAAAGAACAGAGGAAAAATACATAGTAAAGAAAACTATAAATGCTAAGAAAATAGAGCAGTAAAAGCCAATTAAAGTTAAGCTATCGCCAAACAAAAACTGAAAGTAAAATAAACACCATGATGAAACAGATGCTATATGCTGCACTATATGTCACTAAAATGATGCACACAAATATGCTACAACCACGGTATATCCTAGAACTATCACTGAAGGCTTATGAGTAGTACGGTCCAATGTAAATACACTAGTTAGGAAGTCAGTATGGTGACGCAGATGCACCCTGAAATTCCCCAATCGGTGTATATCATATTTCGTAACCCATACATTATCACTGATACCCATGTATCACAATAGAAGGAATGAGTGAATTTAATGTTTATGCTTATGCTTATGCCACTATGTTGAATGAATGAAAAATTTAGAATTCAATGAAGAGTTTAGTAAGAAACGATAATGAATTCTAAGTCCCCACTGTGCAGGATCCTGCTAAAAGGATCCTGACTCCTAGTTTCTAGATCGATATTTAGTTTAAAGTTGCTTATTTACTTAAAGATCACTAGACAGTGGTGATTATATACACATACTTAGCATGCTGCAAGAAAAAGATTCATATTACTTAGTTTGATTAAGCCACCCTAACAAAGCGATCTTCATTAGGAGGCACCACCCGATGGTGATTTTGTATCTCAAGATAAGTATTAGGTTGCTATACTCACAATCATACTCAGTGTCTTAAGGAAGGTGAACCTCACTACTTAGTTTACTTGAGCCATACCTATTGAAGGGATCTTCGCTAGGTGACATTGCTCGCTGGCAACTTGTCTTTCAATTAAACTAAGGGATGAATACCCATTTAATACACTCTTAAGTTTGAATGATTTATTCTAATGGGATTATATTTGTCTAATCCCACAGGATAGAACCTGCTCATAAGTCCTTACTAGAATAAATCAATCAATCCTAAATACTATTGGGGACCAGTAATATGGGCATACTATACTACACCACCTATTGATCAAGATTCAATCAAGTCTAGTTAATAAAGCAAGGATTTATCAAGACTATAAAGGCCTAAACTAATGGGTAAGTACTATACAGGTCTCACAAACCATTTGTGATCAAGGATCACTTGATATAAGTTCTACCACAAGGAGAAGTATTTATTCTAAGGTTCTTAAGTGATTACTACCACGAGGGGATAAGATCAATCTCTAAGGTGATGGAATCTTCTATGCTTCTACTCAAGGAGTCATACAAGGTCTCCAACCTCAAGTATAGTTACATTAGGTCTTTTAATTATTTTAAAGACGATCTGGTGAAGAGATACTTACGATTTTTCCTTCAAATTTTGATGTTAATCTCTTAGGTTCTGTTTCATAATTAGGTTTAGAATGATTAGATCAGATGATTAAGTCATCTGATCATAACTCAATCTATGATTATGAGATTTAAATCAAGAATATTGTTAAGGTTTAGATCACTTATTTAATCAATATGATTTTACTAATCTTCTTATGATAATAATCTTATTTAAGAGAAAATCAGGGATCTTAAAGTTTGATTCAGATTGAGAAATAACATAGGATTATTATTAACCTTAATTTGTCTAATTCAAATATTTAGAATCAATATAAAATTAGATGCATTATTGGAAAATGTCAAGTTCAGAGTCTTACAATCAAGTTAATTAAGTTAAGGTTCTTAAGTATTTGGATTCTCCTTAAGTAGATTAGGGTTTGATCCCTTCTCATATCTTAAGTAAAATCAAATGTGTGTTTAAATATCAATGTCAAATTAGTGGATTAATCATGCATTATTGGTGGCAATCTCAGACCTAGATCAAGTCTTAAAAGGTTGATCCAAATCTTAAGATTTCTTAAGTTATTTAAGATATTTAAGATTCTCAATCTTCAGATTTGTTCAAGTATACTTAATAAGTTTATCTAGAGGAATTCACTACATTTAACTTACTGTTAAGAGTCAGATTAATACTCAAATTTTGTAAAACAAGCAATACTTAGCGTTAATCAAACCCTAATTCAATTCAAAAAGGATTAGCATATAAGTATAAATCCAACCATCAGAATTTCATAAAGTTTGATACCCAAGTTCTAATTAACCATACAAATAATCAGAGTATAAGTTTACTAAGATCTAGTGAGTATAAACCCTAATATTTCCTAATCATGTTTTAACAAAATTAGGGCATAACTAGAATTACAGAGCTCAAAAAAATAATCTATGTAGCACATGCATTCTAATCATCATAACTGAACTAATGGCACCCTAAGCATGCAAATTGGATAAGTAAAATTACTAATTTACCCTAATTAAGATCCACTGTAATTAGGCAATAATTAAAGATCTAATCATCAGATGTATGATTTTATTTTATATTTAGGTCCCTGATGATTTTCTGATCATTTTCATATATAATATTATAGGGTTTGGACCAGTTGATTAAAAGTTGTTCAAACAATATATTCTGTATTTTTATTTAATTAAATTCCTATGATTTGATTATTGGGATTGTTTTCCTTAATTTTCCTTAAGGAAAATAATTCCAATAATTCTGATTTAATTTAAATGGCTCGGCCCAATTGCAAACCGTGCGGGTCGACCGGGGCCAGGGAGACCCGGCATTGTCGCACAGCGCGGGTCGTGGGTCGACCCGGCCCGCACAGAGCCTTCGTCCCCATGTCTCCGTCCCGAACCAGGGACCCGATGAGGGTAACCCTAACCATAAAATCCCGGCATATCCTGACCATGGCACGACCAGGACTGGATCGATACTAGATCCCCATGGTCAGACGCGTCGAATGGGACTCGAAGCCCCCTGTGAGACGGTCTGGATCGGCTAGACCTTGCTCACCCGAGGGCTCTTCCATTGGAGCTACTGTGGGGAGATAATTATCTCCACAGAGGCCATGCTAGACCCCGGGCTCGATCCCTACACCATCAGGGAGGTGAGGCGGATTGAAGCCTTCTGGTCTGAGGGTCTGGGGTGGTCTGGATCGCCGGGTCCTTACTCGACCGAGGCGATCCTTAAGGATTCAATTCGATCGATCGATTCGATCGATCGGGGCTAGCCTAGATCTTAATCTTGATACCATTGGGTTCGAGACGATAATACGAACTCAGACACAGCAAAATAGAGAAGGTCCGAGCCTCATTGGCTCGAAACCGGTAAGTAGGATACCTGGTTTTTATCCGAGAGCTTGCAGACGATAGGGTGGTCTTCTCCAGGCTTGATGAGCTGCCTTGGATCTCTATGAGAGTTCCTGATCTCCAGGATACTCTCCTATCAACAGTACGCAAGCTCGGGAGCACCTGGAAGAAGCTTCAGCAAACGGCAATAGTGGAGAAGGCAAGCGACTTCGATTGATCAGCAAGGATCAATCAGAGGAGTGCTAAGGCTATTTATAGCCTCAGGGGAGTACAGGGAAGGTTCCATAGAGTTTAATGGGGCTGGGGAGAACCAGATGGTTCGGGCCATGGCCGAGTTCTCGAATTTCCAATTTGAGCTCGGCCGGGGCACAAGGCCCAGTTGGGTCTCTTGGTCATTAGGGGAGGTGTGCTAACGGTCTGCTGAGGTGGAAGCGGGAGTGGGGGAAGAGGAGGCAGCTGGCAGTACAAGAAAATCCTCCTGTCGGGTGCGCGATGGAGTGGGGACGATGATCCACAATGCCGGGTGCCTCAGATGCCGTCTGATCTATAAATCAGATGGCGGAATGACTCGTATCTCTCGGATCCTAACGGCCGATTGCAGGAGTGATCTGGGCCGTTGGATCGGTCGGGGAGATCCTACGGTTCATCCGTAGTTCCACGGGAGTTAATCCAAGTCGTTGATTATTTGCATGCGACGGCCAGATTCACGGGACCCCGCTGTCGTGTGACCCGGGCTCCGCAGCGGATCGCCCGCGTTCCGCACAGCGGATCCCGGCCGTTAATCTAGTTTTGAGGGTGTATTTGCAATTTTGAATTATTAGGAACCCTTATGTGTAATTGAACCATTTCAATTTAAATTGAATTATGGCCCAAATGAATATCAAATGGCACCAAATTTTCACCCTTAGCTAATTTGGGGGTGAGGAATCCAAAAATGCAATCAGATTTTAATTTTGAGGTAAAAATATTTTAGGTATAATCTAGGGTATCTAGACTGATCAAATTATCCTTTCAGACTTAAAGAAGTCCAATGGACTTCAAATTTTCTAGATAGGCTCAGTTTGAAGTTCTATAAGCAATGGTATTTGAAAATTGATTAGGTTACCTATATTATTGCAAGGTAACAACCTAGGGTTGTTACAAGACTGCCCCACTTAAGAATGATGTCGTCCTCGACATCATCTCAAGAGAGAAGACAATCATGAGAAATTGAAGAACATAAATAAAACTCAGAAGATTAAAGAGTACCTGGAGGTGCAAAGAGACTGGGATATTTCGACCTCATATCCGCCTCTTTCTCCTAAGTAGACTCCTCTAAAGAGCGATTCCTCCACTGATCTCTTACCATTGGGATCAAGCGATTCCTCAGCTTCTTTTGATCATGTGCTAAGATCTTAATTGGCTCTTCTACATAAGATAGATCTGGCTAGAGAGATACCGCTGGAAGTTGAATTAAGTGGGAAGGATCATGAAGACATTTTTGTAGAGACGAAATGTGGAAAACGTTATAGACTGCAAAGAAATCTTCAGGAAGCTTCAATCGATAAGCTACAGAACCAATGTTTTCTAATATTTCAAAAGGTCTGATGTAGCGGGGACTTAGCTTCCCAGCTACACCAAAACGATATACACCTCTCATTGGACTGACTTTAAGGTATACAAAATTTATGGCATCAAATTCTAGAGTCGATGATGAGCATCATGATACTTACTCTAGCGATCTTGAGCTGCTTTGATTCTTTGCTGGATCAGCTGAATTTTTCAGTTTGTTTCTTCCACTAGATTAGAACCATAAAGTTGAGCACTGCCAGTTTTAGACCATGCTAAGGGAGTACTGCATTTCCTACCATACAAGGCTTCATATGGAGCCATGCCGATATTCACCTAAAAACTGTTATTGTAGGCAAATTATACAAGAGGAATATGATCTTCCCAGAACCCTCCAAAATACAGCATATAGATGCGAAGAAGATCTTCTAAGACTTGATTGACTCTTTCTGTTTGACCATCGGTCTGAGGATGGAAAGCGGTACTTATGGCTAGAGTAGTCCCCAAGTCCTGATGCACTGCTTGCCAAAATTTAGAAGTGAAACGACTATCTCGATCAGACACAATAGATCTTGGAATTCCATGGAGCCTAATAATTTCCTTGATGTACAACTTTGCTAATTTTTCCATCGAATCAGTCTACCGCATAGGAATAAAATGCACTGTTTTAGTCAATTGATCGACAATGACCCATATTGAATCAGCACCAGATCTTGCTTTAGGCAATCCCATGACAAAATCTATGGAAATGTCGAACCACTTCCATTCAGGAATTGCTAGAGGATGGAGAAGTCCTCCAGGCTTTTGGTGCTCAGCCTTAACCAAATTACAAGCGTGACATTTTGCGACAAACTCCGCCATGCTTTTCTTCATTCCAAGCCACCAGAATGCTTTCTTCAAATCTTGATACATCTTGGTGCTGCCAGGATGTACTTGGTAACCTGAATTGTGACATTCTACTAGAATCTCTTACTGCATGGATTTGGGAATCCACAGACGATCCCCTTGATAAATTGTATTACCTCAGAGCTGCAGATCAAAGCAATGACCACTCTTGATGTCAACCTTAAACTTCAGGTAGTCTTAATCCTTGGTTTGTGAAATGGAGACATCATGATGAAATGTGGGTTCAACTGAACTCATGGATATTAATGTGCTTAACATGTCACCACGTGCTGGCCTGATTTCGAGCTTCCAAAATCCTTCTTCCAGAGGATTGGATTGTATTAAAGAAGATAGAGTAGCATGACAACTAAGTGCGTCTGCTACAAACGTTCGCTTTTCCAGGATTCTTTTGGATGTTTAGATCGTAATCGCTTATTAGTTCGAGCCATCTTCGCTGTCGGCAATTCAACTCACACTGGGTGAAGATGTACTTCAAGCTTTGATGATCGGTGAATATAGAACACTGGATGCCATACAGATAATGACGCCAAATTTTTAGGGCAAAAACCACGGCTGCTAATTCGAGGTCGTGGACAGGATAGTTCTCTTCATGTGGTCTTAACTGACGAGATGCAAAGGCTATAACTCTTGCTTCTTGCATCAAAACACATCCCAATCCTATTTCTGATGCGTCGATATAGACTTGATAATTCAGGCCTTCTTTGGGTAAGGCAAGAACTGGTGCAGAGGATAAATCATCTTTCAAAGTTTGGAATGCTTTCTCACATTCTGGGCTCCAGGCAAATGGTACTGCTTTCTGAGTCAACTTAGTGAGAGGAGATGCAATTTGCGAGAAACCTTTAACAAACTTATTATAGTAGCCTACCAGTCCTAAGAAACTCCTAATGTCGGTCACAGATTTTGGTTGTGACCAATCTTGGACTGTGCTTACTTTACTTTGATCGACTCGAATTCCTTGAAAATCGATGACCTGACCCAGAAAAGAGACTGAGTCCAGCCAGAACTCGCATTTAGAATATTTAGCATATAGCTTATGGCTTCTGAGCTCTTCAAGTACTAAATGCAAGTGATTCTCGTGATCCGTTTTATCCTTTGAATAAATCAATATGTCGTCGATGAAGACAATGACGAATTTATCCAAATATGCTTTCAGCACGTGCTGCATTAAGTGCATAAAGCCGGACAGTGCATTTGTTAAGCCAAAGGACATCACCAAGAATTCGTAATACCCATAGCGGGTTCTAAACGTTGTTTTCTTAATATATGTATCCTTAACTTGTAATTGATGATATCCTGATCGCAAGTCTATCTTGGAGAAGACTTTAGCTCCGCATAATTGATCAAACGGGCCATCGATACGTGGCAGAGGGTACTTGTTCTTGATGGCTACTTTATTTAATTCTCTATAATCGATGCACATCCTCATCGATCTATCTTTCTTCTTTACAAATAGCACTGGTGCCCCCAAGGAGATGAACTTGGGCGAATAAGACCCTTTTCCAATAGTTCCTGGAGTTGATTGTTCAACTCTTGGAGCTCTTTTGGCGCCATATGATACGGAACCTTTGACAGTGGTTGTGTTCCAGGAATTAGTGCTATGGCAAATTCTACTTCTCTCACTGGAGGAAGACCGGGTAGGTCTTCAAGGAACACATCAGGAAAGTCACAAACTATGTGGTTTTCAGAAATAGGTATGGCTTCTCTCTTCTCTCCCAACATTGTCACCAGGTACGCGCTGCATCCTTCCTGACTAGCCTTTCTGCTGTCATCGTATTGATCAACGACGATCGAGTGCTGAACCTCCCCACGAATGATTTTGTGTTACTCCCACTGCCCAATGTTATTTTCTTCTTTAGGAAATTTATGGAAGCATCGTGCTGGCTTAGCCAACTCATGCCTAAGATTATATCAAAGTTGGTGATTGGCAATATAATTAACTTGGCTCCGAAATTTTGTTCCCCAATAGGAATATCTAGTTTTGCAGAATTTTTGATATTGCATATAGGCTAATGGATAGGTTGGTAGTTTGAGACTTTTAGCCCAACTTTTCGATACGAAGGAATGACTTGCTCCCGTATCGAAAAGGATATTACAAGATTTCTCGTTTATCAATAAGGTGCCTATGATTTCTGCAGTTTAATAAGGATGACTATTCAATAGTTAAGGTACTGCAATAATATGGAATAATTACTGAAGTAATGAAAAATTATGTTAAGGCGTACCTGACACCACATCATTGTTCTCCGGAGCAGAGGCAGGAGTTAACATATATATCCTCGCAGGTGCTGAGGGTTGTTTATTCTGGTGCCTTTGACCTTGATGATCATAGCTTGGCCTTTGTGCCGGTACAATGGCTTTAGAGTTGGTAGCAGTGGCTGTCATGATTGCAAGATCAGGCTCCCGGCTATTTATTGGTTGAGCTCGAAATGCTTGTTTGCGGCAGGAGTGGTTGATGAGCACACCGTCAATTGTGTTCTTCTCCCTACACTCGAGATAGCGGTGGCCCTTACGACCACATGTGAAATACACACCATCGAAGTGGTAGCATTTTCCATATAGATGCAGTCATTTGCATTCAGAGTTCTGAGGCTGGGGCTGTGTTGGCTCCATGTTATAGACCTTTGCCATCTTGAGATGGCCAAACTGTTCTCTCCTTGGCTGCATGACTGTCGCTTTTCTCTTCCGGTTCAGTTGACCTTGGAATCCTTCTTGTAGACGGGCCACTTTGATTAATTCAATCAGTGTCTTGATCTGACGAGATACTAGATGCGCTTTAATGGAATCTTTCAGGCCCTTTAGGAAGCGGTGGCATTTGGACGCCTCCGTTCTTACCAAATTCAGAACGAATCGTGATAGCCTCCTAAATTCCTGTTCGTAGTCGAACACGGAATTATTGCCTTATGTGAGATGGAGGAGTTCATCCTCTAGAATTGCTTGAGCTAACGCCAGGATAAATGCTTCACGAAATGCTTCCATGAACATGTCCCATGGAATGTCTTCTACTTCATACTCCACAAATCTATTATTTCGCTCATTCTCCCACCAATACTTCGCTTCTTCTTGAAATAAGTAAGTCACTAGGCGGATGGCCTCAGAGTTATGGCATTTGATAGTGGCAAGGTTCTTCTCTACTAACTTAACCCATGTTATGGTGTCCATGGGATTTAGTGCCCTGTTGAATGTAGGAGTTTGAAGGCGAAGGAAACTATGTAAGATTCCATCCCCAGCATAGTGTGACGATGAGGATCCCGCTGGAGGATCAGATTGTTGTTTAA
This sequence comes from Gastrodia elata, assembly GCA_016760335.1. Classification (NCBI taxonomy): domain Eukaryota; kingdom Viridiplantae; phylum Streptophyta; class Magnoliopsida; order Asparagales; family Orchidaceae; genus Gastrodia; species Gastrodia elata. The sequence goes on along the minus strand of CM028674.1, from coordinate 50,072,371 downwards.
CTGAGAGGATAAGAGCACAGGTCTCTTGTGCATGTTGCGCGTTGCTATCAATTAAGGCCTTTAACAATCTTGCCATAATGTTGGAGTCTTCTGGCCCGCTTGACGACACCACTGTATTCTTAATTGGGGTAGGAGCAGACGGAGAACTAGGATTCATAACTGTAAATATGAGTATGAATTCAGAACATAGAGTTTTTCACTAAAATTTTATTTATTTCTTTCTCATAGGAGAAGATACATAGAAACATATACTGAAATAAAAGAGATGATATGATGAGATTCTCTAACATCCTAGTTACAATATTCTACCCAAAAGGTAGCACAGAAGTCATCATAAGTGACTATGTGGCTCCTCTGAGCTAATCTCCTATAAACCCAATACCACCAATGACTCGCTAATCCCCTCAATAGGATCTCCACAATCTCCAGATGATGCTTCTCCGGACAGGCCGTCTCTCGTAGTGCAGTGGTAACACGATCTAGCCATTCTCTGGCTAGTACTGAAAGACTGGTGCCTCCAAACGATGAATGGGCAAGAATCTTGTCTAGTACTTCAACTCCGCGAGGCGACACTCCATCTATGGTCCTTCCGTAGATCTAACCATCTCAAAGATTGTCTATCCAATAGTCGTCAAACCTCCTAAGGTAGAATGGAAATGCTGTCTGCGAGTAGTCCATTCCTAGAATACTTCAACCAATAAGTATTGTGTTCATAGTTTATTATCATTTTCAAGAGTTAATTCAAGTCCTAAGATATCCATTTTATGAGTTGCCATTTCAATCAATTTATTATGTGCGTTAAATTTCTAAGGTGTCAATCTTCAACACATCGTTTTTCCCTTTTTGTTTCTGAGACAGTTTAGTGAACGGTTTTGGATGATTGCTTTGCACTATACTTAGTAATCTGTGAACTTGATCTGAGACAGAGAACAGAGCATAAAGTAGATAAGAATAACTCCTTATTTGACATTTTATGGTATTTCTCTGATACCAACTGTAGCTCCCCGCCTCGTCACCGCATGCAAAAGAGGAAAGTAATGTACCTCAACCTTGGCAGTGGAGCGGTGCGCTACTCAGGAAGGTCGGGTACACAAGCAAAACCCATCTCCCCGAATAAGCTAGTAAGAACTGAGCCATGCTGAAGGCTGCTGACTCAAATCCTAAGAGTAGGATCGAGATCCAATACCTAAGATAAGAGTGAAATGCTTATCTTATATATTAGGCTAGTACGTATATAAGGTCCAAGGAGGTAAATAAGAACCCGATATACGTTATCAATATATATCAGCATTTCCAGTATGCTGATCACATCACAATACTAAGTATAGTAGTATAACAGAGTGTGGAAGCTAAAAGAAAATCATCCAGAATACATTCATCACAAGCAGTAATAGCCATTCGTCTCAGAAAAGAAAAGTAAAATACATCCAGAGTTTATTACAAATAAATTTAAAATGCAGAAACATAAAGAGTTTATCTATGATGCTAAAATGAGCTATAAGTAAAAGTAGGTGCTCGATTCACTACAGCTCCACATACTCCTCCTGGGTCTCCGGTACGTCCTCCTGACCTGTCTCCACAAACTGCTCAGGATCTAGCAAATTGTCGGATCCCAAAAGTACCCTGTGTTAGACAAGAAGTCTAACACATTGCAACTAACTATACAAAACCAGACTAAACATAACAACAGAAAAGTAAAGCAAAACTGTAAAAGAACTGAGGAAAAGCACATAGTAAAGAAAACTATAAATGCTATATAAATAGAGCAGTAAAGGCCAGTTAAAGTGAAGCTATCGCCAAATGGAAACTGAAAGTAAAATAAACACCATGATGAAAGAGATGCTATATGCTACACTATATGTCACTAAAATGATGCACACAAATATGCTACACCACAGTATATCCCAGAACTATCACTGAAGGCTTATGAGTAGTACGATCCAATGTAAATACACTAGTTAGGAAGTCAGTATGGTGACACAGATGCACCCTGAAATTCCCCAGTTGGTGTATATCACATTCTGTAACCCATACAATATCATTGATACCCATATATCACAACAAAAGGAATGAGTTAATTTCATGTTTATGCTTATGCTTATGCCACTATGTTGAATGAATGAAAAATCCAGAAATCAATGAAGAGTTTAGTAAGAAATGATAATGAATTCTAAGTCCCCACTGTGCAGGATCCTACTAAAAGGATCATGACTCCTAGTTTCTAGATCGATATTTAGTTAAAGTTGCTTATTTATTTAAAGATCACTAGATGGGGTGATTGTATACACATACTTAGCATGCTGCAAGAAAAGGATTCTTATTACTTAGTTTGATTAAGCTACCCTAATAAAGCGATCTTCATTAGGAGGCACCACACGATGGTGATTTTGTATCTCAAGCTAAGTATTAAGTTGCTATACTCACAATCATACTCAGTGTCTTAAGGAAGGTGAATCTCACTACTTAGTTTACTTGAGCCATACCTATTGAAGCGATCTTCGCTAGGTGGCATTGCCCATTGGCAACTTATCTTTCAATTAAACTAAGGGATGAGTACCCATTTAATACACTCTTAAGTTTGAATGATTTATTCTAAGGGGACTATATTCGTCTAATCCCGCAGGATAGAACCTGCTCATAAGTCCTTACTAGAATGAATCAACTAATCCTGAATACTACTGGGGACCAGTAATATGGGCATACTATACTACACCACCTATTGATCAAGATTCAATCAAGTCTAATTAATAAAACAAGTAGTTGTCAAGACTATAAAGGCCTAAAATAATGGGTAAGTACTATACAAGGTCTCACAAACCATTTGTGATCAAGGATCACTTGATATAAGTTCTACCACAAGGAGAAGTATCTGTTCTAAGGTTCTTAAGTGATTACTACCACGAGGGGATAAGATCAATCTTTAAGGTGATGGGATCTTCTATGCTTCTACCTCAAGGAGTCATACAAGGTCTCCTACCTTAAGTATAGTTACATTAGGTCTTTTAATTATCTTAAAGATGATCTGGTGAAGAGATACTTAAGATTTTTCCTTCTAAATTTTGATGTTAATCTCTTAGGTTCTGTTTCATAATTAGGTTTAGAATGATTAGATCAGATAATTAAGTCATCTGATCACAACTCAATCTACGATTATGGGATTAAAATCAAAATATTGTTAAGGTTTAGATCACTTCTTTAATCAATACGATTTTATTAATCTTCTTATGCTAATAATCTTATTTAAGAGAAAATCAGGGATCTTAAGGTTTGATTAAGATTGAGAAATCACATAGAATTATTATTAACCTTAATTTTTCTAATTCAAATGTTTAGAATCAATATCAAATAAGATGCATTATTGGAAAATGTCAAGTTCATAGTCTTACAATCAAGTTAATTAAGTTATGGTTCTTAAGGATTTGGATTCTCTTTAAGTAGATTAGGGTTTGATCCCTTCTCATATCTTAAGTAAAATTAAGTGTGTGTTTAAAGATCAATATCAAATTAGTGGATTAATCATGCATTATTGGTGTCAATCTCAGACCTAGATCAAGTCTTAAAAGCTTGATCCAAACCTTAAGATTTCTTAAGTTATTTAAGATATTTAAGATTCTCAATCTTCATATTTGTTCAAGTATACTTAATAAGTTTATTTAGAGGAATTCACTACATCTAACTTACTGTTAAGAGTCACATTAATACTCAAATTTTGTTAAAGAAGCAATACTTAGCGCTAATCAAACCCTAATTCAATTCAAAAAGGATTAGCACATAAGTAGAAATCCAACCATCAGAATTTTATGAAATTGGATATCCAAGTTCTAATTAACCATACAAATAATCAGAGCATAAGATTTCTAGGATCCAGTGAGTATAAACTCTAATATTCCCTAATCATGTTTTAACAAAATTAGGGCATAACTAGAATTACAGAGCTCAGAAAAATAATCTACTTAGCACATGCATTCTAATCATCATAAGTGAACTAATCGCACCCTAAGCATGCAATTTGGATAAGTAAAATTATTAATTTACCCTAATTAAAATCCATTATAATTAGGAAATAATTAAAGATCTAACCATCAGATGTGTGATTTTATTTTATATTTAGGTCTATGATGATTTTCTGATCATTTTTATATATAATATTATAGGATTTGGACCAGTGGATTAAAAGTTATTCAAATTATACATTTTGTATTTTTATTTAATTAAATTCCTATGATTTGATTATTGGGATTATTTTTCTTAAGGAAAATAATTCCAATAATTCAGATTTAATTTAAACGGCTCGTCCCAATTCCAAACTATGAGGGTCGACCGGGGCCCGAGAGACCCGGCACTGTCGCACAGCGCGGGTCGTGGGTCGACCCTGCCCGCACAGAGCCTTCGTCCCCACATCTCCGTCCCGAACTAGGGACCCGATGAGGGCAACCCTAATCACAAAATCCGAGCGTATCCTGACCATGGCACGACCAGGATTGGATCGATACTGGATCCTCATAGTCAGGCCTGTCGAATGGGACTCGAAGCCCCCTTTGAGATGGCCTAGATTGGCCAGACCTTGCTCACCCGAGGGCTCCTCCATTGGAGCTACTGTGGGGAGATAATTCTCCCCACATAGGCTACGCCATACCCCGGGCTCGATCCCTACACCATCAGGGAGGTGAGGTGGACCGAAGCCCTCTGATCTGAGGGTCTGGGGTGGTCTGGATCGCTGGGTCCTTACTCAATCGAGGCGATCCTTAAGGATTCAATCCGATCAATCGATTAGTTCGATCAGGGCTAGCCTAGATCTTAGTCTTGATACCATTGGGTTCGAGATGATAATACAAACTCAGACGCAGCAAAATAGAGAAGGTCCGAGCCTCGTTGGCTCGAAACCGGTAAGTAGGATACCTGGTTTTAATCCGAGAGCTTGCAGATGATAGGGTGGTCTTCTCTGGGCTTGATGAGCTGCCTTGGACCTCTATGAGAGTTCTTGAACTCTTGGAGACTCTCCTATCAGCGGTACGCAATCTCGGGAGTGCCAGGAAGAAGCTTCAGCAAACGGCAATGGCAGAAAAGGCAAGCGACTTCGATTGATCAGCAAGGATTAATCAGAGGAGTGCTGAGGCTATTTATAGCCTCAGGGGAGTACAGGGAAAGTTCCAGAGAGTTTAATTAGGCTGGGGAGAACCGGATGGTTCGAGCCATGGCCGAGCTCTCGAATTTCCAATTTGAGTTCGGCCTGGGGCACGAGGCCCAATTGGGTCTCTTGGCCATTAGGGGAGGTGTGCTAACGGTCTGCTGAGGCGGAAGCGGGAGTGGGGGACAGAGGAGGCAGCTGGCAGTACGAGAAAATCCTCCTGTCGGGTGCGTGATGGAGTGGGGACGATGATCCACAGTGCCTGGTGCCTCGGATGCCGTCTGATCCATGGATCAGATGGCGAAACGGCTCGGATCTCTCGGATTATAACGGCCGATCGTGGGAGTGATCCGGGCCATTGGATCGATCAGGGAGATCCTACGGTTGATCCGTGGTTCCGCGGGAGTTAATCCTAGCTGTCGATTATTTGATGCGACGGCCAGATTCACAGGACCCTGCGGTCGCGTGACCCAGTCTCCGCAGCGGATCGCTCGCGGTCCGCACAGCGGATCCCGGCCGTTGATCAAGTTTTGAGGGTGTATTTGCAATTTTGAATTATTAGGAATCCTTATGTGCAATTGAACCATTTCAATTTAAATTAAATTGTGGCCCAAATGAATCCCAAATTGCTACCAAATTTTCACCATTAGCTAATTTCGGGGTGAGGAATCCAAAAATGCAATTAGATTTTAATTCTGAGGTAAAAATATTTAAGGTCTAATCTAGAGTATTTAGACTGATCAAATTATCCATTTGGACTTAGATAAGTCCAATGGAATTCAAATTTTCTAGATAAGCTCAGTTTGAGGTTTTATAAGCAATAGTATTTGAAAATTGATTAGGTTACCTATATTTTTGCAAGATAACAACCTAGGGTTGTTACAATTTTAACTACTAATTTAAAGGAATTAGAATATATTAGAAGTCCTAAGTTGTCATTTTAAGCACCTTTGGCTTTTAGCTAATAAAATAGTAATAATTAAGGGTTTAAAAGTTGACTTTAAGATTTAGAACATGAAATTGAGTTTTCTCAATTTCAATTGATTCTTTATTATCTAAGTAAAAGATTAATATCTTAAATACTAAATTAATTAAGAAATGGTTTTATTAATCATTAATCATGGTTTAGGCTTATTAAGAAATGATTAACAAATCAATTATAGAAATTGAAATTTTAATTTATAATTAAGTTCCTTATTGTCTAAGGAGTTATTTGATACCTTAGACACAAAAATCAACTTGAACTATTAATATTCACTAAACAAGTTTTATGAGCAATTAGTGAGTGATTAATAAAATTAGTTGCAGAAAAATATAATTGATTACAAAAATAAATTCTCCTCAGTTTAATAAAAAGATCATGACTTTAATCATAAAATTTGACTAAGAATTTAGTTGAATATTCACTAATCCATTTCTAAGATAATTAGACTATAATTAAGGAAACTATTCAAAGAAAGCTGAATACCACTAGAAATTTAGATTCTACAAGATTTTTTGAATAAAATGGTATATAAGATCATTAAATTTGGATTTGAGTTGAGAAAAATATTTCATTAATATAAATGAAATGTTTTCATTTAAACTAATCATGGGTTTTAGAAATTATTTTTGAATTTATAGAATGGATTTTAATCAAATAAATTGGGTTATTTAAATAACCAGATCAAAAAGACACTGATTGGGACTGAGTCGACCCATTATGCTAGTGAAATAGTGATGTGGCCAAGCTGGCCAGCAGCACCCCTTCAGATAATGATCTTCCTTGTTTGTAATGTTGTCAGGTCTGGCTGATGCCTAATCTAAATGCAAACATACCTAGAATGATTCTAATCTATCACAAGAAGCAATTAGAATTGAATCAATATGAATTCAGATATATTAGCTTAATGGGACAGTGGGGTATCTAAATAGATTTGAGCTGACCTAGCTGATAGTTGCTGAGGACAATCTAGAGGTTGGGACTGGACTTGATAGCCTTCTGGAGCTTCCTCAAGGTCCTTGCTAGCTATTGGGGACTTAAAATCCAAGTCACTCCCACTGACACATCGGGAATGAGAACTGGAATCTTCGAGGTCACCTGGATATTAGAAGAAGGGGATGAGCAAATGCCTTCGACTGGGAGGATGTGATGGAAATTTGAGAGCTCCAGAGAGTGTAAAAGATAACTCTGGGGTTCTTAAAAGGTTTTTAAAGCTAGGGAAGCCTTGGGTCATCAGTCTAAGGTTGGTTAGCCTGAGCCCGAGGGTTAGCTTCTAGCTACTAGAATTGGCTAAATTAGAGCCATATGGCCTACCATAAATTACCTCCATTGGCAAGAATGGAGAGTAACAACCAGGGGATGTGGCGAGGGAGTGGGGAGTAGGCCATGACAGTTGTTGGTATGATAATCTTTGTTGTTGGGGGATATTTCTCTGGAAATGATGAAGAACACACAGGGTGCTTGCACAACTGTTTGATTGATTGATCAGAAATGCAAAACAGTTGGGATGCGCTAGTTCGCAACGGTCGGGCATAGAAGTGGATCACAGCCGTTGAATTACGAGAAAAATCAGACGGCTAGAGGCAAATCTGGGCAAGATCATCGTTAGGACATCTAATTGGAATTCGTGAAAATGTAGAACGATTGAATTTGCATGGTTCAGTTGTCCACTGATAAGGTTTAGATGATTTAAACATTTTAATAAATACTTATTTTAATTAATAAAACTTAATCAAAGAAAATTCAATATAGGTCCAAATGATCTCCAATAATTTCTAAAATTTCATACTTAGCTAATTTGCATATGAGTAATTCAAAAAAGAAATTAAATTTTGAATTAGAGGTCAATTTAATTTTACGATTTTTTAGGTCAATAATTTGATTAAATAATCAATTAATTCAAAAGCACTCAGATGGTTCTCATATTTTCAGGGTTATGTTTTAATGATATTTAGAACCTATTAGAGCAAAAATGAAAACTTAATTAAGTCTAGATTAAGTATGGTAACAGCCTAGAGTTGTTCATGATCGCATTCCTGGGTTTCGTGTTCTAGCCGACTGCACGTGATTTTTGAGGTCTTGATTCATATATGTTAATTCAATTTTCTAAAATTTCTTTTAATTAAATTTTAATTAAAATTATACAGTTTTAATTTTAATAAAATTGCAAATTTTATTTGGTGAATATTTTGATCGTGTGAAGTTCAAAAATTTAAGACTTGTTCCCCTGGCATATTTTGATACGATGAATTCAAATATACACTCGAATTTAGGTTTGAGGTCAAACTTTTTTTCCTCATTTTATAAGTACTTAAATTTATAAAATAATCAAAAAATTATCCTTTATCATTTTGCCCCCAAATTTTCAATGATTGATCCTAATGATGTTTAAAATCTACTGATGATAAGTTTAGACTCTATTTATGCATGATTAGCCCTAACAACAACCTTGGGTTGCTACAGACTCTCCCACTTAAGTAAGATATCATCATTCATATCACTAATAATAAAAAGAAGGGGAGTAATGCAAGGAAAATTTTGCAAGTATTTATCGAAATTTAAAGATAACTTAAAGTTTTAAATAGTCTTAGATACTTTTGTTGCATGTCAGCTTCTTTTTCCCAAGTGGCTTCCTCTACACTATAATTCAACCACTGGACTTTAATCATTGGGATTTTACAATTTCTTAATTACCTTTGATCTCTACAAAATTTTGATTGGTTCTTCAATGAATAAGAGATTAGGTTGAAGGATGATAGAAAAAAATGAAATATGGTGGGACGACTTGTGTATACATCAATATAATAAGGATATGTAAAATACGTCATGTACTGATGCCAAGTTATCAGGTAATTTCAATTTCTATGATGAAGATACCACTTTAGCTAGCACTTTGATGGGTCAAACATACCTTGGACTTAGTTTGCCAACTATTCCAAACTGATCAACTCTCTACATCAGACTAAACATTAAATTAGAATAACCATTGACCTAAAATTTTATTGAACGGTGCCTAGCATCATGATATTTTCATTGCCTAGCTTGCATTGCCAAAGTTCTTTCCTTAATGAGTTGTACCTTCTTATTAGTTCCTTCTACTAATTTGGATATGTACTATTGTATGCCACCGACTTTTGACCATATTAACAATGTGCTACACTTTCTGCCATACAATGTTTCATAAGGTTCCATATTGATGCTAGCCCAATGGTTGTTATTATAAGAGAACTATACTATAACGATGTAATCTTCCCAACTTCCTTCAAAATCCAAAACATAAAATTACAATAATTCTTTTAACACTTGATTAACCCTTTTGGTTTGTCCATTAGTTTGGGGATGTGCTCATTACTCAAAGTAGTGCCCAAATTCCTATGTTATAGCCTGCTAAAATATCAAAATAAACTTGCTATCACGATCAGATACTATAGTCTTCAAAATGCCATGCAATCTAACAATCTACTTGACATAAAGTTTCACTAACTTTTCAATTGAATATACTCAACATATCAATATGAAATGGGGTGACATTATTAATCATTCAGCAAGTACCCATATAGTATCTACACATGATCTAGTTAATCCTTGGATATATCGAGCAATTTCCATTATGGTATTTTCAATGGATGTTAGAGTTCACCATGTCTCAAGAACTCTGCTATTACTTAACTGTAAGCATAATATATTGTAAGGAACACAACTACATCCTTCTTCATTCCTAGCCACTAGAGTGCTTTTTTATGTCTTGATACATCTTAGTATAGCTAGGGTATATTCTATATCCAGATTTATGGGATTCCACTAAAATTTTTTGATGAATGGCCTTAAGAACCCATATTCATTTCTCATGATATATAGAAACCATAACAACATTGCAGGTCAGTCCTTCAGCCATTCTCTATATCATATTTCAATTTCTCATGCCCTTCTTCAATTATCTAAGTTACTCCCACATAATTTCTAAAGGTAGGTTCAATAATATTGATATCAAGAAGTTCAAATAAAAGATCTTCTCTAACATTCTTGATACTCAACTTCTAGAATTATCAATCAAAGGGCTAATCAATATGAAAGAGCATAAAGTATCATGCCTACCCAACACGCCAGCAAACACATTAGCCTTTCCTGAATGATATTAGATGCTTAGGTTGTAGTCATTGATCAATTCCAACCATTTCCTTTGGCATAAATTTATTATTTGCTTAGTGATATGTACTTCAAACTTTAATGGAAGCATTACGAATGATATACATTGCTAGTTACCAAGTAATAAAAAAATATCATGGCACAAAAGAGAAGAAATTTGCAACATAATCACAACATAAACCACAAGCATCCAAACACAAAAAATCTTACTTTGAAAACTCGATGAAGAGAAAAAACATAGAGCCACACCACATAGAAAAATCCACAATGAATAATATGATTATAGAGTTATAGAGAGCTTCACCTTCACTTGAATAAGAAGGATCTACTGCTTACACAACCTCCAGATCAACTTCTTCTTCTCCAAAAATTTCCAGCTCTCGCTCTTGGTTAAAGTAGAGCACCAATAATCACAACCTGATTTAGGGCTGCTTTCTCCTCCTTTACACTTAGAAAATATTCAAACAAGTTACCTTATATACTTAAGCTTGAATTGAACCCCAAATAAACCAAAATGCCCCCCAAAAGACTTAGAGTAGTGCCAAAATATGAAGCAGGAACTTGATGGGCACTGTGCCCCAGTACGAATAGCGGGCTACGGTGCCCAGGCTAAAACCACAGGGTGCTAGAGCATGCCACGGTGCCCAAATAGTGCGCACTGGCACACTACGGCACCTAGCCCTTAGCAGCAAATTCTGTAAGTCATGCCAAGGCAAGCTGTAGTGACCAAACTTCCGCCGACTTGTCTCTGAACACCCCGGGACTTTCTGGAAGCTCAGTGTAGCTCCATTGGCACCTTTACAATGATCTAAATGGTCTTCATATCCCTACAAAGAAATTATTCAAGAGTATAAATTCTCTAGATTGCTCCTAAACTTGTGCATTACGATCATAAAAATATATTATATCCAACTATATTTTTAGTTTCTCCTAATTTTTAAGTCACTCGAGATCCTGATTTTTTATTCGGGCTTAGTCCTAATTATTTTAGTAACTATTTGGGTCATTATAGACTCTCCTACTTAAAAATGATGCCATCCTTGACATCACATTATATATATTAAAGTTTAAGAGAAAATAGGGAAATCAAGTTTACTTGGGTTCTTAAATAGTTTTGGAAACTTTTTCTATATAGTATCTTCTATTTTTCAAGTGGCTTCTTTGGCACTATGATTTTGCCACTTAATCTTTATCATGGGTATGCTTCAATTTCTTAATTGGTGATTATCCTGACCTTTAATTATGATAAGTTCTTCAATAAATGATAAGTATGATTGAATTTCAACAAAAGTTATGGATAGTTGCTGGGATGGATTTTGTAAATATTTACAGAGTGAAGATATATGGAATACATCGTGCACTGTCATCAAATCTCTTGCAAGTTTTGACATGTATGCAGGATTTCCAACTCACTCTAATACTTAAAAGGGTCTGACGTATCTCAAGGTTAACTTACTAGCCATGCTAAAATGATATATGCCTTTCATTGGGCTCACTCTTAGATATGTATATTCAATTTGAAATTCTAGCATTCAATGTTTAGCATCATTATATTTATTTTGCTGATCTTGAGCTGCATCAATCCTGCTATTTATTAGATGAATTTTCTTATTAGTCTCTTTAACATTATTAGATCCATATAACTGAACATCTTTAACTTCAGTACATGCCAATGTCGTACTACACTTTCTGCCATACAAAGCTTCATATGGGGCCATTATAATACATGATTGATAGTTGTTGTTGTATGAAAGATACACTAACGGAAGGTGATCTTACCAACTACTGCCAAAGTTTAATATGCTTAAATGAAGAAGATATTCAAGTACTTGATTTTCCCACTCAGTCTGATCATCTGTTTGAGGGTGAAAGACTGTACTCATAGCTAATATTATCCCCAAATCTTGATGTACAGCCTTCCAAAAATGAGAGGTAAATATGCCATCATGATCCAAGATAATAGTTTTATGTATTCTGTGATGCTTGATTATTTGGTTAATATATAACTTGGCTAACTTTTTTACTGAATCTATTTGCTTAATCAAAGGAAAGTGTGTTGATTTTATTAAACGATCTACAATTGCCCAATCGCATCTACTCCAGTACGGCTTCTAGGCAATCCCATCCCAAAGTCTATAGAAATATCTATCTATTTCCACTCTGGGATATCCAATGGATGTAATAGTCCACCTAGCCTTTGATGTCTACCTTTACTAAACTATAGACATGAAATTTAGCAACATATTCAACTACATCTTTCTTCAGTCCAGGTCACCAAAAGGACTCTTTTAGATATCTAAACATTTTATTATTTCCTGGGTGAATTATGTACCATGAGTTATGAGCTTCAATTAGAATTTGATTCCGAATGTATCAATCATTGGAAATTCAAATTCTTCTTACAAGATAATTATAAACTCCTTTTTGCAGATGTAAGTCTGTTTTGCGACTGATGAATCCATAAATTATATCTAAATAAAGGGGAAAACTCATTTATTTAAGATCTTTATGCTGCTCCTAAATCAATTTTTTCTATCTTTTTTAGGGAAATGGAATCCAAAAGAGTTCTAAGGGATTTCTGCAGAAATTTTAAAATTTATTAAAAGAATCTGCTACAGTGCGCTGCAGCGCACTACCACGCCCCGCAGTGGGCTACAGCGAAAACCTCAAAACTATATAAAAATGAATGCCTAAACTAATTGAATAGTGTTTGTGGAATAAGCCACTACAGCACGCGGTCGCGCGCTGCAACGGAAATACTTAACTCTATAAATAGGGATTCCCAACTAATTGAATAGTATTTTTCGCAAAATGACCCGCTACAGCGCGCGGTCGCGCGCTACAGCGGTCTACAATAGAAATATTTCTGACTTTATAAAATGGAAAGTGAAGTAATTGAATAGTGTTTTTTGCAAAATGACCCGCTACATCACGCGGTCGCGCGCTGCAGCGGTTTGCAGTGGACACCTTCCATAGCTTAAATGTGGTAGCACGCAGTAGCGGGGGACTTAGCAAAATTGCTAAGGACCATTGCACGCCGCAGCGCGCTGCAGCGGCCCGCCGCAAATTTTCCCAGACAAGCATTTATTGCAGCTGGGGCATGACATCTATCCTGCATTTTCTCTCCAGCCATCATTTCCTGCAGCAGCTTGTTTTATTTTAAAAAGAAGGCTTTGAGGTGATGTTTTGAGTAAACAATTAAAGATTATTGTCACCTCACCATCAATGGAGGATATTGCTATGATGAATTCAGATTTTTAAATGGAAAAGCTAGTTTGAGACGAGGAGAAGAAGAAGGCAGCCCCCCTCCTATAAATACCCCTCCTCTTGACTAGAGGAGGGTTCACAATTTAGCAAAATTCTACTAAATAAGGAGGATAGCCAAGGGAAAAGAGGAACTCCTCAAGGGTGGAAGGCAAGCTCTTACTTTGGAAGAGGAGGAAGAAGGCAGCACTAGTGACCTAAGGAGGGAACATTGAGAAGGAGAAGAAGGATTCTGGTGAACTTCTACGGAGTGTTCCTAGTATCTCCTAAACTCCACTCTTGTATTTCTTTTTAGTTGACCTTGAAAGGGTCTTTATCCATGTATGTGTTTTCTTATTTTCTTGTGCAATGAGTAGCTAAACTCCCTTGGGGAGGGTTGGGGGTTAAGTCCCATTTGCATAATGTAATATTAATGTATGAATATTTTCCCTTAAGCATAATTTGTTTGTGATTTTAATGCCTTACTAAGAAATTTTTATCTAATTAGTCTTGAATGTGATTATGAGAAAAGAATTAAAAATAAACTCCAAGAACTAATTGTCTTGTGCTCCTTAGCTCACCTTAGGTTGGATGCTAGATTATAAGTGCATGAAGGCTTGGAACTATGTGAGAAAGTTCATAAGCTCAATGCACCTCAATCTAAGCTCAACCAAAGAGTTGATGCAAGTGATGCTAAGACCCACTAAATGAGTTCCTTAGCTCAACATAATTGAGGTAGAGGAAGGAAGTGTTGAGTGCTCATAAACTAAGTGACATAGTCATTGAGCCCAACATGTGAATCCCTCATCTCAACTATGTATGATGTGAGTGATGCTCGTAGTGAAAATTAATGCTTGTAAAATCCTAAGGTTTAAAAATCAAGCTCTCCTTGATCAAGAGAATAAGATTAAAATTTAAATCCCAAGAATCTTACAAGAATCTTTGTGCCAAAGTAGAACCGAATGTGAGTTCCTTTTGTGCACGAGATTTAAACTTGTAAGACCTTGAGCTAGACTCAAGGACAACAATGTGCACTTGATTTTAATTGAATTAAATGATAAAGCTCGAGAAACCAATCTACATAAATATTATGTCATAGCATGTGGGATGGCCCCAACTCTCCTCTTTCTTAAATCTTGTTATTTTACTTAGTGAATATTTATGCTAATTTTAGACCACTCATCCAAAATATACTATAGCTTAAACATTAGGGAGAATAGATACACCTTGGTGCCAAATCAACCAATTCTCTGAGGATCGATAAATTCCCGGAAAGTCACACTTTCCACTTCTTACTTCAGATCACGTACACTTGCGTGTAAGCGCAGGCGTGTATTTACAGTCTGTCAGCGACCATTTTCAATGTCTAATTTTTGCTTTGAATACCCTATATCATTTTCCTTGGGAAATTGTTATGCGTTGCATAAACGTAGGCTATGTAGTATTATTTTCAAGTAAATTATTTAACTACTTTCCATTAATATGTTTTATGTCTAACTTTCTAAATTTTCCATTAATGGACTTATCATTAAAGCATTTATGGTTACTTTTCTATTAAGGGCATCAGCTACGACATTAGATTTACCAAAATGATATTGTATGTCTAAGTCATAGTCGCTGATCAATTCCAACAATCGCCTTTGTCGACAGTTCAACTCTTTTTGAGTGAAATTATATTTTAAACTTTGATGGTCAGTAAAAATTTCACATCTTACTCCATATAGGTAGCGCCTCCATATTCGTAAAGCAAAAGTTCTCACTGTCAGTTCTAAGTCATGCAATAAGTAGCTCCTTTTATGAAACCTTAACTGCCTAGATGCATATGCTACTACCTTCTTTTCTTGCATGAGAACACATCCAAGCCCTACTATGGATGTGTCGGTATAGACTTAATAGTTTCTTTTCTCTTGTGGTAGGGTAAGTACTGGAGCGATTGTTAACACTTATTTTAACTATTGAAAAGACTCCTTGCATTACAGACACCAATTGCATGGAATTATTTTCTGCATTAATGTAGTTAAAGGTACAGCTATTTGTGAAAATTCCTTAATAAATTTTCAATAATATCCAGCAAAATTGAGAAAACTGTGAAAATCTGTCATGATCTTTGATTGAGGCCATTCCTGAATGACGCTTATCTTTTATTAATAAACCTTAATTCCTTTGGCATTCACTACATGGCCTAAGAAAGCTTTAAAATCCAGCCAAAATTCACATTTATAATATTTGGCATATATTTGATGATGCCTTAGAGTTTCCAAAATAACTCTCAGATAATTTTCATGTTCTTCATTGCTATCAAAATAAATTAGAATATCATTGATGAATACTATTTCAAATTTATCTAAATACAGTTTAAGAATTCTTTGTATCAAGTTCATAAAGATGGATGGAGCATTGGTTAGACCAAATGACATGATCATGAACTCATGATTCTCGTAGCGAGTTCTAAATGCTATTTTCGGAATTTCTTCTTCTTTGAGTCTTAATTGATGACAGCCTGATCTTAGATCTATTTTGAAAAATATCTTAGCTCCAGCTAATTGATCAAACAGGTAATCAATATGTGGTAGAGGGTACTTATTCTTAATGGTTACCTTATTAAGTTCATGATAATCAATGCCCATTCTTTGAGTCTTAATGGTTACCATCTTTCCTCTTTATAAAGAGCACTGAGGCTCCCCATGGTGACATTCTCTATCAAATAAAACATTTGTTCATCAGCTCTTGCAGTTGTTCGCTTAACCCTTGTAGTTCTTTGGGTGCCATGTAATAAGGTGCCTTTGTTATTGGTTGAGTGCCAAGAATTAACTTAATTGAGAATTTGATTTCTCTTACTGGTGGTAATCCAATCAATTCATCAGGGAATACATCTTCAAACTCCTTTATAATTTGAGTGTCTACTAAGGAAATTTCTTCCATCTATTCTCCCATCATTGTTACTAAGTATGCATTACATTGCTTTTGAATCAATTTCTTTGCATGCACAGCGTTGTTTAAAAATGCCAAAATGCCTAACTTTCCCATAAATACTTTAGGCTTGCTCCCACCCTGGATAATGACCTTCTTTCTTTGATAATTAATCATAACTTTATGCTTGCTGAGCTAATTCATTCCTAGAATGATGTCAAAATTTACTATAAGCATCAGTATTAGTTTTGCTTCATATGTCTTGCCATTAATTAGTATGTTACAGTCGCATCATTAAAGGCTTTAGCTAAGTTGTAATATGGCAGTTCAAGAGTTTTGGAAAATCTTTCTTAAATGAACGAGTGTCTAGCATTAGTGTCAAATAATGTGTCACAAGATTTTTCATTTAAATATAAGAAACTTAGGGCTTAGAATGAAAAATAATCCATGCTTTATTTAAATATAATATGAAAGATATTTATAAAAAGAAAGAATGTGATACCTAATACCATTTTATTATCTTCTAGGGCTAAAATTAGGATGAAGGTATAGATCTATGCATGTGCATCTTTCTTGGGAGCAATTGTTCTTCCCCTTTGATTAGTTATTGGTACTTTAGGAGCCATGGGTGGACCTGTAGCGCCCCGTCTTGTCACGGCGCGCAAAAGACAAGTAGTTTGTGTAAATTTAGTAGCGAAGCGGTGCGCTACTCGGGAGGGTGGGTATACAAGCAAAACCCATCTTATCGAATAGACTGGAAGACTGAACCATACTGAAGGCTGCTGACTCGAGCCTAGGAGTAGGATCGAGAGCCAATACTTAAGATAAGAGTAGAATACTTATCTTACACATTAGGATAATACGTATATTAGATTTAAAAAAACAAGTGAGAGTCCAATATATGTTACCAATATTTCAGCATTTCCAGTATGCTGATCACATCACAATGCTAAGTATAGTAGTATAACAGAGTGTGAAAGCTAAAATCATATCATCCAGAATACATTCATCATAGAGCAGTATGTAAACATTCATCTCAGAAAAGAAAAGAAAAGCACATCCAGAATTATTACAAACTGCTTTAACATATGAAAAGTAAAGTCTACTGAAGTAAAGGAAGAAGTAAAAAAAAAGAAGTAGATAGATCCTCTAGGACTCCACGTACTCCTCCTGGATCTCCTGCGAGTCCTCTTGTCCTGTCTCAACAAGCTGCTCGAGATCTAGCAAATTGCCGGATCCCAAAAGTACCCTGTGTTAGACAAGAATTCTAACACATCGCAACTAACTACGCAATACTAAAGTAAATGCAATAAATAGTAAAGTAAAGTGAACTGAAAAAAAGCTGAGGAAAATGCTAAGTAACTGAAACTATAAAAACTAAGCGAAGTAAAATTGCATCAAACTACATACTGAAAGTAAAGGACACTATCAAATGCTCATAAAGCTATGTGAAAGTAAAGTCAAATGTGGTATTGTATGTCACTGGAATGATGCCTTCAAGTATGCCATGGTAGGGTATGCCATTGATATGCCACAAAATCATCACTGAAAGGCTATGAATAGTACGGTCCAATGTATACATACACCCAGTTGGGAAGACAGTATGGTGACGCAGATGCACCCTAAAATTCCCCAGTCTGTGTATGTAATATTCCGTAACCCACAATTTATCACTGATACTCATGCATTACTGCTGAAAGATTGCTTTAAGTTTATACTCATGATCATGCCCATGCTTCTATTCTAATGAGTAAAATTAAGAAATCCATGAAATTTGAAATGCAGATAATGAATTCTAAGTCTCCACTGTGCAGAATCCTATTGAGAGGATTCTGTCTCCTAATGTCTAGAATGATAATTAATTAAATTTACAGATTTAATTAAAGATCACTAGATGGGATGATCGTATACACACATTCAGCACGTTTGTAAGAAAAGTGATTCTCATCACTTACTCACCACCACTTAGTGTCTTAAAGAAGGTGAATCTCATTACTTAGTTTGTTTGAGCCACACCTATTGAAGCGGTCTTCGCTAGGAGGCATTGCACCATTGGCAATTTGTATTTCAATTAAACTAAGGAACGAATACCTGTTCAATACACTCTTATGGTTGAATGATTTATTATAATGGGACTATATTCATCTAATCCCGCAGGATAGAACCTGCTCATAAGTCCCCATTAGAGTGAATCAACCAATCCCGAATACTACTAGAGAACCAGTGGTACAGGTATACTATACTACACCATCCAATAATTGGGGTTCAAATAAGTCTACTTAATAAATCAAGGGATGAACAAGACTATGAAGGCCTATACTACATAGGTAAGTCCTATACAAAGTTTCACAAAATTATGATCAGAGATCACTCAACATGGATTATACCACAAGGAGAAATATCATTCTAATGTCTTAGGTGATCCTACCACACGGGGTTTAGATCAATTTCTAAAGTTAAGGGATCATCTAAGCTCCTACCTCAATGAGTCGTACAAGTTCTCCTACCTCAAGGTATATGTAATTTAGGTCTTTTAAAATGTTTCAAGACATTCTTATGGAAAGATGCTTAAGATCTTCCATTCTAAATTCTAGTATTAATCTTTTAGATTCTATTTCATAGTTATGTTTAGAATGATCAAATCAGATGATTAAGTCATCTGATCACAACTCAATCTAAGATTATGGGATTTAAATCAAGGATATTGCTTAAATTCTAGGTCACTTATTCAATCAATATGATTTTATTAATCTTCTTATGCTGATGATATTATTTAGGAGAAAATCAAGGATCTAAAGATTTGATTCAGGTTTAGGCAATCATATAGCTTTTATAACCTTATCATATCTAATTCAAATGTTTAGGGTCAATATAAAATTAGATGTGTCATTGGAGAAATGTCTAGTTAATTGTCTTATAATCAAACCACTTTAGTTAAGGTTCTTAAGGGTTGGGACCTTAATTAAGTAGATTAGGGTTTGACCCCTATTCTTATTCAATTAAGATCATGTGTTTGATTAATGATCAATGTCAAATCAGTGAGTTAAGAGTGTGTTATTGGTGGTAATCTCAGACCTAGATCAAGTCTTAAAAGCTTGATCAAAGTCTTAAGATTTCTTAAGATTAATTATGAGGGTTAAGTTCTCATTTCTTTGATTTGTTCAATTTACACATCATAAGTTTGCATAAATGATTTTAATACATCTAGCTTACTATTATGCATCAAATTAATAAGAAATTTTTCAGAAAACAAAGAACACTTAGTGTTAATCAAACCCTAATTCAATAAAAAAAGGATTATCACATAAGTTTAAATCCAACAATCAAAATTCATATAACTTGGCATACAAGTTCTACATTACCATACAATCAAATAGAGAATAAGTTTGCTAAGATCCAGTGATTACAAACCCTAATGTTCGCTAATCATGGTTTAACAAAACTAGGGCATATTTGAAATACAGAAATCAGAAAAATAATTCTCTTAGCACATGCATTCTACTCATCATGAGCAAACTAATGGCACCCTAAGTATGCAATTTAGTTAAGTATAATTGTTAAATCACCCTAATTAAGTTCTGTTGTAATTAGGTAATAATGGAAAATCTAACCATCAGATCTGAAATTTTATTTTATATTCAGATTCTTATGATTTTCTGATCATTTTCATATATAATATTATAGGATTTGGACCAGTGGATTAAAAGTTATTCAATTAAAACATTTTGTATTTTTATTTAATCAATTTCCTATGATTTGAATAATTAAAATATTTTCCTTAAGGAAAATAATTCTAATTATTCGAATTTAATTATAACGGGCTCGACCCATTAGTCGAACTGCGTGGGTCGACCGGGGCCTGAAGACCCGGGACGGTCGCACCGCGCGGGTCACGGGCTACCCCACCTACACAGTGTCTTCATCCCTGCCCTTCGTCCCGATAGAGAGGGCCGATTAGGGGAACCTTAATCGTAAAATTCTGGTGCATCCCGACCAAGGCATGGCCAGAAATGGATCGCTACTCGATCCCCGTGGTCAGACGCATCAACTGGAACCCGAAGCCTGCTGTGAGATGGTCTGGATCGGCCGGACCTTACTCACCTGAGAGCTCCCCTAATGGAGCTACTATGGGGAGACGATTCTCCCCACAGAGGCTACGCCAGACCCCGGGCTCGATCCCTACACCATCAGGGAGGTGAGGCGGATCGAAGCCCTCTGGTCTGAGGGTCCGAGATGGTATGGATCATCAGGTCCTTACTCAACCGAGATGATCCTTAATTGACTGGCTTGATTGATCGTATCGATCGATTGAGGCTAACCTGTGTCCTAACTTCACTTACATTGAGTTTAAAATGACAATGTGCATGAAATCGAATCAAGAGGGGAGAGGTCCGAGCCTCATTGGCTCGAAACCATCAACTTGCTGAGCTGGAGACGTGAGTGGGGGATAAGGCCGACAGCTGGCAGGCCAGGGATTCTCCCTGTCGGGTGCGCGAGTGAGAGGAAGACGAAGATCCATAATGCTGGGACATTCGGATGCCGTCTGATCTATTAATTAGATGGCGGAACGGCTCGGATCGCTCGGATCCTAACGGCTGATCGCGAGAGCGATCCGGGCCGTAGGATCGGTCGGGTAGATCCAATGGTCGATCCGAGGTTCCGCGAGATTACATCTCGACCGCTGATCAAAAGGCGCGACGGTTAGATTTGCGGGATACCGTTGTGGCGCGACTCGGGCTCCGCAGTGGATCGCCCGCGGTCCGCACAACAGAGCCCGGCTGTTAATTTAGTTTAATGGGTAATTATGCAATTATGAAATGTTAGAATCCCTTATGTGCAATTGGACCATTTTAATTTAAATTGAATTATGGCCCAAATAAATTCCAAGTTGCACCAAACTTTCACCCTTAGTTAATTTGAGGGTGAAGAATTCAAAAATATAATCAGAATTTAATTTTGAGATCAAAATATTTTGAGTCTAGGCTAGGGCATCTAGAGTGATCAAAATATTATTTTAGACTTTGAGAAATCCTATGGACTTCAAATTTTTAGGTTAGAATTCATTTGGTGTTCTAAAAATAATGGAATAAAAAATAATGACAACTTAGGCTATGATTTACCAGAGTAATAACCTAGGGTAATTACAGGACCTCTCCTTTGATTGTAAGAACATGGGCTAGTCTAGCTACTAGTGTGAGTTCTATTCTTCCAGCTGGTATGGGTGCTTATTATTATATCTGAGAAGGATGAGTGATCCACTAATTTTCCAATGTACGAGTTTCTTGACATTGTCAAAAGTTGTGACTAGGTTGTCCACACGTATAGCATGTTCTGCTCTCATGATAACAATTATCGTAAGAATGCAGTCGGCTGCATTTCCCAATAAGTATTTGGTGAGCTATTTGATAAACCCTAGCTTGAGCCGGTCTTGGTCTCTTATATTAAATTTGATGTACATGTATAGATGGGGGTCTTTTGTTTAGCTCATCTACTTTCTCTTGTTCCTCATGTTCTAAAATTTTTGTGACTTCAAATATGTCTGAGAATTTGGAGATTCAAAGAGCCATAAGAATTTTCTTGATAAAAAGTTTTAATCCTTTTAAAAATATGTTGCATCGAGAAGACTCAATGCTCGCTAGAAGTGGTGCATAACGGGATAACCTTTGAAATTCAATATTATTATTAGTGACACTACGGTTGCCCTGACATAACCTTATGAACAAATCCTCCATGATGGATTGAGTAGAAGGAGGATTGTATTTGGCTCAGAAGGCTTCGACAAATTTTTCTCATTAGATATTCTCAGTATCAATGCCTACAAACTATAAGCTTGCAGTAGTTTCCAACCCGCATTCTACTTTTCCTTCCAACCTAAAGATGGTTAATCCAATTACATCCAAAGGTGAACATTTCATGCTACTCAGTATTTTTCCTATTTCCTTTACCCAATCTTGGGTATCAATTAGGTTACCACTTTCATTAAATATTAGTGGTTGGAGTCTTAGGAATGCTAGAAGTAGTCCATCTATCTCAATATTTGGGAAATGGGTAGTTGATAGTATATAAGTAGGACTATTTATATAAGGTGTTTATTGTGCCTGAAGCTTTAAAAATGTTTGATTTTGTGTATCGAAACACCCTAATAGACATTCACAATACCAAACAACTTGTCGACATGGTCCACGGAAGTATTAGCAGATATCGGATCTTTTAAGGGTGTTCCAACGATCAAAGGAGAATCTTCAGGATCCATCTAAGAATAGGATTCCTATTATTATACTTTTATTAGGGTAAAATTACATCAATACTATTACCAAATACCAGATGAAAACAAAAGTATCACTATTAATTAAAAAAAAAAAAAAAAAAACTAAAAGTAGCTTATTTTGGCTAGATCCTATATCTTTTCCTTCATTGTCTCTTTGATTTATATAGGTTTTGTAATTTCTTACTTTTTATATTTTTCTTTTATTTGTTCTGGGTTTCCAGTTGCATGAATAATAGTTTATACACTTTTATACTAATTTTCTCATAATCCTACTCTGATACAAACTGTGGCGACTCGTCGCTGGTTCAGCATACCTAATCAAGTGTTAGGTGCTCTCTTCCTAGGAATATATCAGGGTTTAGTATAATAGTGTATTAGAGGTGTACAAAATATATATTTCCACACTCATTGCAATATTCATAAATAATAGAATAATAAAGGAAAAATATTCATAATATAGATAATAATTATCTTATAGAATCTACTACACACTAAGTAAGAATTTAAGATTTAAGAAAAAAAAAGTATCTAAGTTTGCATTAAGTTGCCCCATCCTATATCAGCTCCTCCTCAATTACTTGATCCAGAGATATCTCCTGATCTATCATATATATATATATATATATATATATATATATATATATAATAGAGTGAACCAAGAAAAAAAAAAAAAATTAATTAGACATAGAGGTCTAAGTAAGATTTTTGTAGTATATCAAAATTTGCATTCAGCAGCATGATTTCATAGATGAAGCAAATACATATAAAATAATATGCAATATTTAAGTTAGACATGCTTGCAAAATTATAAAAGTTATAAATACAATATACATATTTAAGATATGTGCTCATTCTGAAAGAAAATACAATAATATATAATATCTATTATATTGGACAAAGTTACAGAATAATCAAAGAGTTAAATACATTTATCTAATTATCCGAGATGTGGGTTCTTAACTAATAATACATTCCCCCTCAAAGATTATGTGCAGAAATTAAAAATATATATATATATATATTATATAAAATGACTGAAATAAAAGTTGCAAAAATTAGAAAAAAAAAAAATATATATATATATATAGAAAAAAATGACTGAAATAAAAGTTATAGAAATTAAGTTTATATATACAAAAAAAGAAAATAACTTAAATGAATATTGTAGAAATTTGGTAATAATAATAATAATAATAATAATATTAGTAATAATAAAAGAAGAAGAAAAAAATAAAAAGAATAGAAATGTTTTCTTCTCTTTCTCATTTCTTATTCTATCTTACTATTGATGATGCTTTACTAGAGGTCGGTGGACGGAACCCGTGGTGGCCGAGAAAGAAGAGGGAGGAGTGAAGGGAGGAGAGGAGAGGGTGAGGAATGGGGGAAGAGTGGAGGAGGAACGAGAGGAAGAGGAATATTGGAGGGGTATTTATAAACTTTTTTTTTTGCTCTCCTCCATTATTTTGATGTGAACAAATTTGATTTCTCTTCTTTCTCAAAATGTTTTGGAGTGTACAAATTGATTTTCTCTTTTTTCCTTACCATTCCTATTTCTCTCTCTTCATTCTCTCTCCTCCTCTATTTCCAAAAAAATAATAAAATTTGACACGAAGGTGTATTTTGATGAGAGGAACCTACATGCGCCAAAAATTTTCGATTTATTTATGTTAATTTCTGAAGATAAAAACTTGAAAAATTAATTATCATAAATCGAGAGCTCAAAATAGTACGAAACTTTTTTTTAGCCTTTTAATAATAATTTTAAACCAACGGCCCTAAAATCGTTGAATTTGAACTTGTATTTAATTTTCCTAATTTACAAAATTTAAATAATTCAGAAATTAATTTAAGAGTATTTATTATCTAGATTGCTCCCAAACTTGGGCATTACGATCACAAAAATATTCTCTATCCAATGATATTTTTAGTTTGCCATAATTTTGAAGTCTCTCTAAATCATGATTTTTTAATCAGATTTAGTTCTAATTACTCTAATAATGACTTGGGTCGTTACAGTAGGGCAAGAGCATATAGTAAGTCTTTGAAGGTGTGCATGTAATATTTTCTCTTTGTAATGAAATGTTAATTCAAGCTTAAGCTTTTTATGAATGATTAAATAGAATGAGTTATTGAATGATGAATATTTTTGAATATTTATTAAACTTAATAAATGTAAAAGAAACCTTATGGACCTCGATGATCGCCATTTCTAGAATATGTGCATTTTGAGCATTAATACTGTGAATGAATGTGACATCATTCGCTAAGCAAAAATAGCCCATGCTTAACTTTTAGGCAATAGCTTGATCATTTGAGCCATGAGAAAATTATGAAAGGTATCCATGCTCCATAGCTTAGACCATAACACTTGAATGAGGCATATTAGATAGTTCATGTAGGGCATTGCCAACTCCAAGTTAAGATATGGACTTAACGCATGTGAGCCAAGTCCCATCTGAAATCTCCATTGCTCAACCTTAATTTATGCGAGGTATTTAGAGCGCGTTAAGCTATGAGTGAAGTGACATAAGGTTATTTAACTTTGTAGTTCAGTTCCTTTGCTAAATCAATAGTTGAAGCATGTGATCCATAGATGGAATCAAGACCTAGTGATCATGGAATTAAAATGTGGATTTTATCATTTTGATGTAAGAATTATTTTCTCTTATAAAATGATCATGAATATATATATGTGCTAAGATTGAACCCAAGTGTGTTCATCTTGAGCACTACGTAGGATCTAGCAAAACTAAATAACCATTCAGAGAAGCAAGGTCTCTTGATAATAAAATGAAAAGTAAAACAACTCAACTACAACATGAAACTAGAAAGAGAGTAATTATGCACACATGTAAGATGAACTGCATGTTTGAGTGTTAACTCTCCCCAATTTTTCCAACTTGATAACAAACTAATTGTTAATCATTAACATTAAATCAATTGATAATTACTTTGACATTATTAAATGTAGATATACTCAAATAACAACTCACACACCATTCCCAAAGGTAGATAAATCTCAAAATCTGACCATCCAATATTATTTCAGACCATGTACACTTGCGTGCATATGCAGACAATATAAATTCAATCAATCCATGTGTAAATGAGTACCTTTCCATTCATGCCAGCATCACAACAAATTGAAGGAAAAAATCAATAAGGACATCATAAGAAAGTTAATGCACTCTAATAATATAGTAGAGTAATACCTTTAATCAGTAAATAAATCTAATAAATAATAATTATTATTATTAAAAATATGGCAAACAACGAATTATAACTAGACTACTGCTTAAGGTTATTCTACAAGTATTGGGATAGAGACTACTTGAACGACCTTAGATTTGGGTGACTTTGCTTCAAAGTATCGCCATCTAGAGTGGACATTCTTAGCAAGATGCTAAAATCCTCCATATTTAGAGGAGACAATTTTCTTAACTAGCAAAGGAATGGCTTTATATGGTGGCAGATGCCTTCCATGTCATAGAATGTCCAATAAATATTTGCTTTCTTACTTTGGATCAACTATGAGGAGAATGTGAAAGAGTGGTGGGCTCGTGCTTATTAAGAAATTATTCAACAGAGTAGAAAGCTTCGTCTTCCACCTACTTTTTTAGATTTTGACCTTATTTTCTGTGCTTAATGATGTAAGTGAATGCACTCTTATGTTGACTCAATTATAGTCTCTCCTTTCGATATCTTCTACTAGATATCTTAAAATCTGTTCTCAAAATAATTATCAATGAAATACTTCCTTTATTTTCCTTTAAATTATTTCTCATTACTTTTTCTTTGCCAAAATAAATCTCGATTCCAATACTCCTTCCACCATTATCAAGAAGACAGTAGCAATAAGTTCTTCATTAACTTCTGATAAGATTAGAACCTTGGTAGAAATGGTAAAGATCTTAATAGAATCTAAAACCTAGGTAGTTCAATGATATCTCAACCCACATAATGATCAAGTTATTCAAGTCAATCCTGAAACCACATCCAATTTTGCACTAGACATATTTTTGCATGTCGTTCTTTGTTTAAACCCTCCTACTTTTAATGAATATGCCATACTAATTGAAATAACCAATTGATTAAATATTATCAAAAAGGATTTATCAGGTGTCAAATGTCCCATAAGTGAAGTAATTCATCTGGCCACCGATGTGTTTATTAAAGAAGCAGAATATTGGTGTGATAATGAATTGAATTCCCAAAGTGTTGAACATGTTGAAGGGATTACTTGTAGATGAGTTAATTCAACTAACTCAGGGTGATAGGACTATACTTGCATATGAAATGGAGTTTAGAAGATTATCAATGTTTGCTATATATTTAGTGAGAACTAAAGCTGTAATGTGCAATCATTTTTGAAGGGATGGAAAGATTCCATCAAGGGTTCATTTATTATCTCATTGCAATGACATCTTTAAAAAATTGATAGAAGTATCTCGAATGATAGAACACCATTTATTACAAAAAGAGTAAAGGATGAGATTCTTACCTCCCCCAGTGAATTTGAAGATTGTTACAATGCTAAACCTAGACTCAATTATACCTTAATTAGGTTATTATTTAATTTAAAACATTATTAGGACCTAATCTTAAATATTTGGGATTATTTGGATAAAGAATCAATTATTTGGTTATTTTTAATAAAATTAAATACTTAAAAAATTTGTTAAATTAATTTTATTCCCAAATGGAAATCTGAGCAAATATTTGAATTTCTCTTATCAAAATAAGCAAAGTGTACAAGTTTTATAATTTTTGGACTTGTATTTTATGAATAACTCACAAAATTTAAATTGTATTTTTATTAAATTAAATAGTAGGTTAAAATCAAATTTATGAATTTAATTAAATCAGAACTGTGGAAATCCCTCGCGATGGATAAAACATGGGACATCGGGTTCCATTGATCTATGTTGTTCCATAGTTTTGATCAAGTGGTCCTGATTGAACCTGCCTACTGTTCCCTATTTCGATTGCAAGCGCCCATTGGATCACGCCACAAATCAAATGACAGTGATTGCTTCCATGATCAATCGTTCTGATCCAGGAGATCAGGGTCTTTCCACCATTTGAATAGATCAATTAGAAGACTCTCCTCATTACTGGTGTTATTCATTGTCATCCTCAGCCCTCTCTGTGGTGTTGTGGAGCCATTTAATCCAACATCGAGATGCTAACGATGCTCCAGTGAGCCTCTAGAAGGTTTCAAGGTGATTCAAAACAATGAGTGAAGTCCAGCTACAATACAGGCACTACAGAACATCACAGCAGGTTCCATCCTGAAACGTGGGAGCTACTGTGCATCATAGCAGTAGGCAGTTCAAAAAGTGGGCACCACAGCACGCCGCAGCGGCATGCAATTTGAAACATGGGTGCTACCTCGCGCCACAGCGGGTTTCATATCGAAACATGGACACTATTGCGCTACTGTGGTAGGTTATTCGAAAGGCAGGCGCTGCGGTGCACCGTAGTGCCTAGCGGAGTTCTACTCTAGTTCAGGCTATGCCTTGAGTAAATTGGAGGGCATTTTGGACCTTTAGTGTTCAAAAATGAGTTGGGTACTTAAACTAACAAGCTGGGAGGAGTTTACAAGGTTGGCATTCTCAATTTGGAGGCTAAGGCTTATGTGAGGAGGAGATCCCAGGGTGAAATCCTAAGGAAGCTGCATGCATGAAATCTCTTGCATGTTGGAGAAGATACTCCAAGTGATGGCTGCTTCCTCTCCTTTCCATATTAGAGTATGAGCTTGTGTATTTATAATCAAAGGAAAAGCTATTTTTAACTCTATATTTTCCAAGTCTTCATATTAATATTTTATGTGGTGTGGCCCTGTGGTTTTTCTCGTTCTTGAGTTTTTCACAAAATCTTTCATGTTTGGATGTTTGTATACTTGTGCTTATCTTGCATGCATGTGTTGTGTGTTTTTCTACTTGTGGTTTTGTGATTTCAAATTTACTTGGTAACCATCAAGGCAACCGCAGTCTTCAATCGAATGCACGCCATCAAAACCACTTCCACTGCGGACTATGTACTTGGCCAAAAGTTTATACCAACAAGCGGTATCAGAGAGAGGTTACCTTGTTGGTCCTAAGGTTTGTTGTTTGAGTGGGAGCAATGACCAACAAGATGAGACACAAGATAGAGAATTCAGCGAAACAAATTTTGCATTCTAGAAAATGCAAATAGAGGATCTGCTTTACCAGAAAAAGTTATATCTTTCATTAAAAGGAACTGACAGAAAACTAGCAAACATGGCAGACAAAGAGTGGGAAGTTCTCGATAGAACTACACTGAGTTTGACTCATTTATCATTATCTTCTTCTATTGCTTTTAACATTATTAATGAGAAAAATACTATATATCTCATGGATGCCCTAACGAGAATGTATGAAAATCCCTCGACTCCGAATAAAGTTTTCTTGATGAAGAGATTGATTAACATGAAGATGATGGATGGCAATTTAGTGGCTGAACACCTCAATGGGTTCAACATGATGGCAAACCAGTTAAGTTTGATAGGCATCAGTTTTGACGAAGAGGTTCAATCTTTGTTGTTCCTATCATCATTATCGAACAGATGGGATGGGATGGTTACAACCATCAGCAATTCATTAGGAAATGCGTCGTTGAGATTTGACAATATTGTTAGGCTTATTGATAAATCCATAATTTATATCCTAAATAAAGGAAAGTTTCATTCATTTTTATATTAAAACTGCTTCCTTAATCCAATTTTGCCTATCTTTTCAAGAAAAATGCCTATCCAACAAATTCTGAACAATTCTGGACAATTTTCCAAGATTCCTGAAGAAAACCGCTGTCGCACACTATAGCGCACTGCCACGTGCTGCAGTGGGCCATTTGTAAAAAGCTGGCGCTATAGTGCGCTGCAACAGGCCATTTGCGAAATGCTAGAGCTACAGCGCGCTACAGTGCACTACAGCAGTCCAACATGCATGGTGTTGGCGCTATAGCGCGCTGCAGCGGGCCATTTGCAAAATGATGTTGCTCCAGCGCACTGCAGCGGAGTAATTTGCAAATGCGCTGGCACTATAGCGCACTGCAGTGGACCATTTGCAAAGTGCTAGCATTACAAGTACACTGCAGCGGTCTAATTTGCAAATGCGCTAGTGCTATAGCGCGCTGTAGTAGGCCATTTGCGAAATGCTGGCGCTATAGCACATTGCAGCAGAGCAATTTGCAAATGCGCTAGCGCTATAGCGCACTGCAGCGGATCATTTGTAAAATGACGGTGCTATAGCGCGCTGCCGTGAATCATTAGGCTAAAATTCAAGCGCTATAGCGCGCTGCAGCGCTCTACAACGCGCTGTAGCGGATCTTCAATGTATGACCCAGAACACCACAGTGCACCACAGTGGACCATTTTGCAAAATCTTCCTGCTATAGCATGCTACAGCGCACTGCAGCGGCCAGCCAAAATTTTGTCTGAGCAAATGCATTAAATGCGGCTGGGACAAGACCCCCAACCAGCTCCTTGTCTCTACCCATCATTCCTTCTGCAGCATATTCATTTCTTAAAGGGAAAATTGATACTTGAGGTGATGTGTAGATTAGTTAATAGAAAAGTGGTAGTCACTTCATCTCTTAAGTGGGATTGGCCATCATGATAGCATATTTTTTTAGCAATGCAGATTTTGAATGAAAGGATGAAGAATGTAGCCCTCCTCTATAAATACCTCACTTCTTAACTTAAGGATGGTTGCCAACTTGGCTCACTACAACCTAAGTAAGGAGAGGGCTGCATAGAAGAGAAGGAGAACTCTCCAAGGGTGGAAGAACTCCTCTTGCTAAGGAGAAGAAGGAGAAAGGCAGCACTATGGACCTAGGAGAAGCAACCATAAGCAGGAAGAGGAGAAGTCCAGAGAACTTCCCAAAGGAACATTCTTAGTATTTTCTAAACTCTTGTCTTGTGTTTTTCCTAGTTGATCATGAATGGATCTTTATCCATGTATGTGTTCTTTTTCATTTCTTTTATAATGGAGAGCTAAACTTCCCTTGGGGTGAATTGGGGCAATCCCACATGTAATGAAAGATACTATGATGTATGAAATATTTCTAAAGCTTTAATAAAATTTGTGAACTTAATAACATGTTAAAGAAATGTGAAGGACTATTGTGGACTTGAATGTGGGCCAAATAACAAGGGACTAAACGAATTCAATGACTAAAAAGTCTTGTGCTCCATAGCTCATTCTTAGTTTTGATGCTGGATTCACGAGTACATGAGAGCTTAGAACTATGTGAGAAAGTTCTTTAGCTTAGTGCACCTTGATCTATGCTCAACTAAAGAGTTGAAGCGTGTGATGCTGAGATCCACTAATTGAGCTCCGTTGCTCAGCATACTTGAGGGAAGGAATGGATTCATTCAGTGCTCATGAACGAGGTGACATAGTCATTGAGCCTAGTGAAAGCACTCCCTCATCTAAACTATGCATGATGCATGTGATGCTCTTAGTGAAATCAATGCTTGTAAGATCTTAACTTCATAACCCTCATCTCTAAGGTCAAGAGATGAGAGGAAAACTAAAAATCTAAAATCTTATAAGGGTCTTTATTCTGAAATAGAACCAACTGTATGTTCTTTTTATACACGAGATTTGAACTTGTAAATCTTTGAGTTAAAACTTTAAGAAGGAAAATATGCACTTGATTAAAAACTAAGTAAAGAAAAGATGAACCCTTGAGGAATCATCATACATAAGTTCTCTATCATATCATGTAGGAGAAACCCAACTCTCCTCTTACTTTTTATCAGAATTATTTTCTACTAAGAGTTATCGTGCTTGTTCAGGAACCAATTTTAACAATACACATTTAGCTTAAATATTAGTGATCATAGATATACCTTAGTAACAAAACACCCAATTCCCTGAGGTTCGATAAATCCTGAAAACTCAAACTTTCCACTTATTACTTCAGACAACGTACACTTACGTGCAAGCACAGACGTATTATAGGTCTGTCAAGTTTTTGGCATGGTTACCGAGGAATTGGAACTTGTTTTGTAATAAGGAGAATCTATTAGTAATTAGTGATTTAAGCATCCCTTGCATATAATTTTAATTTTTGATTTTTGTAATCATTAGGACTAACCATTTTCTTTTATGTTACCTTTTATCATTACTAAATCCATGAACTTTAATTCTATATTTGTTCTTGATAGCTTATTTGTTATCGTGTATAAATAGAAGAGTTTGTACAAAATATCTTTTTGATCGTAAAATTGAGAGAACCTACTTACAAGCTAAAAGAGAACAAAACATTTTGCTAAGCCAATAAGTTGCTATGGAAAATTATAATGAAAATCTTGGAGAGCCACTAGGAGAGGCTAGGGGAAGAGCACTGAGAGATTATGCACTACCCACTATTAGGGGAATTCCCCATGCTATTGTAAGGCCTAATATTGAAGCTAACAACTTTGAGATCAAACCTTCCACTCTGAGTATGGTTCAAAATAACTAGTTTGGGGGATTAGCCACTGAAGATCCTAATTCACACATTTCAACTTTCCTTGAAATTTGTGACGCTTTCAGATTTAACGGTGTCTCCGAAGATGTAGTTAAATTAAGGCTTTTTCCTTTCTCATTACGAGATAGAGCTAAAAGTTGGCTCAGCTCTCTCCCAAGCGATTCGATCTGGACTTGGGATGATTTGGCTAAGATTCTTAGCCAAGTATTTCCCTCCTATGAAAACTGCTCGGCTGAGAATTGAGATAACCAACTTCACTCAGTTGGAAGGTGAGACACTTTAGAACGAATAGGATCGATTTAAGGAGTGCTTAAGGCGATGCTCACATCATGGATTTCCCTTATGGATGTAATTTCAAACCTTTTACAATGGTTTAAATGCTCCAACAAGGACTCTCATTGATGCGGCCGCCAGAGGCTCTATTAGTAGTAAAACTCAAGAAGAGACTTATGACCTCTTAGAAGAAATGACGAATGATGCTTACCAATGGCCTCTCCAGAGGAATGAGCACCTTAGTAAAAATGAATGTAACTCACTCGGAAGTTCATAACAAATTCTTGAGCTCCAAAACCAAATCTCTCAACTCAATAAAAAGCTAGAATGTGAGCATGTAAATTCTTGTCAGGAAGAAGATTGCGAGTTAAGAAATGTCGATGTAATCATGAATCATGGAAGGAATCGAGAGAGATTGGAAAAATCATTCATTGAATTTAGAACCTCTACAACCAAATTCATGAATAAAACTGATGCCACGATAAATAGACACGAACACACCCTTTTAAGGCAGGAGGAGTCAGTGAAAAGAATAGAACAAAAGCTAATGGAAATTATGAAACAGTTAGAGAGACCTTCATTAGTGGGAGTCATTAGCGAGTATGAGGAGGATTCGAGGAACTCTATAACCCTAAGAAGTGGAAAAATTACAAAGCTGTTTGTGAGAGAGGAGGATCATAGAAACATAGTGACAACTAGAGAGGAAATGGGGGAGAAAGAAGAAATGATCAGAAAAGAGAGGAATGATATAAGGGATTTAGAAAAAAATGAACCTGCAGATCAACTTAAGGCAATCCCTCACATACCATATCCTCAGCGAATGGCTAGGGAGAAACTTGATGTCCAATACCACAAATTTTTAGAAACTTTTAAAACTCTTCATATAAACATCCCTTTCGTAGAAGCTTTAGAGCAAATGCTTAGTTATGCTAAGTTCATGAAAGATATCATTTCCAAGAAAAGAAAGATTGATGAAAAGGAGACTGTGGCATTAACAGAAGAATATAGTGCAATCCTTCAGAGGAAGATTCCCATTAAAAAGAAGGATCCTGGGAGTTTCACTATCCCTTGCACTATTAGAAGTCAGTCTTTTCATAAGGCCCTTTGTGATCTAGGTGCACCCGTCAATTTGATGCCATTTTATATATTCAAGAAGTTAGAGATTGATTATTTAAAACCCACCTCTGTTCTCCTCCAATTCACTGATAGATCTGTAAAAACACCCTTAGGAATTGTGGAAAATGTGCTTGTAAAGGTTGACAAATTCATCTTCCCTGCTGATTTCATAATCTTGGATATGGAAGATGAAAACCAAAAAATTCCAATTATCCTATGTAGACCTTTCTTGGCCACCAGAAGAACTTTGATTGATGTAAATAAAGGGGAATTGATGTTGCGATATGGGGATGAGGAGGTTAAATTTCATGTGAATGATTCTATGAGGCACCCATCTAAGCCCAATGAGGATTGTTGGAAAATCAATTTAATAGAAGAAGCTTGGTTAATGGAAGATGTGGAAGAAGAGAGAATGTTATCAAAGGAGGAAGATGAGGACCCCCCTGATAAGGAAGTGATTGAGGAATTGATTAAGGAGAGGAAAATAATTTAGCCTTCTATAATTTGCCCTCCATAATTAGAATTAAAACCCATTCC
This sequence comes from Gastrodia elata, assembly GCA_016760335.1. NCBI lineage: Eukaryota > Viridiplantae > Streptophyta > Magnoliopsida > Asparagales > Orchidaceae > Gastrodia > Gastrodia elata. Next base: position 50,038,267 of record CM028674.1, on the reverse strand, counting down.
CTCACACTTAAAATACACTTATCTAGGGGAAAATGAATCTCTTACTGTGATAATCTCCTCCTTGTTAACTCAGCATCAAGAGAGTCTTTTATGCAAGGTTTTAACAGAGCACAAGAGAGCAATTGGATGGAGTATAGATGATCTGAAGGGGGTTAGTCCAACTCTTTGTATACACTGCATCCTTTTGGAGGATAACTCCAACCTGTCAATTGAATCCCAGTGATGATTAAACCCTAACATAAAATAAGTAGTTCATAAAGAAATAATTAAACTCTTAGATGCTGGAATCATTTCCCCATTTCAGATAGCCCTTGGGTGAGCCCCATACATGTGGTTCCTAAAAAGAGTGGGATGACAGTTATTCTCAATGACAATAATGAACTGATCCCCACTAAAACTATGATTGGATGGAGAGTGTGCATTGATTATAGGATGTTAAATAAAGCCACTCTTAAGGACTAATATCATCTTCCTTTCATTGACCAAATGCTTGATAAATTGGCAGTGAATCCCTATTTCTACTTTCTTGATGGATATTCAGGATATAATCAAATCTTAATTTCACCTAAAGACCAAGAGAAAATAACTTTCACCTGTCCCTTTGGGACATTTGCCTTTAGAAAAATGCCCTTTGGATTGTGCAATGCCCCAGCTACTTTCCAACACTGTATGATGGCTATTTTCTCTGATATGATAAGAGAATTTTTGGAAATCTTTATGGATGATTTTTCTATTGTCGAGAGCTCTTTTGATCATTGCTTAATCAATCTGGGGAAGGTTCTAAAAAGGTGTGAGGAATCCAATTTAATCTTAAATTAGGAAAAATGTCATTTCATGGTGGAAGAAGGTATTGTCCTTGGTCACTTAATCTCTAGGAGAGGGATAGAAGTTGATAAGGCCAAGGTTGAGGTGATTGAAAAACTTTTCCCTATAACAACCCTAATTGTTACCATAGCTAAATCTAGATTAATTAAGCCAAACCAAGATTTGATTTTAAATCCATTGGTCTCAATGGGTCATTTAAACCTAACCCTAGAAGTTTGAAATTAATCGAAGCTAAAATGGAAATTTTGGTATTTTTGGCTATTTTTGAGACCTAGAAAATACATAAATTAAATTGATCTCCAAATTAAAATCTAATTTCATTTCTGAATTCCACATACCCTAATTAGCTAAGGGTATATTTTTGGGAATTTTTTGGAGTTCATTTGAGCCTAAATTGAATTTAAAATTTATTAGGATTAATTAATTATTAATTAATTGATTTTATATTATTTAAATTAATTTATTAATTAAAATTAAATAGCAGGATTTGCTGTCGGGACCGCGACCGATCCGCTGCGGGGTCCCGACAGCGGCACACCAATCAGTGCCAATGGATGAATCAGCATGCATCTTAGCTCAAGCCATCAAACGGCGGGATCCCCTCCATGGTAGGATCTAATCCTAAACGTTGGATCTGTTGAGAGCATCCGACAGCTACCATTGAATCCACAGCGAACCGTTTAAGTAATGCATCAGTACCGTCCGGGACCAACGGCTTGACGATCAGACGGCTCTAAAGACCACCAGCACTGTGGATCATCTCCTTCGTGTTGACCCGTCGCTAGCTGGTCCCCCCCCCCCAACAACTCGACATCTCCCAACCCTCATGGTAGTATGGGAAGGCCCCAAAATTCCCCTTCTGCCCTCGGTGCGACCTCTTGCTGCTTGTTCTCTCCCCGAATTTCCCCCAGCCATTACACCCAAGGCTTCCCCTCGGCCCGAGCCTCTTCTCAAAGCCCGAGCTCTGGAAGCCACCCCCATAACTCCCTCGACCTATAAATACCCTCAGGACTTCACAGTGAGCCCCTTTCTATGAATCCTCAATTGCCTAGCTTAAGCCCCCTGGAGCTCCCATCTCTCTTGGCTTTTCCCGGCATTTCCCAAAGCCTAGCACCACTGATATAGGGCCCGTCTGGTGTTCAGACCCCCTGTGAACCTGTGTTGTTGGTTTGGTAAGCTCGGAAGCACCTCATTTCCACTCAGTTGAGTCCGCAACCCCATCTTCAGGTACAACCTTCTCCCACCAAACTTCTTAAGTTCAGTTCTCCATTTCACCACTTGAATTGAGCCTCTGGATGTCATCTAGCTAGCCTTAGCCACTTAGGAAACCCATAGTGATTGTTGATAGGGTTTGAGCTAGCCCGAATCGATCATATTGATTGATCGAGCTAGCAGTGGAGCCGAGGCTGAGTCCGAGTAAGGACCCAGCATTTGGCTGCACCCCCAACCTGTGAAATCTTGGGGGTTCGACTCGCCTCACCTCACTGATGGTGTAGGGATCGAACCCCATTAGTTTGGTGGCTCCGATAATGAGAATTGCTCGCTCACAGGGAACTCTAATCGTCTGTGAAGCGGGTGTCTCGGTCGAGTAGCACCCCATTGATCCAGAAGGATCCAGATGGGGGTTCTTACCTTAATCGGTGCGTCTGAGTCTCCTGATGGTGTATCCATCGAGAGCTAGGCATGGCGTGGCCAGAGCGTGGAGAATTTCGGCGGGGAAGTTCAATTAGGGCGGAGCCCGTCGAGAGGAGGAAGATGAAGTCACGGGTCGGGCCGACCCGTGACCCGTGCCTTTTGATTTTGGGTCGTGGCTGATAGTGAATTATAGGATTGCATTATCTATGATTGTTATTTAATAAATCAATTCCTATAGTTTTTATTTAAATAAAAATATAGAATAAATTATTTGAATAACTTTAGTTATACTGACCTAAATGGTATGATTCAACATACCATTTGAATTAGAAAAATGCAAGGAATCTAAATATAAAATAAAATTACAAATCTAATGATTGGATTTAAAATAATTGCCCAATCCTTTTTTGATCTTAGTTAAATTAAATTAAATTAAATAAATGCCCAATTATGGAAATTAAGGGCTCTGATTACTCATGTGACCCTAGAGAACAATTATAAACCCTTAAAACCAATTTGGGATATTTAATTTTCTTAATCATTCCTTAATTACCCTAATTAAGGATTAGTGAATGAAAACCTAATTAAGCCTTTGAGTATGATAAGTGTAGTTCCTAATGCTATCTTAAGTGTAGTAGGACCAATGGATAAGATTGGATTGCTTTAAAATGCCCTAACTTTCTTAATCACTTTAATTAGCCTAAAAAGGTGATTAGTGCTAATTAGAATAATTAGGTTGCCAAAACCTAAGATAAGGGTATTTCCCACTTTATTAATTAATATGAAACTCATTAAAATAGATTAGAATCAATTTGGGTAGCTAGATCCTAAAATCCCATTTTTAGCCTCAAAAGGGGTATTTTGGTCATTTTTGACCAAAATGTGTTTAAGTGCCCCTTAATCCTTAGAAAATTTAGCAAAATATCTTTAATTAGATCATTAGTACCTCTCTGAACTAATGATGTTAATAATATGGATATTAAGTTAAGAGATCTTCATTTAGCCTTAATTAAGATACTTAGATCTTAAGTGATCATAAAGGAGTCACTTTGCCTTAGTAATTGAATCTAACCATCTTAAAATGCTAAATATTAACTTAAGAGATTCAATTAAGTTAGTTCATGAGCTTGAGTTCCAAAAGAAACACATTTAGAAAATCCTAAGTTGAAAACCTAGCTTAAGTTTAAAGTGATCAAACATCAGATCTTAGATCTTAGATCTTAGATTTTAGATCTTCTCTTGAATTGAACTACCTTCCTTTAGAATTTCTTAAGTGATTTATTGTCTAATTCTTTTGAAGCCTCCAATATGGTATACGATTGATTCAATATATAGGATAATGAAATTATCTAAAAAATTGAATATAGATCTTAGATTCTCAAGTTCTTAATTGATTATTTTATCTTATAACTAGTAGAGTAACCTTTCACTAAGTTCTTAGTTCTTGGATCCTTCAGCTTATAGGATCCCTTATCCTTAACTTGGGAATTAAGTATGAACTATAGATCCTTGGTAGGACATAACCTTGGATTCAGGATTGGGACATCAAAGTGGAGTTTAAATCCAAAATCCTTAAATCTTGATTTACTTAATCAAGATTTGGGTAAGAGAGAAAAATACTAATAATTAGGTCATATATTCATTTGTTTAAATCTTATAGTCATCATATGATTTGGAAATAGAGCTTGTTAATTTCTAATATTAACTTTAAGGTCGTAAATCTGAGATTTTACTTGATAGCTGGATATTGGAAATCCTAAACTTGTGTCTTCTCAGAATAGTTAGTTGGATAAATTAGAAAACAATAGATATCACATAAGTCTAGAATAAGTCTCTTGCTTGCTTTGACTAGATTTGCCTTGCATACCTTGAATATTGGGCCTTATTCTTGAGCATAATAGAAGAACTTGGGATATGGAGGATACATCCTAAGTTAGTATTTGTAAAACATATCATTCATCTAGTTCTTGTAGTACTTTCAATTAGTAGAATATGTCCTAGCTTAGTCTACCTCTTCAGTTCTTATATTGTTATAGAATAGACTCAGGCCTAGCTCTACAGATGTCTAGGAAGGTTATAGTCTTATTCTATAAGTTCAACTCAGGCCTAGCATATTGGATGTCTAGGATGGATATAGTTGAACTCTCATTTTGGAGGCTCTGGATGGCCTATTTTCTGGTATGGCAGTTCTTTGTCTTAGGCTTATTGCTACTCTAGCTTAGTTTTCAATCTTGTTTTTGCTTTGCCACATGCTTCAGTTGCCTTACTTACCGTATTGGCTTGCTTTGCCACATGTCTCATTGGCCTTATGTTATATCTGATTGTTATTTTCTTTGCCACATGTCTTAGTGGTCTTTCTTATTCATATTAATCTACATGTTGTATGTATATTCTTATGGAGTAGCTATATATATTGGCATGTTCAAGATGTTATAATTTCTTATTATTTCAGCACTTATGTCTTTTTATACTCAACATACTTCAATGCAATCATAAGCATGTTAGGATCAGATTTACTATAATAGTTGCAGTTACTTTTGCCTTTAGCTTCACCTTGCTTACTTTTGTGTTTCCTTTATGATATTTCACATACTTGTTGATTGCTATAAATGGATAGTTTATAGTTACCCCGTTTCTTTTATAGCTTGTCGCACCCCATAATTGCTTTCATGTTAGAATAATCAAATGTGATATCTTTAAATATTCAGTTCATTTAATAGCCTAAAATGTACTTAGATAATTGTCTAACTGTAACCTTTTTCTTTTGTTAGCTGGGGCCATGGCATTTGTGATACTGACAAATGTCAGTTTTGGACTTGTTCGTGGGCAGTGCTGCAGGAGAGGAGCCAATTCAGGAAGAGGATCGTTCTGCTGCAGTTTAGATAGACTTTGCATTTTTATTTCAGTGAGATTGAGAGACTTTTATATTTCTTTTAATTTAGTTTGTAATAATTAAATTTTGGTTATATTTTACTTTCTGCACTTGATCTAAGTTACTGTCTCTTTTACTTTGTTATATTATACTGTGATGTGGAAGTTATAATCATGTTTTCTGCTTCTGCTACTTTGATATGTATTGAAGAATGTTATAATTGTATCAGGTGACAAGTCCTTGGCTTAAGGAAGGTTGGGTCCTACCTGACTTTACTTAAGTTGGGGATTTGCCACAGCTGGAGCACCATACTCCATAGGTTAGTATGGGGGGCCCCACACCCCCTCCCATTAATGTAAAGGGGATTAGAAGCTTCCTTGGGCATGCAGGATTTTACAGAAAGATTTATCAATGACTTCTCCAATATAAGTTTGCCACTCTGAGATTACTAGGGAAGGATGTTGAGTTCAATTTTGATGAAAATTGTTAAAAGGTTTCAATGCCATAAAAACTGCTTTGATCTCTGCTCCAGTAATTTCTACTCCAATTTGGAATTCACCTTTTGAAATTGTGTATGATGCGAGTGACCTTGCAGTTGGTGCTGTCCTTGGGCAGTGAAAAAAAATGGACATTCTATTCAATTTACTATGCTAGTAAGCTCCTTAACGATGCTCAAAGAAATTACGCTACCACAGAAAAGGAACTCCTAGATGTCATCTTTGCCTTCACTAAATTTAGAACGTATCTCATTGGATCTAAGACTATTGTTTTCACTGATCATGTAGCTATTAAGTATCTCCTTCAAAAGAAAGAAGCAAAACCTCGCTTGATACGTTGGGTGTTGCTCTTGCAAGAATTTGATCTAGAAATCTGGGATAAGAAAGGGAGTGAGAATGTGCTTGCAGATCATTTATCTAGATTGACACACCTCGATAATGATAAGTTGACCAAAATAAGTGAATCATTCCCAGATGAGAAGTTATACGCCATTGCTTCCAATCACTCTCCTTGGTTTGCTGACTTTGCAAATTATCTTGTAGGGGGAGTCATGCTAAAGGACATGAGCTACCAACAAAGGAAGAAATTTTTTGCTGACATTAAAAATTACTTTTGGTATAATCCCTTCTTGTACAAATGTTGTAACGATCAACTCCTAAGGAGATGTGATCCTGACTCTAAAATTAAAAATATTCTCTACCATTGCCACACATCTCCGTATGGAGGACACCATGGGATTGAGCGAGCAGCGACAAAGGTACTACAATCCATATTCTTCTGGCCCCACTTGTTCAAAAAAACTACTGACTTTGTCAAAAGTTGTGATAAGTGCCAAAGAACTGGAAACTTAAGCAAAAGGGATGGGCTCCCTTTCAATGGAATGTTTGAAGTAGAGTTATTTGAAGTGTGGGGATTTGACTTCATGGGCCCATTTCCCTTATCCCAAACTAATATATATATTCTTGTGGCAGTGGAATATGTGTCCAAGTGGGTTAAAGCATTAGCATGTGTGAACAATGATACTAAAACTGTTATTAAATTTCTAAAGGAGCATGTGCTAGCTAGATTTAGGACACCCAGATTCCTAATCAGTGATGGGGGAAAACATTTTTGCAATAGGAAGTTGGAGAGTGTCCTAAAAATCTATGGGATAAGACATAAGGTGGGAACCCCTTACCACCCTCAAACTAGTAGACAAGTTGAAGTCTCAAATAGAGAACTTATGTAAATTCTAGAGAAAACTGTGAATCAAAATAGAAAGGATTGGACTTCAAAGCTTCAAGATGCCCTGTGGGCATATAGAACTACCTTTAAAACCCCTTTAGGAATGTCTCCTTATAAGCTCATTTATGGCAAATCATGTCATCTCACGGTAGAATTAGAGCAACGTGACTTTTAGGCAATTAAAAAATGGAACTTTGACTCCCAAAAAGCAGGTGCACGATGAATACTGCAATTAAATGAGCTTGACAAATTCAGATTGAACGCCTATAAGAGCGCCAAATTTTATAAAGAGAAAACAAAAAGGTGGCATGATAAGCTGATTAAGCCAAAACATTTTCAACCTGGAATGAAAGTACTACTTTTTAACTCAAGATTAAGATTATTTCTAGGAAAATTGAAGTCAAAATGGACAGGACCATTTACTGTCACTAAGGCTTTCCCTCATGGAGCAGTTGAAGTCACTTCAAATGATGGAATTTTTAAGGTAAATGGGAATCATCTAAAGCTGTACTTGGAGGAGGGTATTTTACAAGAATAGGGAGGATGGACCCTTCAGGACCTCCCGAATGAAGGTATCACAAAAAAGATCATACTCGTGTAAGGTTGAGATAGTAAAACAAGCCCTTATTGGGAGGCAACCCAAGAATAAATAGGTTGTAATTTTTCTATTTATTTTCATTATTTGTTTTTGCACTTTTCTTTTTTGTGTGTTTTATTTTGAGGAATTAAATTTTGGATTATCATCATCCCAAAATCTTTCTATAAGTTGCAAATGACGAATTGTTTTTGAATTTTTCAAGAATGGAAGTCACAAAAATATCAATAAAGAAAATGATATGAAATTAAGGGGTGCTTAACAGAAAGTGATTAAATACATTGATAGCATTAAATCTTTTAATAAATGAATGAATTAAGGTTAATCTAATCTCCAAAATTTAAATCAAAGCTAAGGACTAAGTGTGGGGGAAGACATTGGACTAAAAACTAGGGATTAAGGTGAGTATTCTAAAAGAGTGTGCTAGGCTCCCATATGACTTCATAATCATAAAGATTTGAATGAGGATGAAGAAAAAATCTCCCTAAGAATGAAAGAAGAAACATAAAAATAGGGATAATGAAAAATATCTCTCCCAAAAGAAAGAAATGAAAAAAGATGATAAAAAATATCTCTCCTTAAATCTAAGCATCTTTGTAATTCATAAGAAGGAGCACATATGACACAAAACTCTTGATTACTCACTACCACCCTAATTAAGTTATCCCAAGGAACCTTCTTCATTACCTAGTACCAAGCATAAATACTTATACTTGGAGTTAGCCTATTAACCTTAGTTCATATCCAAGATTAGAAAATTGAATTAATGTCAAATGATCTTGTCATTTCAATTAAGCACAAGCTTTGAATTGCAAATCAAAATCTCATTGATATTTCCTGTTGACTATAATACCTATGAAACAGAAAAATATCATTTTAAGCTTACTCGAGGATGAGCAAGAAAGTAAGTGTGAGGGTATAATAAATCCATAATTTATATCATAAGTAAAGGAAAGTTTCATTCATTTTTAGATTAAAACTGCTTCCTTAATTCAATTTTGCATATCTTTTCAAGAAAAATTCCTATCCAACAAATTCTGAACAATTATGGACAATTTTCCAAGATTCCTGAAAGAAAACTGCTGGCGCGTGAGCGCGCTACAGTGGGCCATTTGAAAAAAGGTGGCGCTACAGCGCGCCGCAGTGGTCCAGCATGCAAGGCGCCGGCGCTATAGCGCACTGCAACGGGCCATTTGCGAAAGGCTGGCGCTACAGTGCGCTGCAACAGAGCAATTTGCGAATGCACTGGCATTATAGGGCGCTGCAGTGGACCATTTGCATAATGCTGGCGCTGCAGCGGGCCATTTGTAGAATGCTGGTGCTATAGCACGTTGCAGCGGTCCAATTCGCAAATGCGCTGGCGCTATAGCATGCTATAGTGGGCCATTTGCGAAAATTGGCGCTATAGCACACAACAGCGGAGCAATTTGCAAATGAGCTGGTGTTATAGCGCGCTGCAGCAGACCATTTGTGAAATCTTCCCGCTATAGTGTGCTACAACAGCCCACTGAAATTTTGTCTGAGTAGATGCATTAAATGCGACTGGGACAAGACCCCCACCCAGCTCTTTGTCTCCAGCCATCATTCCTTCTACAACAGATTCATTTTTTAAGGGGAAATTGATACTTGAGGTGATGAGGAGATTAATTATTGGAAAAGTCGTAATCACTTCTTCCCTCAAGTGGGATTGGCCATCATGACAGTAGATTTTTTTAGCAATGCAAATTTTGAATGAAAGGATGAAGAATGCAGCCCACCTCTATAAATACCTCCCTGCTTGACTTAAGGAGGCTTCTCAACTTGGCTGACTACAACCTAAGTAAGGAGAGGGCTGCATAGAAGAGAAGGAGAACTCTCCAAGGGTGGAAGAACTACTCTTGCTAAGGAGAAGAAGGAGAAAGGTAGTACTATAGACCTAGGAAAAGCAATCACAAGCAAGAAGAGGAGAAGTCCAGAGAACTTCCCAAATGAACGTTCCTAGTATTTTCTAAACTCTTGTCTTGTGCTTTTCCTAGTTAATCATGAATGGGTCTTTATCCATGTATGTGTTCTTTTTCATCTCTTTTGTAATGGAGAGCTAAACCTCCCTTGGGGAGGGTTGGGGCAATCCCACATGTAATGAAAGATACTATGATGTATGAAATTTTCCCCAAGCTTTAATTAAATTTGTGAACTCAATCACTTGTTAAAGAAATGTGAAGGACTATTGAGGACTTGAATGTGGACCAAATGATAAGAGACTAAATGAATTCAAGGACTAAAAAGTCTTGTGCTACATAGCTCATTCTTAGTTTTGATGCTGGATTTACGAGTGCATGAGAGCTTAGAACTATGTGCGAAAGTTCTTGAACTTAGTGCACCTTGATCTATGCTCAACAAAAGAGTTGAAGCATGTGATGCAAAGATCCACTAATTGAGCTCCGTTGCTCAGCATACTTGAGGGAGGGAATGGATTCATTGAGTGCTCATAAATGAGGTGACATAGTCATTGAGCCCAGTGAAACCACTCCCTCATCTAAACTTTGCATGATGCATGTGACGCTCTTAGTGAAATCAATGCTTGTAAGATCTTAACTTTATAACCCTCATCTCTATGATCAAGAGATGAGAGGAAAACTAAAAATCTAAAATCTTATAAGGGTCTTTGTGCTGAAATAGAACCGACTGTGTGTTCATTTCATGAGTGAGATTTGAACTTGTAAATTTTTGAGTTAAAACTCTAAGAAGGATAATGTGCACTTGATTAAAAACTAAGTAAATAAAAGATGAACACTTGAGAAATCATCATGTATAAGTTCTCTATCATATCATGTGGGAGAAACAAAAACTCTCCTCTTCCTTTTTATCCGAATTATTTTCTATTAAGAGTTGTCGTGCTTGTTTAGGAACCGATTTTAATAATACACATTTAGCTTAAACATTAGTGATCATAAATATACCTTAGTAACAAAACACCCAATTCCCTGAGGTTGGATAAATCCAAAAAACTCAAACTTTCCACTTATTACTTCAGACCACGTACACTTGCGTGCAAGCGCAGACGTATTTTAGGTCTGTCACTTATGCTGAATGAGGAGGTGCAAAAGAAATCCCATGGGGAGGCATCCACCTCTGCACTGAATGTTGAATGCAAGAGAAGAAATATTGAAAGGAGACATAATAGAAATAGGTTGACGAGGAAAATCAAGAATTGGAAAAGCAAAGCCAGATTGCTGGAACTGTGGGAGCCGGTCACTTCAAGAAGGACTTTCCAACCCTGAAGAAGCTAAGTGGTAGAGGTAAGATGATGAACCCTACTTTGAATGTTTTAGCAGAGGAGGTTCAAGATGCATTGATCCTCTCACCTATCAACACAGAGTTTTGGGTAGTGGACTTGGGCACATCCTTTCATATGACTTAATCGAGGAGTGCCTTTAAGAACAATGCCACACATGACTTGGGGAAATTATACCTTGGAGATAACAAGGCATGCGACATCATTGGCAGAGGTGATGTGGATGTTCAGCTACCAAGAGGCACAGTTTGGAAGCTCAAAGATGTTAGACATTTGCCATGTCTAAGAAAAAATATGATTTCTGTGAAGCTGTTAGCCAGAGAGGGCTACAACACTTATTTCACCAAAAACTCGTGGAAGGTCACTAAGGGTGCACTCGTTGTTGCACAGGGTAATTTGAAAGGTACACTTTACTCAATCAGTAAAGTGTTTGATTCTATTGCACCTATAAAAGATATAGATGCAGATCTATAGCACCAGAGGCTTTGCCATATAAGTGAGAGTGTATTGAAATCCCTACAGCCAAAGGAGAAGCTCCAAGGACTGAAGTTAGTAGGCTTGGATTTTTGTAAAGCCTGTGCGCTGAGAAAACTAAAGAAGGATTCATTTTCCAAAGTTGGAAGAGAGCTGAAAGCAAGAAACTTGAGTTGTGCATACAAATGTATGGGGGCCAGTTTCAACTTCTTCTATAGGCGGAGTCACATATTTTGTCACCTTCATTGATGACCATACAAGGAAGGTATGTGTTTACTTTCTAAAATATAAATCTGATGTATTTGAGGTTTTTGAAATGTGGTTAGCTTTAGTGCAGAATGAGATATGATTAAAGCTTAAGTGCTTGAGGTCTGATAATGGCAGCGAGTATTATGATAAGCATTTCAAGGAGTTTTGTGCCTTGAGAGGCATCAAGAAGGAGTTTATAGTTCCAAAAACACCACAACAAAGTGGTGTTGCAGAACGGATAAACCAAATGATCACAAAAGGAGCTAGGAGCATGAGATTGCATGCAGGTCTCCCAAAGAAGCTCTGGGCAGAAGCAGTTAACGCAACTATTTATTTGATAAACTAAGGACCTTCTGTACCCTTGAATAAAGGGATTCCTGAGGAAGCTTTGAGCAGAAAGGAGGTGAACAAAACCAACTCAAGGTATTTGGCTGCTCATCAAATGTGCACATTGATGTAGGATCCAAGATCAAACTTGATGCCAAGGCAATCTAGTGTATATTCGCTGGATATGGCATGGGCAAGTTTGATTATAAATTCAGGGATAATCTGTACCAGAGGGTCATCAGAAGTAGGGATGCCACTTTCAATGATAGTGAAATGTACAAGGACTGTATTGGAGTCAAGACTGATTCTAAGGATACTTCAGATGTAGAATCCTAACACATGGAAATTGATGACAACATTGAGCCAAATATTGGAGTACATGAAGAAGCAAGTGCTAAGGCAATGGTACAAAATATTTGATAGGTTCATGTCAGAATTGGGGTACAAAAGATGCTAGACGGATTTGACAGTATCCATGAAGAAGCACAGTCTTTACATTTATGATCCCTAGGTTATATAACTCCTCCCCCCTCCCCCTCACTGTATCCCATTAAGCTCTACTTTGAATATGAGAAATCCAAATCTAAGCAGCCCAATTTGATAGGCTATGCACACATGACAAATTCAAGTCATATTAACATAAACTTTGTTATTAATTAAAATATTAAAACAAGCTTTTTGTTGGCTTCAAATTTGAGTGTCAAATTGCAGATAGACTAGATAACATTTTAAAAAAAAATGTTGGTTACAAGGTTTTAGTTCCAACTCTGAATATAATTTAAGCACTCATTTACCTCTAAGGTAGTAATGATAGCATTCACATGATGACCAAGAATGCCTTATCTCAACAACTATTAAACTAGAAAAAGGAAGAAGTATCCATGGACTCCCAACTAATAAGTTGTTCCATGGTTTTTTTGTATTATAACATCCTCCTCCAGATAGAGGAATCAGCAGGTTTAAGCATAATGACACTTGGATGTTTAGTAGAATAATATTTAGCTAGAAGGATTTGGATCCAAATACTATTAGGAATGCATAACATCACAAAAGCTTTGGAGAAAATGCAATATAAATATCATCGAAGTTTCTCACACCAAAGCTAACTTCAATCACATTATATGTAATGTCACCCTATTTGGATGACTAAATTTAGACCCACCGCCCTAATATAATGGAACCTGTTAATCATAGTAATGATTATATTATAAACCCAATTAGTAAGAGTAGTAACATTGAGCCAATAGATAAGAAGGGTATTTAGAACATATTTTATCAAAGTTAGCCATCCATCAAAAGATAAATATTTGAATTCACACTCATTAAGTTTGTTAATAATTTTGTCATTGCAATTTTTGTAAATGTCATTCTTGTTGTGTTCCTATTTGTGAATAAAATAAGATCATTAGCATAAGCCAAATGGGAAGCCAAGATCTTACCCACAACATTTAATCTTAATGAGTTATCTTCAAGAAAAATTTTATCCAGGATTTCAGGCGAGTGATTAATAACCAAGACAAATGTATGGGTGAAAGAGGGTCTCATGGCCTCAAGACTCTATGAGATTTAAAAAAACATTCAAAGGCACCATTTAGAATGATAAAAAACTACACATGAGTGAAATTCTTTCTTTGGGGGGGACAAGGCTAATGGCATTGTGAGTAAGGAATTTAGGAAAGGAAGGATCGCAAAATAATTTTCTAATAGCATTACTACAATCTTCCTTGATAACGTGCCAAAACTTCTTATAGAAATTTTCATGAAACCCATCAGGCCCTGGAGTAGAGTTATCATTGAGATTTTTGACCAACAATCAAATCTCCACACAGGGCTGACAATTTTACTTGAAAATTGAAACTCGCTCAAATTTTGAGTCGACTTAAACTCGCCGAGTCCGAGTTGAATGGCTTGATTAGAAACCAGTTTAGCTGGGGTTCAAGCTAGGCTTGACTAAACTCAAACTGTCCTGAGTCACAAAAAATGTATAAAATCATTAAACATATACAAATTACAAAACTTCTTATATGGCATTATGGTTAAGGTGCCTAATTTTTATTGTTTGGCATTGGGTCTGAATCTTCCCAAAGCCAAAATCTTGCATTTTTTATTAAAACTTGAGTCTTTTTAGAAATAATAACACAACTTACAAAATCCACATATTACCATTGTGCTAAAGAAACTCTTTTGATATTGGTATAAGTTTGTTAGTATTATAAAGTTCTATTCCAACTCGAATCTTAATTGAGTTGGCTCGAACTTGAACTTTTTGACTTGAAATTGACTCAATTCAAACTCAACTGAGTTAAGTCGAGTCTAATTCAAGCTCAATTCAAAAATTTTGAGTTTGAGTATGAGCTAACTCGGTCTAACTTGACTCAAAGCCTTCCCTATTTCCACATCATCTTGAATCTTGTTGAGGGAAATGTTAACATCATTGTTAATCACATTAGAATGAGGCATCATATTAGGAGGGGTAGGGCTGTCATTAGCCTGATTATAAAGATCATAAAACAATTTGAAGGTAGAGTTTGTAAACAATTTTTTGTCTATAATAGTGTTTTCATTATGCACACAAATTTCACCAAGCCTGTTAATGTGTCGCTTTTATTAACTAGTAGTGATAAAATTTTGTGTTTTCTCGCCTTCCATGTTCCATCTAAAATTGCACTTCTATTTGTAGTAAGTTTCAACATCACTGTGATTTTGAATAAGATAAGATCTAACAATAGAAATGACACATTTATTCTTCTCATTAGGTATTTCTTCATAAATATTTTCAAGATTTTCAATAAGAAATTCCTGATGGGTGAGAGATTAGAGATGGTATTCCTAATATTTTCCTTATTCTAGAATGTCAAAAGAAGATTTGAGTTTTTTGAGTTTATCAATAACTTTATTATCCGATAAAAGGGACAATTTTTATTCCAAAAATTGGAAATTTTCTCCTAACATTCATCTATCTAGAGAAAACAATTGGAACAAAAACACTTATAAATTGAAGGAGATTTTGTCCAAACCTTGTATTTAAAAGTGGAAAGTTATTGTTTATGAGTTTATCCCTTGTATTAATTATGCATAAGAATCATATTAAAGTCCCCTTCCACCAGCCAAGGGAGGTTACTATTGCTACAAGACTTGAGAAAATGCCAAATAGTTTCTCTTTTCATTCTGAGATTGCTCCCATAAGAAAAACTAACCATAAATTATGCATTAGGAGCATGAACTCTTAAGTGAACTTCTTGGTTCCATTTGTTAAAAATTTGAACATTATGATCCTCTTTCTAAAAGGCCCACATTTTATTTGAGTTAAATGCATGAATATTTTGAAAGTTAGCAAATTTGCAAATTTTTTGGCAACCATTAGGGTCAATTTTAGGTTCAATGATGACAGTCATATAAATCTTAATTTTAAGGGTTAAATGTTTAAACCTATTTTTAAAAGGGGCTTTTCCAATACCTCTAGTATTCCAAATAAAAAAATTAATCAGTTAAATCTTGGTCGTTGTTATTGCAGCCTTTAATTTAAAATGAGAAAATATAGTATTAACAATGCTTCTAGGCACTTACTTTGGTTGCTTACTGGATGTTTCATTAGGTTCATTTTCAATTTAACTCTTATATCAATAGAACTGTAAAGCTATCAAGAGACAAATTAATATCTACATTTTTAGTAGAGGAGAAGAGTTTTTGAGCAATATTTTAAACCTCTATTTCACATAATATAACTTCATTTTACCCCATCACATTGTCATTCAAGAAACTTCGAGTTTGCAAACTTATCAAACTGGCATTAGAGTCCTGCAAAACATCATTATGAAGACAAGAAATTTCATTAAACTTTAAAAAACCTCTTGTATAAATTATTAGCTAGCACTTATTTGCTTGCAGTGTATATTGTTATATTAATAGAACTCTTATATTACTATAACTAACTGCATCTAGGTCGTTCATTACTATCAGGGCTGATTCGACAGTATCCAGCAGAGAACTGTACATCCCTGCGATCGTGATCCTGTGAGTGCAGGCACACCTACCACGGGCAGGCTGCCAGCCATTGGCAGACCCCATTTAAAACTAGAAATCCCTCCATCCTTCTCCCTTTTGCCCAAACCAAATATTTGTGCTTGCATTAGAAGTCTGGATGTTTGGAGTCAGTGGGATTCACGACTTTGACCTAACCCTAATCTGCCATATCGAAGAAGCTAGGTACTCTGAATTCGTTCTTCTCCCCTCGATTCCATCGTATTGAATTTTGCTTAGCAATTGCGTAGGATTTGGCATGATCTCGTAGGATCGATCCAGCTCTATTGAGCTCGATCTGATACTACTTGATCGAGTAGCTACATGGATGCATAGTGCATCCCTAACCAATCGAGTAGTGAATTAGGGCTTCATTGTGTGGCCACATGTGTCATCGATAGATGACAATTTCAGGCTCTGCATGTCGACCGTGGAGAGGGATTCACACCGAAGTGTTGGCTGGTTGTTTAGGCGCCCGATATCGCTGACAGCTTGATGCCCTAATCCTAGCTTGTCGGGATTAGATTAGAAGCATAGGATCGGGCGAGTGAGCCTGACCCGCCTACTCTAACATGGGGCTCGATTTAGTGGGCCCGCTGTTGTGGGCATTCGCAGGCATGAGTGTATGTGTGGGGCGGACAATAGGTTTTTAATTTAGGATTGATTAATTAACTTTAGGATTTGTTAGTTATATTTTAATAATTCAAATAACTTTTTAAACATAGCTCCAAACAATAAAAAATTATGTATCATTTTGATTAGAAATATACGATGAACAAAAATATGTCATTGGATTCTTCTTTTTAAGATTAATTTTGCTAATCATTGTTTCAATTAATTAATTAAATAAATAATTAATCAAATCTTGCAAATATCATAACTTAACCAATTCTCGTCCAAACTCAGTGATCTAATAGTCCATTTCCATCATAAAAATGTGTATGACAATAATATGATGTCAAATTTCTAATTTGATATATGATTTTACTGATTACTTTTTAAGAGTCATTAAGAGGTACTAAAACCTTGATTAACTATTTGATGCCTGATTTGACCTACATAGTGTCATTTTAGCCATTATACTATGAAGAGGCTATAGCCACCTTGTTTGCATAATTTGAACATCAAATGAAAAATATGAGATTTAACCCTTAAATAAAATAATAATGAATTTCCAAAATTGGGGTTTTGCTTATTTAGGCCTCCTAAAAGCTATTACACCTTATAAAAGATGTCTTAAGTCATATTACAATATTAGATGGCTTTTTGAGTAGGAAACTACCTAAAATAATCTACTCTTAGTTTAGTGTTATTAAACTAAACCAGTGCCTCAACATATATTTAGATTGATCTTCTTAGATCCTAATGTCTGATTTAGATTGTAGCAGTTCTAAGCTCTAGGGTGAATTGAACTAGTTATCTCTTTATGATTTGTATGAACCTTTAGTAGGGACCCTAATGGCAAGTTGAACTTAGGTTTGTTCCTTGCCTTCCCTAAGTATAGGAACGACTCTAGTCAACCCATTATGTAGCTTAGTAATATTAACTTACTTTAGTGGCCTAAACACTTAGCTAAACCCTAGGATTCCTAGTGACTTGACATGAACATAGAAGTTATGGATTTGGATGCCCTCAGTTAAGCACCTTACCATTAAGACTGCACTTGACTGTAGCTAGTCAATTTACTTGATTGATTAATTTGGATCTTCTAACCCCAAGACTTCTTAGGAAGCCTAGTGCCTTTTACTTATACTTAAGGAGTGACCTAAGTGGCTAAGTGCAACCTACTTAGGATCATATACGTAGTTCTGGAATGCTAAGTGTAGATCTTAGAGATTGATCTAAGCAATTAAGAGAGGCCTTCTAAGTGAAGTGTAGTTATTCATTATAGTGTGAATCCTAAGATCCTTTTTTGAAAGACTAAATGAATAATTTAAGCTAACATAAATCTTTAATATTAAAGAGGATTGGAATCTTAATGCTTGGCTAACTAAGTAAGAACTAATGTATAGAATCCTTTTAATATTAACCTTCATAGTCAGATTTAGGACTTAGTGTCCATACTAATTAGACTTGGAATCTTAGAAATATTGAAGATGTGATCTTATTAGATTTATAATCCCTTAGAATGATTAAGTATTAAAGTTAAAGCTAGATATTACTTCAAGTGTTAAGAGGCCTAGAATCATTTAAGTACCAAGTAATGAAACTAAACTAAGGATCTTAGCGATTGTATTACTATGGGTTGGAACCTTAGGATTAAAAGAAGAACCATAAGGTAGATTAGTAATATTAATGTGAAGTAAAAATATATAATATTAACTTAAGTAATATTAAACCTCAAAACTTATCACATTAAACTTGTATCTTATTAAAACCCCTAAGTTCAAGAATAGAATATTCAGTGGCATACATAAAAGTAAGATAACTTAAGTGAGTAAATAGATCAATATTCATAAAGATAGAACCTTTGTGTGCTAGTAAGGTATGTTCCTTAAAGGATAGTGTTAACTAAGGTATTTGGATAGTATAATTTAAGAGAACCCTACACCTTTAGTAGAGTGAGGCATTAAGCTTAGTAGCAATAGAAACTTATAGCTAAACCCTTAAGTAGTCCAAGTTATACAAATCTTGTAGCTTATGTAGTGTAATAGTGAAATATTTAGCTTCTGAACTAGAGTGCTCCTATAGAACAAATGAGTGTGTTGACAATTAGATGATTGTACTATTAGCATTAGGGTAGGATGCTTGGTTATAGAAACTCAACGATATCTATAAACTATTTTGTCACATGATTAAGTCCTTAATCAAAGAATTATTTTCAAACCTCATCTAATAGTATATTAATATTATATTATTTGATGAATGTCTAAGTAATTTGAGGAGCTTGATCAGCTCCAATCATAAGGTAGATAACTAAAGTAAATAATAATGAGATTGACAGGCTGAAAATACATGTTTGTGCTTACATGCAAGTGCACGTCATCTGAAGTAATATGGGATGGTGAGATCTTGAGATTTGTCATCCTTTGGGAACAGATTCCTTTTGTCAATAGAGTTTGCTTAATTTAGCCAATGTTTAAGTGTTCAATAGTAAAGTACTTTGTCCTTGATTTAACAAGTTAGAGTTTCTTGGATAAGAAACTTCTTTTAGAGAAAATGGGAAGAGTTTTGTTTTAGCATGTAATTCCTTAAGGGTTCATGTAAGTACTCTTCTTTATCAATTTAGTGTCAAATAAATTAGATTATTTAATTACAAATCAAGAAATGTAACCTTCTCTAAGGAGTCCCCTGAATGTGTTAAGTCTCACCTAGTTCTCTGAGATGAACACAAGAAGGTTCAATTACAGCACGTAGACCCTTATGTGATCAATATTCATTGAGTTCAATGCTGATGTCTAAGTTATAAAATATATAGTTTTAGTTATGCATCACATGAAATTAATTCCATTAATGGCTCACATGCATCAATTTTAGGTTTGGCTAAAGAGATGAGCCATTGGGCTCAATAGGTTATGTCACATCACCCATATCACACAATGCATCTAAATCATTGCATAAACTTAGGATGAGCTATGGAGCTCAACTAGTGGCACTCGACTCACATGCATCAAGTTCTCAGCTTAGCTAAGGAATTATGCTACAATGCTCATAGAGCTTGTCATAAGGCACTAGGCTATCATGTACAAACTTCTTGCATAAACTAATGGT
The DNA here is from genome assembly GCA_016760335.1 of Gastrodia elata. Taxonomy (NCBI): domain Eukaryota; kingdom Viridiplantae; phylum Streptophyta; class Magnoliopsida; order Asparagales; family Orchidaceae; genus Gastrodia; species Gastrodia elata. The sequence continues at coordinate 50,018,563 of CM028674.1, read as the reverse complement.
GAGTAGTGGAGCTTAGAGAATATTAATGATCCCATGAATCTATTGATCAGCTTAGATTAAAGAGTTTGTATTGGTTTCTTTCGCACAATAAATGTTTTCATGGGCATTCACAGCGTGGAAGGTCATTATGCATAGCCTTGGCTCTAAGTGATTTAAGAGCTCGGTGGTTTTATAGTTTAAAACATTATTTGCTTAAATATCTTCATTTCAAAAGTAAGCTTATCCAATCCAATATACATAACATTCAATCAAAAGAAAATGACCAAAGGATATTCAGTGATATTAAAGAATACAAACAATTACATTCTTAAATCATTGCATGCATATTCCTAACCCTCCCAAAGGAGGGTTTAGGTTGCTATTGAAATGTAAATACAAGAAAAGCTACAAGAAATTGGAAGCCTTTGCATGGATTTTATAGAAAAATCAAAGGAGTAAAGATAGGGTACAATACTAGTGAGAATTGAAGCGCTCACTTGGCTCTCTTTTGAAAGGTGTAATTGCTTTAATTGTTTATTCCTTTATTCCCTTGGAAATGAGGAGTCTCAGCTATTAGCATTCAAATTTTGCTGTGGGGAATTGGAAAGGATTAAATGCATGTGCCTTTTTATTGCGGATTTCAAAAGGCAAAATAATTCCAGAATTTAGGTGGGCGCTATGGTGTGTTGTAGCATCGGGCCCTCTATTAGTTGCGCACTACGACCCTAAACCACTACGGCACACTGTAGTGCAAAACTCTCTGTTTGATATGTGTCGTGGCGCACTGCAGTGCAAAAATCAACTGCTACATGCTGTAGCACTAGAATCAGCTGCGATGCGCTGTAGCGCTGGGCTCCTTAGGATTTTGAACCAATCTTTAAGTATGCTACGGTGCACTGTAGCACCAAGCTTTCTATTTTGGATCCACTACAACACACTACAGCATTAACCTTTCTGTTATTTGAGCACTACAGTGAGCTGTAGCACTGAGATCTTAGTTCGGGCAAGTCTTTTAGGCTCGCTGCAGCATGCTAGAGCACCAGGCTCTTTGTCAGATCCATAGCAGTGTGCTATACCGTTAAGCTCTCTGTTGAGAGGGTGCTGCAGCATGCTGTTGCTCATGCTTTTAGAGTTTGCTTCATCATAATGCGCCCTAGCGCCTCTTCTATTCAAGTTCTCGATTTATATTGTGAACTTTATTTCAGCTCTTTTTTTCTGTAACATCGCAAAAATGTATTTCAAAGTACATTAATCCTAATGAAAAACATTACTTTTAGTACTAAAGTAACTACAATTCTTGGATTCAACACACCCCCGCACATAACTTCTTGCTCGTTCTCAAGTAAGCACTAAATGACCTTTTAAATTCTTGCTTATACTCGAGTAAGCACTAAATTACTATCTTAATTTTTAGTTTGCATAAATATGATATAGCTGTGACTTAGTACTTTGTAGTTTAAAGTCTATTTAACAGGGTGATTGGTCATAAAAGTGAATTCTTAATCATATTCAGCCCATTCTATTCCACTCTTTTCACTACCTTTTTCCCCTTTTTACACCTTAATGTGTGATGCTTTGACCAAAATGTCTTGGAGGATTTTCTTGGATTTTGTTTGAGAATAATCAATAGTCAACATTTTGGGTGCCATTTGTGATTCTTCTTATGAAATGCAATGGGTATTGTTCCTCAGAAGAGATACTTTTCTTCATCCTGATTTTTCTCTTATCTCAATTATTTAGAAGAGATAATTTTCATCATCCCTTTCATCATTCATTACATTCATTAAATCCCACAGACACCTAGCACATTCTTGATTTTATTGTCCCTTAATTTATCTCATAAGAGCCCCCTTATGCCCCCCCAAACTTAAATTTGAGAATCACAAATTTGTAGTTTAAGGGTACAAGATAAAGATTAAAGCAAATATCTCTGGAACATAAATATTTTAGAATTATTATATTTTGTAATCACAAATCTCATTAAAAAACTGAATTTAAGAAGAATTATATATATAATTAAAATTTAATTGTGCAAATTCATGTTTTTTAGAAAGTAATTTGATGCAGATTTAAACATGTGAGCACAAGTCATGGTGGCAATGGATTTTACAATACATTTTAAACCAAAAATATAAAAACAAAATAATAAAAAGAAAAAATTATAACCTGTTTATTCCTCTTCATCATCTTCATCCTCATCTTCATTTTCCTCATCATCTTCTTCTTCAATTTCAGGCCATGGTATGTTTGAAGGGGGACTCAAGGACTAGAGGTTGTGGGAAGATAGATTCTCTGGGCCTGCCATGCTGATTCCAATTTGCTAGCATTATTTTAAGAGCTATGTGAAAATCTTGGTGGAACCTATTTTGTTGGTAATTGATAGTTTTGCAGTACCACATATCTTCCTCCACACACTTCCCAGTCAACTTTTTATGCTCCCTCAATTTAGTGATTTTTTATTTAATGTTATTAAGTTTTGAATTAATGCCTGATAAAAAGATGCCTCTCTTTCCTCCCTTTACCTTTTCTTCTTACTCCTCTTCCCCTCTTGAAAACAACAATGTATATTACAATGGGTTAGAGGAGCGCAGGGAAGAACCACAGGATCATTAGGATATACCTTGACTCCTTGGTCAAGGTATATTCCAGATATAAAGACTCAAAGAGATAAGGCAGTGCATGGCCCAATTAAGGCGTGCCAGAGGTGCTCAAGTATAACCCCAGAGATATGAAAATCTCCAGATCGTTGAATTGGTTAAATGAGCATGGCCCAAACCTGGGTTACTTCACTCAAATGCCTAGATGGCATTATTCTACTAGTGATTAGAATGTGCCAAGCATTACACGAATCGGTTAGCAAGGCACGAGGAATGTTGGTAAGGTTCCCCCTACAGTTGGCGTAATGCTGCGTGAGTGCCCTTGCCACAGCCACAGAGTCAAAATCTTCATTAAAATAAGCTTGGTAGGAGCAGTTTTCCATTGCTCCAAGTCCATAAATTTTTTTGATCTGCTCGAGCCCAAAGCTCACAGTCTTCCCTCGCACAAAGATTTAATGCCAACTTGCATCGATGGCATTGGCGAAAACCTCCTATACTAGACTTGGATATAAGTTAGTCTATAGACTGACCAGGATTTTACTTCCTCTATTTTATACATCAGGATAGCTAATAGGGTAAGGGAGGGAAAACCCCCTCTCTGGGATGAGCTTGTGCTTCGATGTAATCTTGATATACTACTATTCAGCCTCAATCGAGGAGAACCGTCTGGTATCAAAGCTGCCTCCAGAGGTTGAGGCTGTGGTACCCTTTCATGCTGTGCTTTTCATTTGAAGGCCATTAGTCTAAGAAATTTTCTGGTTGCTAAGGAATTTCAAGTGAGGGTTGGAGTTCAGGGAAATATGAGGGAGCAATACCACTTTTCTATCTATTTATAAGCAACCAAGTTATTTATGTTTTACTTAATTTTTGGCCACCAAAAATCTCCCTAATGGCTAATCAAAGATTTTCAAGAAGTGCCATAAGTGTGAGTTGAAATAAAGCCATTGAGAAGACCAAAAGATGACTCATTGACAGCTTTTTGACATGATTCAGTGTAAGAGGCGCGCTACAACTGTTTTAATTGCTTGGGAATTCCCCCAAGATATCATGGCACCTAACAGTGGAAATTTAATGTCACGTGCAGTGGGGCGCTTTGGCATGCTGCTACGCATGGTAGCATCACACTCTTTGTTTAAGATATGTTGCAGCACGTTGTAGTGCCAAAATGAGCTGCACAGCTCAATAGTTCCAAAATGCGCTATGGCGCACTATACTGCTGAAACGTGCTACGGTGCGCTATAGCGCCTGCTGTGCAAGGAGTTAACAATTTTCTCATTTCTAATTATCAAGTTGTAAATATTTTTTTAACTACACAACACTACAAAGATAAGAAATAAAATTGAGCAATCAAAAAGCATTGGGTTGCCTCCCAATAAGAACTTGGTATAATGTCGTTTTCCCGACCAATTTATGCAATTTCAATTTTTCTTTTCTTAAGGAATTTTTCACCATAATTTAGAAGAGTTTAGGTGAGCACTTGCAGGTGTTGTTTCTATTGTGCTCAAATTCAAATTATTTAATTCGTAAATCAAGGAATCCTTCAAGTCAAATTCGGGTGAATGTGTAGTTTTCTTCTTTCTTTTTCCTCTTCTCGTTTTTCTTTTGGTTTTGAATTTTTCACATTCACTACCTCTGGAAGAGATGGCTATGAATTTGATGTATTCAAAATCAAATGGTAGTTCTATTTCAATTCTATCCTCAACATGGCTTAATCTTTCCCTAAAGATTTCTTTCTCTATTTAATGTGGGCATTAAATCTATATCTTCTTCAATTCCATTAATTTTAATCCTCATAAGCCCACTCTCGACATCAATTATCGCCCTAATTGTTGCAAAGAATGGTCTTCCAAAAATAATTGTGAAATTTTTGTTCCATTTATCCCATTCACAAATGATAAAATCTGTGGGGACCATAAAGTTTTCTAGATTCACCAGTACATTTCTTATAATCCCTATGTGTGGGTCACCACACTATGAGTGTCATTGAGTCTAAATTTGCACATTCTAAGATTATAAGGGTTTCTTGCATTCCCCTCATCCCAAGCTATATGTATAATAATAAGGCATTACATTAACAAAAGCCCCTAGATCACACAAGAGATCTAAAAGATTTGTCTGTTAAACACACATGGAATATTTAATCTCCCAGGATCTCTTCTTTTTTGAGCCACTAAAGTCTTATCAAAAGTTAGATGATTTCTTCCACTCTCTTTTTTTTATTTTAATTGCGACAGTGTCCTTCAAATTCTGTGGGTTGGGGTTCAGTTTATTCACCTGCATTCTCTAAAATTTTTGAGAGATCTATCTTTATTCACCTGCATTCACCTTTATTCACCCCCACGCTTCAGAATTAATTGCGCTCATAGTTTCCCTCGAATTGATTTTCATGGTACTTGGGAGCGTTCCTTGCTGCGTATTGGTCAATTTTTGAGAGATCTATCCTAAATGGATTTCTATATTTTGGAGGGTGGTTTCAATTTGTTGGATGGGTGATTCATGTCTTCCTATTATCTGTTTGGTTTTCAAAATGAATTGTTGCATTTCAGCCTTAAAGGAGTGGAAGACCCCTTCTAGTTTAGTTTCATGCATTTTTTGAGATTTTCTAACATTCCTGATTTTCCTAATAATTCTAAGAATGTGAATTTAATTTATACCTCAAAATCAAAATTAGAGTTCATTATTGGACTCATCACCCCCAAATTAGCTAGGGTGATATTTTAGAAGTATTTGGAAGTCATCTAATTTTCCCAAATTATCTTAATTTATTTAAACTCTCAAAAAATTAGGATAATTAAACTGACCTCCAATAAAAAATTCAATTATATTTTTGAGTTTCACAACCCTCAATTAGGCAAGGGTGAAATTTTGGGATTTTTTTGAGTCCATTTGTTTTTTAAATTAGAGTAATTAAATTGTGTTTAATTAATTATTAAATTAATGTAAGTAAATTAAAATATTTAAACTATTAATTTATTTCATCAACCATTTTATTGGATCATGCAAATCTGCTGTGCTACGCCTGTGGGGCCCCGTGCCCCTCCGTAGCCATGGTAATACTGATATTAGTATAATCACGATGAGTACGGTGCTCCAACTATGGCAAATCCCCAACTTAAGTAGAGTCAGGCATAACCCAGCCGCCTTAAGCAGAAGACTTGCCACTTAAAAACTGAGAACATACATCAACATGTCAAGTAGCGGAAGCAGAAAATAGTATAACATAACATCTACATCACAGCATAGTATAGAAAGGTAAATGCAATAGTAACTTAGCTCAAAGTTTAGAAAGTAAATACATCCAGATTAAGAATTATTATAGACTAAATATTTAGAAGAAAGAAAAGAGCTCTTATCCTCACTGTAGAAAATGAAAATCTAACTATGCAGCAATAGGAAGTTCCTCCTCTAATGAACAGCTCCAAATCTAATATTTGTCGGTGTACAAGTGCTAGGGCCCCAACCAACATAAGAAAAAGGTTATAGTTAGACAAATTATCTAAATACATTTTAGGCTAATTATGTGAATTGAATATTCAAAGATATCACATTATTACTTTAAACATACAAATAATTTAAGGTGCAACAAGCTACAAGGAATAAAATAGCTATAAATAATACATTTATAATTAAACAATAAGGTATGCAAAATACATACTAAATATGAAGCTGAACAAGGTAACGCTAAAATGTATTAATAACTGTAATGTACAAAAGTAAACTTATCCAAACATGCGTATGATCACATGAATACATGCTGATTTCATAAAAGAAAGTTGTACTGAAATATTCTGAAAAAAGTATACAAAACTAGCATCCTAAACATGCCAATACTTAATAAATATTTAACTGGAATAAATATACATGTTTAATAAATAAAAGGCCACTAAAGCAAGTGGCAAAGCAAGCCCAAGCACTGAAATGAACTCAAAGTAAAGCCACTGAAGCATGCGGCAAGACAAACCAAAGCACTGAAACTGAACTGAAGTAAAAGCATGCCTAAACATAGTACTGCCATAACAGAAATAAGCCATACAGGACCTCTGAATAGAAAGTTCAACATGTATCCATCTTAGACATCATTAGAGCTAGGTCCGAGTTAAACTTATTGAAATAAGATATATATCCATCCTAGCCAAGCATAGAGCTAGGTCCGAGTCTATTCTATACCAAAACTAGAACTAAGGAGGTAGACTATGCTAGGACACACTCTACTGAACTGAATGCACTGAATGAACTAAATGGATGTTTATGCTATTCAAATACTAACTTAGGATACATTATCAATATCCTAAGTTCACATATTATGTCCAAGGAAAAAGGCTCAATATACAAGGTGTGCAGAGCAACAATAGTAAAAGTAAGCAAGAGACTCAATTAGACTTATATAATATCTATTGTTGTCTAATTTAATTTATTCTAACTTTTTTGAAAAGATACAAGCATAGGATCTCCAATATCTAGCTATCGAGTATAATCCCAGATTCACGACCTTAATGTTAACATTAGAACTTAACAAGTTCTACTTCATAATTAAAGGATGACTATAAAAGATTAAAGTAAATGAATCAATGATTAAATTAATATGTTTTACTCACTTAACCGAAATCTTGATTATGCAAATCAAGAGGTTTAAGGATTCTAGACTTAAACTCTGCATTTGGGGTTCAAATCTTAAATTCAAGGTTCTAATCTACTAAGGTTTTATGCTTCACACTCAACCATAATCTAAAGGTATAGAATCTTATAAGTTGAAAGATTAAGGAACTAAGATCTTAAGAAAAGGTTATTCTAATATTATATGACAAAATAATCAATCAAGAACATATGAGTTTAAAAGCTATATTCAATCCATAAAATAATCACATTATTTTATAGATTGAATCAATCCTGCACACACAAAGAAGTTTCAAAAGAATTAGACAATTAAATCAATTCATGGTTTCCAAGATGATGGCACAATTAGATCAAAATGATTACTAGTCTAAGATCTAAGATCTAAGATCTAAAGTTTGATCACTTAAGAAAAAGGAGATTTAAACTTAACTCAATTGGATTACTTAGGCTCAAAATTTAGGAAATGATACTAATACATTTTATTACTGATTAAAAACACTTTACTGAAATTTCTAGGGTTAAAAGTACTTAAACAATATTTTGGGTCAAATGACCAAAATACCCTTCTTAAGGCTAATATTAGAAATTTAAGATTTAAACATTCAAATTGATTTAAATTTGTTTTAGTGGACTTAATATTGGTTAATGAGATGATTGAAACAACTAACTTAACATTTTATATCATAATTAGCCTAATTAGCACTAATCACATTTTAAGAACATAGGGAAAAGCTCTAATATTCTTAAGAAAGCTTTAGAAATTTGGTTCACCAAAATCAAAGGGTTAATTAAGGCTTAATTCATTAATCAAGGTTTAGAGTAATTATGAGGTGATTAACAAATTTAGGACCCTTAAATTATTTCTAATATCTTCTTAATTACATTCTCCATGGTCTCATGATAAATTAGAGACCTTAATTACAATTTTTGGACATTAATTAAATTAATTATGAATTTATTAAGAATCAAGAAAGATTAGGCAATTAATTATAGTCTAACCATTGGATCATCATTTTTATTTCATATTATTGTTCATTGCATTTTTCTGATTAAAATAGTATATTGGATCATATCATTTGGAAAAGTGTTGATTAAATTATTTCATTAATTCATTTTAAATGTTTATTTAAATTGAATCATAGGGTATTTAATTAAATCCATTTATAATTGAATTATCAGAAAGAAAATAATTCCTAAGTAAACTAATTAACCCGGCTCGAATATCAAATCGCGTGGGTCAGAGCGGGGGCCCAACTGGGCTGGCCCAGCCCGATGCGCTAGTGGCATCATCCCTAATACCCCCTTTGCAGATAGCCACGGGGAGGGTACCTTGGACTGCCAAATTTGCCACCAATAGACCACGCCATAACCAGCATTCAATTGCCACACCTTCAAGAAGTCAAGGCGCGTCGATTAAACCTAGAAGCCCTAACTGGGACGGACTAGGACGCCGGATGAATACTCCACCAAAACATCCTAAATGCAGGCGATTAGGGTTCAATGTGAGGGGATAATTCTCCTCATAGAAGCCACTAAATAGACAAGGCTCGATCCCTACACCATCATTGAGGTGAGGCGAGTCAAACCCCCAAGTTTTCGCAACCTATGGTGCAGCCGATCGCTGGGTCCTTACTTGGACACAGCCATGGCTTGAATGCTAGTTCGATCGATCCATACGATTGATCAGAGCTAGCTTAGACCTTAGAAATAATCAGGGTAAGCTCCTAAAGGGCTAAGGAAACTAGACGACATCCATCAAACCAGAAGCTTAATTGATGTTGAGCCTACACGACTCGATGGGAAGAAGGTTGTACCTGAAATTGAAGATGGCTAAGATGACAGATGTTCAATGAGGAGCTCAAAAATGTCCAGACAATTCCAAAAGCTTAGCAAGGGGGTTTGAACTCCAAACCACACCCTCTATCAGCAGTTCATAGCAGCAAGAATTGCCAGGAATGTCGAGAGCTCTAGGGATTTTAGCTGGACAATTCAGGGATCACAGTGGGAAAAGGGACTCACTATAATAACCCATGGGCATTTATAGGCTAAGGGAAAGTTTTGGGGTGACTGCCGAGGTCAAGAGCCATAGCATAGGTTCGGCCTGAGGGTGCTCCCTCAGTTTCCAGAATTGGAGTGGACCGGGCCTCAACCTTGGCTAGGAGTGCTAGGGAAATGAGGGCAAGGTTGCAACGGCCTTCTTGACATGGCGCAAGAGAGGCAGACCAGCCTAGGGACGTGCCAGTACGAGAGGATTCGGCTGTCGGGCACGAGCGGAGGAAGAAAATGATCCACGGTCGCGAGGGATTCCAGAACTATATGATTGATCATCAGTTGATGCGGAACAGCTCTGATCTCTCAAAATCTAACAGCCGAGCGAGGATGCTAGATCAGCCATTGGATTAGATCGAGAGATCCTACGGCGATCGAGGTTTACTTAAGACAGATAGCTAGATGTTGTCAGATCAGATCTCGGAACCGCGAAACGGTCGAGATAAGACAAATTCTAGCAAAGGCGCAAGACATTGGATCAGATCTGCGGGAACAATGGTCTGGATGGCGCCTGTGGTTTAGAGGCAGCCGACCGTTGTATATTTGCAATTAGGAATTGCTATAAACCCTAATATATAATTGAACCAATTTAAATTAAATCTAAAATAGGCCTAAATGACCTCCAAAATTTTCCAAAAGTTTACCCTTAGCTAATTTGGTGGCGGGGAATTCAAAAATGAACACATATTTTAATTGGGAGATCAAATTAATTTACCTAATTTTCAGGTTCCAAAAATAGGCAAAATACTAAAATACTCAATTGAGCTCTAATTGATTTCAAACTTCTAGGGTTAGGTTTAAATGACCCATTGAGTCTAATAGAATCAAAATTAAGGCTTGGTTTAGCTTAATTAATCTGAATTTAGTTAGGGTAACAACTAGGGTTGTTAAAGCACCGAACACGGAGCAGCTACACAAGCTCATAGCAACCATTTATTCTATTGTTGGTCGATCGAACGACCAACGTTTCTTTCACTATACGTCCCTGCGCCGAGCATGATTGTGCACAGGGAAGCGGCATCTCCTGTACCCTGAGGACATTGTAGAGCCTTCTAAGCCCTGCCAAACCATTCCTCTTCCCATTTTTCATTTTTCCAAGCTTGGGGTGTAGTTCCTATAGCTCGTGAGCTCCTGATGTCTATGGTTTTTGCAGCTAGACAAAACTCTAATCCAAGTCTTGGATCAAGGTGTAGGTACACCATCACCTATTTATCCTACTCTATTTGGCATTCCATTTGGCATTGCATGATCTCAATATTGGGATGACGAACCCCAACCATCTCAATTGGGATTGATTGGGATTCATTCAGTCATCCCTGTGTGATTATCCTTAACACCTCCCTTTTTCCTAAATTTTTCTTTTTTATTATGCAATTTGTTACGCTTAAAACTTAATGTGTATTTTAGTCTTTATTAGGCTAAGTAATTATTGATCAGTCGAGCTCGATTAAACCTGATCGAGCTCAATTAAAACTGATCGAGCTCAATCCGATCTCACTAAGCATTAATGCATGATAGAATATATAAGTTTAGTTCTTAAACATCAAAACTGATAGTGTTAAGAACACTTTTGGATAAGGCCTTTGGGTTTCATTCGCTGGCAATGACTAGAGCTTCAGGACAAGTGGATGAATGCGCACTGAGGAGACTGGAGGAGCACGCGCAGCGATGCCCTAAGCCTTTCGCATGCGGAGAACCAGTCGGGGAAGAAGACGTTAAGCGGTTCAGGAATTGTGCAGATTGAAGACTTGGATAGGTCGGTCCAAGTACTTCTTAAACTGCATTTTTTCTTAAACAATTAAGCTACTAATTAACTTAATTCCTGCAATTAAATTATTTTAATAAATGATTAAATATAAATTTTATTTCTTCCATATCTTTAAAAATATACATCCAAAATATACATAATTTTATATCATTTCGTACAGAAAAATGTGAAGAACAGTATTGTGACATTAGAAGTGTAATTTGATAATTAAATTTATTAATCGTTATTTCAAATGATCAATTAACTAATTAAATAAGTAAATATTGTTTACTCCATAACTTAAGCCATTCTTTTCCAAACTTGACATTCCAATTATCCATTTCACTCACAAAAATTCGAAGAACAACATTATAAAATCAAATTTAGGTTTTGATCCCTAAATTTCTTAATGACTTTTTAACCTTAATTAGGAGTCCTTCAAACCCTAAAAATTCAATGTTGTCCAATTTTGACCTACTTAGTGTCATTCTTCTCCTTATGCTATAAGGATTCCATATTTACTTACATTATTTAATTTGGACAACAATTAGATATTTAAGGTATTTGGCCCCTCAAATTAGGTAATTTTGTAAATTCATAGTTTCTAATTATGTATGTTTTAGGTATTATAACCCTAAGACAACAAACATGCCTCATTTTATTTACTTCCCATGTAATTTCAATTGCATGTTTGAGGCTTGTTTCTCATAATCTACATGTTTGGATACTTAGAGAATTATTAATTCAACCTTCAACCTTAGGAGAGAAGTTATATGATTGATTTTGAAACCTTGATTTGCTAGATAACATTCTCAATTAGTATAAATAACATTAGCACTTATTTAATTATTGGACATGAATTTAATAGGATTAGTTCACAACAATTATAATGAATCTTAGTTCAATTCCCTTTAACTTTTAGTCTTCATTTAAGCTCTTTAAGGATTGGAATAGAAGTTCTTTAACTTTCATAATGTGTTTTAAATATCCTATAGACTTCACTAACCTGCAACTTAAAGTAAATATAGAGCTTGTAGTTAGTGATCTTTCATTTTCCATAACACTTAGACTTCTTCTATTACTTAATATTAGCTAGATTAGACATTAATTTAGATAGAACCTTTCAATTACAACCTAGTTAGATGAATTAAGTAATTAAATCCTTAACTCCCATTTCCTTAAGTTTAGTAATCCATTAGTCATACTTTTCCCTACTAGTTCCCTAAGGCCTTAATCTAGTAATCTATAATGATTTTGTGGTTTGGGATAAGTGTAGGATAAGTTCCATTTTGTATAACTATAATTTTAAATTATTTTGGTCATTCCATAAATGAAATCAAACAACTACTTTCCAAAACTCTAATCACTTATATTATTACTTATAATTGACTTGAGATCAATATCTCTAAGTTAATTGGGAGCTTAATTAGCTCCAATCATTAAGTTAGATCATTAAAACTAGATAACAATGAATATCACATGGTTTATAGTTACTTGTTTCTTCTTGAATGCAAAGCTTTGCATTGAGATTATATTCTTGAACATACATACAAGACATTGTGCATAAATAACACATTCATAATAAAACTTATTGGTCCTTAATAGTGATGGCCATAGGCAGGCTTAGGGGGGATATAAGGAGACTTCACATTCTCAGATAATGAATGTGAGTGTTTATTTTCTATTTGAGACCCTACTTTCTTTACTAGTTAGGCTAACGTGCGTAACTCCTCGCTCGTTCTGTAATTTTTCCCGTAGAACAGAATATTAAAATAACTTTAACAATTTGCATAATTGGGTCATCACAATCTTATTAATTGTGTGTACTCGTCATAACCTTTGAACTATGCTTACTTTTTATAGTCTTAGGCTATGTATTCTTAGCTTAAGAGGCTAAGGATTTCCCTTACTTTCTTTATTTTGCACTTTCATTTTCTATAATGTGCTTTACTTACTTATAGTTTTACATTCACATAGTGTATGTTGTTTAATTACATTTCATTCCTTACTACTTTTCCTTGCTTTACTTAGCATAATTATTCATTAGACATATGCATGTTTCCATTTCATATTTTTTTATGCACATTAGTAGTTTCTAGCCTTATTAAGGAGCTTTTTCCCTTACTTGCTGTTGCAGGCTAGTGCAAACTTACTTGTGAGTTTATACTCTTTTCTTTTTTACTAGTTCTTCCTTACAGTTACTTTTCCTCCTTACTTTCATACTTTTATGCTTCATTGCAAATTTTTAAATTGTAAATCGCATATGTGATATCCAAATAAACTTTAATAAAATTTAGCTAGTCGTAAAATGTACTTAGACTTTTTAGTCTAACCACCCTTTTTCTTTTCTTGGTTGTGCCCTATCATATCTTAAATACAAAAATATGGTAGATCATGAGTACTTTCAGAGCAGTGGAGTTGGACTTAGTGCTAGTCATTAGTACTTTGAAGACTTAATTCTGCTTTCATAATTCTTTCCATTTTCTACTATTATGTGAGAGAATGAACTTTACTTATTGCCTATTTAATTTCAAGTTTGTAATAATTTAATTTCTATAATGTTTTTGCTTACTCTGTGATGGATTTAGTTTTATATTTAAAATGCTTGGATTTGATAAGTGGATGGATGTATATATATTTTCTTCTTACATGTAAAGTTCTACTAGCATGTAATTCCATTTTTTTCTACATCTACTTGCTTGTATATCTCCTACTTGCAATTATTTTTATTTCTCCACTTTTCTACTTTCATCATTCTTCTTCTTTCACTTCATTCTTTTAACTTAAAACCCTCACAAAGATTCTTGGCCACACAGCACTCAATAGTTGGGTTGCTTTCATTCCAACTATGTATTAAGTGTTGTATTAGTGCTCCACTATTGGATTAGTTTTCCAATCTAATATTGGGGTCACTGCAGTTGGTATAAGAGCAGGCCATAGGGTGTTAGATATGATCTAAGTTCTACACATGGCAAGATACCACTTCATGTGAGCAGCTTCTTGACCCCATGATGGTTAAGGTGTGATAAGTTCAAGATTTATAAGAAAATAACAAATAAATACAAACAGTTTCATGAATGGAATGATCTACTTTGAAGAGTTTTTTTTTCATTCTCAGGTAAAAGATCAAGTAGAGCGAATTCTGAAAGAAATCTAAATTTCTGGAAAAAAATCCCTATAGCGTGCCAGCGCGCTACAGAGTGCCATAACGGATTCAATACGAAAGTAAAGTTGCTGTCGCGTGCCACAGCAGCACTTATAAAACCAAGCTAAGTAGGAGAAAACTTAATAGAATACCACAATGTCCCGTAGCAGATCAGATACGAAGGTTCAATAGCTACCACGCGCCACAGCGAAATAAAAACAAAATAAATATTTATTAATCCACCACAACGCGCCTCAGCGGAGGCAACACAAAAGACCGGTCCGCTACTGCGTGCAATAGCGCGATTGTACTTAGTGAAAATTCATAAATATCTCCACTATCGTGCACTGTAGTGGGTCTGATAGGCAAATGACGCCGCTACCGCGCGTTGCAGCGGTATAAGAAAATTAACATATAAATTAAAGGAAATTTAATGCATCCGCCACATCGCACCCGAATGGAATTCATACGAAGGTCTGGACGCTACAGCGCATCCAGGCGCCAAAATTTCTGCCAAGAAATAAGCATTAATGACATCATAGGGAAGGCCAAAAATCCAAACCTTTTGCGTTCCCCAGCTATTGGAAACTCCCAATCAATTAACTCCTTGAATTTTCTCAAGGGAATCTCAGCATATTTATCATTGCAAGCAATTAAAACATGGGAGTTGAAGGGATAGTAGAATTCATTGCAAATGGGTTGAAAACTTTCCTATTTAAACAACCATTCATAACTAAGAAAAAGTTCCCACTTTTGACATTCATTGATCATTAACAAAAAAGCTTGCAGCAAGAGAAGAGAAAGGAGACCTCTCCAAGGAAGGAAGAAGAGTACACCTATTGGAGAAAGAAATGAGTACATTGCCAAGGAGCTAAAAGGGAAGAAGAAAGAAAAGAAAGGAAGGTCCAGAGAACGCCAAAAAGGTTGTTCCTAGTATTCTCCTAAGCCTTTTATTAAATTTATTTTTAGTAGAACCATGAATAAGTTCTTGTTCTTGTACATTTCTGTTTGTATTTTTGCTGTAAAAAAAGGCCAAACCTTCCTTGGGGAGGGTTGGGCCATAATCATGTAAAATGTGTATGGGACAATGGTGCTGTATGTATTTTCTTCGCAATGAAATAAAATCTGCTTTAAATTTGAATATAGATTTATCTTATTATATACATGCTGTGGAATGATTAAATATCCAGTGTGTAATGAAATGGTTGATAACCTAGATGTAGAAATTCTTAATAATTTAAATATGATCACATGAGAGTCTATGGACTGAGATTGAACCCTAGTGTGTTCATCTCATGCACTAGACTTGAACTAGTCAGAATTAGAGGACCAATCTAAGGAGCTCTAGATTCACTTGATTATTTGGCATGAAAACAAGTACATTATAAGTTTCATGAATTGAATACGACACCAGTCCCTAACAACTTGCATGATGAAAACCCAACTCTCCCTTCTTAATCAAATAGTATCTTAATTTAAGAGCCTTGCTTTGTTAATTTGGAGTCACTAAAAACCCAAAATATCTTAGTTTAAATATTATTAAAAGTAAATATACCTTAGTAACTAAACACACCATTCCTTGAGGATCATAAATCTCAGAACTTACCTTCCAATTATTACTTCAAACCACATACACTTGCATGCAAGTACAGACGTATATTTCCATCTGTTAAGGTGCTACTTGGTTGTGGGTACCTCTTGAGCCTGTAGGGATCACTTTTAGTCCTATCTACCCAATGGATGGTTCTTGGATCTATGTGTGGATACTGGCGAGGACGCCAGTTACTTAAATTAGGGAGATTGTAAAGACTCGCTTATGTAGTAATAAGTAAAACTCTTAAATATCGAGGTGCCTTTTTAGATAACAATGGAGTTCTTGATAAGAACTTTAAAGTTAAGTATGTTCAAGTGGGAGCACTCCTAGGATGGGTGAGCTACTGGGAAGTTATCTTTTGAGGGTAAAATCGTGGGGCCTTTCAGGCCAAAATAAACAATACCTTGGTTCTTAAGAGTTTGGGCTGTTACAACATATTTCAAAAAGTTAGAAATACCCTAGTATGGGACTTCAGAGACTATGCCACTAAATTGGATATTCTTAACCATTTCTAAGGTTGAAGGTTTTATTTTAAAGTTGTTAGCTTCAATATTGGGTCTAACAATAGCATGATGGATTCCCCTAGCAGTTAGCAAAAGTGTAATCCCTAAGGGCTCTTCCTCATTATTTCTCATGAACTTCCCCCAAGTTATCTCCTCTATGATCCATCGCTATGTGTACTGTGTGATGTTTAGGTTGTAGTCATCTTAATCTTAATATGGTTTATTAGATTTCAGGGTCAAACAAAAATGTATCAAGATCATGTCTACGCATGCACAACTTTAATCATAGTAATTTGTAGTACAAAAAATATGCAAAATGTATAAAGAAAAATTAAAGCAATAATTACAAAAGTAGAAATCAAAGTATCATTTTAATCACAAAAATAAAAATTGTATGTGTCAAATTCTTAAATCACTAGTTATTTTTAAGCAATCTCTAATACAAAATGAATATACCGTTGCCCAACAAAGGTGCCAAAATTTTGACAGACTGAAAATACACGTCTGCGCTTATACGCAAGTGCACGTGATCTGAAGTAATATGAGATGGTTAGATCTCGAGATTTATCATCCTTAGGGAACGGTTTCCTCTTGTCACTAGAGTTTACTTGATTTAGCTAATGTTTAAGAGTTCAATAGTTGAGTGCTTTGACCCTGGTTTAACAAGTCAGAGTTTCTTAGATAAGAAACTACTTTTTGTGAAAATAAGGAGAGTTCAATTTTAGCATGTAATTCATTAAGGGTTCATGTAAGTACTCTTCTTTATCAATTTAGTGTCAAATGAATTAGATTATTTAATTACAAATCAAGAAACATAACCATCTCTATAGAGTCCCCTAAATGTGCTAAGTCTCATCTAGTGCTTAGAGATGAACATAAGAAGGTTCAATTTTGGCACATAGACCCTCATGTGATCAATATTTATTGAGCCAATTTTGGCACATAGACCCTCATGTGATCAATATTAATTGAGCTTAATGCTTATGTCTAAGTTATGCATTACATGAACTTAATTCCACTAATGACTCACATGCATTAATTCTAGGTTTAGCTAAGGAGATGAGCCATTGGGCTTAAAAGGTTATGTCACATCACCCATAGCACAAAATTCATCTAAATCATCGCATAAACCTAGGATGAGCTATGGAGCTCAATTAGTGGCTCTCGGCTAACATGCGTCAACTGCTCAACTTAGCCAAGGAATTATGCTACAATGCTCACAGAGCTTGTGATAAGGCTCTAGGTTATCAAGCACAAATTCTTCGCATAAGTTAATGGTGATCATTGGAGCTCAAAGGTTATTAATGATCCTAGGGCTCTATAAATCAGCATAGATCTAAGGGTTTGCATTGGTCGTTTTCGCACAACAAATATTGTCATGGACATTGGCGGCATGGACACTCATCATACAAACCTTGGTTCTAAGTGATTTAAGAGTTTAATGGTTTTACTTTTTAAAACATTATTTTCTTAAATATCATCATTTCAAAAGTAAGCTTATCCAATCCATTATTCACGGCATTCAATCAAAAGAAAATGACCAAAAGATATTCATTAATATTGAAGAGTACAAGCAATTACATTCTTGAGTCATTGCATGCATATTCCCAACCCTCCCCAAGGAGGGTTTAGGTTGTCATTAAAATGTAAATACAAGAAAAGCTACAAGAAATTGGAAGTTGTTGCATATGTTTTACAAAAAAATCAAATGAGAAAAGATAGGGTACAATATTAGGGAATAGCTGTTGCGTTCGCCTGACTCTCTCTCTCTACCTTGGATCTCCTCTTGTCTTCTTTTTTTTGTGCTTGTTCTTTCCTCACTGAGTGCATCCTTCTCCTTCCTTGGGAAGGGGAAACTCTCTCCTTTTTATTCTTGCAACAGCCTTTATATCCAAGAGTTTTGAGTTTGGAAAATTGGAACCCTTCTATATTTTAAATTTTTCAATTTATAAACTTTTTCCCCCAATTTTTCCAACTTTTATCCAACTATTAAGTCCCCATTTTGAAAGTTATAATTGCTTTAATTATTTATTACCTTATTCCATAAGAAATGAGGAGTCTCATGTGTTAGCATTCAAATTATGTTGTGGGGAATTAGAAAGCATTAAATACATGTGCTTTTTCAATGTAAATTTGAAAAGGTAAAATGATTACATAATTTAGGTAGGCACTACAACGCACTGTAACACCGGGCCCTCTATTGATCGCGTGCTACAGCTTGCTGTAGTGCAGAACTCTCTATTTGATATCTGTCGTGGAACTTTAGTGCTAGAATCCACTACGACGTGCTGTAGCGCTGGGTTTCTAATGATTTTGAACAAGTTCTTAAGCACACTGCGATGCACTGTACCACTGAGCTTTCTATAAATCTACCGCACTGCTATAGCGTTAACCTCTCTGTTGTTTGAGCACTGCAGCATGCTGTAGCACTGAGCTCTCTATATGGACAAGTCTTTTAGTCTCTCTATAGCGCATTAGGGCATTGGGCTCTCTGCCGGATTTGCCGCGGCACACTATAGTGTTAAGGTCTCTGTTAAGGGAGCGTTGAGGCGCGCTGTAGCTCTTGCTTCTCAGGTTTGCTCCACCACAGTTCAATGTGGCATGTCGTAGTGCCTATTTTGTCCAGGTTACAAATTTATTTTGTGAACTTGATTCCAGCTCTTTTGTATTGTAATATTGCAAAAATGCATATCAAAGTGCACTAATCCTTAAGAAAATTATTACTTTTAGTACTAAATTAATTGCAATTCTTGGGTTCATCAGATATCACATAGTTTACAATTAGCTTTGAAACATCCTTGAATATTACAATACATTGAGACTAAATGCTTGAATAGATTCATAAAAATATTGTGCATAAATTAAACTTGTAACACTTACTTATGGTCATATGGTGAACTGTGCTAGAGCAAGTGATAGTGTAATAAGGAGATCTCATGTAACAACCTATGGTTGTTACTTTAGCTAAACCTACTCTTATCAGTCTTAGATTACTTCCATTAGTTCTTAATAATCATTAGAAGTAAACCCCAAAGTTTTGATTCAATTTGGGAACAATTGTACCAAACCATAATTTTGGCAAATTAAATAATTAATAAAAATAGGATAATTATTTTGAACTCCAAATTAAAATCTAACTTCACCATTTAATTTCCCACCCCCAAATTAGCTAGGGGTGAAGTTTTGAGAATTCTTAGAAGTCACTCATATTTCATCAAATATTTTAATCTAATTAAATACCCTAAAAATTAGGATAATTAAATTGATCTTAAAATTAAAATCTGACTTCGTCATTGAGTTCCTCACCCCCAAATTAGCTAGAGGTGAATTTTCGGGATTTTTCGGAGCCCATTTATTCATTCAATTTTAATTAGAGAAATGTGTTAATTAAAATTAGAAATTAATTAATTAAAATTTTAAAACCTTTATTTTTCTACTTTTCCTGAGCTGGGACCCACTCTTCCTGCGTGCGACCCTTTCCTCTTTACCTATGTACACCAGCCTCCCTCTCTTCATGCAAGGAGCTCCTTCTCCCCCATGCCATTGATGGGATGATTCATGCTCATCCCATCCAAGCCCATGCCCTTCCTTCTCCTTAAGAGAGACCCCCTCAGCCTCCATCCTCCATTTTTGTTTTCTCAAGCTACTGAAGGAACTCTCAAACTCTCAAGGATCACTTAAATAATTCTCCATTTTTGCAAGCCATGGTACTTCCCTATTACTTCCTTTGTACCTCTTTCTTGTATCCTCCTTATGCTACTCTTCCCATTAGCTTAATCAAAGAATTTGTGAAATGGTATTTCGAGTAGCTATTGTTTGGAGTCTTGATCAAAGCTCATTGCGTCCATTAAGAAAATAGTTTAGCAATTAGGATATATGTATACTTTGACCTAGGGCTTCATTGTTTGCATTGTTAGAATGGTCCATTGATGTCACTCTTAGTATCAATGGAAAGGTCTTGGAAAGACCATTCCATTAGTATATAGCACCGCCCTTGAGGTACCCTAAATCAAGAGTATTTGGGTACCATATGGGGAGATATTTTGCCTTTTGCACATGCTAAATGTCAGTCATGCGCTACAGTGTGCCATAGCGCCTGGTTCTCGACCAGGTAAGCACTACAGCGCACCGCAATGCCTGCATCTTAGAAAATTTAGCATCGTAGCACACTGTAGCGCCTAAAAGCACTGCAACGCGCCGCAACACCCACATCTCAGGAAATCTATAGTGCGCCATAGCGCCTAGTACTTGGCCAGGAGGGCACTACAGCGTGTCGCAGCACAGAAATCCACCGTAGCGCCTAAAAGCACTGCAGCGCGCTGTTGCACAAAAACATGCCACGATGCGCCATAGCACCTGGCTCTCGACCAGGCAAGTGCTGCAGCGTACCATAGCATTCAGAACTGCCCAGTTTTGCTCAAACTACATATTTTTCATATTTTGATGACTCCATGACCCTAATTAAGCAAAAATATATCAAAATAAAAATAGATTATAAAAAAATCATGCGTTGCATAAATATAAAGGTGATTTTTAATTATGAAATTCAACTCTTATATAATTAGTATGTTAGGTAGCAACTTTTTCTTGCCCAAATATCTCATTTAGAGTCTATAGTTGCTTATTACAATATGAAATTTTGATTCCCAATATTTGATTTAAATTTTGGTAATTTATAGCTTTAAGCTTTTGGCATAAGTCATGAATTATGACTTATGGTTGTAGCCTCAATACTTTCTTAAGCTTTTGAGTACTTATCCAATTAGATTAAGTGAACCCCTTACCCTGATCAAGTCATAGACTATGGCTAGTGTGGGTAGCCTTTAGAAATATTTAGAACATTTTGTGTTCTAGTCACATTATATGACTTGATTCTTTAGCTTTTCCCATGCCTTTTAAAGTTAAGTATCTAAATTGGGTATTTACCCTTGTTGCCTTAGGAGAATCCTTTAGCAAGAGATGAATATCTTTTTAGAGGTAGAAGCCTTAGAATGGATTAATTTTAATGTTAGTTCATTATAATCCCTCCTTATGGTGGGTGAGATCACACATATTTAAATGAATATGACATTTAATTGTAATTTCATGTATATAGCGTAGTAGTCAATCCATTAGTTTCATTATTAGACTTAGTCTAATAATGGTTCTTTAGCTAGTCCTCTAGCTTAGATCCTTATTATTTAAGTGGTCAAAAAACTATAGTTCTTTAATGCCACGCTTCTTGATTCTAGTTCATTGAATTAGAAGTGTTAGTTATCCTTTAGCCTTGGTTAACTCTTATAAAGACTTAACTAGTCAAGCTTCCATAAGTGATGAATGTCACTTAAGTGTAGAACCATTTGGATCCTTAATCCTCAGCTAGCATATGCTTAGTGTGTGATATTACATGCTAAGTAGTAGTTTTCTTTAGCCATAGAATCCTTAAGCGCTAAGTCATATGTTATGACTTAAGAGTTAACCTTTAATCCTTTAAGGTTACCTTCAAACTTAGTTGAATGTTAATACCCTTTCCTTGGTTGCCTTCCTTATTAAGTGATGATGTTCACTTTGGTTAGTAAGCTTCCCAGTAAGCTTAGTTTTGTAGTTAGAATTCTCTAATATTAGCCTTTAAGGTAGAATTGTAAAGATTAAGCCTTAAAACTTATGTTTGATTATTTAGATTCTATATTTAGAATCCTTAAGCCTTTTTAGTATCCTTAAACCTTAGCTCTTTGCTTAGTTTAGAATCATAATTTGTAGATTAGAGCTTAATTATGAATAAATATTCATTTCTTAGAACCTTAAGGTAGTTCTAAGAGTAGATTAATAAGGACTTACTTTAGTTTGATCTCTTAATAAATTAGTTCAGAAATAAGTTTAGGATGTTAAGCTTGTATAATTGGTTGATTCATTAAAATGAATTAGAAGAATTATTGAGATTGCTTGATTGAATATAATTCAAATCATAATTGTTAAGATTAATCTATTAATTCAATTAATTATTACATAGTATATCATATATGCTAAGCCTGATGGTTAGGCTAAGACTTATTGATGTCTTAGTATCAGGAATGGCTATTCAGATTCCAATTAAATAGATAAATAAAATGGATTATATTTTCGATGATTTATGCTTTCGATTGCATACAACATTTAGTACATACTTGAAGATTCGGTCTAGTGATTCATGCATATTTTGTATAGCATATCATGCATAAGTATGCCATGGTTGATCAGGTGCCAAGTGGGCACAATTCTATTGAATTCGAGAGCATTGGGCTCATATGTGCTTTTAGGTGCGTTGTGCACAAAGTGGATATACATGATACATATACATACATATATTTTTGGGAGCATTGGGCCCATTTGTTTACGGGAGCATTGGGCTCATTTTTTACAGGATCATTGGGCTCATTTCTTTTTGGGAGCGTTGGGCTCACTTGTTTTTGGGTGCGTTGGGCACATGCATATGAATATGTATATGTATGTGTACATGTATGTGAGTATTAGAGAGCATTGGGCTCATATGTATTGTGGGTGTGTTGGGCACATTGGTTTTGCATATGTACTATGAAATACATTTTAGTTCTATTCACTTCACTTGTAGATTTGGTTTAGATTGCATATGTTTAGTTGTTGCATTATGGTATTAGTTCAGATACTTATTTTTAGTGCATTTTCAATACTTGCAGTAATCACTCTCTGCTTTAGTTAACTTTACTGTTTCTTTACTGCTTAAAGTTAAATATCGATGTAACTTACATAAATACATTTTAGTGAGCCTAAAATATACTTAGAGTTATTGTTTAAGTAAGATTTTCTATTTTTTTGTTGGGCTCTAGCATTGTGAAACCGGTAATGTCAGGCTTAGGTTACTTTGAAGAACCTTTGTTCGTGGAGCTGCAGAAGACTAAAGGGGATATGAAGCGTGGTATTGCTGAGTAGTTGTGGCGATCTTCATCCTTAAGTGTTCTTCTATTTTAGTGAGATGAGAGTTCTTTTCTACAGTTTTATTAAAGTCTGTAATAAGTAATCATATATGGATATATTTTTTGACTTCTTTTCTAAGGTGTTTGTTTTTTACTTACTGCTTATGGATGAATGAATGGATGGATACAGTTTTAGCTTCCACACTCTATTCTATGTGTTATACTATACTACATATATTGTGTTGTGATCATTAGTTTAGCAGACTCGTATTGTTGATCAGGTTAATAAAAATCTTAACATGATTAATGGTGGAGTTCCTTAGCACTAGTCACCTCCTATGATTAATGGTTTGGATTAACTGCTGGTGCTCAACTCGGAGTATTAAGTAGGAGGAGACCCTTATTATTCAGTTAAAGAATTGTTCCACTGTTAATGATATAGTGTTGTGCATAGCGATGGGACGGGCGTTACACCTTATATATTCTAAAGAGGGAATGTGAGAGTTATTGGAGACCCTGCTTTACTTAGTTAATCAGATGTGCTTTATTCCTCACTTGTATTTGCGCCCACAGAACAATAATACAAGAGAAATAACTTAAATATTTCTGTCCTTCATGACTGTTCTTACATTTCTCACGTTCTTCGTGATTGTGGATGTTAATGCCATATTCTCTTGACTATGTCTACTCAGTCCTTCATGACTATCTTTACTTTACACTCAGTCCTTTATGGTTGCTTTCATTGTTCACTCAATCATTGAGACTGAGATGACTTTTACTTGCATATATTTTAGGTTCACCTGTATTTATAGCTCCTTTTACTTATTTGCTTGTAGTGTATATTATTATCATTTACATTTATGCTCACACTACTTTTATTTATGTTACTTAGCATATGTCCATTTGTAGATATTTCCTTACTATTTTTATTGCACACTTGCTAATATAGTTATACCTATTTTCCTTACTTATATAGATGATGCGGACTAGCTTTTCCTCTTTTACTATTTTTTAACCTTTTTATTGTTATTTATAGCCATTTACTTTACTATACTTTACTTCATTTTATTCAATTTACTTCCCTTTATACTGCATTGAGCTCCGCTAAAATAACAATTGTAAATGCCAAAATGTGATATCCACTAAACTTATAAATAAATTAGTTTCCCTAAAATGCACTTAGGCTTTTTAGTCTAATCAATTACTTTAATTTTATTATCTGTGTTTTACTGTGTTAAATATCAAATATGGTAGATCAAGAGCTTGGAGTGGATCTTGTACCGGAGGTAGATTAGATCCAGTAGTTGCAGCTTTGAAGATCATTTACTTTCGGTTGTTTCTTTTACTTTATGCATCCCGTGGGGACGAGTGTCATTATGTCTAAAAGTTTGTATAAACTTAATTAACTCTGGATGTTTTACTTTACTATTCTGTGTTGTGTTTTTACTTTATTTTTTGGATGACTGGAATGTTTCATATTACTTAGTATTATACATTTAGTTTTTCTCTTTAGAGACCCTTGGCTCCCCATTGTACTTAATAGTGGGTTAAGACTTATTAACCCAGTATTAAGTACTACAATAGCACCTAATATTGGATTAGGTTCCAGATCCGATATTAGGGTCGTTACACATATAGACTAACAAGTAGAGAACTTAAAAATTTCCTAGGATAAGTAACTGATGGGCTATGTTTATACATAAAATCTAGAGTTGAGTAACATCAAGATGAATCAAGAGTAAAGTTTATCACTCTTTTAAACCTTAGCAATATACATTTATGGAAATTGTAACTGAACCTGATAGTAGATAAGCAAAAGTTGAATCAATAAAAACCTCTTTAGGATAGAAATTTAGTAGATATAATAGTTCATATGTGGTAAGATTTAACAAGCAATAATAACTAAAATATAATTAAAGGACATAGATGACACTACTAAATGAACTATAGAATTGGTTCTTAAGTTAGATTTAAGAAGAATTTGCCAACTTTATCACTAGAATAGATTTTTTAAGGTTCTCATGTGTGGCCAATGGGATTCGAACCCATAACCAGGGATAACAAATCATGAGCCTCAATCCCTAGGCTACAATATTATTCACTGATATATATATATA
Organism: Gastrodia elata; assembly: GCA_016760335.1. Classification (NCBI taxonomy): domain Eukaryota; kingdom Viridiplantae; phylum Streptophyta; class Magnoliopsida; order Asparagales; family Orchidaceae; genus Gastrodia; species Gastrodia elata. The sequence goes on along the minus strand of CM028674.1, from coordinate 49,993,310 downwards.
TATATCAAATGAATAAGACATTTGATTAATGTCTTAATTCAAAGGGGCTTAATTAACCCAAATCATTAAGGCTATAAAGTTTGTAAAATAATAACGGATATCACATAATTTATAATTAAAATTGAAATTTCTTGAATTGAGCCTAAATTTCATGTACTTAACATTTAGATAATTGTGCATAAATAAAATATAAAACAAGATAGATAAGGGTATCACACTGGGTGGATCAGTTTGTATAGACATTATTGAGCGAGGGAAGGCTATGAAGAGATCAACAGTATACAAGAGACCTTGCTACATACAGTTGGGCAGACGTGCTAAACTTCTTGTTTGTTCTGTATGTTCCTATAGAACATACCAAAATAAGATAAATAAAATTATATTTACACTACAACACAATATCATTGATTATGTAAAACTCTTATCTTATAAAGTTTACAGGCTATCTTACTACTATTCAGTTATAGAGACTAATTCTACTTTACTTATCTTATTTTCATACGTTACAATTCAATTTATATATTATAGTTTACTGTAATTACATTATTTATATTGTTTTACTATCCTTAGCATTCTTTCAATTGACAATATTTATTTCAATACTTTTTTATTTGCACATATACATATTTGTTGCTTTTATCAAGTATACTTGGTGGACTCCACCAGGCACTTTTGTACGTACACTCTAAAATTTACTTGCAGGACTCCTCCGCCAACCACTTTTAAAATTTCTTATTTTCAATCATTCCTTTCATTTTTATAATATATTTTTCCTTATATTGTGTTTTTGCATATCTTATAATTAATTGTAAATAATAAATGTGAAATCCCATGATAGTAAAAATACATACTCCTAAAATGTACATAAATTTAATAAGCCTAATTAGATTTTGTATTTTATTTGTTGTGTCCTATCATATTAAAAATTAAATATGGTATATAAGGGACTTTGAAGGTGATCTAGAATGTGAACCAGAAGTGGAGTTTGAGAAACTAGAGTAAACTTGAAGATTATAGTGTTTTAGTTGTCTTCTAAGACTGAGTGTTATTATGTTTAAACTGTTTGTATAATTTAGATAATTTATATGTTCTTTATCTTATATTAGTCAAAAAAACATTATTGATAACGTAAGTTTTTCACAGTAATTATCATCCAGCTCATATGATTCATGATTAACATAATGGCCATGATCACAATCATCGTTAAGATTTAGGAATCTTGATTATCGCTGCTCGTGATCACCATTGCACTACTTGATTAGCACTTAATAATTAAAAACCACGAAAGTATATTCATATACACACATATTTAACCCTCTATCAATATGTATACTTGCATTTATACAAACTGCAAGTTCATACAAATATTTATCTTTATTTTTATATATTAGACTATCATATCCATAATCATATTCATCATTAAATTAAAAATTTTATTTTCTATTTATTTTTAATTTTTACACATTGATCCAAACAAAAAATAAATGTTATGGATCGCATAGAATTATATTGTCATGCTTATATTAAAAAAAAGAGCGCACGATAGAATCTAAAAAAGCTCATACAAACATAAAGCGCAAACTCAAAAATAGAAAAAAACAAACTGACAGCTAGGATTAAACCACATCACATCCAAACATAAAAAAAAAAAAAGCAGCCTCACATCAAACAGCTTGCTTTACGCTCCGAATGGATGCCGGCCATATATATCAGGTGTTGAGCAGCCCTCAATGTCTCATTCTATAGAGTCCCGTCAGATGGCATCCTTTCCTTCAGGATCAATTTCAGATAAGGAAGCTTCTTGTCCGATAGGAGGCATAGGCTCGCCTGATGCCTTCCTATTAAGACTCAAGAATGTCCACTTTATATGGCCAACATTAACGTGATGAGGAAAAATATGGCACTTAAGAGCGTGAGAGAAATCCTTAGTGTCAACCACCTCAGAATATTGTAACAAATAATCTGATACTATTTGTAATGAAGGTAAGAGTATAAAAATAGTGCATGTAGTCATAGAAAGTAACCATACGAGAAACCACATCACTAATAAATCCAGCACAACTCATCAGAAACCAATGCAGCACAACACATCAACAAAATTTGAAAAACTAGGACGCTAACAGCCTTCTCCTCCTCACAACTACTCATCTGAATATACAGCCCTACTTCAACCTTTCTCAAAATGTCATAATTCCAGCAACACAAACAGATAGTAAATAAGCCTAAGACCGAGAAGCAGCCATAGACAATGGGCACCAACGATAGATAACATAAACTAAGGCAAAAACGTAAATAGATGCCAACCAGATGATAGGCCAACCTAGCAGACTTGAAGCACAAAGGCACCATAAAGAGTTTTTGCATGACTGAAAGGGTTTTAAAATAATCTATGTTAATTTATTTCAACATCAACTTTTTACACTACATGCCTTTGAAAACCATATCCACCTCATGCTGAATTCTAATACAAATTTGATTTATGTTAAAAGCCTTATTAGCATGTTAAGCTTGAGTTTGCGCATTTCACAAATTCCAATTCACTAAAGCATCAACCAAATTGCCAACATGAAATCTGTGTTTGATGCAATTATTAACCCATTCCAACGATTTATAAAAGAAGCAATATCATTATAATGAACCTGAGACACATTAGCATCAAGTTTCTTCCATACCTCCTAGACTTTTGGGCTTTCAAGAAACACATGGTTGATCATTTCAATCTGCTCACAACAAGCACATCAAGATGCAAGTATGAAGCCTTACGATTGCATGACCACATTAACATTAACTAACCCTTTATAATTGCCAAACAAACAAGCTAATTTGAGTTGGAATAAGAGAGTTCCAGATCCAAGGATACACCTCAGGCAAGTTGTGAACCCAGAAAAAGTTTCGCGCAAAGGAAAGGTTAAAATTGCTGTTAATCATAACTTCAGATGAGGCACAACTAGTATCACCAACAACAGGGCCAATCCCATTAATAATCTCCCTCAAAGATCAAGGTAGCATAGAACCAATTTCAGTCCAGTTCCACACCGAATTAGTGATGCAGTTTACGTTCTTAAGATTTGGATTAATAAGGTCATACTAGAACTGCAAGACCCCGAGCTTCGCCCAGTTGTCAAACCAAAAATAGGAAGACAAATTCACTTCCGCCCAAACAATGAAAATTTTCATCGACTCCCTACATTCAAGAATTCTCCTCCACTGCTTAGAGTTGGACAATTTACCCTTAACCTTATTAGGATGCTTCGACGCACAATGCTTAGCATATAAAATATTAGCCCAAATACTCTTAGAAGTGTGGAAGTGCCATCAAAGTTTAAAACTTAGAGCTGAGTAAATGTGCTCTAGGTTTCTTATCCCTAATCCACCTTCAGTAATAGGTCTAGCATAGATGGACCAAAGCATTTTAGATCCGCCTACCCTAACCGAAAGGAATTGCTTAAGTAAAATAATTTAGTCATTTTAAAGGATCATTTAGCAGGGTTAGAAACATCCAGCAAATTTGTGGGTATAGAGATAAGAATTAGTCTATCTCCAGGAGAGAGACAGTTTAACTCCCACCCCCTTATTTTATTTAAAAATTATTAATTAGACCCATGAAATGCTCATTTTACATATGACCCTTGATCTTAGGAATCCTAAGGTTAATTAAAGGCCATTTCCCTTTTTTAAGCTTAAATTCTTGACAAAGTCAAGCAACAGTTTTCACATTCACCCATTTCATAGTGAAAAAGATGGATTTATATCTATTAATGTTAAGATCGATTCCTTCCTCTAACTCTTTAAGGGTTTTAGGCAATATCTTTATTGATCTCTTGGCAGCATTGGAGAAAGCAATAAGATTTTTTGCTTAAGCTAGGTGGAACATAGGTGATGACAACTTACGCCATACTAAAGAGTTTGATCCTCAGTGATTAAGGAGTTAAGCTTTTTGGAACACACATCAAACACCATGAAAAATAATAGAAGAGATAGGGTCTCCTTGCCTAAGCTCCCTTTGAGATTTAAAAAAAAACTTATAAGAGAGAGAGCCAATAAACATAATAAAAAACTAATTGTTACTTAAAAGCTTGCTCACCAATCTAACATAGTGATCATTAAATCCCATATCTCAAAGCATGTTTCCACTAAACCCCAATTAAACTTATCATAAGCTTTCTCTAGATCAATTTTAAGAAAAACAATATTACCTCTTATTTTACTTTCCAAACTATGACACGTCTTTTGAGTAACAAGAATGCTATCCATGATGTTTCTATTCAGAATGAAAGAACTTTGATTTGGCTCAAACAAATAGGGTAGAATATTATTACTTCTATTAGCCATAATTTTAGAAATAATTTTGTTCAAAAATGAACACAAAATTATTGGCCAAAATTATTCCACCAATTACTAATTCTATCCTTAAGGATGAGTGTTAGAGTTGTGTGAATGAAAAATTCTAGAATGGGAACATCACAAAAGAATTCACCAATGGCATTAGAAACTTCAAATTTAATGATATCCCAATATTTCTTATAAAATTTAGCTCGGAACCCATTCAGGCTCGAGATAACATTATCCTAAATACTTTGGATAATCTTCCAAATTTTATTCTCATCATGATGTATAGAAATATTGCAATTCAAAGGATCAATGACAGTGGTTGTCCATAGCTGGAGGGAAGAGAAATTCCCAACCAACTTATTTTTCTTATGAAGATCAGAGAGGTAAGCCACAGCCGAATCAACCAACTTTTTTTTGTCTTTTAAAACTCTCCCCTCAGTGGTAGAAATATGTTCAACTTCATTAATATTCCTTCTCTAATTAGCCTACCTGTGATAGAATTTTGTTCTACATTCTTCCTCAAATTTACATCTCAAAATGCATTTTTCATCCAAAAAGTATCCACGTCATTATGACTTTGGATTAGATGAAGCTTAGCTTTAAGCAGCCCCTCTCTCATTTAAAATGTAGGGAGGTAATCATAATTAGATTCAAGCTTATCCACCTTAGTTTCATAGAACTCAAATTAGTAAAAAAGTTTCCATTAGATCCTTTGTTCCACTCATATAAGCTTTTCTAAGACATCCAAGATTACACATGACCTATATAATCCAAAATATTTGCATTCCTCATTCCAAGATCTATCAATAATATCCCTACAATCTTATATTTGGATCTAGAACAGTTGAATACAAAATAATTTCTTAATAATAGGAGCCTCATCCCAGACCTAGAAAAGCAAAGCATTATGATCAAAAATAGTCAAGCTAATAGAAGTGTTTCTAAAGTTCTGGAATTTGTTTATTCATTAGCTGCTAAATAACAGTCTATCAAGAAGGGCAATCGAGAACCACAATCAAGTGAAAGCCATGCCATTGTAGCTAAAATCATCTAGACACAATCAAGGACTGCCGAGTTAAACTCAGTCATGTATCTAGAATAATTAGAAGAATACATTTTATACTCAGAGTTCCTCAGTAGGGCATTAAAATTCCCCCCACCATCAAAGGAGAGTTAAAGGTATTGCAACTTCGCAAGAAATTCCAAAGGCTTTTTCTATCAATCCTTAGATTTTTACCATGTAGAAAAATATGAGCCAAGTTAGTATAAGAGATTTGGGCAATCAAATGAATCACTTGGTCACATTCATTAATAGCTTCAATCTTCGATCCCTCTTTCTAGGAAACCCAAATTTTACTTAACGGACCAACCAATACTTAAAATTGACAAATTTACAAATTTTACCTCTAAGGCTCGAGTTTGTCGTAGGTTCAACAATAGCTACCAAATCTATTTTATTTTCCATAGTAATGTGTTTAAATCTATCCTTGGAGGAAATAATAGTAATCTTTTAATATTCCAAACTAAGAAATTAATAACTAAAATTGATAGTGCTCCTTTTAAGGGTTTTAGATTTAGCTTTGAACCTCATAATCCTTTTATTTTGCCAAATCCAAACCCCCTTTTTTATGCAATTAACACACATACTAGATAAAATCTTAAAACTATCTCCACTCCCAAAATTCTCTAAATCCCAAGAGGATCTAACAAATGTTTCTGTCATTCCTAAAGAAAAATAGAGAATACAAATTTTATTTGCCAAGTTACCAACAGTAGCCATTACCTTTGTGAGTACACTATAGTCCGTTCCCTCTACAGTAACCCCTACACAAGATAAAATGTGTTCAATAGTATATAAATCATCATAGTAATCAATTTTATTATCTTCCCCATCAATACTGATTGATGGAACAAATTCCAACTTGTAAATGGACCATAAAAAGACCCTCCTCCTGAATCATCACATTTTCATATTTTTGGCACTTGCATCTCTTCTTGCAAAACATTTATAGTAGCGAAATCAGAAAAAACAAAAGTATTTTCCTTGAACACATTAGGACCAAAATTGCCATCAATTGGAGTCACCTTAGTGAGATTGATTTTGCAACTTCCAGTTCTCACTTTAGGGGTTTAAATCAAGACAATTTCACTCTCTCTTTCTGCAATAACCCAAACTCTTAAGCACCAAGGTATTGCTCACTTTAGCCTTACAAGCCTTACCATTTTGTCCTCAAAATGTAACTTTCCAGTAGCTCACCCATCCAATAAGTGCCCTCACATGAGCACGCTTAATTTTACAGTTCTTATCAGGAACTCTACCATGATGTTTAAGTGCTTAGTTTAATTCTATTTAAGAGGGTCTTCACAATCTCCCCAACTTAAATATCTCATGTCATCATCAGTAACCACACACAGATTCAAGGATGATCCATTAGGTAGATAGGACAAGAGATGGCCTCTATAGGCTCAAAATATACCCCCAATCATGCAGCATCTTATCCATCAAGAGGTCACTCACATGGAGTGGTACTTTTCTTTATATGGCACTTAGCTCTTATCTGACATCTAATGGCTTGCTCTGATACCATTGTAATAGCTTAAACTCTTATTACACCAATGTTTATCTGATTTAGCCTTACAAGTCTCATGGTTTTGTCCTCATAAGACAATTTCCCAACAAGCCACCTGATATAACTGGAATTTATAGCAAAATTATAGTGTTTAAATATTCATATCACCATATATTTTCCTATACTTTGAGTAGAAATTGATATCTTTTTTGTAAAATAAAGAAAACAAACTGTAAGGGCTGATTTACCAAATTCTAAACAAAAGTCATCGCAGCGCGCTATGGCGTCCCCTTAAAAACGCCTTACCTGGAAGCAGAACTGCAGACCTGGAGCAAGACTGCTGCAACGCGCCATGGCCCGCCATAGCGCACCACAGGGTCATATCTATAAGGATAAATTCAAACCATATAAACGAGTAATTGAACAGTAATACACAAGCTTGCACGCAGCAGCACACCACGGCGCGTTGCAGCGCGCCACAACGTCATTTCTTATGAATTTATTAAAACCTTATAAAAAATTAATAGGAAGAAAGAAAAGACAGCAAAGAACGAAGGGTGGAGCTTCAAGAGGATAGTGCAGGAAAAGTAAAGAGAACCCTAAAAAACCTTCGGGTGATTCCTTGTATTTCTCCTAAACTCCCTTGATTAATTTCTTGCCGTGACCTGATGGCGATGCTCACTTTTCTTTGCTTGAATGTTCTTTCTTGCTTAGAAATGGAAGGCTAAAAAAACCCTTAGAGAGGGTTGAGATATAGTTGTAGAATTATGTAAGGGAAATATCGGTGTATGATGATATTATTTAATTGTAATGAAAAAACTATTTGTTGTATTGTTAATTTTAATATTAAATGAATGCTTGGATGAATTGAATTCTTATTTATTTTAATTAAAAGAGCTAGTGTTCCAATGCTCATAAATTGGGTAAGAGCAAGGAAGGTAGTATGAGTAGAGCTGAGAATTACGTGACCGAATTCTCAAGCTCACTTGCACCCTCTCTTAGTAGCTCTCCCAAAAGATTGACACTTGAGAACCAAGTTCTCCATTAACCTTTCTCTACTGGTCAGCAAAGTAGAAGGGATGAGAGGACATTGGGAACTTCAATGGATGATATGACATAATCCATTGACCCAATGTATCCTTCCATCTAGCTAAACTATGTGTGAAGCGCATAACACAGTAAATGGAATTTTGCTTGTGAGATCATTTAAATTAAAAGATATCTTTGGTAACTTAAACATAGAAAGTCAAATCAAATTAATGAAACTAGATCTCATAAGAGGTTATGTGCTAAAAAGGAACCCAAAAGGAGTTCACTTTGTGCACTAAACTTGAACCCAATGTAATTGAAGAATACTTCAATTCCAATGATATTCACTTGATTTAATTAAGCAATTAAATTGAACGTATACATTCAAACAATAAAGTCATATAACCAACCCTTGCATATATTACAACGAAGTCTCAACTCTCTCCTTTTTAACCAATTCGTATCTTTACTCAAAGTCTTGTGTATTGCTAATCAGGAACCAACATAAATCAACCAAATTTGTTATCTAGACATTAGTGAAAGAAAATACAATTTGGTATCAAAACAATTGTTTCTTAAGATTCGATAAATCCCGGAAACTAAATTTTCCACTTATTACTTCAGACCACGTATACTTGCGTGCAAATGCAGACGTGTAACTTTGGAGTTCTTATCAAGAGCTTCACCATTATTTAAAAAGGCACCTCAATATTTATGAGTTTTGTATAATTTTAGTTATGAGGGTGGGTCTTTACACTTTATCCCTCCCTTGAAACCACTTTATTATCAATAAAGTCACTGTTAGGTATAGGAGAAGTAGAGAGTTCAATAACATTTTGAACTAAATCTATTTGCACTAACATTTCATTATTTTGCAAGATAGTTGGACAATTCTTACAAGCATTACTTTATAAAACAGGAAAATAAGCATTATTTTAAAAAACATGATCTACAAATGAAGCATTCTCTCAAGCTGAATTGAGATTGGCTTGATCATTTGTTTTCCCCCAAGGGTCCACAGAAAAATCAGAATAAAGAGTAATTTCACCAATAATTATAACTTGGGGTTCAAGGTCTCTACTGGCCCTATCATAATAGATTGAGCAAAAGAGATACCAACTTCTTAGGATGCCTCTTCAAAATTCTAATTCACATGGAATCAAAATGCTGAAATGTCACATCCTAAGCAACCATAAGTTGCACGTTCACAAAACAATCGGGAGAGACACATGAATATGTAAAACCAAATTAGAGCTACCCTCCCGCACAAAATATCAACAATTGGTTTTACTTCAAAGAGTAACACATTCATGCAATGGAATTTATTATGACCAATCGCACAAAAATAATAGTAAAGCGACATTTTCTCATGAACAATCTTTTGAAATAACCCCGTTCTTCAGTTCCCAACCAGATTTTCTCAGGAAGGGGATCTAAGACGTCAAGTTCAACTAATATACGGGGAGAAGAAATATTCCTTAAAGTATCTATGCTTCTATCAAGTTGTAAGGGCAGCCTATGGTCTTAGCAAATCCTTGTTTTTAAATTATAAACATAGGACGGGGAAATTCACCCAAATCGGAGAAATGGGGACATCTTGTGTGACGCCAACATATGGGTTCCACATTAAAAACCTTCCAGTGTGGTCACGTATATATCATAAGACCCATTGACAAAGATTCTTGCATAATCCAAGTCATTGGTAAATTTAAGAAAAGAAACCCTACATTTTAAAAAAACCAAAATGAAACAGACATTCAATCTCAGACACCTAACAAAAGAAACGATTTCCTCGTAAGTCAGGGTAGACACCAAAGAGTGTGAGGTGACCACAATGATGCAATCTCTGCCTCGTAGAATAAAACTACTAAAATGCCATCGACAAATTCCACCGCTTTAAGGGGTTAGGGGTATAACCCTCCACCACCTCGCTTGTTCCCCGAATCCCCAAAATCATCAGTTTAAGCCATTAAAAAAAAAATAGTAAACGCAACGTACGAAATAGAAATTAGTGGGCTGATACCACTACAGAACAAAAAATAATTATATAAACAACAAATGATAAAAAGAAGCATATATATATAGGCTCTCGTTTTAAGAAATATTGGTTATTGTTCTCTACGGTTTCTGGGCGACTCTCTGGCAATTTCCGGGCAATCTTCCTTCCATTGGTGCTGTCGACGTTTCGGAGCCCTGTTTCCCCTCCAAATCTCCTCCGGGTGACGTTGCTCATAATTCATTTACTTTTTCCTTTATTTCCTTGTTTTATTGAAATGTTTCTTTAATGGAGATTCCCCCTCCAACCATACCGTCCTTCAGGGACGTCGTCAAAAGATCTGTTCCCTCATTCTCAAAACAAATAACTAGTTACAAAGCTCTCCAGCTTTGTTTTTCATATTGAAGAGGCTTCCTCTTTGGCTTTGCCTCACTCACTCACATTGGTTGGTAAGTTTGACAAAATAAAACCCAACTTTGGGTTAGTCAATGGCTTCATAAATAATATCTTTTGATTCCCATCATGGGTTCTTCACTTTTAAATATAACTTAGATTACGCAAGGGTTTTTTCTAAGGGATCGTATAATCTCAAAGGTAGTACCATGCGCTTTTGCAAATGGAATCCCTTTACCAATGTTAAACATGATGTACCTATCATTTCGGTGTGCGTGAACTTAACCGGGCTCCGGCTTCACTATATATCTAAAGAAATTCTGTTTAACATCGAGAAAGGTATTGGGAAGCCCCATCAAATTGACAAAAATATTGCTATTTTAAGAAACATCGCTGCTCCTAGGATCCTAATTGAATTAAGCGTCTTGTCTCCCCCTCCCGCAAACATTTGGTTGGGTTCTCTGGAAAAGGAATATTGGCAGGAGATTTGCTATGAAAATTTGTCATATTACTGTAATTGGTGCTGCACCTTAGGTCATAACACGGATAACTACTCCTTGAGGAACATCACCTCCCTCCCCCTCCTCTCGTTAGGTCTAATCACAGATCTAACATTACACTGGAAAATGGGGTAAGCCTTGCTCTTGCCCTTACTAATGTTGTTGTTGTGAATGAAAACATTAATGATGATGCTGATGGTAATTTAGCCCTTTTTAAATAATTAATGTTGAAGTGAATGGTAATGTCTCTAATGTTGATGATGTTGTTAATGCTAATTTAACTTTGCCTATTGCCCATATTTTTGAACTAATTATTTTGAGCACAGGACAAAACATTACTATAGTCCACTTATCTAATGAGGAATTGCAACATGATACTCTTAGCATTGAGAATGTTATTTCTGCTCAAATGTCACTAATGCCGATTTATATCATAAAGTCTTAAACTCCGAAATTGTTGCTACTAAATTGAATGCTAATATTACTGCTTTAGATTTTCTTGAATTTAATGCTAAAAGGCCAGATACTTGAGATGCTGAAATGAACATGTTTGGGCAAATCATCCCTATTAAAAAAAATGGGGCTATTAAAGCCACTACTACCATGCTGCCTGATATAGTTTCTGAGGAAACTACTCTTACTTATTTAATTCCTTTTAATGTTTCGAACAATGACAATGTTATTTCTTCACCACTTGCACAAATTATCACCGAGCCTCGACGCAATGATAAGGAATCTAATCCTTTGGAGGCCAATTTTGTTATGCTAATAACCATTAGTTTGAAACCAATGATATTGTTCTCATATTATTTCATCTCCTAATACTTCTAATAAGAATAATGCTCTTTTCGCTTGTAGTAAAAATAAAACTCATAATGATGATGGTATTACTAGTTTATCTACTATTGCTAAGAAATTACTTACTGATGTGTGCAGCTTTGATAAAACAGCTGACTCTTTCAAAATGGCTGATGCTTCTGATAAAATAGAATTCATTGGTTCCCCAAATGCTGAATCTCCATATAGAGATATTGATATTACGGATGATACTCCCATAGTTGAATTAAATCCAATTTATAGGAACACCTTAAATGGGAATTTATACACCCTAATATTTAGTTCTACATTAAATAATTGTGATGTTGATTTAGACAAGGTTGACTCTAATGTCTTTCCAATTGAACCTCTTATTTGCAGGGGTACTCAAAAATCTTAAAAAAATTAGCTAGAGGATAAAATGGGCTTTTCCCCTCCCAAAAGTACTTACAAAATCAAAGCAGCTTTGATCTCCAACAGAAATAAAAAAGGTATCTCACAAGCTAATAGCTACAAACCTCTCTCTATTCTGATAGATGACAGCAATGAAATTATTAAATAAAATAACACTCATTTAACTAGAGCTAGTTCTTCTCGTCAGATGCCCCTGAGTGAGTCATCTATTGTTTCTCAATGAACATTATGTGTTGGAATACTAGTGGCATAGGTAATGCCTCCTCAAAGAATATATTGAAACAGATCATACATGAACACAAAATTAACATTGTTACTTTATTTGAACCAAAAATTAGCTATAACCGCTCTATTAGCATTTGTCGCCATATTAAGTTAGACTCTTGTTGCACCTCTGACTCTAATAAAATATGGGTTTTCTAGTCTAAAATTTGGAAAGTGGAAATCATCCTTCAATGTGAGCAAGTCATTCACACAAAATTTTCCAATAACGAGTTAACCTTTGTTGCTACATTTGTTCATGCCAACAATTTGAGGCTTGAAAGGCAAATCATGTGAGACTCATAAAATATTGCATTCCTATGAACCTTTCCTGGATAGTCAGTGGGGATTTTAATGCTGTCCTAAATCAAAATGAACAAAAAGGCTATGTTGGTAAGCATGCTAGCTCCAGCTTTGACTTAAATTCGGCTATTTTTTATTGTGGGCTTGATGACTTTAAATACACTGGTGCTCCCTTCACTTGGTCCTCCAGTAGGAGATTTGATCGCCTTGATCATTTCCTCATCAACAATGTGTGTTGTAATGAACTCTCTGAGCTAAATAACGTTTCCATCAACTCCACGAGATCCGATGATAAACCAATTATTTTTATTGCCAAAAATAAGTCCTCCTCCTTACCAAAATCTTTTAGATTTTAGTTATTCTGGTTGGAAAGGCCTGAATGTGCTGAGATCATTTCTTCTTCTTGGAATAAACATTGTGGGCTTTATGGCATGCTTCGTGTTCATAAGAAGCTCAAAAATCTTCATAAGGCCCTTAGTGCTTGGAACAAAAACTCTGTGGGCCTTGGTCTTGATGGATTTCCTGGAGAATTCTATTACAAATTTTGGCACATTATTAAAGAAGACATTTGCAATGGCATTAAGGAATTCTTTTTTGATGTCCATTTGCCCTAATTTCTTAATCACACCATGATAATGCTTATCCCCAAAAATGATAAAGCTAACTGGTGGTTTGGTTTTTAGCTTATTAGTCTTTGTTCACCTTTAATAAACTTATTGCTAAAATCTTAGCTAACATATTACAATCCATGCTTCATAAACTCATTGAACCCAACTATATATGCTTTCATTCCTGGTAGGAAAATTCAATTTAATATCTTAGCAACTTAAGAGCCTTTTCATAGCCTAAAAAATAAAAGTTGGGATCACAATTTGATTATTAAACTTGATTTTGAAAAAATTATTTGATAAACTTGATTGGAACTTCCTTTTCAATCTCTTAAAATGCTATGGCTTCAACAACTCCTTTGTGGATAAAATTAAACTTTTGATCACTAATAACTAGTTCTCTATTCTTATAAATGGGCATCCTAGAGGTTTTTTCAAATTTGCAAGAGGACTCCTTCAAGGAGATCCCATCTCTTCCCTCATTTCATCCTTGCCATGAACTACTGGTCTTTCAACATCAACAAAATGTTCCTTAATGATCCCTAACTTTATTATAGCGTTGGAGGAAAATTCAAGGTTTCTCATCTTGCCTTTGCTGACATTTTTATCCTTTTATCTAAAGGAGATGTTAGATCTATAAAGAAGATATTACCTATCTTGAAAAGCAATATTGTTGCCAACATGCTTGACCTTAAAAAAGGTAAATGCTCCCTTCATTACCTTGGTATCCCCATCTTTTCTAGTCTTAACAAAAACATCTATTATAAAGATTTATTGGAGAGCATCTTCAAGAAGCGTAAAGGTTGGGAGCATAAATTCTAATCTCAAGGAGGTAGACTTTCCCTTCTTAAATATGTCCTTAATACCATTTGTGATAGCCCGACACCGATTCAGCGGAAACCGTTCCGACATCGGGTGATCACTTACAGCAGGATCATATTGAGTAACTTGAGAGAAAAACAGCCTACACATACAAAAACCAAAATATATAATTCATTTATTTCAATATTCACATTACAAGATTTTTTCAACACTACTCGTATAAAAGTGAAAATAAAGAAAAAGATAAAAGATAAACAAGTAAAAATAGCATCGCGGATCTTATCGATAGTTAAACATTTTAAGCATTATGGTTCTTGCGCGTAATCTCCTAGGAGCACATAACATGGTATTGTACAGAAAATAATACTAGGATTGGAATTCCCAGTAATTAGAGAATATTCTAAGTACTGCAGTATACAATAACAATTACATTTTAAAAGATGCGATTAGCGGAAGTAAGGTGGTAATAAAATGCAGAGAAAAATAAGGCAATAATGTGATATAAATAAACAATTTCCTACAACAAGTATATCACAAAATAAAAGTTACTGATGTCATTTTCCAGTAATAAACCCGAATGAAAAGGGTGTTGGTTTCTAACAACCAACCAAGCATTAATGTTACTGATGTCATTTTCCAGTAATAACCCCGAATGTTATTGATGTTATTTTCCAATAACAACCCTGAGTGTTAAAGATGTCATTTTCCAATAATAACTCCAAATGAAAAGGATGTTAGTTTCTAACAACCAACAAAGCATTAATATTACTGATGTCATTTTTTAATAACTCCTGAATAAAAAGGATATTAGTTTCTAATAACCAACCAAGCATTCAAATGAATTTGGCTCAAAGAAGTTAAGTAGTGCAAACTGTAATACATGTCATGTACTGGGTACCTTTGTTCCTTAAATTCAGAAGTTTAATAGTTCGGATGAGTGACAGTTCGCTCAATCTGCATTTAAGTTTCGATATCTTAAATTCATTTTTTAATCCAATATTTTAGGAGTCATTTTTCATCTTTACTTTTATTCTGTTCTTCTTCCATTTTTCTATTAAAATTGAAGTCCAATTTTTTATTGCTATTAAAGCAGTTATAGACATTATAGCATTTAAGATTATGATCATAATAAAGTATGAAAGAAAAAGTCAGAATCAAAACGACTGAATTGAAAATGACAAAATGGAAATAATAGTCATTTTTATAACATTTGTATTATTCCCATTATTAATTAAAGAGAATGATAAAAATGTGAATGAGTAAATATAAACTTTATAGAAATAATTTAATAAGGATAGAGTAACAAGATTAGCAAAGATTCCCCTCATTTTCCCTTTTTCCATCTTATCTTTTCTTCTCTCATTCTCCCTTTTTTCTTAAACTTCTCCTCTTACCTTAGGATTAGGATTTCTGGAAAACCGAAAGAGGCCGGAGCGGGGTAGCCGGAAGCTGGCAAGGGTTGCAGCTAGCTGGTGGGGCTGCCGGACTGCTGGTGGCCGGCCAGCAA
Source organism: Gastrodia elata (assembly GCA_016760335.1). NCBI lineage: Eukaryota > Viridiplantae > Streptophyta > Magnoliopsida > Asparagales > Orchidaceae > Gastrodia > Gastrodia elata. The sequence goes on along the minus strand of CM028674.1, from coordinate 49,977,759 downwards.
GGAAGAGCCGGCTAGCTGGATGCTGGAGGCTGGCAGGAGGGAGGGAGGATGGCTGGCAAGGCTGAGAGAATGGGCTGGGAGTTGTGAGGGGAGGAGAGAAGTTTATAAAGGCGGAAGGCTGGGGGGGTGGGGGTCGGCTGAGGGGGCCGACCGAATCCTGCGCCAAGAACGGCGCAGGCGAGCCCTCTCTTGGCAAGCGGAAGCTTCCGCCTTTAGGCTCTGTCGCAAGATAGAGCCTACGATTTGTAGGCGGGTCAGGAGTCGGGAGTCGGGCGAATGGAGGAAGAAGGAGAAGGAGAAAATAAATATGAAAAATTATAAAAGTTTACTTAAACTTAAATTAATCGCAATTTTCCGCCGTTTGGCGTCCAAATACAACGAAACTTGACACCGAGGTGTGTTACAATATTATGAACACCCTCACGCTAAATTTTTTTAATTCATAGTAATATTTTAATTTATATTAATTTTTGAGGTTTAAAAACTTTGAAAATTAATCACGATCAAACCGGTGCTCAAAGTTTGATGAATCTTCTTAAGCAGCCTTTAAATAATATATTAACACAACAACACTGAAAATAATGAATTTGGACACGTATTTTAATGCTCTTCATTTTTTGAATTTAAATAATTCAAAAAATAAAATAGGAGCTTCCGTTATTCAAATGATGTCATTTTATTAATGTCATTTTTTAATAACAACCCTGAATGTTAAAGATGTCATTTTCTAGTAACAACCCCGAATAAAAAGTATATTAGTTTCTAACAACCAACCAAGCATTAATGTTACTAATGTCATTTTCCAGTAACTCCCGAATGAAAAAGATGTTGGTTTCTAACAACCAACCAAGCATTCAAATGAATTTGGCTCAAAGCATATATGCGAAGCTAAGCAGCAGTAAAAGTGCAAAATGTAATACATGTCATGTACTGGGTACCTTTGTTCCTTATGATCAAAAGTTCTATAGTTCGGATGAGTGACAGTTCGCTCAATCTGCATTTAAATTTGGATATCTTAAGTTAGTTTTTTAATCCAATATTTTATGAGTTATTTTTCAACTTTACTTTTATTCTGTTCTTCTTCCATTTTTCTATTAAAATTGAAGTCTGATTCTTTGTTGCTATTAAAGCAGTTATAGACATTATAGCATTTAAGATTATGATCATAATAAAGTACGAAAGAAAAAGTTAGAATCAAAACGTCTGAATTGAAAATAACAAAATAAAAATAATAGTCATTTTTATAACATTTGTATTGTTCCCATTATTAATTAATGAGAATGATAAAAATGTGAATAACTAAATATAAACATTATAGCAATGATTTAATAAGTATATAGTAACAAGATTAACAAAGATTCCCCTCATTTTCCTCTTTTCCATCTCCTGTTTTCTTCTCCCATTTTCCTTTTTTTCTTAAACTTCTCTTTTTTACCTTAAGATTAAGATTGTCGAAAAATGGAAAGAGGCCGGAGCGGGGTCGGAGCGGGGTAGTCGGAGGCTGGTAAGGGCTGCAGCTGGCTGGCGCGGTTGCCGGACTGCTGCGGGTCGGCCGGCAAGGAATAGCTGGTTGGCTGGCTGCTGGAGGCTGGAAGGAGAGAGGGAGGCTGGCTGGCAAGGCTGAGAGAATGGGCTAGGAGTTGTGAGGGGAGGAGAGGGGTTTATAAAGAGGGAAGGCTGGGGGGTTTGGCAGAGGGGGCCAATCGAATCCTGCGACAAGAACGGTGCAAGCGGGCCCTCTCCTGACAGGTGGAAGCTTCCGCTGGCAGGCTCTGTTATAAGACAGAGCATGCGATTCGCAGGCGGGTCGAGAGTCGGGAGTCAGGAGAATGGGGGAAAAAGGAGAAGGAAAAAATAAATAAGAAAAATTATAAAAATTTACTTAAATTTAAACTAATCGCATTTTTTCGCCATTTTGGGTCCAAATACAACGAAACATGACACCGAGGTGTGTTATAATATTATGAACACCCTCGCGCCGAAAATTTTAGATTCAGAGTAATATTTTATTTTATATTAATTTTTGAGGTTTAAAAATTTCGAAAATTAATCACGATCAAACTGACGCTCATAATTTGATGAAACTTTTCGAGCAGCTTTTAAATAATATATACTTAACACAACGACATTGAAAACGATGAATTCAGACACTTATTTCAATGTTTTTGTCTTTTAGAATTTAAATAATTCAAAAAATAAAAGGGGAGCTTCCGTTATTCGAATTTCTCCAAACTAGGGTACTTTGTTCTAAAAATTATTTCAATCTATTGATAATTGTGTTTGCCATAAATTGAATTCCTGGGGTCCTAATGTCAGCGTCGGAAATTTGACATAATTCGCAAAGTAAGGACTTTGGGTCGTTACACCATTCATCTCTACTGGCTGGAGGTCACCTCCCCGACCTTATAGGTTATGACTATAATCAATAAAACTTTCAATTAATTTCTTTAGTTTCATAGCAAAGACTCCAAACACATTTGGTGTACCAGGAATCACATCATCATTCAGACCAATGAAGGTGGCTTTGGCATGAGAAGTCTGAACTCCCTCCATAAGTCTTTCTCCATCAAACTGTGGTGGAAATTCCGCACTTCCAATTCCCAATGGACCTCTATTGTCAAGGCTAAGTAATGTGCCTCCACTCACCCTTCTTTGGTCAAAAATAAAGTCAACGACTCCCAAACTTGGTAGAGAATGCTCGATTTTGGAAACCACATTGAAAATACTCTTTCTTGGGACATCATAGATTCCTCTGTGTCCTTCTAATTTGATAAAGGGGAATAACCTATTTTAGTTAGTGAAATTTGCAATGTTTCTCTCCCCAATCTCACTCTTAGGGAAGCTCTTCTCCAGTACCTATAGCTGGAACCTTGAGCTCATTCACTATGTTCTTCCTAAAGATGTGGTCAACTATATTATTTGCCTCCACCCTACCCTACATCCCACCATGATAGCCAACTCCCCCTATGTGACTTGAACACCCTCAAACTATCTAAAGTTTGGAATACTTGTAGGTCCACCAAAGACAACTCTTTCCTTAATTGGATGTGGCACAAGTCCATTCCTACTCTTATTAATCTATTTGTTAGGAAGGTTCTCAAAAGCTTTATTAGTATTGATGACATCTTGCAACCTTTGGGCTTCCACTTAGCCTTCAAATGTCAATGCTGTCAGTCCCAAAAAACTCTTACTCATATCTTCCATAAATGTAGTCTTACTCTCATGATGTTTGGAGTGCTCTCCTTCCATGTCCTGCTATCCATGACAATTTACATTCGTTTATAAATAGATGGAAGGCCCATTTCCTGAAAAAGCATTATATCGACCATCTTTTTGACGCCTTTACTCTATGGAATATTTGGGATGCTCGAAATAACGCTAAATATACGAACATCGTGAATGCAAATAAGATTACTTACTCAACGACGGCTAGCATTCATAACAACATTAAAGCTTATCCTGATGAAATTTTTGCTTGGGACAATCTCAAGGACAAGATGAATGTGCGTTTCATTAATCATTGCGTTTTATAACTCTGTTGGCAGTGGGCTCCTCTAGGTTCCCTGCTGGCTTGGGTATTCCCTTATTTGGGTTAAGCAGCTTCATGTCTTCATGGATTCTTATATAAGTTTCCAGATGGCGTCGATTTGGCTCTTCAGCTGTTGTCGTTTCAGTAAAAGCAGGGTTCTTAATCTCTCTGTTTGGTGTAGCTATATTTTTCATTATGTCATGATGCTCAATCATAATTTCTGGAATTCTATAGTTAATCTTGTAATGTCTGATTTCATGAGCACTAGTTATCTCCATTGGCTGTACCTTATTGTCTCCTTAACTAGGAATGGAATCTCTGTTCTTCGGCTGCCTTTTATTGTGATGCGGTTTATAGACATTGCTGAGTTTCCGAATAAGATCCAGCATCTGGATCTAAGCCTCTATGGTGGTTTATCTGTTTACTGTTATATAAAAATTGGCTTTGGTGTGGGTGGTTCGGTTGGTTGGATGTATCCTGGTAGCTTTGGCTTTGGGAGTTAATTTGCTTGAATAGTAAAGAGGGGCTGCGATTTTTGGGTGTCCTGTGTCCTTTTGTTTATGCAGGCTTGGTTACGTCGGTATTGGTGGCCTTGGATCTGTTCGCTCGGCTTTACTATGCTCGATTTTTCCTTGTATGGATTTTCTAGCCTCGGTACTCTGTCCAGGTTCCTCTTTCGGCTTTGCTCCTCCTGTGCATGAGCTGGATATTTAACGCTGTGCCTACGTTGCTAAGAGGCTACTGATCCTTTGAGGCTACACTGGATCTTTTCATTTAGGTTGATTTTAGGATTTTAGTCTCTCAACTCCTTCTGCATCTTTCTTTTGAGTTTTAATAAAATATACATATTTCTATTAATATATATATATATATATATATATATATAACAAAACGTTCAATAAATAACATATATATTTATTAGTATCTATGTAATAAATTAAGGCGCCAATTATTTATAATGAAAATTAAGAGATATACATAACTCAATATAAATATTTGATCATAAAAGTAAAAAAAGAAATAAGACTTATCATTACCGATGATCCATGTTCACAATCGTAACATAGCGAGTGTGAAGGAAATCAATGGCTCGACGGCTGACTGTGGCTAATTTGATTTGGGTAGTGCTACTATGGTTGGCGGCTGGCGACATGCAATGGCAGCCGCAGTTGGGGTGGAGCGCTAGTTTGGGTCGTCTGGGGGTGCTGACATGAGTCAGTGGACGGAAGCAGCTTGGCTTCGCTGTAAGAAATTGCATGCAACATCTGGCCGTGGCTGGAGCAGAGATTGGAGAGGGAGGAGGGTGTCATGAGAGAAGGCAGAGGGTGAGAGGAGAACGGAATGGAAGGGAAAGAGAGACGTGCGTCTCAAGTAGGTTTTACTTCCTATTGTCTTAAAATTCAACTCTCTCTCACATGCATCAGATTTTGTCATATTATATTAACTCGGAATTATGCAAAATATGAATATCTAAAATCTAAAAATTCAAACACTTTTGAAATTAGATTTATATTTTATTTTTAATTAAATATTTAAATTTGTCAAAATAAAAAATTAATTAAAATTACATTTTTTAATTCGGAAATATTTTAAAATATTATTAAAATATGATCTTAATTTTCAGAGCCATGGTCACTTGAAGCATCCTCCAATGGCAAATGGAGCTAATTCAGAACATTAAGGTAATCGGTTAACCCCATATTGCATTTCCAAATAAACCCAAATCGTTAAAGAACTTCCAAATTGCCATCATCGGAGGTATACCATTAAGAAATTTTCTATGCATGACTTGTCATTTGAGATGAGAATGACAGGTTTATTTAATAGCATTATGATTGACTTGATTCCAACCAACTCCCATGATGAGGATGAGTATGTTAAGGCATCACAGAAGGCTTGGAGGCCAGTTTGCTCACCGCCTACCAGATATGGAGATCCTGAAGAAAAGATCGGACCGCCACCTTCCCTCCATTCCGTAACTTGGGGGAGCCTCAGTAGCACCAGACAATAGAGGTGAACCCTAAATCACCATTGTTGAACCCGTGCGATTTCAGCAGTCGTGATTCGTTCGTGATCGCCTCCATTCATAATCTCCTTGTAACGCTACAGAGTGATCACCTCCATTCATGATCAACATAAAGCACACATAGCGATCCCCCAAATTTTCTTAATGTAAGATCTATTTGCTCAAGGATCTATTGTTGGGATCTCTTAATCAGGTGTTAAACATTCAAAAAAATGCTGAACAAAAGTTTCAAAACGTTGAACAAAACGAAATAAAGTAAGCAACACTTACATGCAAGCAATTACAACACAAACAAAGAGATTTACGTGGTTCGATGTTAACATCTACGTCCACAGGGAGAAGAGCAAATTATTTCACTAAGTAGAGACGAGAATACAATAAGTTTTAGGGTTATTAAACCCTTACACAAATCTTAAGAGCATTTTTCTTTCTTTTAATGGAGCAGCCATCACACACAAAACTAAAGGGAGGCTGATAACTTTTGAATTTCTTACCTCTCCACCGTAAAAAAGGGCTTAAAAAAAAAAAAAAAAAAAAAATATATATATATATATATATATATATATATATATATAGGCGGCTTAGAATTGGATTGATTGGGCCGCGGGCGCTACAGCGCTGTGTAGCGCTCACCTCTCGGGCTCTCGACAAAGGCGGTTGTGGCAGCCCGCCCCTAACGAGGCAATCGTCACTTGGAAAACCCCTCACTTTGCACTAGATTAGGGTATGATCCCAATCCATTAACAAGGGAGGGATAAGCCCTTATAAAAAGCAGTGGAATCATTCACTAAATACTTACATATCATTCAAAGTGCAGAAACAAGTAAAGAACGAGTTTACATCCATTATATCATAATGCAGAAAATAAAAAAAAATATGTAGCTCAGAATAAAGTAATGCAAGGAAAAATAAAATACATAGTGCACCTATATTATTATAATATTTTAAAAGATTAAAATTGAAAAGAAAATAACCTCTCAGCCTCACAAGCAATTACATAAGAAACTAAAAATCTTTAGCAGCATGACACTTTTTCTTTTGATCTAGCTCCACTCCTGGCTCAATCACCTCAAATAGCTCAGATTCTGTCATTGTCAGTTTCACAATGATAGTACCTCAACTAAAAGAAAATAAAAAATATGATTAGACATATTGTCTAAAAATATTTTAGGCTGATTAGTTTTATGTATTAAATGATATCGCCATTTACTTATAGCACTAAAGCAAATAAATGGGTGCAATAAGTTAAGAAAGAAATAGGAAAAACTATAAATAATGCATTTATAACTTAACAAATAGTGAGCTAAAAAGACATACCTCAACCTAAAGCTGCATCAAAGTTAAGCAATATATATATATATATATACATATTTATATGTAAAATAAACTTTAAGTACTGAAAATAAAGACTCATCTTAACATGCTGATGATCATATGAAATTATGCAAATTAATAATAAGTAAACTGAATTGTGATACATATAATTAGGCTGAATTAATAGAAAGTAAACTGTATGATTGTATATATATATATATATATATATATATATTTTTTTTTTTTTTTTTTTTTTTTTTTTCTTTTTCTTGGATGATAAATATTTATTGGATGATGATTTTCTTTCCCCTAAATAGATCTATAAGTAAAAGTAGTACTCAATAGTAGGTTAAAGCAAATATTAATCTAGTATTAAGTACTTCTGTAATACTCGTTGTTAGGTTAATATTGTCTAAGCTAATAATGGGGCGTTATCATCATAGATGCCCATGAGCATTCTGATATTGGTATTGTTGTAGTTATTGAGTCTAATAACTTTCTTATTGTTAATGACATAATTCCTTCTAGTAAATTAAATGTTGCTAATTGATTAAAGGATATGGAAGGTGAGGGAAATTCTTATTTTAGTGCCTTAGTTGTTTCAGTGGTTGCTATAAACACAATTGCCTCTGAGACTTTTAAGGCTAACTTTGCTATTGCTTTAATTAAAATGTTAGAAATAGAAGTTGACATTTTCTCTAAAAAGGTGGCCATTGTGAACCAATTTAATTATTCGTTAGATTTGCCTTTTGAATGTAATGCTGAAATAGATGTGGTTATTGAGAAATCTCTGTATATTGGTGAATGTAATCATATTAATTGCTTAAATAATATTGAGGTTACAAACACTTTTATTAATAAAATTGCTTAGTTTATAAATTCCTCTTATACCACTGATGTTCTTTCTTTAAATCATCCACAAGTTTTAGTTGCACCGATTAATTACAGTGCAACAACTAATGATGATAGAGATACTAATAAGAAGATGGATGAAAAAAAGGATTCCTTGTTGGTGAGACAAATGCATTTTCCCACAACCTCTTTTTAGGCAAGCTAAGGTAACCCACTTATTGATCACCTCATCTCTCTGATTAAAAGTACATATCCTATTTCTAGTAATCATTTCAATCCTATATCTAACTTGGATAAAAATGATTTTGCTAGTAAAAAAGCTAAGTAATTAAACCAAATTCTCAAAAGAATAACAGAAGGTTCAATATGGGCCTTCTTCTATTGGTCAATGAGTGTTCTATGTTGTGACAATTTTTGAACCAAAATTGGCTAATGAGGATTGTCCTAAAGTGCCAAAATTCATAAATGTGGTAATGGTTTGGCTTCTTTGTCCAATAAAATATGGATTTTTAGGTCTCACAATTGGAATGTTCCTGGTTCAATGTGAAAAGCTATTCATTCAAAAAATTTTAACTCTTATTTTTTATGTGTCATGACCTTCATTCATGTTAATAGTTTGAAAACTGATCTTTTGGATCTTTAGGATTTCCTAATAAATTGTAACCCCTCTGATCTTCCTTGGTTAGTTGAAGATGATTTCAATGTTGTTCTAAATGCTAATGAAAATAAAAGCTAATTACTTAACCACATTTCTACTAATTTTGATTTCAACTCTGCCATAATTGAATGTGGGCTTGATAATTTTAACTATGCTGACTCAAATTTCACCTGGTCCAATTATAGGAAATTTGTTCATCTTGACATGTTCCTTATGAATGACATGTGGTGCAATTACTTTCAAGAAATTAGAAACTTCTCTCAAAACTTCACTAACTCTAATCATAAATTAATCTTCTTATGCTCTAAAACTCGGGTGACAAGAGTTAATTGATCTTTAAGATTTCAACTTTTTTGGCTTGATGAACTTGAATGTGCTGAAGTTGTGAAATCTTCTTGGAATAAATAATTGGGATATCTAATTTGGAATCTACTTTTAAAGACTTCAAAAAGCTCTTAATAACTGGAATCATAATGTTGCTGGCAATACTTTTAATAATGTGCCTAAATTGAAAACTTTAGTATCTAATTTGGAATCTACTTTTGAAGACAACCATACAAATCAAAATAGGATGGCTTTTTCTAAAGCTCAAGCATCCTTAATCCAAGCTCATAATGATATTGAAATCTATTGGAAACAAAAGTATAGTATCCATTGGAAAGTGGAAGGTGAAAAAATATTAAATTCTACCACAATTGGGTTAATAAAAGAAGATACAATAACAAAATCAATTCCATTACTATTGTCGAGGGTAATTCAATATATAGTGAAAATGAAATTCAATCCTCCGCCATTGAGTATTTCTCCAAAATGTATTTTTGTGATGACACAGCTTCTAATGGCTTTTCTATTTTACCACCTGACAAATACATCTTTTTAGAAGATAAAGCCATATTAAATAACATTCCAGACCAGGAGGAAATTTGGGGGGTGGTGAAATATCTTAAGCATAATATGTGTTATGATTCTGATAGTTTCTTGGGGAAATTATTAATGAATCATATTAAAAGAAGATATTTGTAATGGGGTAATGTAATTTTTTTGCAATGTTCCTCTCCCAAAATTCTTTAGCCATTCAACTATTATTATCATTCCTAAAGAAAAAAATTGCAAGAGGTGAACTCAATTTAGACCTATAAGCATTTGCTCTTCCATAAAAAAAATTACTTTAAAAATTATTGCCAATTGACTTTAAAATTTTATTCCCCATGTTAGAGAACCTAATCAATCTGGCTTTCTTCAAGGGAGACACATTCAAGACAATATTCTTGCTGTTAATTAAATATTTAACCTAAATAATAAAATGAGGGGTCACATCTCATTCTTAAATTGGATTTGGAAATTCTTTTGACAAGCCTAACTAGGGTTCTCTCTTCCAGATGCTCAATGCTTATGGCTTCAATGAATCTTTCATAAGTAGAATTAAAAATTCTATTGCAAATATTTGGTATTCCATAATGATTATTGGGGCCCCTTATGGTTTTTTTTGCTCCTCTTGGGGCCTAAAGCAAGGTGATCCTTTATCCCCCATTTTTTTCAATCTTGCCATGAATTATTGGTCTTATAATATAAAAAATGCTTTCTCCAAAGATAAGAGTCTGCATTATAAATTAGGTGGTAAATTCTTGGTCTCCAATTTAACTTATGCTGATGATATCATTATATTCACCAATGTTGAAAATGCAATATCTCTAAGTTAAAGCATACTCTTAGCTCTCTTAAAAAAGATTCTAGTCTCAAAATTAATAACAATTAATCAATGTTCTTCGAACTTGAAGAACTTCATCCTATTAAAATTGGGCCTTAAAGTGGGAAAGCTGCCTTGTAAATATCTTGAGGTTCTTATATTTAAGGGTCCTAGGAAAAGTCTGATTTAGAATGACTTGATTACTCAAATATTTAATCAGATTAGAGGTTGGGAACATAAATTTCTTTCCCAAGGTAGTAGACTCACTCTTACAAAACACATTCTAAATATGATTCCTCTTTATTGGCTTGAATTTTTCTCGCCTGTACAAGATGTTTTGAAAAAACATTAAACCAACTTAAGCAAATTCTTATGGTTACATAAAAATGGTTCTAATATAATTAGGTCTAATTAGGATAAAATCACTTTTTAGTTAATAAAGGAAGTTATGGTTTGAGAAGTATTGATGCTCTTCACAATGCTTTCTCTCTAAAATTTTGTTGGAAGTTTAGAACCTCCAACTCCTCAACTTGGAAGATGATGCTTAAAAGAAGAGGGCTTATGGAAAATTTAATGTTTTGGGATAAAATTAACACTTCCTTTGCTTTCTTGTGTGATTCTTCGAGTAAGATGGGTCATGTTCACGTTGCTACACTCCCATGCTTCTTAAGCTAACTTTGGGAGACTGTATTATTGATAATAACTTCTAGAACTCTAGCTTAATTAGTACCATAATTCATTTAGATGTCCATGATGAAATTATGGAATTTTAGCCTAATTTTAGTTTTAAGAAAAATTCTTCTATTGATACTCTCATCAATATTAAATTTAATCTTCAACTTGCTTGGCATCTCTCCATAAATCACAAATCTCCAAACTTTAACGCTTGGTTCTGGCATAACAATCTTCCCACTCTTATTAGCTTCTTTATTTGGAGATTGTATTTTAACTTTATTAGTATTGATGTTGAGATGAGTAAAAAAGGTTTTCACCTCCCATCCAAATTCCATTGCTAAAATTTAGAAAATGCTAAACTTGAATCTATTGACCCTTATTTATTAGGAACAATCAATGTTTAAGCATTTGGAAGAATCTTATTTTACAAATGGAATACAAGAATTATTTTTTTAATATATTTAAGCCTAATAAACTTCATGTTGAAAACTTGTGTGATATCAATACTATTTGGAATATATGGGATGCAAGAAATAAAACTAAATATCAAAACATGACTTTCGAATAAGAAATCATTTCCCGGAATATTTTATGGAATGTTACTATGATCCTAAATGTCTTTCATTCTAAAACTTTTTGTTGGAAGCAAATTAAAAAAGCTAAATTCAACTTTTTATTTGATAATGATAGTTGAGATCTCTTATTGTTTCAATTGTGATATAGTTATGTATTTGTCATGCTCTTAAGCCAGATTTCTAACTTACATGTTTTGCCTTATAGAAGTTTTTTTGGGGCTTTAATCTTGTTGTATTGTATCCTTTCATTTATAATTGGCTGCTGCTCATATGGTTTCATGTTTATGGATGGGAGTTTTACTCATTGGCTGAGGGCTTATTTCTTTGTTTTCGTGCTATTCATAGAAGGTTCTAATCTGAGCTGATGTACCTTATGTTCTTACGTTAGCTTATGTCTTATTCTCTAGTTATTTGATTAGACCATTTTGTGCGAAAGTGGATGATCGATCATTAGGATGTTTCATAATGATTTTGTGCAATTTGCGCAATTTTTATCAGTTACCTTTCAGGATCATGCTAGTTTATCCTGGATGAGGTGCAGGTTTGTCTGGTTTTTTTGTATTATTGAATCTAACAAGTTGGTTGGAGGAATTGATGCGGTTTGCAATTTGCGGCACTTTGGTCTCAAGCATTTATTTTAGGTTTGTCAAACAGGTGATGGAGGGAGAATGCTACGACTTAGAGAATGTTGTGGTTTGCTTTGCTGATTGTTCAAAAGATCAGTATTTATGTTCTATTTTTGGAATATATGGGATGTTATTATTTGGTTGTGTTATCTCTCAATTTGTGACTATTTTGTTTTATTTCCTTAATTTTATTTTCTTTTGCTAGTGCTTCTTCTGCTTATTTAGTTTATTTTGATGTTTTGCACTTTGAAAGGATCTCTTAGGTTATACCAAAGATCCTTTCTTTTGGGATTGCTTTCAAGCTTTTAGTATATGGAGCTTTGTAATCTCCTAACCTCTGTTGTATATTTATTTTGCTTATTATTCAAATATATGGTTTCTATTTAATATATATATATATATATATATATCTTTATGTGTGGGTTACTCTAAGAATTTTTTTGGTTATTTCTCCATCTGGGGTTATGAATGTTTGAATAGAGGTTATTGTATTTTTGTTGAGTTTGATTTATGATCGAAATTCACTTATTCGGTATGTGAGGGTGTGAAGAGGATATTTAAAGTGCAATTACAACTCATGTGTGTGCCCTCGCATAACTCACAATTCAACTCTTGCACAGCATGGACCGAGACTGCATTTAGTCTCAGATTTAGGGCTGCTAACTTATGTTGTAGTTGAGCTTTTGGATTGTTCCCTATCGCATAGGTTTGTTCCTTTCTAGAGTGTTGTAGCCTTTTAGTAATCCATTGATAGAATCATAGCCATTTTCTCTAAGAGCTCATAAGTTTATTCCTGCATTTTTTACTAATTAATGACCCGTTCGATGTCATATTTGTTAATGTTCTTGTACTGATGTTCAAATCATTGTAAAATATCTGCACTTGAATTCATAGGGGCAAGCCTTGGTGAGGGCTTCTTCTAAGAAATTCCTTAAATCATTCACAACTATCATATAATGACTTATTTTTATGTTGGATATAGTTGGAAATTTTATTTCGTAATCTTATTGTTTAGTAGGAGGGAAGTACTTAGCTAAAAAGTTTTGGGTTAATTCGTTCAAGTAGTGATAGATTCACTAGGAAGGAAGTTTAACCTACTTCTTGTAGAATATCTCAATGAAAATGGGATCAAATAAAATTTAACGGTGTCATCAGTAACACTATTGTATCTAATGTATCACAAATCTCAAGGAAATTTGAGATATGCACAATTGGGTCCTCACTCGGTAGCCCATAAAACTGAATATTTTGTACCATCTAAAAGGTGGCGAGTTTAATCTCAAAATTGTTTGCCTATATTTCTGGCCTAACTATTACACTGGGAATTCCCTCTATGGTTGGCAATGTATCGACCCTAAATGCTTTACCATGATTATTATTGTGAATCTCCTAAGTTGGATCTGTCATTGACTGATCTTTTAAATTATATCATAATCTTTGCCTAAGTCTTTGAAAGTTTATGTCAATCTCAGGATCAAAAATCGTATTATGATCTCTTAAATTTTGCATGGACAGACTTAGAATTCAGCTATCCTAATATCACTTTAGGTCTCAAACAATCAATGTAGTTCTAATGATATTGCAAGCACACAGAAGAAATACAAGAGTAAATAAAATTAATAACTAAATTATAAACATATAAAATAACAAAAATGTTTAAATTAGTAGCTTGAAATTTCACTAATAATGTCTTCTGATCCCCAACAGCAGTGCCAAAAACTTGACATGCCATAAAATAGTGTATCTTGGATACAAAGAAGTGCTCTATGTCTAGAGTAATAAATGAACCAGAGTTCTTGATTTATCAACTTCAAGGATCAATTTGTGGTTACTATCTAATAATTCCATTACTAATGCCTAAATGGTTGATTTATGGTTTCTTATAATCAAAGTTAATCTACGAAGCAAGAGATTTAGTCAGGAACTTAACGATATTTATGAAATTAAGGAGACTTAGGATGATCAACTATGGTTTATTATTTTCAGTGTAGGCTGAGCTTAATTTTAAAAACTTGTGTGAATTAAAATTAATGTTCTAAGGGGATACAGAATTATAAACCCACAAGTGATGTCTCACACACATGTGTCACTCACCGCTGAACCCTATGGTCATCTTTTGTCAATCTACATAAAAGACCCCGTGACTTCATAAATTAACATCCTAATAGTAGTTTCTTAATAAGTTAAAAATATTCACTATCTAGTGTAAATAGAATTAGATTTTCATCTCTATTTTCACATGCACAAAGATATACTCGTGTTCAATGGGTGGTGTGTAGACGTCTCTGCTCCGGCTACCCTTTACTCAATCTATCATTATATATAAGTGAAAAATTATGTTTAATCGAAACACGAGATATAATAACCCAAGATTGCTACCTCACACAATTAGGCTTTATTAGAGCCCAAACATGTCATCAATAGGTTCTAAACATTATTAGGAAAAATCCTAAGAAATTGGTGATAGAATGATCAAGGAATATTTTCTTAATAATTCCTTATAATTTAAATACCCAGAATTAGGCAATTATTTTGACCTCAACTTCTAAATCTGAGAGCATATTTGAATTTCTCACATCAAAATATGCTAAAGATGCAAGTTTCATAATTTTGGTTTGTATTGGTAAGAATATGCATAAACTAATATTTATGTTTTTATTTATTTAAATAAAAAAAACTATATGATTTCAATTAAATTTAATTAAAATCGAATTAATTTTTTTTTAATGTTAAAATTCAAAACCATAGATATCTCATGCAATGAGACGGAAGGTATGACACAAATCCAATCGATCATGTTTGTTCCACATTCTCGTGATCAGATCAAACAGCGTTAATCTCGTTGCACCTTCTGACTCATTAAATTTAATCAATCTGCCAAATTGCATAATGGATCCAACGGCCAATGTTTAATCCTACAATGGTAATTAGATTTGAGTGATATGGATCATAGTGTCTTTCTAATCAAGGATCAGATGGTGGAGAAGGCTCACACTCTTGTTAACCTTCTTTTTGAAGAGAGCACGCCTGATAGAAGAGATATCTCATGCCAACAACTCATCAGAATTTCTCCCCATGTCTGCTCCATATCACTATGTATAAGTTACAGTGCGACATGAATGATGTCAATCAAAGATAGTGAATTTGTAAGAACATAGATTTAATGATTTAATAATAAAAGTAACATGAATCTATCATAAGATTATCATAAAATGAAACTCAGCTTTGCACATGAAAATACTACTACATAAGTTTAGCCTAACCCTTCTCAAAAAGGGGGTTAAGGTTGCCATTACATTGATATCACAATGTAGAATTGTTTCAACATTCAAAGATAATATGATTTATACAACAATTAATTTTGAAAGAAAGAAGAAGGATAGGATAGAGGTTACCAAAAGAATGTCCCTTAAGGGTTTTCTTCTTCTTCACCATTTTCTTTCTCCTATTGTTGATTCTTAAACAGTGTGTTTGAGTTGGGATTACCAAATCAAAATCAGAGAATGATAAACAAACAAAAACAATAAATAAACAACAACATAAAATAATCCAGCACAATACCACAAAGCATCCAAAGACAGGTTTACGTGTAAAGCCCAATAATGGGAAAAACCATGAGCCACACCACTAGATAAAATCAACAAAGAAAAGGATAACAAAATTAAAGAGTTATCGAGAGCATCACCGTCAGAAGAACAAGAAGGAACTACTGCTTTTAAAGGCTCATGATCGCTTCTCCTCCTCCAATAATTTTTGCTCTCACTCTAGGGTAGAAGGATGCTAGTAGCAACAACAACCTCTAGTAGATTAGGGTTCAACCAATAAAATATTTCTTACATATTTCCTTAAATACCCAAGGTCTACGTAGACTCCAAAATATGAAAAATACCTCTAAAGTTTACTTAGGGCACCGCCAAAACCTGTTACATGGCTTTCCCAGGTGCTATGGAATGCCTTGTTAAGCAAGCTTATCTCGTGGGTGCGACAGCATGCCATGGCACATGACTTTCAAACTTTAGGTGCTAAGGCGCAACATGGTGCCTAACTCTTGAATATGGGGCGTTGAGGTGTGTTGTGGTGCCTGGAGCTCCTCAATTTCCTCAACTTTTCCCTGAACACCTCGGAACATCTAGTAAAATCATCAGATCTTTATTTGTCAACTCCATGAATGATCAAAATGCTCTCTATATCCCAATAATCTCCCACTTGGAGACCTATTGAGATCATTCCATTCGCAAACTTGGACCTTCTTCAACCTTGCTTCCATTTCTGGAAAAGGATGTGGTGTAGCTCACCTTGCCCTCTAATCACATACTGAGACCAACTGAAGTAGCACATATCATCAATTTGTCCACTATTATAGTCTTTATAAGCATGTCAACTAGATTATTTGTTGTGTGAATCTTCACCAATGCCAATTAACCGTCTTCCAACAATGTTTAGATGGAATGGTACCACTATTGAATATGCTTTGTCCTGGCATGAAATTATTAGCAATAGAGATGGCACTCATACTGTCACTATGTAGTTTCACATCATCTTGCTCCTTGCCTAATTCAGCAAAAAAGCTCTTTAACCAAAATCATCTCCTTACTCGCCTAAGTAATAGTAGCATACTCTAGTTCAGTAGTAAATAGAGCGGTTATATTTTGTAACCTGGAGATCTAGCTTACCGCAGCACTTTTCAATGTAATCCCATATCCTATAATGCTCCTCCTACTATTAATATCTCCAGCTAAATCGTACTCTACATATCCATGTAGCTCTATGTTTGATTTCCCAAAGCAAAGTGATTTATCCATTTTACCCTCTAGATATCTAATTATCCACTAGACACCTTCTATTGTGCTTCCCCAGGTTAATCATGAATTTGCTAACCACTCTCATTGCATGTGTTATATCTGATCTTGTGCAGATCATTGCATAAATCAAGCTTTTGATTGCTGAGGCATAAGGAACTATTTCTATTATTTCTTCTCCACTTCAGCCTTTGGCATATGATCCTTTGATAGCTTGAAGTGACTTGCAAGGAGGTGCAAACCATCCTTTCCTCATTCATTTTGAGTCTTCTTAGCATCATATCAACATATTCTGCTTGACATAGCTTCAGTATCCTTACACTTCCCTTTCAACTGATCCTCATTCCAAGTATCTACTTTGTTGGCTCCAAGCTTTTTATGCAAACTCCATTAACAATTATTTCTTCAATTTTCTGATTTTCTCCATTTCAGATACAACAATTAGCATGTCATATATGTACTATAGTATAATAACATAGGAAGTATCAATTTGCCCTATATAATAATAGTGATCCTGTGATGCCCTGGGTTAACCGCCAATGGATAACCTAGAACATTAGCAGGGGAGATGGCCCGTTCTAATCCGTCATTAACTCATTGCTTAAGCATCATCGATTGGAATAAATGGATTATCTCTAAAATCTTTATTTGTGAGCTAACCCTTTTGATAATCATGATTATTATCTCGAGTGTTAGGCACCTTATCCCTATGCATTGCCGATTTATTCGATTTATAGGGACAACCAATGAATTGATACGATTTATAATAGCAAGATCACATCACTATATTGAGTAAAAGATAGTATAAAACCAAAGTACGTGTAACAACCCAAAGTTGTTATCTAGCTTAAACTTAAGCATAATCATATCCTTATTATCATTCCATTAAGTTCATCTAGTCATTAGAACCAAACTCTGAAGATTTGAAGCAATTCGGAGCTCAATCGATTATTTTGAAATATTTAATATTTAATTAATTAGAAAATTGAGGTATTTATTTTAACCTCGAAATCGAAATCTGACTTCGCCGTTGCGATCGTCACCCCCAAATTAGTTAGGGGTTATGTTTTGGACGCGTTTGGAGGTCGTCAAAATTTCGTCAATATTTTAATATAATTAAATACCCCAAAAATTAGCATAATTAAATAATTTTCTGAATCAAATTTTGACTTTGCCATTGGATTCCTCACCCCCATATTAGTTAGGGGTGAATTTTTGGGAATTTTCGGAGCACATTTTAAAAAATCTGAATTTTAAAATAATTAAGGAGAATAAATAAGTAATCATTGAGGCCATAACTTGCAATTTCCCTTATCCTTCAAATTTTTTTATTGCTGACAGCCCCATGTAAATTCGGCTGGCCATCCCTCCCCCTCTCCCCTTAGCCATGCACCCCCCTAGGCCTCATGATGACCTATTCCCTAGGCTCCTCATTGCTTCTCCTCCTTTAAGAAGGAGCACAAATCCTTCATCCTCTCCATTTGCAAAATTTGAGAGCTCTCCCCTCCCCCTCCATTGCTAAGTCCCTTGTGATAAAAGAAGAAGATCCCCTCTAAGGCTTTGGAGAAAGACAAAGGATCATTCTTCCTCCACCGCTTGCAAGGCTAAGGTACCCCTTTACCCCTCTCTTTTGTCTTCTTCATATAGCTAAAATACTTGAATACATCTCTAGACATTCATGTTTAAGTATGCAAGCCATTACAGCTCTCTAATAGATTATATTTAATGCTCTGTATTTCTTGCGTTCTGTATACCCACAGCGTGCTGCAGCGAGCTGCTGCAGCATTTCAGAAAAATTAAATAAATAAGTGATTAAATTAATTGAACAGTAAAATTCGCAAAATGGACCGCTACAGCGCTCCATAGCGCGCTGCAGCGGCTGCAACGGAAATATTTCATGAAAAACTTAGGAAATCAATTAATGAAGTATTTAAACAGTATTTTGCAAATTAAACAGCTGCAGCATGCCATAGCGCGCCGCAGCGGGCCGCAGTGTACCCCAGCGCGAAAAATGCTACAGCGCGCCGCCGCGCAAAAAGCGCTACCGCGCGTGGCCGCGCGAAAAGCGCTACTGCGCGCTCCAGCTCGCTGCAGCGTCTGAACTTGCAAAATTCCCATAATTTCCTGAAAAATTGTCGAGTTTTAGCTGAAATGGCCAAAACTTTACTGTTTTTGTATTTTAAGGTCCCTAGGACCCTAGTGGGACTGAATTATATCAAATGTGAACCTATTTTAGTTAAAATTGAACATTGCATAAATTTCTATATGAAAATTTAATTTGAAAACCTTATCATTTTAATAAGTGCTCAAAACCTACTTTGTGCCTTAAATGTATTGTGCAAATTGTTAGATAACTTAGAATTTCAGTGCCAATAATAACCCAAAATATATATTTAGATTTTGAACCCTAGAAAAATTTGAAGAAATGTCCAAAATACCCCTAACTTTAGTTAGGTTATAACTTGACTATTTGAAGAACAATTTGGGTCTACTCCCAGTTAAAGTACTTAGTGTGCTATAGGAAAGCTATAGCCATTGAGTTTGCTGAATTTGGACACCAAATGGAAGAGTTAGCTTTTTGGCCCCCCTTAACTTAGGAAAAATTACCTATTTACCTTTAGAAATTCAAATGACTATAGCTAACTCATTAGACCTCAGAATTTAGTGTTCATATACTCTATGGAATCCTTGAGCAACAACCAACAGTAATCTGCATAAAAATTTAGATTTCATTAAGTGCAATTTACTAAAATGCCCCTTAGGTCAAAAACTTTAATTTGGACTTATAGGACCCATTTCTTGTCTAAATTAAGCATACTTACTGTTTATCTTCATGTTAGATAATAATGAATCATTTGGTACCAAGAAACTTCAATTTGGAGCCCTAATAAAAAAGTAGCTTTTTAGACCCTTAAGTAGGGGCAAAACGATCATTTTGCCCAAAAGTTATGTTAAGTATCTTTAACTCCTAGATTATCTTCTAAGTCAATAAAACAAGTATTAAAAATTGTATTAGAACCCTCTAAGTGAGTAAATTCAGCTATTACGCCAAATTTGATAAAAACCCTAAAATTTCTCTAAGTCTTTTCCTTAGGATCTTTCACCTCACATTAGGACTACTCCTAAGACTAGGACTAGCTCATATGTTAGATTTCATTTACTAGATAAGTGGGTTATTTAATAAATGAATCCTTAGTTTTATTAGTTTCTAGAAATTTTACAACTTATTTTGATTATTTTATCTTTTAACCTTAGATTTAGGATAAGGAGATTCATCCTATTAAGTTTGATTTGCTTAATAGTATCTACCTTAATCAATAGATCACTTTTAGACTAAAACCTAGATCTTATATCTTAACCCTTTTGAATTATGTGATTAAGCCTAATCTCATGGTGATTAATCCATAATCTATAGTTTAGTAGATCTTGATCAGATCTTAGATAGGACATCTAAATTCATAAAATTAGAATATTATGATTTATTGATTCAACCTATAGTCGTACTTGATTGAATTAGATTAGGACCTGATCATTTCTAATCCTTTTAACTTATAAGGTCGTGCTTCTAAGTTACACTCGATAGTAGGAATTTGAGATCTTGAACTTGTGTAACTTAGAATAGTTAGAATGGTTTAATTAGATAACAACAATGTCACCATGTATAGAAAAGTCCCTTGCTTATTTGATTAATTTTTGTTGCTACGTATTCCTTGTATTTTGTGCTTAAATTCCTTATTCATATCATATAAGAGAACTTTGTGCATGAAATGAAAACTTAGAATAATTAGGATAATAGTTGCCTTTGGGTTCAGTATATTTAGTAGATTCAGGTGCACATTTACCCTAATGGACAAGGGTAAGAAAAAATAAGGATATTTAACATTACTCATTGAGTAGTGTGTGTTAAGCTTGGAACCCATATAGTCTTGCAGATGTGCTTGACTCCTAAGCTATTTGTGGACGTGTCCATAGAAACAAAGTAAAATAACTAAAAAATTCTGCATTTGTATTTACTGCCTTCTCAGTTCTGCTGCTGGATTTTGTCTGCTCTAGCCCAGAAAGGCTATGGGAATTTCTGTCTGCCTAAGCCCAGAAAGGCTTTGGGGATTTCACCGGCCTGATGGCCAACTTTCTGATATGACAGTCTTTACATACCTATTTCAATTTTAGCTTACTGTGTACTATATTTTGATGCATATTTCAGTCAGTTATATTTCTTTACTTACCTGCTCACTTGTACAAATTAATAGGATGCTAGACTTTGCTGCTTACTATATGTACCATGTTCAGATTTCTGTCATTTAATTTGCATATGTCATATGATCATCAGCATGTTTAGGGTTAAACTTTACTTTTAGTACTTTTACTTACTGTATTATATATGTATATGCCCACTTCATGCTTAGTTGTTGAGGTGTGCTTTTGCCTCATTTGTTTTTTAGTTATAAATGTTATATTTATAACTGTCCCTATTTATTATTGCGCTCACTGCACCTACTGCTTAGTTACTTTTTGTTGGGTTTAAGTATAAAAATGGTGACATTAATAACATATGTAAAATATTCAGCCTAAAATATACTTAGACAATTGTCTAACAAGTTTTTTTTTTATTGGATGGAGCCCTGGTATTATGAAATCGATAATGTTAGATTAAGATAGGTTTGAGGAGCTAGGTGCTGAAGCAGAGGTGCCTTACTTAGGGGAGGAGCTTCAGCCAGGAGAGCCGGATATTGCTTAGTTCCTTTTAGCCGCTTGTGAGAATGAGTGATTTATCTTTCAGTCTTTTAAACCATTTAAATGTTGTAATAATACAGGTACTGTGACTGTGATTTACTTTATGCACTTTATTATTTTCTGAGCTATCTTATTACTGTTTCTTATGTGATGCATGGTGAATGGATGTACTATTTAGTTCATTTTGCTTCCGCACTCTATATGTATGTTAGATTTAGTGATTGATCCTCTTAAATATTCTGTGCATGTCCTCCCCTTATTAGCAGATTGTGGATCTTACCTAATCCAATTATAAGAGAAGGATTTGCACAAGTGACCCTCCGCTCCTTATCTTAATGATTGTGGGCTTAGAGAGCGGGGCGCCACAGTATGGAAGCTCAAATATTTACCCATAACATTTATCACAGAAGCTAAATTAAACATTCATCTCAGAAAAGAAAAGTGAAAATACATATAGAGTTATCTAACTATTATATACTATAATTAAATATTCAATAAAAATAGCTCTCTCATCTCACCAATAGAAAAGAAATGATCAAAGCACTAAAGATCAACAATCTAGCAGTTGCTACTCCTCTATCTTCTTTTTAAAGCTTCTAGAATTCCTCTAAAGTAGGATCCTCAAACTGCTCCAAGTCTGGCATGTCTGTTTTACATACTATAGCCCCAGCAAAAAAAAAGATAAAATCTTATGTTAGACAATAAGCTTAAGTACATTTTAAGCTAATTATATATTGTCTTGTCTTTTAAAGGATACTACTCAACATCAAAAATATCAACAAAATAGTCAGCAAGACAGAAATTAAATTGCGTAAACTAAAAATAAAGGTGTAACTATAAATCAAACCTCCTCAAACTAAAATTATAGTAGAAATTAGATAATACTAGCATGCTATAAATAAGATAATTGAAAATAAGATTGTAATTTGAATAAAAGTGAAACTGAAGTGTAATATATGCTAACTGAATATGCATCTAAGTATGCTATATAATATGCCACATGTATGCATAATCTTGATGCCTGGCTACATCCCACAGATCCTAATTGTGCTCTAAATTTTACCATTAATAGATTCTATGTGTGCTACGCATCACCCTACTAATGAAATAGTATGCTTAAGTGATTCATGTTATGCCAAAATTGAAAGAATTAAATAACTAAAATCAAAAAAATATAAAAGATATCCCTTTTTTATCTAGTTATTTATCATGTCACATCCTAATATGCATATTAATTCAAATGACGCATTATTCATGAATTTTACTCATAAAACTATCTATTTAAGCAAATTTCAAATCATGATTTCACTTTATATTTTTCAATTAATTTCATTATCAAAATGCAAATTTAATCTATTAAAACATATGTTAAGAGTGCATACATACAACTAGCATATTCCAAGAAAGGTGAATTTGGACACTTAGGTTGCTTAAATGCACTCATCTTTGCACACAAGGATAGGAGACATACATCCATTTAGAGTTTATTCTCCCATACCAAAGTGTCCAAACCCTAACTAATTATATACATTGGGATTGGGCTATTTATCTTAAAACTAATTGTACTTATCTAAGTACCTAAGATATGATAGTATCTCTACAGTTCCATACAATGCAAGTCAACCAATCTCTAAGTCAAATGAGAAATCAAGTTTAAGTTATAGATATGCACTTCATCCCCATATGATAATCCTAATATAATCATTGGGTTAAGTTTCTAAGCAAACTATATAATTTTCAAGGACTTTCAAAGCTATAAGAGACTTGATTAGATATAGTTTACATAATACTAAGTACTTAATTTAAATCTTACATTTAGATTTACTACTACTAATGTAAGCACAATCCACCTTCACTTGGTGTAACTATCACAAGATGTAGGTTCAAATCTTAGAGTTCACATGGTGAATATAAGGTTGTACTTCAAAGTATCAAAAATAAGTCACCATACCTCAATGATTTAACTTAAATATGGTTCCTACAACATTTGATCTAAGCTTATCACTCAAGAAATTTCTACCATAGTTCTATCCTTTTCAATTTTTAACAAGACATTTTAAGATTGAAAGTTCAATCATAAGAAGACCTAAATAATTATGAACCATTGTAATTTTTATGCACCATCAAAATATAAGTGTGACATACAAGAAGATATATTAATCTTTAAAGATTACAAATTTAGAATGCTCCATAAATTTATATTAGATTGATGATTAATCAATATTTTTAAATAATCAAATAAATGTATCAAGTATCTACTAATTTTTGGAAGAACTATAATGATGTGAAACTTAATTTTAAGTCTCATGTGTTTATTGATCTAATTAATCACCATTAAGGGTTCCAATATTTATTAGATAAAATTGAGTTCAACAATATGATGTATTAAAATAGAAAAGCTTATTACAATCCAATAAGGACTTAGACAATACGTAAGCTAAAATTGGCTAACTAATTAGCTTATTAATGACTAATTAGGGTTTTGAGATAATTAGAGGTGATTAGCAAATTGAACATCCCAAATATAGAACATTAAGTTACTATTAGGTTCTATAATGCATAATGAATCCATTGACACTTACATCACTCAAATCAGACCACAAAAGAGCTTATTATTTACTAATCAAGGTTTGAGGAAATCAATGAGTGATTAATATAATTATAAACAAAAAAATGTTTCCATCTAAATATTATATTCATTAGTGTAAGGAAGAAAATGAGACCATAATCATGCAATGTGGCTAAATAATTAGCCTAATATGCACTAAACATAATATTGTGTAATTAAGGCTTAATTAAAAAATCTACCCATATAAAGTATAATATTATTCAGATTATTACTCTACAAGTTTTCCTAATCAATAAATATATAAGATCATAAATTTTGGATGCACACTGATTGAAATAAATCAAACCCTAGTTTCTATTTAAATTTATGTAGTTTGAACTTTAGGTTTCAAAAAATTCAATCACATTATTTTCATTTTATAATTTGGGTTATGTCGGGTTGACCAGGACCTAATGGGTTTACTTGCTGCGAGACAGTGTGGGTCGATCTGGACCTGACGGCCTGCAACTATCGAACAACGTGGGTCATGGGCAACCTGACCCACACCATTCTTTTTCGTTTCGATGAATGAAAACCTATTAGGGATTTAGGGTTTCTGGAAAATCCTAAATTCCCAACACACATAGTGCTAACTTAATCATCAGATTAATGGCTTAAATAAAATCTATAATGGAGCTATACATGACAGAACACAAAGCCTCATCTGAGGTGCTTCATATCTACTAGCCCTAATTCATATCCAACGATTGCGATGGTTTATTATGGAGGGGAAATTCACCCTCCATAGCCCACCATTATGGCACGGCTCATTCCCAACACCATCTTAGTGCCATGGCTAATATATTGAGTACCACCACAGGTTGAGGAATGGTCTAGTTCAGTGGGGAGCTACTATAGCTCGAGCATTGTACCCCATTGTACAAGCCTGAGATGATTGCTGCTCAATCGGGTTCGATTGAACCCGGTCTTTATCATCAATCTTCCTAAGCAAGTTTGTAATCGACATTAGCACCCTTAATTGCACAAAAAAAAAGTTCATGAATCAAGGATTGGGTACCTGGGCTGAGGAGTAGAATTATGTATAGCATGTGATTGGGAGCAAACCGGGAGCTGGACTCAATCATTGGAGCTTCCTTGAGCTACTAGTTGGCTTCTGGGAAATTGAAAACCAAGACATTCCCACTGATACATAGGGAGCATGAGCTGTATTCACTCGAGATCAGAGAGGGAAGGAGTGGTCAAGGTTCAAGTCGAAGTTTGATAATGGGGTCCTCTCAGTGAGCAAAGAGACTCACTGAGGAGTTGAGTGCCCTTTTATAGCCTGGGGAGGCTCGAGAAGGTCAAGCCATGGCTCTCAAGCCCAGCCCAGAGAGTAACATCCCTACTGCTAGCAATGGTAAGATCGGACTGAATTGGCCTAGTGGAGGGTTCTCTCATTTGGAGCAATGACAACTAACGACTTTCTTGAGGTGGACAAGGTGTGTGGGATAGGTATGACGCAGCTTGTAAGACGGATCTTCACTGTCAGGGATAGTTCACCACTAGGACAAAGCTAAACAATATTGGGAACACTATGGTTCGTTTGATTGATCGAAGGAAAAGGCAGAACTGTCTAGATGCGATAAAGCGTAACGAATGATCAAAGGAAGATTATAGATCGTCTTATCTACTGGAATAGACTTCTCAGTCATGCCAAAATTTGTTGTAGCATGGAAAGGGCTCCATAGCAAATCACCTGCGGATTCGGGCGATCAACTGACCGTTGGAGAGTTTAGACTATAAGTATTTAAATTTATGGCCCCCTATGTGCAATTTCTCCAATTTAATTTTAATTGAATTAAGAGGACTGCAATGACCTCCAAAGATTCCTAAAATTTTGCGCATAGCTAATTTGGTGTGAGGAAATTAAAAATGTAATCAAAATTTTATTCGGAGATCAATTAAATTTGGCTAATTTTATAGGTCATTAAATAGACTAAGGTCATTTAATTCTGATGCATCAAATTTTTAGGGTTTGGTCCTAACAAGTTTTAAAATCTAATTAACACAGATTAGACAAGGTAATAATTTTGGGTTGTTATAGACTCCCCCACTTAAAAGTGATTTCGTCCCCGACATTATAAATAAGAAAGGTAAGAAATTTGTAGAATTAAGGACAGTAAACAAGACCAAGGGTACCTAGATTCTTGAATAGCTTTCGATATTTTAGACGCATATTCGCCTCTTTCTTCAAGATAGATTCTTCAAGGCTACGATTTTTCCATTGCACTTTTAACATAGGAATAGAGCGGCTTCTTAGTTGCTTTGGATTGAGATCTAAGATTTTATTTAGTTTTTCCACATAAGAAAGATTAGGCTAGACTATTACTTCAGGAAGTTGGATGAGGTGAGTAGGATTTCTAAGATATCTTCTCAATGACGATACATGAAATATGTCATGAACTGCTGAGAAGTCATTTGGAAGTTTTATCTTGTGTGCTACAGATCCTAATTTAGTTGTTTCTTCGAAAGGCCCGACATAATAGGGACTGAGCTTCCCAATTATGCCAAATGTATACAAACCCTTCATTGGGCTGACTTTCAAATATGCAAAGTCACCAACTAGGAATTCCAATAGACAGCGCCTAGCATAATGGTATTTACTTTGACGATAATGTGCCCTACATATCCTCTATTGAATTAGTTGCACTTTCTTGTTGGTTTCTTTAACTAATTCTGATCCAAAAAGTTGGACACATCTTGTTTCTAACCAAACAAATGGAATGATGCATCTTATTCCGTATAAAGCTTCAATGGGGGCATTCTGATGCTTGCATAATAGCTAATATTATATGAAAACTCCATAAGCATAATACAATCTTCCCAAAAACCACTAAAATCTAAAATACAAAGACCCAGAAGATCCTCAAGAGCCTAATTATCCCATTTTGTTTGGCTATAAGTATAAGGATGGGAAGCAGTGCTCATAACCATGGTATTTCTTAAGTCTTGATATACATCTTGCCATAATTTCGATGTGAATCTATTATCTTTATCTGATACGATTGATTTTAGAATCCCATGGAGTCTTATTATTTTTTTAATATAGAACTTCGCCAATTTCTCCACTGAACCAGTTTGCTGATTTGGGATAAACAAAGCTAACTTTGATAGACGATCGACTATAACCCCAGATCACATTTGCTCTGGATCTAGTTTTAGGTAATCCCATAACGATATCCATTGGCAGATCGAACCACTTTTGTTCTGAGATTTCTAATAAATTGATGTTTGGCCTTGACCATATTACATTCATGACACTTTTCACTCAATCAGGTAATAAAACTACCTATATTATAATATTAAAGAAATTTCTAAATTCTAAAAAACTTAAAATACAAGATAATGATAAGATAGCTTCGCGTGAGTCAAAATTTCCACCTCTTTCTTCTTGGATGAGTGGTATTATTTCTTCAAAATTATTATTAAAGTGTAGGCATTAATTTTAGGATTCTAATGGTACAAAAGACACTATAATTAGAGATTAGGCGGCGGAGAGGAGTTAGAAGTTGGCATGTCGAAGTTGTGCACCAATACGAAATTTCTTCACAATTTTTGTCTCCTTTTTATAATAATAATAATAGTAACAAAAATTTATTAATATTATATTAATAATTATAATAAAAATAATAATATAAATTCTCACTTTTTAATAATTAGAAGTATGAAATTAATAATACATTACTATTATGCAAAAATCATCTTTTTTTTTCTTTATTTTTTTTTATTTTTTTTTTCTTTTATCTTATTTTTATTTTCTTCTTAGCTTATTTTTTTTTTTGTTCTATTTGTTTTCTTAAAGTGTTGGGCGGCGCAGCTCAGCCCTCTGGGTAACGGCACGTGGAGTTGCGGGGTTGACAGGTTATGGCTGACTGAGCGGGGCTCGATGTGTTACTTAGAAATATGGATCGACGTTATCGGGCCAGTAGTAGGGCTACTTGCTGCATGAGTAGCCAAAAAGTAAAACAAATTAAAAAAATTTCAAAAAAATTATGGTGGAAATGTCTTAATAAGTAGAACAAACTTTTCTTCTACACTAAAGTTTGGGAAAAATTATGGTGCAAAGTTGAAGGAGACATACACATGTCTAAGGGGTCGTTCAACTTTCGAAAGTTGTTTGATAGGTCAAGTGAAATTAGAACTAGAAGAAACTTTGGGATGATGTTTATATGGATGTTAGGGATCTAGGAAACATTTTTATAGAATTTTGGTGGTTGTTTAATGACAGCGATGTGGGAGGGCGTCGAAGTTTCCATAGGTTCATTGGAAGGGCGTTTGATGGACGATATGGAAGTAAATTTTGACGAAACGAATGGTGATGGAAGATAACAGATGGAATAATAGGAAAACAGAAAAACAATAAAATGAAAAAAAAAAGTTTATCAAGATTATGCACACCTTGATCCCTTTAGAATTTTTACAGACCCCGAAGCCCTCCGACTATGCACACCGACGGATTTTTCGTTATTCACGCCAAAACCAAAAGCTCTCAAGACAAACTTCTGTAATAAAACTTCAAACAATTGTGTGTTTATACAAGATATTGGAGCAACACTCTCATGATGGATTAAGATTTCTCTTGCTCATAAAATACAGTCAATTCTTTCTTAACACCCTCACGAATCACATTTCATTTGACCATTTTTTTCGTGCATGAAAAAATATTAAAATTAAAATAATATGTAAATAAAATCAAAAATTATCACATCCTCAAGTTCTTGTGCATATCACTTCTCTTGATCATCGGAGTGGCGGTTGTGTTGCATCATAAATGGCATGCTTAAATTAATCTTCATTAGAGAGCTTTGATAAGAATTACCACCTTAAGAAAAGCATGTGGCAACAGTTCTTTCTTTTAAAGCTAAACGTTAAACTAAGATCTTAAAATTCAAGACTTGAAGAATTCATACAAGGATCTAAGGATGAAAACCATTTAGAACTTTGGAGAAGATTTCAAGAGATTTAGATATAAACTAGCCACCTTGATCTGATCAAAATGGTTTTGATTTCTAAGCCACTCTTTTCTTCAAAACAATCTTTAAATATACTAAATATTGTAAGCACATCAGATTTTTCTTTCAAGATATTTTTTGAGATTACTTTCCAAATACACATCCTTCACAAATTTGATTTGGATAGTTAAATGTGGTAATACTCTTATCATCTCATTTTTTGAGATAATACTAATATCTCCAAACTTGAAGTTCTCTAGTCTCAAATGGCAAAAAGACAAGATGTGCCTTGTACACTTCATTTCTACTTGTGTAACTTGTTCATTTGAGTTATTTCTCATTAAAAGTTTTCTATCTTTCACATTGGAATCATAACACTTTTCAAGCAATTAACCCAAGATTAGAATATTTTGCAGCTCGACCTCGCATTTTTCAATTATCTCTCAAATATTTTGAGAGCCAAATTGAGCATGTAATTGAATTTAATTTATTAATCCACCCCCCCGACATCTCATTAAAAAAAAGGTACAATAAATTGGAGGAAAGTATAACAGGTTCAATCCCAGATATTCATCAATGCGGATTGGTTTCTGTTGGGTGTGGAGTTGATTAGATCAACATGGAAGATGCTGACAGAGTTTCTGTGATATTCTGGAGGGCTCCCGGGGGCCCAGGGCAAGGTGGAACAGGGTCGACAGCAAGTCAGGCGCTTAGACGTGCCCCGGGCACCCGACGAAGGCTATAATCCAAGGAGTAGGCCTTCAGGCGCACCTCTACGCCCGTGGCACAAAGATGCGCGCACTTCAGGTCCGCGCACCCAGGTATTCCTACGGTACACCTCCAGACCGAGGCCTGGGCACTCATGTTCACCCAGGCGCCCGCGACAAAGTCAAGCAGCGAAGAGAGTTATCCCTTGGGCCCCAAGGCCTGTTTAAGGCAAAAATAGGGTTTGTCTTGACCCTATAAAAAATGCTAAATATGTGGGGCTGTATATGGTGCCTATAACGGAGGGCTCAAACGATGGCCCGGGGGCTATGGTGTTGACTACAGTGGGAGCTATATTATGTTTAAGAGTTGAGTTAGAGAATTAAAGGAAGAATATAGAGCAAAGGATACAAGGGTTTGTGTGATCTCCCTAGTTGTGCAATATTTCACTTCTTCAGAGTTAGGGTTTCTCAGGAATAATTCAGTAAACCCTTGATAATTTATAGTTACTCTCTGTGATTTTTTCTATTATCGAGTTTTTCACATATACCATGCATGATTATTTCTCTGTAATTGTACTGGTGGGCTTTGTCTTATTAACTTTAGAATGGGTGGTTAGAGTTCCTAATAATTCCAATTTGAAGCAAGAGTTCTTCTGCTGTCTAAGAGATGTAATCATTATCTTTATCATCAAAGCTTACTTTCTTGCAGATTATATAATTCTTACAGCATATAATGAAGATATCATTAGTTAATGGAGATCACGTGTGCAAGGAATCAAAGCACCGAGATGATAACATAAAATACTGTCCGAATGGTCCCATCACATTGTTGAAGACGAAGGGCATTGCGTATTGAAGATTAATCTGTGGCCTGCATTGAACCACGTAGTTGCTGCTAACGGTTAAACGCTATGAACAATTCCCTTCATCGATCACTTCAGCAAGCTGAAGATAATATTTTTCTTGAGGTTGTATTTGATGTTCTAAAGAGTTATATTTTTGTATATTTATAAGATTATGCAGCATTTTTTATCACTAATAAATTTAAGATTGTTTTGTAAACATAATTCTAGTTGAAAGTCTTGCTTTTTTTGTTTAACTCCTGATGATATTACCTTGTTTAGTGAAGCTACTTCTAATGACAGTATCTCTAATCAAGAGAAATTAACATAGATGTTTGGGCTTCAAATCAAAGCTCTTTCAGAAATATCTAAGCAATTCCTATTGTCAAATCTAATATAAAAGCAGCTAAGACAATTTTTTCATTAATGGGTTGCCTTCAAGTTGCTCAAATCCTCTATTTGGCTTTCCTTTTGTATTCGTTTAGAGGTTTGCATATTTATGTGGCTACTCTCGAATTTTTCTTTCATGGTTTTCAAGTTTGTTAAGTGTGTAATCTATTATCACTATTAATGAAAAAAAAGGGGACTGACTTAAATTGTGTAGTGGCAAATTGGCTTTATGTTGGAACATCCTTTCTAATAAATTTTTGTAGATTCAATGGTTAAAGTCAAACAACCTATTTCATAATAAAAATACTACTAGTGAAAATATCAATATTTATGTTTGTAGAATATCAAATAGAACATGTTCCTAAGGATTGGGATTTATAAATTGAACTTGCATGTGCATTGTGGAAAGTTCTTATAAATGGTATAGAAAAGCATGTGATATTTTTAATTTTGAGAGCATCCTATCTACTTATTTATGATGTTTTGGTCATTGTGACATGGAATCTCATAATCACTTATTATTTACCGGTCTGCATGTATTTTGGATACTAAAAAGAGTACTTTTGAGTACTGAAAATTTTCTTCTCCCACCCACTCTCTTTAGGTTTCAAGAGACATTAGTATTGGTATTGATATATGATTTAAATAAGCTTATTTGTTGATTGTTCATGACATTGTCAATATGATTTTGGTGGAGTTGAATAGAAAGTTAGGTGTTCGACAACTTGTTAGGATTATTACAGAGGGTTTGAGTTGAGGTACCAAAGCAAAACACAGAAATTCACACAATAACACAGAACCCACATACGCCAACCACAAACATCCAAAACAAGACTTTATGTGGAAACCCAAAACCTGTGAAATACACGGAGCCACACCACCACAAGAAATCTACTATATGAAGAATACAAGATTATATAGTACAAAACAATACTTGAACCTTTGGAGGAACAGGAATGTGACAAACTCCACCGAGAAACACACCCAAGCTCTGTCTCTTTTCAACACCCTTTTAAACTCTCTCACAAGTCTTCACAAGAGCTTTCTGTTAATCTCAAGAGGCACACACACCTTTTCAAACTAATTACGGGTAAAGGAAGCTAGCAAAAGACATAGCCTACAATAGATTAGGGCTGGACATAGGAAACATCTCTCACATTTTTCCTTATATACTTAAACCTCAATGGAAAGCAAAAGACCCAAAATACCCCCAAAACTACTTTGGAATGCTATAAGCCTATGACAGTGATCACGCGGGCTCCTGGGACTCGCCCCAACGCCCAGGCTTCTATTTTCGACACTTGGAGCATGCACCAGCGCCCAGGCTTCGATTACACGGGCATCGTGGTGGACAATGGTGCGCATGTCTCGATTGCCAGGGGCTGGGGCGAGCCCCAGCACCAGGCTCTCTGGTCCAATTTATGTAAGGCGCCCAAATTACTGCCAACTTGTCCCGAAACGCCTCAGGACCTCCCAGAAAGCCACCGGAGCTCCGTTAGCACCTCAATTGTTGATATAAATGGTTTCTACATCCCAACACTACTCTCTCTTTCTACTACTGTAAACAAATGATTTTGAGAAGGGTTGACAAACAAAAGGACCCTCAAAATAACGTTATTGAAAACAACAATGTTTTTTACGCTTAGAAATAATATTAGTGTCGGTTGTGTTGGCAGTATTGTTTAGTAATCCATGGTTCACTACTTCCAAGTAGCCTTAAGAATTGGAATCAATCTGTGTTTCTTTATAATATCTTTTATTTGGTGCACAATTTGATTATGGAAATTGATTTACTTAATTTTTGGTGTGAGTTATCACAACCCTTGTGCAAACTATGAAAGATTATGAGGAATCTAGTAGCAAGAAGGATTATAGTTCTATCTAGCTTTTCAATATCACATATAAAAAATCATTGTCAAGGTTCTACCTCCCACACAGAGCCTTTACTTTTGCATCACTTCACTAGCTTGAAGGAAAACTTTTGATCACATCAACTGGTAGTTTGTCTTGAAATATAGTCCATTTTCCTGCAACTATTAAGGGAGAACTCAAAGGTTTTATCTCCTCCTCTTCTAACTGTCGCCGTAATTGTTTGTACTTGATATAATATCATTGTCAAGGTGCTTTGGTGTTTGTTTGCTGCAAATGTGGTGTGTGCAATAGGAACGAACACCACTAAGGAGTGCAAATTACCATTAAGTTTTTTTTAAATTTGACTTTGATTAATTGATTAAACGATTAAAGTACTTAAGGTGTTGAGTTTTGTAACTATGAAAATACAATAATTAAAGTTCTATGTTCTAAACTAGTTAAGCAAGTAAATAATAAATCAATTAAAAAGTTAAATTACTTGATTCAAATTGTTGTGGATAAAATAGGGGTTCATGCTCATGGGGTTTTGTTCAGTCTTTGTAAAACACAATTAAGGAAATACTTAAGAACATTATTTTTAACACATGTTATTTGCTAGCTCTATCAACATAAAATTGGATGTATCAAGTAAATAATCTTTAAGTTATAGTTTACTAGATATAAAAGGATCGATATTTCTAGCTAATCATAGAATTCATGAAAGTTAAAGTACATATAAAGGATCACTATTCCTACAAATTTTTAAATATGCTTACACATTTTGCAATATCTCTATTAATAAAGCATGCTAATAATATAAAAAGAAAACTTATTCAACACCAAAAGTTTTTATTTTTCTTAAGTTTAACATTTAAAACATAAAAGGATACCTAGTTCTAGCAAATCCTAAACATGCATACACACCTTGTTGTATCTCTAACAAATAAGGAATGTTCTATAAAGTAAACCTTTCTCTCTTCTCTTTCCTGTCTTTCTTCTAAATTTATCATTATATTTCCTCCCAAATAAATGCCCAATACCATTTGAAACTACACAAAACTTTTCGATATGGCTTTGAAACTACGCCAAACCTTCTAGCTTTGAGACAAAGGGTTGATGCTTAGGCATGCTCAACCACGAGAATTTTTTTAAATTGATAAGTGATGTAGTACATACTAAGAATATTATCAAAGTCTCAATAACAAGAGCCATGGCTAAAGTTCAAGAGAAGAATTTGAATGTGGGCCCAATTACAAGAGCCCAATCATGCTAATAATTTTAATGATCCCTCTATGAGAGTTAAAGTTGAAGCTCCTACTTATGATGGCACACATGATCCAGACAAATTCTTAGATTGGTTAACCCAAATGGATAACTTCTTTGATTGGTATAGGATGGATCATTATCAATGAGTTTCTTTTGCTAAGATGAAATTGACTGGTCATGCTAAGATTTATTGGGCAAACACTTTAGCAAAGGAACGAAGGTTAGGAAGAAAAAAACTTACTTGGATAGAGATGAAAGAAATGCTTAGGTCAAAATATTGTCCTTGACATCATGATAAAAAGTTACATGGACAATTGCTGACTCTAAGGCAAGGCTCTCTTTATGTAATAGAATACTTAAATACTCTTGAAAATCTAGTTTCTAGGACTAATTGTGAGGATAATGATTGGCAACTTGCTAATAAATTTGTTATTGGGCTTAGAATAGAAATTAGAAATGAGGTTGAACTTTTTGATCCCCAAACCTTAGAAGAAGCTTTACATTATGCTCTACTTGTTGAACAACAAATGAAGTCAGCTTCTATAATATAAACTAGAGCTCAAGTGATTTCTAATTCAAATCATAAGTCAACTACCATACCCATTCCACCCTCTAGCTTAAACTATCCACCCAAAGAGGGAAGCTCTAGTAGCATCAAAGATATCAATTGTTTCAAATGTCACAAGAGAGTCGCATGCACAACCAGTGTAAGGAACAAATCTTATTATTATATGAAGTTCATGACCCAATAGATGAAACCTTAGAAGAAGTTTATGATGTTACCTCATTATCAGATGAAGAATTTGTGGAAGATCCTCAAATTAATATGATAAGATGCCTTACAATAGCTAAGAATGAAGAAGAAGATTGGAGGAGAAGGAATATATTTAGCATGTATGTTGTGTGCAATGAGCGAAGGTGTAGGTTAGTTATTGATAGGGATAGTGCAATGAATGTTATCTCTACCAATGCTATATCAAGAGCTAATTTAAAGGTTGAACCTCATCCCCAACTCTACAATGTTAGTTGGGTTAACCATACTTCACTTCCCATCACTAGTCGATGTTTAGTTCCTATCAAGATTGGTAGTTATGAGGATAAAATTTGGTGTAATGTGCTCCCTATGGATATTGCTCATATTCTACTTGGGCGACCATGGCTTTATGACTTGAGTGTAATTAATTATGGTAGAGAGAACACAAATGTTTTTAAACATAATAATAAAACCATCAAATTGTTGTAAGTCAGACCACTTGAGAAGATACTGTCTATAGAACCATATAAACCAACATCTGATCTTCAACCAAAACCCACTATCAAGAAAGGAGTGAAACTTCAACTGATCGTGACAAGGGATCCTATGCATAATCCTAGTTCTAGCTTATTTACTCCTTCTTCAACATTTAATGTAAGCTCAATGGGATTTGGAACCTTAAGAAAAGAATTTTTTGAACCGACCAATGGTCACCTTTTTCATATAAAAGAAGTTAACTTAAGGATTAATGAGATTCCTATTCTTAAAGAGGTTTTACCTCCCCTTTTTGAATTTAGAGAAATTGCTCTAGAGGAACTCCCAAATGAATTACTACCACCTTGACCCATCCAACATGCTATAGACTTAGTTCTAAGTTCACAACTTCCAAACCTTCATCATTATAATAGGAAACCACTAAACATGGAGAAATTAAGAGACAAGTCACTGAGTTACTTGAGAAAGGATTTATATAAGATAGTTCTTGTCCTTGTGCGGTCCTTGCCCTTATAACTCCTAAGAAGGATGGAACATGGAGAATATGCATCAATAATCAGGCTATGAATAAAATCATTATCAAATATCGATTCCCCATTCCCTAATTAGATGACATGTTAAACTTAATATCAGGAGCAAACCTCCTTTTTAAGATTGATTTAAAAAGAGGGTATCATCAAATTAGAAATATTTCTAGAGATGAATGGAAAACAACTTTCAAGACCCTTGATGGACTCTATGAATGGTTGGTCATACCATTTGGACTTTCGAATGCACCTAGTATATTTATGAGAATGATGAATACTATTATTAAGCCATTTATAGGAAACATTTTGGTGTTTATTTTGAAGATATATTAATTTATAGCCCAAATAAGGTAGACCACCTTAATCATCTTAGACAAATTTTTGAGACCCTTAAAATAGAGAAGTTATACATTAATCTTAAAAAATGTTTCTACTTGCAAACTGAGGTGATATTCTTAGGTTTTATCATTTCACCTGAAGGAATAAAACCTGACCTAACAAAAGTTAAGGCAATTATGGAGTGGCCAACTCCTAAAAAGTTTACTAAAGTAAGGAGTTTTCATGGCCTCGCAACATTCTATAGGCGATTCGTTAGAAACTTAAGTGCTGTTGTAGCGCTAATCACTGATATACTTAAGTTAGACAAGTTTTGTTGGATCCCAACTGCTCAAAAGGTTTTAGATCAAATTAAAGTTTTAATAACAACAGCTACAGTCCTTTGACTCCCTGATTTTTCTAAGACCATTGAAGTGACTTGTAACGCAATTGGAATTGGAATTGAAGGAGTATTAAGTCAAGAAACTCATCCTATTGCTTTCTTTAGTGAGAAGTTGAATGATGCAAGGCAATGATACTTGACATATGATAAGGAATTTTATGCTGTCATTCAGTCATTATGGCATTAGAGACACTATCTTTTACACAAAGACTTTGCTCTTAACTCAAACCATAGTGCCCATTAATATATCAATACTCAACGAAAGTTAAATCATAGACATGCCAAATGGGTTGAGTTTCTCCAAGATTGTTCGTTTGTTTTTAAACATTAACCAAGAATTGAAAACAAACCTGTTGACGCATTATCATGGGTGGCAATAACCATCTCCTCTTTAGAATTCAAAATTCCTGGATTTGAACCAATTTGAGATGAGTACCCAGAGTGCCCGAACTTTAATATAATTTACATGGAGCAGCACTTGGACAAACTGCTAACCTGAAATGCAACATATTTTATGATTAATGTGTATATATATCTAAGAAAACAAACTTTGCTTTCTTAGGTCTTCTCTTAGGGAGTTTTTTATTTTTGAATTTTCGAATGCACCTAGTACATTTATGAGAATGATGAATAATGTTCTTACGCTATTTATAGGAAAAATTTTGATGGTTTATTTTGATGATATATTAATTTTTAGCCCAAATAAAGTAGGCCACCTTAATCATCTTAGACAAATTTTTGAGACCCTTAAAATAGAGAAATTATACATTAAACTTAAAAAATGTTTCTTCTTGCAAACTGAGGTGATATTCTTAGGTTTTATCATTTCATCTGAAGGAATATAACCTGACCCGACAAAGGTTAAGGCAATTATAGAATGGCCAACTCCTAAAAATTTTACTTAAGTCAAGAGTTTTCATGGCCTCACAACATTCTATAGGCTATTCATTAGAAACTTAAGTGTTGTTGTAGCGCCAATCACTGATATATATAAGTTAAACAAGTTTTATGGAACCCAAACTTCTAAAAAGGCTTTGATCTAATTAAGGTTTTAATGATAACAGCCCTAGTCCTTTGACTCTCTAATTTTTCTAAAATCTTTGAAGTGACTTGTGGTGCATCTGAATTGAAATTGGAGGAGTTTTAAGTCAAAAATATGATCCTATTGCTTTAGTGAGAATTTAAATAATGCAAAGCAATGATACTCAAAATATGATAAGGACCTATGGCATTGTTTAGTGAGATGTTGAATGATGCAAAGAAATGATACTCAACATATGATAGGGAACTTTACGCTGTCATTCAATTATTAAGGTATTGGAGACACTAACTCTTACACAATGACTTTGCTCTTAACTCAAACCATCATGTCCTTAATTTTATCATTACTCAACAAAAGTTAAATCATAGACATGCCAAATGGGTTGAATTTCTCCAAGATTATTCATTTGTCCTTAAACATAAACCAGGATTTGAAAACAAACCCGTTGACGTATTATCAAGGGTGGCAATAACCATCTCCTCTTAAGAATTCAAAATTTCTAGATTTAAATGAATTTGAGATGAGTACCCAGTGTGCTTGGACTTTAATCTGATTTACACGGAGCACTTGGACAAAGTTCTAACCTTAAATGCAACATATTATGTGATTAATGGGTTATTTTATCGAGAAAAGAAACTTTGCATTCCTAGGTATTCTCTTAGGGAGTTTTTGATTTTTGAACTTTCAAATGCACCTAGTATATTTATGAGAATAATGAATACTATTCTTAAGCCATTTATAGGAAAAGTTATTGTGGTTTATTTTGAGGATATATTAATCTTTAGCCCAAATAAAGTAGACCACCTTAATCATCTTAGACAAATTTTTGAGACCCTTAAAACAGAGAAGTTATACATTAATCTTAAGAAATGTTTCTTCTTGAAAACTAAGATGATATTCTTCGATTTTATCATTTCATCTAAAGGAATTAAACCTGACCCGACAAAAGTTAAGGCAGTGGCCAACTCCTAAAAATTTTACTGAAGTTAGAAGTTTTCCTGGCCTCGCAACATTCTATAGGCAATTCATTAGAAACTTAAGTGCTGTTGTAGTGACAATCATAGATATACTTATGTTTGACAAGTTTTGTTGGACCCCAACTGCTCAAAAGGCCTTAGATCAAATTAAAGTTTTATTGACAATAGCCCTAGTCCTTCGACTCCTTGATATTTCTAGAACCTTTGAAGTGACTTGTGATGCATCTGGAATTGGAATTGGAGGAGTCTTAAGTTAAGAAAATCATCATGTTGCTTTCTTTGGAGAGAAGTTAAATGATGCAAAGCAATGATACTCAACATATGATAGAGAATTTTATACTATCATTCAGTCATTAAGGCATTGGAGACGCTATCTATTACACAACGACTTTGCTCTTAACACAGACCATCATTGCCTTAAATTTATCAATACTTAATGAATATTAAATCATAGGCATGCCAAATGGGTTGACTGTCTCCAATATTATTCATTTATCCTTAAACATATACTAGTAATTAAAAACAAACTTGTTGACTCATTATCAAGGGTTTCAATAAACATCTCCTCTTTAGAATTCAAAATTCCTGGATTTGAATGAATTAGAGATGAGGATCGAGTGTTCCCGGACTTTAATCTGATTTACATGGAGCACTTGGACAAATTGCTAACCTTAAATGCAATATATTATGTGATTAATGGGTATCTTTATCAAGGAAAGAAACTTTGCATTGCAAGATCTTCTCTTAGAGATTTTTTGATTTTTAAACTTTTGAATTCACCTAGTATATTTATGAGAATGATGAATTCTAATCTTAAGCTATTTACCAAAAACATTTTGGTGGTTTATTTTGATGATATATTAATTTTTAACCCAAATAAAGTAGGCCACCTTAATTAACTTAGACAAATTTTTGAGACCTTTAAAACAGATAAGTTATACATTAATCTTAAAAAATGTTTCTTCTTGAAAATTGTGGTGATATTCTTAAGTTATATCATTTCATCTGAAGGAATAAAACCTAACCCAACATAAGTTAAGGCAATTATGGAGTGGCCAACTCCTAAAAAGTTTTCATGGCCTCGCAACATTCTATAGGCGATTCATTAGAAACTTAAGTGCTGTTGTAGCGCCAATCACTGATGTACTTAAGTTAGACAAGTTTTGTTGGACCCCAACTGCTCAAAAGGCTTTATATCAAACTAAGGTTTTAATGACAACTGCCCCAGTCCTTTGACTCCCCTAACTTTTCTTAAACCTTTGAAGTGACTTGTGATGCATCTGGAATAAGAATTGGAAGAATTTTAAGTCAAGAAAATCATCCTGTTGCTTTCCTTAGTGAGAATTTGAATGATGCAAAGCAATGATACTCAACATATGAAAGGGAATTGTATGTTATCATTCAGTCATTAAGGCATTGGAGACACTTTCATTTACACAATGACTTTGCTCTTAACTAAGACCATCATGCCCTTAAATTTATCAATACTCAACGAAATATAAATCATAGACATGCCAAATAGGTTGAGTTTCTCCAAGATTATTCATTTGTCCTTAAACATAAACCAGGAATTGAAAACAAACCTGTTGACGCATTATCCAGGGTAGCAATAGCCATCTCCTCTCTAGAATTCAAAATTCCTATATTTAAATGAATTCGAGATGAGTACCCAGTGTGCATGGACTTCTATCTGATTTACATTGAGCACTTGGTCAAACTACTAACCTTAAATGCAACAAATTCTGTGATTAATGGGTATCTTCATCAAGGAAACAAACTTTGCATTCCTAGGTCTTCTATTAGGGAGTTTTTGATTTTTGAACTTTTGAATGCTCCGAGTATATTTATGAGAGTGATTAATATTGTTCTTAATCCATTTATAGGAAAACTTTTGGTTGTTTATTTTGATGATATATTAATTTTTAGTTCAAATAAAGTAGACCACCTTAATCAACTTAAACAAATTTTTGAGACCCTTAAAACAGATAAGTTATACATTAATCTTAAAAAACATTTCTTCTTGCAAACTGAGGTGCTATTCTTATGCTTTATGATTTCATCTGAAGGAATAAATTCTGACTTGACAAAAGTTAAGACAATTATAGAGTGGCCAACTCCTAAGAATTTTGATGAAGTAAGGAGTTTTCATGGCCTCGCAACATTCTATAGGCGATTCATTAGAAAATTAAGTGTTGTTGTAGCGCCAATCACTGATATACATAAGTTAGACAAGTTTTGTTCGACCCCAATTGCTCAAAAGGCTTTAGATCAAATTAAAGTTTTAATGAAAATAGCCCCAGTCTCTTGACTCCCTGATTTTTCTAAAACCTTTGAAGTGACTTGTGAGGCATCTAGAATTGGAATTGGAGGAGTTTTAAGTCAAGAAAATCCTCATGTTGCTTTCCTTAGTGAGAAGTTGAATGATGCAAAGCAATGATACTCAATATATGATAAGGACCTGGTGCTTTCTTTAGTGAGATGTTAAATGATGCAAAGCAAGGATACTCAACATATAAAAGGGAATTTTATGCTGTCATTCAGTCATTAATGCATTGAAGACACTATCTTTTACATAATGACTTTGCTCTTAACTCAGACCATCATGCCCTTAAATTTATCGATACTTAACAAAAGTTAAATCATAGACATGCCAAATGGGTTGAGTTTCTCCAAGATTATTCTTTCGTCCTTAAATATAAACCAGGAACTAAAAACAAACCTGTTGATGCATTATCAAGGGTGGCAATAACCATCTCCTCT
The DNA here is from genome assembly GCA_016760335.1 of Gastrodia elata. Lineage (NCBI taxonomy): Eukaryota > Viridiplantae > Streptophyta > Magnoliopsida > Asparagales > Orchidaceae > Gastrodia > Gastrodia elata. Next base: position 49,936,395 of record CM028674.1, on the reverse strand, counting down.
TTGGAATTCAGAGTTCTTGGATCTGAATGAATTCAAGAAGAGGACCCAGTATGCCCAAAATTTAATTTGATTTACACTGAGCAATCGGACAAAGTGTTAACCTTAAATGCAACATATTATGTAATTAATGGGTATCTTTATCGACGAAACAAATTTTGCATTCCTAGGTCTTCTCTTAGGGAGTTTTTGATTTTTGAACTTTAGAATGCACCCAGTATATTTATGGGAATGATGAATACTATTCTTAAGCCATTTATAAGAAAAATTTTGGTGGTTTATTTTGATGATATATTAATTTTTAGCTCAAATAAAGTAGACCACCTTAATCATCTTATACAAACTTTTTAGACCCTTAAAACAAAGAAGTTATACATTAATCTTAAAAAATATTTCTTCTATCAAACTGAGGTGATATTCTTATGCTTTATGATTTTATTTGAAGGAATAAAACCTGACCCGACAAAAGTTAAGGCAATTATGGAGTGGCCAACACCTAAAAATTTTACTGAAGTAAGGAGTTTTCAATGCCTCATAACCTTCTATAGGTGATTCATTAGAAACTTGTTGTAGTGCCAATCACTGATATACATAAGTTAGACAAGTTTTATTGGACCCCAACTGCTCAAAATACTTTAGATCAAATTAAGGTTTTAGTGACAATAGCCCCAGTCTTTCGACTCCCTGATTTTTCTAAAATCTTTGAAGTGACTTGTGATGTATCTAGAATTACAATAGGAGGAGTTTTAGGTCAAGAAGTTATCATGTTGCTTTCTTTAGTGAGAAGTTGAATGATACAAAGCAATGATACCCAACATATGATAGGGACCTATTACTTTCTTTAGTGAAAAGTTGAATGATGCAAAGCAATGATACTCAACATATAATAGAGAATTTTATGCTGTCATTTAGTCTTTAAGGCAATGGAGACATTATCTTTTATATAATGACTTTGATCTTAACTTAGACCATCATGCCCTTAAATTTACCAAGACTCAACAAAAGTTAAATCATAGACATGCCAAATGGGTTGAGTTTCTCTAAGATTATTCATTTGTCCTTAAACATAAACCAGGAATTGAAAATAAATATGTTGACACATTATCAAGGGTGGTAATAACCATCTCCTCTTTAGAATTCAAAATTCCGGGATTTGAATGAACTCGAGAAGAGTACCCAGTTTGCCCAAACTTTAATCTAATTTACACGGAGCACTTGTACCAACCGCTAACCTTAAATGCAACATATTCTGTGATCAATGGGTATCTTTATCGAGGAAAGAAACTTTGTATTCCTAGGTCTTCACTAAGGGAGTTTTTGATTTTTCAACTTTCGAATGCACCTAGTATATTTATTAGAATGATGAATACTATTCTTAAGCCATTTATAGGAAAAATTTTGGTGGTTTATTTTGATGATATATTAATTTTTAGCTCAAATAAAGTAGACCCCATTAATCATCTTAGATAAAATTTTGAGACCCTTAAAATAGAGAAGTTATACATTAATCCTTAAAATTATTTTTTCTTGCAAACTGAGGTGATATTCTTAGGTTTTATCATTTCATTTGATGGAATAAAACCTGACCCAATGAAAGTTAAGGCAATTATGGAGTGGCCAACTACTAAGAGTTTTACTGAAGTAAGGAGTTTTCATGGCCTCACAACATTCTACAGGCGATTCATTAGAAACTTAAGTGTTATTGTAATGCCAATCACTGATATACTTAAGTTAGCCAAGTTTTGTTGGACCCCAATTGCTCAAATGGCCTTACATCATATTAAAGTTTTAATGATAACAGCCCCAGTCCTTCGACTTTCTTATTTTTTCTAAGACCTTTGAAGTGACTTCTGATGCATCTGGAATTAGAATTGGAGGAGTTTAAGTCAAGAAAATCATCCTGTTGCTTTCTTTAGTGAGGAGTTGAATGATGCAAAGCAATGATACTCAACATATGATAGGGAATTGTATGTTGTCATTCAGTCATTAAGGCATTGGAGACACTTTCTTTTACACAATGACTTTGCTCTTATCTCAGACCATCATGCCCTTAAATTTATCAATACTCAACAAAATATAAATCATAGACATGCCAAATGGGTTGAGTTTCTCCATGACTTTTCATTTGTCCTTAAACATAAACCAGGAATTGAAAACAAACCTGTTGACGCATTATCAAGGGTGGAAATAACCATATTCTTTATCGAGGAAATGAACTTTGCATTCCTAGGTCTTCTCTTAGTGAGTTTTTGATTTTTGAACTTTCGAATGCACCTAGTATATTGATGAGTATGACGAATACTACTCTTAAGCCATTTATAAGAAAAATTTTGGTGGTTTATTTTGACAATGTATTAATTATTAGCCCAAATAATGTAGACCACCTTAATCATCTTAGAAATTTTGTTGAGACCCTTAAAACAGAGAAGTTGTACATTAAAGCACTGGAGACACTTATTTATATTTTATTTTCTAACTATACTCTTATTCTCATAACCTCAACCCATCCACACAGTTTTTCCAGCAACTTAAGTATCATTTAAAATTATTAAATCATTATTTAATCTGTTAAACATTCTCTAAACTCCACCACAACCTCCACAACCAAATCTGAAAACAACGCGCCCTAGTCTTCTTCTCTACCCCTCGACACCCTTCTAACCGCCATAAAGCCCAGCCATCTACTCCATATCCAAACTACACATCTTAGGCTACCATATTAATTTATTTTCAGCCCTTTAACCCACTAAAACCCCACCTACAAAAGAGATATTTTGAATCAACCCAAACTAGGCTAAGCCTGGACTAGTCTTGGCTTTCCTTTGTTAGTCCACTCTAAACCCCTAACTAGCCCACCACAAACTCCAGAAATCATCCTTAGACATTATCCTACCAATCCATTCAACATTTAAATATCTAATTTACCAAAAAAAAGGTAGCCCACTAGTATCATTAAGGGTTTACATACGAGCATGCTCAGATATGAAACCTTTTGCCTCTAAGTGCTTATTGGATCCTGAGGCACACTTTGGTGCTAGTGGTTTAATCTTTGGTCATAAAAATTGGTTTTCCAGTGCTTATGAACACTCAAACGCTAAAGGCTATATGTTGTGCTATGAGCTCGGTGCTTAGGTATGCCTAGGCACCAGATTGTGCTCCATTTTGCATCTTTTTGTAACCAAACCTTTGATTCCATGCACTGAGACCTTTTTGACTAAAATAAAATCATAAGACATACTATATAGTAATTATCATTACTTAACCTAGTTCTTAGCTCAATATTCTCCAATATTTCATATAAAGTTTAATGTTAAAACATAATAACAGAACTCCCCAACACTTTTATTGCTCTCCTAAATTTGCATAAATTTGCATAAAAAAGCCTTCAGTCATATTTGTGGAAGACCCTCTTATTTTTCTTACATATAAGTGTTCACCGCTGTGCAAAGTTTGAAACCAAATATTTTGTGATTGAATGAATGTCTAGACTATTTATGATATTAGCAATTGATCATAATTCATTCATTTTAAGTGTCCAAATGCAACTTTAAGGTTTAAATTATCCTTATTTATTACAAAGATATCAAGCCTATGCCAATACAAAGGATATACAACATTTGCAATTAATAGTATTTTTTTTTTGCCAAAATTTGGTAGAATTTAATTGATTGTATATTTAACATAATAATTTTAAATATTAAGTGTGACTCTCTCTCCCACACTTGAAGTATGCATTGTATTCAATGCACCATCCAAGTATATAAAAAGAAAAATAAATACACTATAAGAAAATATGACCTATCATTTGGTCTATACTCCTCTTCTTTGTCCTCTGCAAGCTGGTGATCAATGGAAGCAGTTTAAATATCACATCTTCGGGTCCTTCTTGCAGGTGCTAGTTAGAGGTCTTCTTATGCAAGGTCATGAAGGCATCCAAGTTGTACTTGAAATGGCTTCAACATGTGTTTACAAAGTGGCACAGATGCTTGTAAATATGAGTACAGTTCAATGTTGTTCTCTTATGGACTCATCTATTGTCCAAATGGTCTAATCAGGTGAGTGATCATGCCATGTCCTCTCCTTGCAGGAGCTTCTCTACCTATGCTATGGTTGGCCGTCATTGTCCCGATGCATCAAGTTTACTATGAGTTAAAGGAGGGTGTACCGGAAGGCATTGCTCAAATTGCCATCCTTGTATGCTTATGTAGTCGAATAAGATGGCCAATACTAATTGGCATGCCCCAAAGTAAGGCAAAATTTAGTTGGCCCACTGCAAGGGTACATCACTTGTGTGACCCATTAGTTTTATTTTTCTTGAAATAGAGTGCTACTAAGCTTTGGCCATGACATTTAGAGTCACTTGTGTAAGCTGAGAACTTACTTATCTTATTGTCTTTGTCAGATTCCTTGCTTTGCTAGTGTCATGATCACGTATGAGTATTTTACTACTTCCACTATCATTTGCTCATAGTTTCATTGCTCTCTTTTTTTCAAGTGTTAAGGAGAATTGATTGAATATTCAAAGATGAAAATGGGGGTACCTCTAACAAATATTAAGTCTTGCTCATGGTTCATTTCCTTAGTATTTGCATAGAAGTCCTAGACTTAGTGGATGCAGAAATCAATGGGGTGTCTAATAGGTAGTCCCATTAGTATCTTATGATTCAGTTTTTAACAAGACCACTAGGGTTTTGGAAGCGACATTCCTAGATCAATATCTTGGAAGAGATTCATTATAAGAATTTTTGCTCCACCACGAATGAGATAAATTTGTGATATTTTAACTTGCCGGCAGCTTGAGTAAGGAAGAAAGTTGGCCTATCCTTTCTTTTGGATGACTTAGAGGTCATTGGATAACATATGAGTAGAAAACATAGTTATGGAGGCGATATTAGGAAGTTAAAATCAGTTTGAAAATAAAGGTTAATTGTGAGATTGGAAAACGATTTGGAGGGTCTATAAGCTATAAAGACTGGTAGTTAGGAGATTTAAAGAGTAATACTTGGTATAAAGTTAAGATGACAAACAAAACATTAAACCGTGCCTAAGAATTATGGAAATGTGTCAAAGAGACTTTAGAAAAACAAGCAATGCATATTCTTAGAGGACCATAAATATGGGGTTTATTTAGTCAAAAGTAGCCAATATAAGGACCTTATTTTTTGTCAAGAGTAGGTGAGTGCAACTTTACTAGAATAATTTAACAAATCTTGCTTGAAAATCATATAATATGCTTCACTTGATATGATTTTTCCTCCAACGCTTAGAGTGTGCTTAAGCAACGAGTCCTCATTCTCATCCTGAATAAAGGATTCTGAAGCTGGCTCTTGGGCGCGACCTAGCACCGTGAACTTCGATATTTAATTTTGTTTGATGTTGTTCTTGATGCCAGGGCGCACTTAAGTGTCAAGATTTATGTTGGTTTAATATCTAACTGGCATCAGAGTGTGCCATGGACCTAGTTTTTTTAATGCCACAACCACCCAAGCTTCAGTTTAAATTTGAAATCTCATAATTTGTCCACCACCAAAGTGCACCTGAGCATCAAATAAAATTTTAAGATTGAAGTATTGGACTTGTTACTAGGAAAAGGAAGTGCAGCTCAGTGCTTGGGCACCCACTAAAATTTTTTATTTTTTGTGTTTTTCATTTTTGTTATATAGCAAACAAAAAGATATTAAGCACAAATATTGAAATAAAAACACACCAACATAAGTTACCTCCTAAAAAGGGCTGAGTTTAACAATAACGACTCTATGAATCTTATAGCAGATCATAGGTGATTCTCAGGTTTCCTCCCTGATAGCACTAGTTTTTATGTTGCAAGCTTGGGGTGCTACCATTTAGGTATCACTAGAAGACTCATTTAATAAAAGATAAGAAAGTTGAGAGTTCATAATCTCAAGATAAAGCTTAAGATGTTGGCCATTAACTACAAAGCTCCCATTATCTTGATGCCCAATTTTAATAGTCCCATATAATAAAACCTTATTGATGTCAAAGTATCCGAACATAGACTTCAACTTTCTAAAATACATTCTTAATCAGAATTTGAAGATAATATTTTATATTCATAAGTGGAAATACTAATGGATAAGTTCCTTATCGTGCCATTTTTTAACCTTCTTATAGAATCTAAAATTCTCATAGGAAGAAAGTTTAATATCATCTAGTAAATAAATTCTAACATTCAATTTTTTCCATCAAATTTCACCACCAACCCTTTTGATTTTTAGCCGCAATATTTTCTAGTATTTTCTTTAGTGACTGGCTAGAGATTTTATCTAATTAGCAAGATCCTTCTTCTTCATGAGAGACTTAATGGTAGAGTAGTATGTATACAAAATGAATTTAGATATAATAGTGTAGGGACAAAACTTACTGAAAGCAAATACTATATCTAGGGGTATCTTCTATATCATGGCATAATTTGATTAAGAGCTATTATGGACTTGAAAAGCATATGGAATTGAATGAAAAAACTCCCCCTTTCTATTACAATAGCTCATACTACATAATCATATGCATTGCTTGTTAATTCAAATAGTGGATCCCAACAACACAAAATGATACTAGGGTATGAAATAAATACAACTTTAAATAAATCAAAGGCTTCCAAAAAGTATCAGTGAAATTCAAATAAATTTCTCTCAAATATTAGTTTGTCCTATGTAAGACTTTGATGAAATTATAATAAGGTCTTGAATTAATAATTAGAAAATTAAATATCTCCCTCACTGAGGTTAGCAGAGTCAAGTTCTTGATAACTCTAATTTTATCTCTTTCTACTTCAGTTTCATTTCTTAAAATTCAATGTCCTAAAAAATTTGCTTCTTTGACCATAAAATGACATTTCTTAATCAATATCAAAATTTTCACTTCATACATTTGTAACATTGCTCTTCAATTCTTCAAAAAACATCAAAGGTGGTTTTAACAACATAGAAGTAATCCATGAAAAGTTCGAAAAATGTTGCTGCCACTTCTGTGAAGATGGCCATCATACATTATTGAATTTTTGTAAGAGGATTATAAAGTCAAAGGAAAATTTCAAAAGAGAAAATGTTCCGTAGGTGCAAGAAAGGGCTGTCTTTTCTAAGTTCTCAAGAGCTAAACAAATTTAATTGCAACATGAGTAGCCATTTAAGAAACAATAGTATGGTTGTCCTACTAATTGACCTAAATCTTTGGTTATAAAAGGAATCAAAAAATAATATTTCTTACTTGATTTGTTCAATTTTTTATAGACAAAACAAACTCTCTAGCTTGTGATTATCTTTAAAAGGATTAAATTATTGATCTCGTTAGCTCTTAAAGTAATACCTTTTTTATCTATCACTTTTGGCACAAGACTTATCAAACTACTATTAAAATAAGAAAGATTATTCCAGCCACCACTAACTCTAACACTTACTTTTCTCTTTACATCCTTCAAGTTAGGGTTTACCTCCTTTGATGTTCTATAAGAATTTTAAAGTCATCTTATATTAAATACGTATGCAAACATATGGCAAGGTTAATCCCTCTAATGTTAGCAAAAACACATCCAATTACAGCTTTATATTTACTTAAGACTTGTATAATTGATGCTTTTTGTATTCATCTAATTGGGGTGTGATGATGGCATGGAACATGGAATGCTCACCTAAGATGAAAACATCAAATAGTGCAAAATATGCCATAACTCTAAATCAGGTGGTTTGACTATAGAATAAACAGGAAGACATTGCTCTTTCCATAATCATCTTTATAAGTTTAGATGAATGCAATAAATTCTAACTCATATTTTTCATCATTTGATACAGTCTCAATTAAGTCATCATCATCAATTTCATCATCTAAGAAGTTAAAATCAAAATAGAAGGAAAATGCCTCTCTCCTAAGCGTCTAATGAGTGCACTTGTATGTATTATTTGTTCTCCAACAACTCTCTTCTTCTTCCTTAAGAAATTTTATAGCATTGAAAATATTAAAAGTTACTTCATCTTCTTGAACTCTAAAATTAGTTCTTCTTTTTGTATATTGATTAAGGTTCCTCTTGTATCTAAGAATGGTCAACCTAAGATTAGTGAATCTTCTTAATTCTCCTTCTTCAGACTAAATATAATAAAATCAACCTTATAAATAAACTTCTCTATCCTTACTAACACATCTTCAATGATACTCACTAATTTCTGAATCAATATATTAGTTAGTTATAGGGATAAAATAGCACTGACATAGCTAATTCTATAATAATGCTTGTAATGAGCTTGCAACTAATAATAGAACAAGAGTTCTAGATATCATCCATAGGGATTGAATCTAGGGTTACCAACCCTAACCTTATCACTAATGTTTGGAACGTCAATTTGTTGTTCTTAAAATCACGTTCTGTTACACTAATTGTATATACAAAGAAAGAAAACTAACAATTGATATTGAGGATACTATCAATGAAGAAATATGGAGGATTATGCTAGACCGTTCAAGTTCATAATCTCATTACACCTTTAACATAAAATTTGACATAAACCTAAGATCATCTTTAGTTGATCTCCAAATGAGTACCTACAACTTTGGATCTTAGCATTTTGAAATGTGAACTTTAACTATGCTACAGGTAAACCTTACTTAGTACATAGAGAACATCAAATTCACATGACCTCAAATATACTTCTAATTCAAGATGCATCGCATAGATGTCTCTATTCCAATAGCCCATTATAAAACCTAACCTTATGTCTAAGTAAGAGGTTTACATTCAACACAAAAATTATAAGAACATGAAGATAAATGGCGTCTAATCCTAGTCTTAGAATTCTAACACTCTAGGTATTTGTTTATATCGCACACATAGAACTGATTTCAACATTTAATATGTTGAATTCAACATATCATGCATACATCACTTGAAAATTCAATTAAAAAATACATCATAGCATATCCATAATTGTTCAACTTGAAAAGATGGAATTTCTACTCCATAAGTCTATCCTAATCTCCCCCAAAAAAAGTTTATCCTTTCATGTTCAGGGACAAAACATAAGAAGATAAGTTAAGACTTACAAACATCATGATCTAAAATAACATAAAGACCCTTTTCATTTTCCTTTCTTGAGTTCCTTGGAGACTCCTTAGAGATTTATTTAAGTTTTTCTTTTTCTTTTTCCTATAATTTTCTCTTCTCTTGTGAAAAGATGGCTTGAATTATCCTTTGAAAACACCCCGAACTACTTCTTGGATGTGAAGGGGCGTATCTTTACGGACCAGGATTATCACATGCCTCAGTCTTGATGGGTGCTTGAGCATGCTTAGGCATGCCGAAGCACCCAGGACTCTATTTGTTTCACGTATTTTGGGGTGCCTAGGTGGTAAATTTTTGGTCTGCAATTTCATTACGGAATTCCTAGGCGCAACTGGCTCCCATGACTCAGTGTGGCTTCACTTTATCAACTAATTGAGAAACAAAGGGTTGCCTAGTTTGTTGACTCCTTAGCCTATTTGCTCCATGTCATGATGGAACCACACAATATTTGCATAAACACGAAGCACATACAAATCACTTAATAGCTTGCAATTCTATCTTAAATATACATACAAAAGGGGGTTGTAAGAACTACAAACTACTAGTCTAAGTAGGCTTTAGTTGATTAACTCATAGGTTTTTTGTAGGGTAAAGTGGCATAAGATTTATCGATGTTATGGGATTACATAATACCTTAGTGAGCCTTACTTTACTAATAATCTTGGGAGTAAAACTAATTGGATCTATTTGTTTCCTAGGTTATTTTCTCTACATAATGATGCTATTTTTCTATATGCTAATTATTAAAAAGGATATCTTTCAATGACTTCACATAAATTGGCATTTGTTCAAGGGCATTAATATAAAGTATGCTAATGTATAATTTCCTAATGATATCCAAGAACTTTGAATAATGTTAACCCAATTTTTTCTTATAAAACATATGTGGGTATAAAATTAGTGGTTTAGATGGTGGTGGATTATCAATAATTAATCTAAAATTAGTGACACCTTGCTCAACTTAATCTTTCTCACTAGTTAGTTCATCTAATTTATGTTGGGTTCTATGACCAAGCGAGCTGAGCTGATTCCCACTTTGCAATGTTTTGACTTTGGAATGCTTCTTATGTTTCACTTAAATGTTATAAGGTGAAGTTTTTGTAAGGAAATTTGTTGAGATTTTGGACCAATGTTATTTTTTATATTTTCGATTGCTGCCGCTTGCCTTTGCATTGACGTTTCATGACTATTAAGAGTGGCATCAATTCAAATAATAAATATAGTTTAGGTGATGTTAAGTTGACTTTAAATTTTTTAGTCATTTCTCCTTCAGGGTATTTTTTATCTTGGTTTTGTCCATTGAATCCTTATGAAAATTGTGGTCAAGTTTAATGTCGATTAATAGGTTGATCCCCTGGACCATGATTCACCCTTGAGAAATAAAAATGATTCATCCACCTAGAGTTGTACGTACTTAATGATGAGTTTCTTTGAGATGGATATGGACTACCAATTTACTTATTTCTAATAAACTTGGATTGTTCAATGTGCCTTACATAAAATAAATATAGATTTGGTAACAAAAAATTATTTGATGTTTCTTACATTAGCTATAACTTAATAATTGAATGATAATCATGTTGAAGGTCTTCAATTTTTGTATGAAGGTTGGGCAGATAGTGCTATAGCTGATAAACTTCTTAGACAATTGCAATTGTCATCCTAGGGCAAATTCTCTTCAATGTCTATTGGGTGTTATTCATGATCACATCTTTCAGAAAATAAAGACTTCTTCTTAGTACTTAATAAAAATTGTTGCTCTAGAGGAAATAAAAATTAGTTCAAGTAGAGTCTATTTAAACATTGTAAGAGGTTTGAACATATATTCACAATAGAAAGCCATGATGTAGACAACTTAAGAGATCATTAAATTGTTCTCATGCATCGTACAAAGTCTCTCCATCAAACTAAGCAAAACTAAAGATTTCTACCAAAAATTTTGTTGTTTTCCACATGAGAAATAATTGGCAAAATATTTGTGTTCGAGCTCATCCCATGTGATGGTGGATTCACTCAAGAGTGAGTTAAGCCAACTCTTTACCAATTCTCTTAGGAAAAATGAAAAGAATCTTAGCTTTTCCATCTTTGATACACCATTGCTCTTAACAGTTTCACAAACTTATAAGAAATTAGCAGTGCATGCATTTTGGTCTATAGAAGAAGATGCAGGGAATTGGGAGCTCTCAGCCATCATGCTACACTAAGTGTCATGATTGCTGAAGGTCCTATCATCGAAGAATTTTGCAACTTGCACATTGAACCTGTCGAAGGTGAAATGCTTAGTCAAATGATAAAGCTAAGCTCAGTAGAGCCCACTTTTCAAATGGATGTCTCCATCTCTCAAACTAAAGATGAAAAATATCTTAGTCTCAAGGCTAAAATAGAAAGGGGACATCATCATAATCTGCACTTGTATGGAACTATGTTTTATCAAGGAAACCAGATTTGGATCCCAAATTCCATGCACAAGGAGATTATTATAGAAGATCACTGTAACAATCCTAATGTGGTTACCCATCAATTAGTGATCTAATTGACTCCAAACCTCTTTAATTACTCTTATAATAGTGTTAGGAGTCTCCACCTCAAATTTTGTGCGATTTGGAAACCTAATTGACAATTTCTAACATTTCCTAATTTTCTGATAATTCTCATAATACCTAATTTATTTAGACCTTGGAATTGAAAATATAGTTTGCCATTGGACTCACTACACCCAAATTAGCTAAGAGTAGCATTTTGGAAGTGTTTGGGAGTCATCAAATTTTTCATCAATATTTTAATATTATTTTAAATACCCAGAAACTTAGGTAAATTAAATTGACCTCCGATCAAAAATCCAATTACATTTTTGAGTTATTCACCCCTCAATTAGGTAAGGGTGAACATTTGGGATTTTTGCGAGTGCGTTTGGATATTTAAAATTAAGTAAATAATTGGGTAAATTAATTAATATAATATTTTACTTAATTAATATTAATATGTATATTCTATAATCGGCTAAATAAATGCATCCAACGGTATCTTATAAAGGCAGGGATCTCCTTCAGCTACCCATGCATGGGACAGCAACGCTATGCATTCAGGACCATCGGATCGCAAATCAAATTCGACGGCCAAGATGTATTACCTGTACTCCTTCTTGAACCACGATCGTAGGCGTTAGAGGAGGACAATCCTCCTCACAAGCTGCCCCATTCCTTCCCTTTGGGTCTATAATGATACCCTAATCTTCCTTTTTGGTCTGTAAAATTTCATTTGGGAGTGGCTAAGGAAGCGAAAACAGAACCTACTGCTTGGTATAATCCTTGCAAAACTTAACTCCATTCACCATCAGGAAAGGAAGCTTAACGAATTACAGGTACTACCTAGTTCATTTTGAATCTGTCAATTCATGTTTCTTAAATTTATTTCATAATGATCTGTGTTAAAATGAACTTAAATCAAATTCATTAAGTTTCGATTGAGGTTCAAATCGAGATTTTCCACTTCAATTCCTCAATCAGTCAAAACCCTAATTTACCATTAGTAGACTAGGGCTTCATCATTTTGGCTTGTCCTTCATGAACATGCCCCAAAATTTTAATTCATCGTGACATCCTCCTCGACTGCTGTCTATCGGTGTGCAGATCATTTCGTGGGATGCTCTGACACGTAAAGAGGGTCTTTCCCTAGCCGCGTTCCTCTGTTCTTAATCAAGGATGAAGACGGTTAGACCGTCTACTATATCGGACCATTAGGTCCAGCACTTAAGTTGAACAAACAGGTTCATTAAAATGAACCGTGACTTTCTTATAGAAGGCGCTGGATAATGAGATTTCTAATTTTAAAGCTATTATCCCATATACAATGTCTCCCCAATTTTTCATAAAACACTGATTTCTAGGTTATAAATTTTTGTGAAATTTCACTTCGTTGTTAATAGCCACCCTTCCTAAATTCTTGCACCATAATTAACTTCATGCTGCCTTGACTTCGATAAAAACAACGGTTCAATTAAACTGAGATTTAATTTAATTTAAAATGCTATCTTAATTATAATTTCATTACTCTCACAATTTACAAAATATTTAATCAATATATGTGATATGATCTACCATTTTAATTGCAAAAATACATAAAATAATAATATATTACTAAATTTCAGTTTCATTAATTATTTAATTTATCATTATTTAAGATTAATAAAATAATTACAACTTAATTCCAAATCTTGTTTGTTTCATAAAGCAAGCAATACAAATATAAATTGAATGTTTAAATAGTCCATTTCACTTACAGAAATGTGAGGAATACTAATATGAGATCAAACATAGATTTTAAACCCTAGATCTCATAATGACATTTTTTAACCCCAATTAGGACCCCTCCAAACCCTAAAAAATTAATATCATCCAAATTCAACATAGTTAGAGTCATTTTACTCCTTAGGGTAAAAGGATCACATTGACATGTATGATTTATCATTTGGACAACATTTGAACATTTTAGGTATTTAGCTCTTTAGTTTAAGATAAAATATTAATTTCTTAATTATTTTCATAAATGCTTGTTTTAGGATGTGTGAACCTTAGGATAGCAAATTATTTCATTTTATTATCTCACATATAGTTTTAAATTGTATGTTTAAATCTTGTTTTCTATTGATGTGATAATTGGAATTATTTAATGCTTATTTAAATTGAAATTCTTTCATTGTAGAATTACTTAGGAATGAATTAAATTGAAAACAATGCATACATCTTTTCAAATTGATTATTCAAATCTTTGTTGCTAGTTATTATATTAATGCAAATTATAAATTGGAAATATTAGAACTTCTAAAATTGATCATTTTCATATGTAGAATAATCACATGAATGTATTGTCATAATTCATGTATCTAAAATGTAAGGCTACATGTAAATTATTATGTTGTGATTTAATTTGAACTAATATCATGTGCTTAAATAAAGTTAATGATCATTCTTTAAATAAATTATTCTTTCATTTCATCTCTTAGAAAATTGATAAACCATAAGATTATCGTATGTCTTATTTCAATTGCAGAATGTTGAACTCATGATTTTATAATGTAGTTTTAATTATTTATGTCATGTTAGACTTAATATGAAATAAGTGTTCTAATTATTGAATTGGCTAAATGTTAGTTCCTTAATATTCCTATTTTCATTTAATCTTCTAAATAGTAAAAGACATGCATGTTAATGTCCTATGTGTTTCTTTTGAGCAAATACAATTGAGTTCATGCCAAAATTATTAGAATTGGAATTATATTCTAATGTTCTACATGTTTTACTTCTCCTTTAGTTGTATGTTAGATTTAACTAAGAATCTCTTAATTTCTTTTGTATTCTAATTAGCTTAACACTTTCAATTGCTAAGTTAAGGTTCTTTAAAAAAACTCATGATTAGACTAGTGCCCAATCATTCACTTAGATGATTAGCACATATCTCCATAGTCTTTAGCCTTCCAAATTAGTTCTCAATTGATTAAACTAGAGAACAATAGCTCCCTTTCATACTTTAATAAGCTAATTGATTTCCATTAGTCTATAACTGTAAATGAATTAGTACTTATAAGAAATAATCTATTTCTTTCCTTACACTTTAAATGCTCAACATCAATTAATCTTAGATAAATTTATGATTAAATTAATTTGATACTTTTTAGTTTGTAAGCTAACTAGATGAAGCTAATAGAATTCCTTTTAGCTTTTATTTCCCTTAGATTAGCAAACTGTAAATCATACTCTTCCTTAAACTTTAATCATTAATTTATTTGATTTGATTAGTTTAGGACTAGTATAGGATGAATTCCAATCACTTGAAAATACTATTTTCCTAACTTCTCTTTCTTCTACTATTATTTATAATTGACTTAAAGATCAATATCTATAAGTTAATTAAGAGATCAATTAGCTCCAATCATTAAGTAGATCATTAAAATTTAGATAACAAAGGGATATCACATAGTTTACAATTATTTAAATTTTTTCAATGCTTGCTTAGCTTTGAGCCTTTTCTTTGAACATTCATACAAGATTATTGTGCATAAATAAAAGTTTCATAAAATTTTAAAGGGAATGCCTTATGGCAATTTGAATAAGAAAGATTGTGCTTATAATATGACTTCACATTTTAGAGAGGGTAAATGTGAATGTTCGACCCCTTACTGTAGCTAGTTAGGCAGACGAGCTTAACTCCTTGTCCCATTCTTTTGAACACTGTGCTAGATGAGATAACTTCTAAAAATAACCTCAACTAATTATATAAGAATTCTTTTACAATTTTATTAATTGTAAGATCTCTTCATAACTGTTTAATTATGATTACTTTTCAAAGCTGAGGCTATGCTTGACTTAGATCAAGAGTCTAAGATACTTCATTACTTTCTATGCTTTACACTCTTTATTTCTAGTATTGTATTTTGCTTACTTATAGTTCATTTAGAATACAATGCATGTTGCTTAATTTTATTAAATGCTTCATTGTATTTTATTTGCTTATTATCATAAATTTCATTGAACATGTATTACTTTCATTTCATTTACTTTAAATACACATAGTAGTTTCTAGTCTTTTAGGATGTTTTTCCCTTACCATTTTTGGATGCAGGCTAGAACTCATACACAAGTGAGTATACTTACTCAGCTTATTTTATACAATCTTCTTTACAATTATGTTCACTTCCTTTTTCCATACTTGATAGCTTTTATAACTCTGCTGTTTAGTTTAAATTGTAAATTATGCCAGTGATATCATATTAACTTAAATTGTAGACAATCTTAAAATATACTTAGACTATTTAGTTTAACTACACTTTTTCTTTTATTTGGCTTTGCCCTATTATATTTAAATACCAAAATATGATAGATCAAGAGCTTTTTGATTCAGGTAATGCAGGTCCTAGTACTTGAAGAGTTTCTAAAATAAAAAGCTTCTACTTATTATTTAAATTTTCTTACACTTTTAGTTTAAGTAAGAGAATGATTGTATTTTCTCTTACTTTCTTTTTTTAATGGTTTTGTAATAATTAAAATATAAACTACTTGAGTTATTTTTGCCTATCTTTGCATATCTGTATTGTGATTACTTATTTTATAATTTTTTGGGTTGAATGAGTGGATTATATTAATTGCTTGTATTGTTTATACTTGCAATTTTTTCATGTATCTTCTATTACTATTCTTTGCAAATTTACTTTAACTTAACATTTGCTCACAAAAAGACTTGGCCACTTAGCATCTATATTTAATTAGTTTTCTTCTAATTGAGTATTTGGTGCTAAGGTGATATCCCAATGTTGGATTGATCTCCTATCCAATATTAGGGTCATTACAATCACAGTTCTGGATATAGCATTCATCATGGAAGTGTTAAGATGTATCAAGACCTAAAACAGGCATTTTAGTGGCCAGGTATGCAAAAGAGTATAGTAGAATTTGTAGCAAAATGCCACGAATGTAACTTATTTAAAGTAGAACATCAGAGACCTGGAGGTCTGCTACACACATTTAATATTTCCAAATGAAATTGGTTCGACTTCTCGATGGATTTTGTAATGGGATTGCCGCACACAATATCAGGTGCCGATGCAATCTGGGTCATTGTTGATCGTCTAACCAAATAGGTGCACTTTATTTCTATCTATAAGACTGACTCGGTAGAGAATCTTACTAAACTTTATATAAGGGAAATTGTTATGTTGCACGATATTCCAAAAACAATCGTATCGAACAGAGATAGCCGATTCACATCCAAGTTTTGGCAGGCACTGCATAAGGATCTGGGAACCACCCTTGCAATGAGCATGGGATTTCATCATCTTAGACTGATGGATAAACTAAAAGAGTGAATCAGATTCTTGAATATTTTCTTCGACTCTATATCTTAGATTTCAATGGAAGGTGGGAAGAGCATCCGCCTTTGGTTGAATTTGCTTATGTGGCGACCCGTGCCCCGATAAGGTAAGTTGGGGTGGTCAGTCACTTGGAAAATCCCTCACTTATCATTTAATTAGGCTATAATCCCCAATCTACTAATAAGGGAAGGATGTGCGCTATATAAGAGCTGAATTATTCATTAAATAGCTTACATGATTATCAGAGTGCGGAAGAAAGAAAATAGTAAGTTTTACATCCATTGAATCCATAATGTAGAAATAGAAAACATACAATTTAGAATAAATTATGAAGGACAATATAATGAGTACATGTATTATCACAACATTTAAAATAAGGTCTAAGCAAAAATAAAGGCAGTCACCCTCACTTAAATAAAATAAGCAACCTAAACTAAGTTTCCTCAATTCCAAGGTGCTTCTCCTCCTAGAACTATTCCTCCATGGGTGATAATTCCTCAAAATGCAATGAAACTGACATTGTCAGTTTCATAATGCTAGGGCTTTAGCCAAAAAGAGAAAAATACTGATTAGACATATTATTTAAGTACATTTTAGGCTATGAATTTACATATATTAAATGATATCACAAACATACTAAGCATTTTAGGAGCAATAAATCAACAAAAAAAATGGTAAAGCTATAATCATTCAATTATAACAGGCTGTAGAAAAGTTAAGCAATGAATATGTAAAAGAAGCTACTAAGTACAAGAAACATCTAAGTAAATATGATCAATTCTACACAAGCTTATTTTTTTTAATAAAATAAAATATAATAGAGCAAAAATAAATCTAGCATCCTAACATGCTTATATAATGAACCAAAACTAAAATACTGAAAATACTAAAAATATTGAAAATATTGAAAGTGTTGTATAAATACTAAAACTAAACTAAAATAACTGAAAAACATTCACTATTGAACATGTGCCTACATTAGAACTACCATAAAAGCCAAACTGGATAGGATAGCCACTGTATCAAAAACTAAAGTATCTAGGGCACTAATACTTAGACCTTCAGATATACAAATCTCAACTAAATCATCTCTAGTATTGTTACATATTAATTAGTTACTTAATCTACTCAATTCTTTTTCCAATGCACTTATATTAGTGTTAAGATAATCCACCTTAAGTTTTGTGCGATTTAGGGATCATTTGACACTTTCCAATATTTCCAAATTTTCCTGACATTTCTAAGAATGCCTATTTTAATTAGACCTCATAATAAAAATTAGAGTCTGTCATTGAACTCATCACCCCCAAATTAGCTAGGGGTGGTATTTTGAAAGTGTTTGAAAGTCATCAAATTTTCTCCGTTTATTTTAATAATATTTAAATGCCCATAAATTATGATAATTAAACTGACCTCCGATCAAAAATCTGATTTCATTTTTGATTTTCTCACCACTCAATTTTGTAAGGGTAAAAATTTGGGATTTTTGGAGTCCATTTGAGTATTTAAATTTGAGTATCAAATTAAGATAATTAAATAATTAAATATTGATTTTTAAATTAAACTAATCCATATAATTATCTGACTATCCAATGGCTAATTTTAGAAAGGCAAGAATTTGCTGAACTCTGCTTAACGCCAAACAACATTTTCGGCCATTAATAATTTTCTTATCACTCTCAAGCTCAATCTGGCATATGTGATCAAATATGATCCAATGGTCTAATCCTTTCTGGCAGATCTCAATTGACGAGATTCCACTCACCGTCTAATGTGATACGTGCACGATCGAGCAAATCTAATTGCTATAATTCAATAACTGTATGTTCTTGTGTCTGCTCCAGATTGTGCACCTGCACAAACAGTGGCCATGCCACGATCACTGAGGAGCTCTCAGCTAGCCATTCCTTCCTATACTTTGCTGATAGTAATCTCATTTAGACATTTTTTTCTTCCTAGAATTGTTTCATCTCTACCACTCTGGGAGCTCAAGGAGTCGCTACTTCTCCCCTAGCCTGCATCGACGATCCGAGCAACTCGTTCAAAACCCTAGCACTAATTTGTGCGACTCCTTATATGCGTTCCTTTAACAATTATTTAATGAGTAGTTTAGAATATTTGCAATGAACAAATCATCTGTTAAGAGCCGATTGAGCTCCATACTTTTTGTGAAAGAAATTAATTTCTGCTCTCTATCCCTTTGTTCTTAACTCTGTAATTATAAGCTTATTGGAGTTAGACCATACATGTTAATTCGTAATATTAAGGCTTGCAAGATTCTTGCTTCTTCATTTTAGAATTCATCCTCTGTGTTTTCTTGCGAACCCTAGATTTTAGGACTCCTTCCGTCGACCCTGTAAGCGAGTGAATGAGAAATGAAACTAGTAATGGGCCTATAACTTAGGCCCACTTTCAGACCATAGTTTTACACACGCGAGTAGCATGTTTTGGATTGATGGGCCGTAAGGATGAAGAGAGTTCCTGCAAATTTTTTTAGTTATCTTTATATAAATTTACTTTGATTTTTTTATTTATTTATCATTAGTATTCAATTAATGATTTTATTAACAGAACTTGATTCCTACAAGTGTTATGTATCACTATAATTATTAAATTTCATAGGGTAGTAATTTAATATTAGAATTGAATTTTGATTGATGAGTTGAGTGATCAGTATTTCAAATGATTTTAATTGATTAATCAAATTGTTTCTTAACATAATTTAATTGCATGAATTAATCTTCATCCTTAGTAGAATTGTTCTAGGATTGATTTGAAAAGTATGAATTGCTTATGATCTTTAGAGTCAGATTAATTCCAATTATTGTTGATATTATTTACACTCATGTATTTGCAATGTTATGAAACTATTAGGATTAGTTCCTAGCATTTAGAGTGAATCTTATCGCACTTTCACATTTGTTCTTGCACTCCCTTAAGTTCACAAATGACTGACTTGAGAACTCTTTAATTTTTAATTATGGTGTAGCTAACCTATCCCATGCTGATTGTATGCTAATAGTATGCCTAGTACATAAAGAGAACTTAATAGAACTAGTGCACTTTAAATTGAATGAGACTTAAAGATAATCTCATAACTCTAGATCTTATCTTAAGTCCTCTAACAAATTGACAATTACTTTGCAAATAGTATACTTAATTTCACTTAGTGATCCATATAATGCTAGTGCCCAACTATTAATTGAAACCTTAGTATACACTTCTTTTAGCATAGTGATCCATTAGAATTACTCTTTCTTACTACTTTTCTAAACTTTAATTGCTAATTAAATTGATTTGATTAGCTTAAGACTAGTATAGAATATATTCCATTTGCATGAATAGACTATAAATTATTTTCTCATTTCATAAACTAAATCAATCAATTATTTTCCAAAACTTCTTCACTTCTACTATTACTTACAATTGACTTAAATATCAATATCTATAAATCAATTGAAAGCTTAAATAGATCCAATCATTAAGTAGATCATTAAAATTAAATAACTTTGGATATCACATAGCTTACAATTATTTGAATTTTCTTGAATGCTTGCTTAGCTTTGAGCCTATTCCTTTGAACTTACATACAAGATTAGTGCATAAATAAGGCTTTCATAAAACTATAGTGGTTTTATTTTGGTGGATAGCCAAGTGTAGTCTAAATAGGAGATATAAGGAGACCTTACATTCTCATTGGGTGAATGTGAGTATTTGTTTTCTATGAGACCCTACTTTCCTTTACTAGTTAGGCAGACATGCTTAAGTCCTTACTTCATTCTGTACGTGGCCGCAGAATGAGTATTTTCATAAATAACTTCAACTAATAAAATATGAGTTCTTTTACAGCCTTATTGATTGTAAAATCTCATCATAGCTTTCTAGCTATGTTACTTTCTATAGTTCTAGGCTATGTATTCTTATTCCATGAGACTAAGACCTTCTCTTACAACTATGCTTTGCACTTTCTATTATTGGTATTGTACTTTATTAAGTACATTTCATTATAGAATGCAGTGTGTGTTGCTTTAATTTTATTTAAATGCTTCACTACTTATCTTTACTTTACTTAGCATAATTTCCATTGGACATATACATGTTTCATTTCTTTTACTTTTAAATGCACATTAGTAATTTCTAGTCTTATTTTGTATGCTTTCCCTTACTTTTTTGCTTGCATGCTAGAATGATTATACTTGTGAGTTCTCTTACTCATATTCATTTCTTATTGTTCTTCTTTACAATTACATTTACTTTCTTTCCTTATTTGAATGCTCTTAAATGCTCCACTGCAGTTTTCAAATTGTAAATTAGCTTGTGATGTGGAATTAAACTTCAATGAATAACTTGTCAATTTAAAATGTGGTTAGATAGTTTAGTCTAACTACAAATTTTCTTTTCTTGGCTTTTTTTCTATCATATTTTTATACCAAAATTTGATAGATCAGGAGCATTATAATACAAGTGGAGCTGGACCTAGCACTTGAAGATCTTATAAAATCTACTTCCACATTTTTCCTACATTTCATACTTGTGAGAGAGTGATCTTTATTTTAATTTTCTTTTATTTCAAAGCATGTAATAATTAATTAAATATTTTGTGATATTTTTACCTATTCTTTGCTGAGTTTACCTTCTTATATAAGCTTGGATTGAATGAGTGGATTATCTTACATATTCAACTTGCACTTTTTCCATATTTTTCATATTGCTTTCATTGTGATTTTCTTAACTTAATTGTAACAACCCAAGGTTATTACCCAGCTTAAATTAAGCCTAATCATATCTTAATTATCATTCTGTTTATTTCATTTAGCTATTGGAATCAATTCTTAAAAATTTGGCGCAATTCGAAGTTAAATCCAAAAATTGGGATTATTTTAATATGTAATTAATTAGAAAATTGAGGTATGTATTTTAACCTCGAAATCAAAATCCAATTTCGCCGTTGCGATCGTCACCCCCAAATTAGCTAGGGGTGATGTTTTGGACGCATTTGGAAGTCGTCAAATTTTCGCGAATATTTTAATGAAATTAAATGCGTCGAAAAATAAGATAATTAAATAGTCATCAGAATCGAATTTCAACTTCGTCGTTGAATTCCTCACCCCCAAATTAGCTACGGGTGAATTTTTTGGAATTTTTGGAACACAATTCAAAAATCTGAATTTTAAATAATTATGGAAAATAAATAAGTAAATAAGCAAACCTTGAGGCCCTAACTTAAAATTTCCCCATTTATTTCAAAAATTCTATTTTGGCTGGCCATCCCCATGCAATTCGGCTGGCCATCCCCTCCTTCTCTCTTAAGCCAAGCCCCATTAATGTCCATCCATGATGGCCCCTACTCCTAGCCTCCCTAGCTAATGATGAAGCCCTACCTTTCCTTTCTCTTTTAAAAGGGAGAGCTCAGCCTCCTCTTGAGATTGCTAAAACTTTCTCCACTCTTTCCTCTTCCTCCATTACTACACCCTAAGAAGAAGAAGAAGAAGAAGAAGAAGAAGAAGGAGAAGAAAACAAAGCTTCCTTCTTCCCCTCTTTCCAAGGAATTAAGGTACCCTTTGCTCCTCTCCTTGTCTTTCTCATGTTGATATAATGTTGGAATGCATATTTGAAAGTTCATAAGCATGTATGTAAACCATAACGGCTCTTAGAAGCTGCACAGAAAACTGCTCTATTTTCGTTCATTCTGCATACCCTTGTATTCATCATCATTTTTAGTATAGCTAGAATGCTCGGTTCGTGCCGATTTTGGAGTCGATGGAAAGGTATCAAAAATACCCTTCCATTGATATATGGTACCGCTCATGAAACTCTTTGGATTGAGAGTAATTAAGCTTGAAAAATGACCCTCACGGGTTTCGCACCTGGCGAAGTCACTGTCTGCCGCTGCAGCGGACATGAAAACTTAGGGAAAATGTATAAAAATGCATATTAAACTAATTAAATAGTAGAATTGTGAAATGGACCACTCCAGCGCGCTGCAGCGGTATTTCATAAAAAGTTAGGAAAATGGCCAATAAATTAATTGAATAGTAGATTTGCGAAATGGACCGCTACAGCGCACGGTCGCGCATTGCAGCGGTCTGCAAGGGTAGTTTCATGGAAATTATAAAATCATTTAAATGAAAGTAATTGAACAGTGATTTTGCAAATCAAACCGCTACAGTGCATTACAGCGCGTTGCAGTGGATTGCAGTGGCCTGTAGCGAGCCGCAGCGCAATGGAGCTACCGCGCGCTGCCGCGCGGAAAGCACTACAGCGCGCTCCATCGCTGAAAGCGGTACAGGGCACTCCAGCGCTGTGCAGCGCGCTGCAGCGCCTGAATTTTGCAAATTTTTCAGAAATTTCAGAAACTACCCAAATTTTGTAAATCTGCCAAGTCTTGGCTGAAATGGCCAAAACTCAACTATTTTGATATTTTAAAACCCCTTGGACCCTAGTGGGGCTAAGTTATACTAAATTGAACATTGCATGAAATTATATGTTGAAATCAAATTTGAAACTTTGTCATTCCTAATATGCTCAATAATCTACTATGTACTTTAAATGCATGTCATGCAAATGCTAAGTAATAGAATCCTTAAAAGTATGTATCAAATGGGTAAACCTTAACAACCTAAAGGGTATGAAACTTAGATCTTTTAGACTTATGATTAAGTGCTAATCCTTTTGTTTGTTTTAGGATTTGATTAGCATTAATCACCTTTGTATTTTATGTCATCTTTCCATTTATATGCCTTTATAATATTAGGATGTATGTTAAAAAACTTTAACATTTAAATGGGACATCTTGATATGTAAACTAAACTTGAACATAAGAATCTTGATAACTTGATTAAGTAGATAATACTTAATCCAAACCTAAAGTTTGACATCAATAATACACTAATAATACATTGATTTGTCATTGACCTTTAAATTAAACATTGGTCTTAATGATAGAATGGTTAGGGGTTAAACCCTAGCTTGTCTTGATTAAGATCTAAACCTTAATCACTTAATTAATTAACTTGATTGTAAGATAATTTAATTGACATTATTCCAATAATGCCTATGATTTGATATTGATCTTAAATCATCAAATTAGAAATGCTAAGGATAATATTGAATTTGTGTAATTGAACCATCTGAATCCAAACTTTAGATCTTTGATTTTCTCTTATATAAGACAATTAGCATAAGATGGAAATAAGATTATAATGATTTATATAATGATCTAACTCTAATAAGATCTTTGATTTTATCCCATGATTGTAGAATAGGAAAGGATCAAATGAATTTTAATCATCTGATCTGATCACTTAACTTAAGTATAACAAGTAAACCTTAAGAAGTAGAATAGTGAGATCTTAAGGGTTTGGCTATAGGATTCGTCATTGAAATAACTAAAGACCTTAACTAATGAAACATTGAGGTAGGAAGGACATTTGTAACTTATTGAGGTAGAAACCTAGTTGATCCTTCAAAACTTTAGAAGTTGAACTTGATACCTTGTGGTTGAAATTACCTAAAGTACTTAGAATGTGACTCATTCCTTGTGGTAGCAACCTATGTTGAGTGATCGTTTGATCACATCCTTGGAGTCTTTTGTAGGATACACCTACTTAGAGTAAGGATTAATAGATTTGATAAATCCTTGTTAATTAAATAGAACCTTCTGAACTCAAATTGTCAGTTGGGTATAGTAGGGTATACCCATATTACTAGATTAATTCAGTAATATTAAGGATTGGTTGATTCACTCCAATGTGGACTTATGACTAGGTGCTATCCTGTGGGATTAGCCGAATTCAGTCCCATTAAAGTAAATCTTCCAAGACTAAGAGTGTTATAATTAGTGAACAGAATCCTTAGTTTGAGATATAAACTGTGACCGAGTTCTGCCTCCTATCGTAGTGCACTTTGATAAGTGCAGTTTAAGCAAACAAAGTATTTGAAGTCACTTTATCTAGACCACTAAGTATGTTTGTAATTAGGGCATTTAATAGCTTAGCTTGAGATATAAACTATGACCTGGTTCTGCCTCCTATTGTAATGCGCTTCGATAAGTGCAGTTTAAACAAGCTAAGGGTTAAATCTACCTTTATTGCAAACATGCTAAATATGTGTATACAATCATCCCAACTAATGATTTTCAAGTAAACTCTCAACTTTAACCAATTATTATAGTTAGAATCTTAGGAGTCAGAATCCTTTTAGCAGGATTCTGCACAATAGTGACTTTGGATTCATTATTAGATTTTAAAGCATTTTCTAGATTTATCTCATGTAGTTTAGAAACATGAGCATAAGCATAAGCATGATGTGTGAATATCAAAATGATGTATGAGAATCAGAATTATGTATAATATCAGTGATGATCTATGAGTTACGGAATGTTGCATACATTGACGGGGGAATTTTTGGATGCATCAGTGTCATCAATAAATAGTATTCCCAACAGGGTGTATGTAGACATTGGACCGTACTGCTCATAACAGTTCAGTGATATTTTGGTAGCATATCAGTAGCATACCGTATTGAGGCATATTTAGATGCACAGTTTCAGTGACATACATCATAGTTTACAGATGATTACTCAGTTTTAGATTCAGTATTGTTTTTGGTTTACTTTTAGTATTCAGTTATAGTTCAGTTTTACTTTATTTTACTTCAGTTTTGCACAGTTTTATACAGTTTTATATTTTCAAATATGTTACAGTTTTCCTGTAATTTTATACATGTTATGTAAATATTAAGTAAATAATTAGAACTGTTTAGAATAGTTTCGATGTGTTAGACTTATTATCTAACATAAGGTACTTTTAGGATCCGGCAATTTGCTAGATCCTGAGCATTATATTGAGCCAGGTCAGGAGGACATCCAGGAGATCCAGGAGGAGCCCATGGAGCTTTAGTGGACTCTTCTTCAGCTTTATTTTCTGCTCAGTTACTTTCAATTCAGTATTTAGTTCTATGTTTGTTATTCAGTAAATGTTTGTAATAATTCTGGATGTATTTTCCCTTCTTTTCTGAGATGAATGTTTCATACTATTTCTATGATGAATGTATTTGGATGTTTGCTTTAAGCATCCGCACTCTGTATTATACTACTTATACTTAGTATTGTGATGTGATCAACTTACTTATACATATATATTAGATTCTTATGGTATTCTAAATCTAATGTATGTATTTGTCTAATACTTAGGATAAGGATACTACTCTTATCTTAAGTATTAGCTCTCAACCATTCTTGAGGTTGAGTCAGCAGCTATTCAGGGAGACGGACCTTTCCTCCTCGAGTAGCGCACCGTTCGACCGCCAAATTACTCTTTGCGCACGGTGACGGGACTGAGCGTTACATTAATACCCTCACAAAGATACTTAGCCACTTAGTATTTAATGTTGGGTTAGCTTCCTTCTAACCTAGTGTTATGTGCTAAGGTAAAGCTCCAATATTGGATTGAGTTTCTATTAGATATTGGGGTCGTTATACTAATGCATGGGTACTGAACTACACTGTAAAACTAAACTATAGAGGTAGTTTAATTATGACACATTCCACTAACTATTATCTTTCTAAGTTATCTAACTATATCTGATACATCTAATCATCTAATATTTATGACATACAAATTCAAATATAACATAGAATATTCATCAAATATCCTATGTTCACCTGATATGCCATAATGTAAAAGCTCAAAACAAAGAAGCAAAGCTTACAAAATAAGGTATAAGCAACTGCATAAAAATCTGTGATATTATTTATTATATAATTTAATTTGTTCTATCTATTTTAAGATTGTACAAGCTCTGGATCTCCAATATCCTACAACCCAGTATAAACTCATAATTACGGTCCTACATGGTTAGAATTGATCATAACTAATCAAGTTCTAATATAGTATAATTAGAATCACTTGTATAAGTAGAATAATAAATAAAATGCCCTAAATTAATTTGCTTACTAGCCTCAATCTAATCTTGATTAATACAAATCAAGATTGAAGGATTTGTAATTAAAATTTTAATATTGGGGTTTAACCTCTTAATCCAATAGGATCTAAATACTAAGGGTAAAGGATTAATCCCAAGTCTTATGAATTGTAGTTAGGGCTATCTTATTAAGCAAAGTTAAGTTTAATAAGATGAATCTCTAAGCTTAGACAAAGGCTTAAATATAAAATAATCAAAATAAAGGATGAAATTTATAAGCTAAAAAACTAAGGTTTCATTATTTGAGTAACCCATTTACCCAATAAATGAACTCTAACCAAAATCTATATCTAAATCCTAAGGAAAGCTCTTAAGGTTTTAAAAAAGAATCATAACCCAAGAACAATTATGGATTTCATTAGAAACCTAGCTAAATGAGCTTAAATAAGTTAGTAATGATTCTAAATCACTTATATTACTGATTTTACTAATTAATTCAAGTTTTTAAAGCTTAAGAATTCTTAAAGCTAATTTTGGGCAAAATAACCATTTTGCCCTTACTTAGGGGTTTAAAATGTAACTTTTTGATTTAGGGTTCCAAACTAAAATTTATTACTGCCAAATGGTTACTTACTATTTATTATGAAGATAGATAGTAAGTACACCTAAATTGGACAAGGATTAAGACTTATGAGCTCAAATTAAGGTTTTAGGTTATTAGGGATAGTTTAGTAATTTTACTTAGGGAAATATAATAACTCAGTTATACTTATGTTGTTTATTGTCTAATAATTACATAGAGTCTAAAATCACTAAATTTTGATATTATTTGGCCAAGTTATGGCCAAAACAATATTGGGGTCTGAAAGGGTAATTAATGAGTTATAGGAAAAGTCCAAAAACCTAACTTTTCCAAATGATATTCAAATTTAGCTAACTAAATGGTTATAGATTCCCTATAATACACTGAATACTATGATTGAGAGTGGACCCAATTAAACATCATTTTATTAAGTAGGTGTTAATCAAGTTTTAGGGTGATTAGAGCAAATTAGGAAATCTAATTATCAAAACCTAAATATTCATGTAGTTTACTGATCCTTAGGTTTTCCTAATCAAAATGATATATTGGATGATATAATTTGGAGCTAAAATGGCTAAGTTATGGCTAAATGAAACTTTAGGGTTTAAGGGTGCAATTAAGAAAAGTCCAAAAAGTCATTAGTCAAACTACAGTCCAAACAATAAAACTACTACTTTCCTAACTTTCCTTACATTCTCTTGATTAAAAGGAGATATAACTTGCCTATGTTTGGAGCTAGGGTTACAAAGTAATGAGTGTTTGAAGTTTTGGGTTAATTAGATCACTAATTAAGGAACCTAAATGTCACTAATAGAAATATATATCAAACAGAATAATTGCTACCTCCATAATATTCCTCATAATTTTTTGGTTAAAATGAGATATATATTTGATATATTTTGATTATTGGATTGCAATTTATGGATGTTTAAAGTTCTATTAATTATCTAAATAAATTTAATTAAACCATTTAATTAGGTTTAAATCAACTCTTTGATTAATCAATTTATTTCACAAGTGCGACCCACGGCTAAGACAGAAAGTGATAGGTGGGACCCAGCGCCCTGTTGAGAAGACCGGCTCGTCCCGCACTGCTAACCCGACAGAGCTGACAAAGATGAGCCGTACCCACACAATTGTAACAGTGACAGAAGACACCACGCATTGGTCTGAGAGACCGATAGCGCAGACTGGCAGGCCCCACGAACCCACGTTAGCACATGAAACACAAACCTGAGGCCGAAGGCGAGGGTCGAGTTCAGCCTGACCTGACCCAATATGGGTGCCTTCATCCCGACACGCACCAACACCAATAGCTAGGGCAACCGAAAAAGCAGCCGATTCGGCCCCGCCAGAGACCAACCCATACGAAACTAAGGAGAGCAGGTCTAGAGCTAGCAAACTACGGGCGCATAGAAATCAGAGGTGGCTCGAACCACCTATAAGAACGAACCCTTGGCTCTAGGGTTATAGAACAAGAAGCTTGCTTCTAATTATTGTACATTACTGTGGAGGCTCGGCCTAATTTGCTTGATCAGGTTCGATCGATCTCGATAGAACTCGATCAACAGTTAATCTAAGGCATGAAATAAAGTTTCAAACTGATCAATTGAAAGATGAGGGAGATCAGAGTACTTCAATCCATGGTTCATGGTGATTAGGGTTTAATCAGGATGTAGTCGAGCTTCGGAGGCTTCGAAAATTCGCCAAAATGCGCAAACAATCTCACGCTAATGCTTGGGAGGCTTAATAGACCTCAGCGAATCCTCCAACGACCAACCTCATGCGGCAATTGGCTGGCGTGCTGCAGAAATTGGCGGCGTGCTGCGGCGACGCGGCACACACCACGTGCGCAGAGGGGATGGGGACGGTGGGTTCGGAGCAGTTCGAACGGTCCGACCAAACGGCTCAAACCTCCCATTCAATTAGATGAGGGTCTGACGGGGAATGCAGGGAAGGTAATGGCGCAAGTGACTGAGCCGTTAGAAGTAAAAAATATAATTTAATAATTATTTAATTATTATTAGCAAATTTCTTACTTAAAATTAAATAATTAAATGGCTTCTAAAAATTTTCAATAATTCACCCCTAGCTAAGTGAGGGGTGAGGAACGCAACGGTGAATATCGATTTAGATTTCGATGAACATTTAATTTTTTTTTAAATACATTAAAATATTCGATAAAAATTCAACGACATCGAGTTGCCTCCAAAACATTACTACTAGCTAATTTGGAGGTGATGTGCAAAATGATGAAGTTCAATTTTCAATTTGAGGTCAATTTAAATAGGTCAATATCAAGGGTTCTTGAAATTCCCAGAATCAGGGATTGATCCATTTGACCCCTAATTTGAATCAAAACTTCAGGGCATGGTCCTAATGATTATTTAAGAGTGATAGTGCTAAGGTCAGGACTTGGTTTAGTCTTAATTAACTAGGATAACAATCTTGAGTTACTATAGCTTATAAGAACAATTTTTAGTCTAGCATAAAGATGGCTCCATATGAGGCACTGCATAGGAGAAAATTTTGCACTCCATTGTCTTGGTCTAAAACAGGAGATGTCTAGTTGTATGGGTTTGAATAAGTCAATGAAACCAGTAAGAAAGTCAGACTCATTCAGTAAAGGATTCTGACTACTCAAAACCAAAATAGTTAGTATCATAACTCTCATCATCATCCTCTCGAGTTCCAAGAAGGTGATCTTGTCTTTCTGTAAGTAAGCTCGATAAAAGGTATCTACCATTTTGGCGTAGCTAGAAAGCTTAGTCCAAGATATGTTGAACCTTTCAAAATTTTATCCAAGATTGTATTGTCTATGTACAAGCTAGAATTGCCTGGTGACTTCTCTATTGTGCACAACGTGTTCCATATTTCATGACTTAAAAAGGGCTTAAGAGAACCTCATCATCTTATTTCCATTCCTCTTGTAAATATCCAGCCAAATCTGTCTTTCATCAAATAACCTATCATAATTCTGGTTAGAGATCAAAAGCAGCTTAGAAGTCAATCTATTCCTATGGTTAAAGATCAGTGGTGAAATCGCAGTGCTGAAGAAGCCACTTGAAAGAAATAATTCGATATTCAAGCAAGATACCCGAACACTTCTTTTATTTCCAAGTCATCATTATTTCTGCATTCTTATTCCTACTTAAGTAATGTCGAGGATGACATTGTTCATAAGTGGGAGTTTGTACCAATCCAATGTTATTACTTTGATCAATTGAGACAAAATGAAGTTCTAATCTTTATTCCAATAGTCTTAATTAGTCATTAAGATCAAACCCTGAAGTTTTGGTCCAAATCAAAAATCAATTGGACCAAACTCTAATTCTGGAAAATTTAGATCATCGGGAAAGTGAGTTAATTAAATTAACCTCAGATTAAAAATTCAACTTTTTCATTGTGCTCATCACCCCCAAAATAGCTAGGGGTGATGTTTTGGGAGTTTTTGAAAATTGTCAAATTTTCTTAGAATACCTCAAAAAATTGAATAATTAAATTGACCTCAAAACCAAACCAAAATCCAACTTCATCATTGTGTTTCTCACCCTCAAATTAGCTAGGGGTAAAAATTTAAAATTCTTAAGGGCTCATTTAATAGTTTAATTTTATTTAACACATCAAATAAATTAATCTTTAATTAAAGTTGTGGGGTTCACTTTACCTTATCGGGTCGGACCCGCCCGCTTTCCACAAGTAGGGTCGGGCTTGTATCGCCAATCGGGCACTGAGCCCATTGATTAGGATCATCCCGATTAGACATTTCCTGCATTGTCCCTACCATCAAGCCCCACACGCAATGCTCATGTCCTTCGAGCTAGCAGCGATGCTCCCTCCCCAGCCATGAGTGGCAGTCGCCACTCTATGAGCTCTCATCGCCCCAATTAAGCCTCAATGGGGTCGGAAGCTTCGAGGATATAGCCTGGAAACTCTCTAGAGCTGTGAATCACTTCGTGCCATTGTCCTAATCCATCAAAGACTTGTGATCGTTGATCAAGGTACCTCTGTTTCTCCTTATTCCTTTGCGCGTTAAATATGGTTTCATTTCGCATGCTTATTGCATATCCTAGATGATTGAATGATCAAGTTTGATTGAGCTTGATCGAGCTTGATCAGGCAAATTTCACAAAACATCCACAGTAGTCCATAATAACCTCAGTTGCTTCACCACCTCTATCTAATTAGGATTTAAAGTTTGAGGTAGCTGAAGCTATAGGTCACCTTTATATTGTTTCATCCACCTTTTGAAAGGTCTCTCTATAAAAACCCTAGGTTGTTACTTAGCCTAATCTTAGCTTGATCACATCTGAATTATCATTCCTTTAAGTTCATCTACTTATTAGAACCAAACCTTGAATTTTTGAGTGATTTACAGCTCAATCGAATATTTGGAATATTTAATAATATTTAATTAATTAGAAAATTGAGATATTTAATTTGACCTCAAAATCAAAATCCGACTTCGCCATTACTCTCATCACCCCCAAATTAGCTAGGGGTGATGTCTTGGAAGTATTTGTAAGTCATCAGATTTTCTCGAATATTTTAATATATTTAAATACCCCAAATAATAGGAAAACTAAATACTCGTTGAAATCAAAATCCGACGTCGCTATTTAATTCCTCACCATTGAATTAGCTAGGGGTGAAATTTTGGGATTTTTCGAAGCACATTTATAAATCTGATTATTTTTAAAGCATTAATTAACTAAATTAAAAATTATCAAAAATTCATCTTTCCCTCTTCTTTTCCTTTTGCTGGTCCCCACTCTGCACCATCTTCCCTTCCCAACACCTTCCTCCCCATACCCTACAAACAAGGGGCATCTACCCCTCCCCTTCCCCTCCATGTTGATGGGATGGCTCACTGATGAGCCATTCCCCCATCTCCTCCATAAAGGCTATCCCCAACCCTCTTCCTTTTGTATTTGCTCAGCTGAAGTTCCTTCCACTCTTCCCCTCTTCCCTTTATTGTTGAACTTGCTGTTGGAAGAAACCTTAGCCTTCTTCCTACTCTTGTTAGCAATTGAAGTAGAAGAAGAAGAAGCTTCTCCCCTCTAGCTCTCGAGCTCCTAAGTTCCTACAGAATTCAGAGTTCTCTTCCTCCATTCATTTCTAAGCCAAGGTATCTCTTTGGTACCTCTTCTCTTAATCAAATAGTTGCTATATTTACCTTACATGTCTATTTCATGTAAATAAGAACCTGTGTTTGAGATGTAGAGATCATTAGAGCTCAAAAAGATAGTAAGTTTTAGGGAAGAAAATCTATTCTGCAAATATGATTTTTGTATACCCAAACCTATAGCCTCATTATTTGCATTGTTAAAATGATTGTTTCATGTCAATTTTGGTATCAATGGAAAGGCCTTGGAAAGACATTTATATAGGCATATGGCATTGCACTTGAGGTCTCCTAAATAAAGAGTATTTGGGTGCCAAAGGAGACACATTTTGATTTTCACACAAGCAAAATCACTATAGAGCACCACAGCCCATCGTAGCGCCTGGCTCTCAGCCAGGGACAGATGCAGCGTTCCATAGTGACCTGCATCTCGAATTAAGTCTACCACAGTGCGCCGTAGCACCCAATTCTCGGGAAATCTTGCACCGCAATGCCTGAAAGTGCTGTAGCGCACCACCATGCCAAAATCCACCGTAGTGCTCCATAGCACGCTGTAGTGTTCCATAACACACCGTAGCACCTGGCTCTTAGCTTGGAGGTGCCACAGTGCGCTGTAGTGCCTAGAATTGTCCAAAATTGCCCAGAACTGTCCGGAATGGCCTAAACTTCTCATTTTTCGCATTATAATAATTCTAAGACCCTAATGGGGCCAAAATATTCTAAAATCAAACCTAGATTTAGTAAAATAAACTATTATATGAATTTGGAGGTACTTTTGAATATGGAAATCTATCATTTATCCTAAAAACTATGTTCTGAATCTTAAAAATTTTGCTTTTAGACCCAAAAATAGTTTTGGACATAACTTAACCAAATTGACATCAAAATTTAGTGTTCTTAGAGTCTATAGAACCCATAGATAGTGAACAACAATAAACTAACTAAATTTTAAACTTCATTAAGTAAAATTACCAAATTGCCCTTATAAATTAAAAACCTTAATTTGAGCTCATAAGACTTAATACTTGTCCAAATTTGATGTACCTACCCTCGATCTTCATGTTAGACATCAAGGAATCATTTGGCATCAACAAAATCCAAATTAAAGCCCTTAATCAAAAAGTATTATTTTAGACCCTTAAGTAGGGGCAAAACAGTCATTTTGCGCAAAACTTAGGTTAACTGTCCTTAACATTTAAAATATCATTTAAATTATTAAAATAGTAATAAAACTAATTGGTAATCAATTTGGAACCCTTAACCCCATAATTAAGTAATTTGGAAAAATTCCCATCTCAAGTCTTAAAAATACTAAGTAAAATTAATGCCTTTTAACTTAGTCCTAATCACACACCATTTTGAGTAAATTAGGACAGCACATAAAGATAAATTCTAATAATTATCATCAATTCTTAGAACTGCCTAAGTACTTTATTAGAAGCTTCTTAGGATCTACACTCCACCTTAGGATATTTCCCTTAAGATTATGAATAAATATTATGTTAGATTTCATTCGTTGATTAAATGGGTTATTCAATGAATGAAACCTTGGTTTTATTAGTTTCTAAATTTCATACTTTAATTATGATTATTTTATCTTTCAATTTTAGATTAAGACTAGGAGATTCATTCTATTAATCCTTGATTTTTTTTTAATAGGCTTTGCCTTAATCATTAGTTCACAAATTAGATTTAAACCATGGACCTTAAGTATTACCTTTGGATTAAAAGGTTAAATCCTAATACTTAGAGTTTAATTCCTAATCCTTAGTTTTAGTAGATCTTGATCAGATCTTAGCTTATAGCATCTAAATTCATCAAATATGACGTGTTGATTACTTATTAACTTGTAATCAATATTGATTAAATTAAATTGGAACATGATTAATTTTAATTGCTTTTAACTCATAAGGCCATACTTCTAAGTTATACTTGATAGTAGGAATTAGAGATTCTAAACTTATATAACTTATAGTAGTTAGAACATATTAAGTAGATAATAACGGATATCACCTATGTGTAGTAGAGTCTCTTGCTTACTATTGAATTATTATTGCTTTTGCATTCCTTGTACTTTTAGCCTTTTACCTTGAACATGTTATATAAGAACAATGATGCATGAAATAAAAACATAGAATAATTAGGATAACATTTGCATAAGGTTCAATTACTCGTTGATCGTGCGCATTTTATCCTACTGGACAGGGGTAAGGAAAAATAAGGATTACTTAACATTACTCATTGAGGAGTGTTGTATTAAATTGGAACCCGCTTATTTTTGCAAATGTGCTTAACTCCTCAGCTACTTCTGGATATGTCCATAGAAATAAAGTAAATAACTAAAATATTATTGTATTTGTACTTAATGCCTCTCCAATTCAGTTTCTGCTCTATTATTCTAGCTTAGCCTCAGATGACCCTAAGAATATATATTTTTCTGTTCAGCAGGCTAGTTTAACTCTTCTTCTGATATGGCAGTCATTATACACTTATTTATTATTTTATTATTACCTTTTTGCTGCAGTTATCCTTTACTTTACCTGCTTACTTGTATATTTATAGGGATTGAGCACTAAGTCATAATATACGGCTTAGCACTATAGGGGTAGGACTATCACCTAGCAGGTGACAGCATAAGCTCAGGACAATTTAAGGATCGAGGATCCTTGTGGTTCCTATATATAAGTGACATTCATCACTTAAGAGCTTTAGGCAAAATAGCTAAGTCCTTGCAAGACTTACCCAAAATTAAGGAATGCTAGGATTCTATTTCAAGGGATTAGAACCCAAGGAGTTGGTCATCAAAGAACCAAAGTTCTTTGACTACTTACTTCAATGGAGTCTAGGATTTAGAAGCTAGTTAAAGGACTACTTATTAAGTTAAGTCTAATAAGGAAGCCTAGGGAATTTCTATTAATTCTTATCTTAGGAAATAGTGTTGAGATGGACTAATCATATGAATTAGTCCAAAGAGGCATTCACCGCTTACTGAGGGTTTTGCTAAGACAAATAGGGTTAATATCCAGTTATGATACTTAACCTTAAGGTTAAGAATAATTTAGGACATTAAGTCACACATGATGACTTAACATCAAGGATTCAAGAATTTATTAGAAGGTTATTAACACAAGTCATGAACCATGGCTTGGTTAAGACAATGAGCTCACTCATCCATAAGGATAAGTGTTAGGAAACCTATGTTACAACCATAAGTCATAATCTATGACTTAGGTTTAAGATTCTAGGTAAATTGCTAATATTTAAGGCACACATGTGGCTCAGATTAATATAAATTATCCTAATCTGAAGGAGAGCTCATTCCAAGGGAATGAACAATAGTTGCTTGAGTCACATTATAACCTAGGCATTTATTGAGGGTCTGACTTATGCTGCTTGGGAAGGAGAATTCTTTATTCTATAGGAATAAGATCCTTCACCACCTAAATACTACAGTTAAGTGACACTTATCACTTAAGGAAGTTTATGCTAGAGCGAAGGGAATCACCATCCAATTAGGATGGGCAAGGAAGGTGCTAGACTATCTCATTAAGTCACCACAAGTGACTCAATTAGGAAGAGTTCTTAATGGTATCTAAGAATTCTAATTCCCAATAAAAAATTCAAGCGTTCGACAACTTAAAGGGAGGTTAGATTTTCATAGAATAATTATTCTTGACTTAGTAAGGATTCTATAACTAAGGCTAGCTAATACCCTATCATTAGACCAAGTCTAATGAGGTAGGCTACTACACTTGTGGGTTTACAAACATGGGCAAGAATAGTCTAGTCATGTAGTGAACTCACACTTGGAAGGTCTAGGATGGACCAATCATAAGATCAACCCAAGCTAAGACTCCTATTGTTGGTAAGGTAATCCACCTTACTAGAAGGAATAATGCTAAGTTAGAGAGAGTGGTCAAGAACTTGGAAATTAACCTCAAGGACGGAGAAGTCCTATACATCGAATCACAAAATATGATTCGATATCGAAAGGACGAAAGGATTCACAATGAATCAAGATGATGGGTCCCTAGTCCAATTAGGGTGAAGTACTAGAATGCGATTCATAAGGCTATTTATCAAGTCATAAACTACGACTTGATTAATTTTGGTTCTGTGGTGATGACTTTTCATTTCGACATGATATAGAAGGTACTCACTCCAACAACTAAGGTGTTGGAGAACTAATGCTAAGCTAGTATTCTAAGTCACCGTTGTGACTTGTCTCTCACTAATTTGGTTTAACCTAAGGAGTGAGAGGTGATTTACCCAATTGGGTAAGTTACTACTCATTGAAGGAACTATTGTTACGAGTCACAGAAGCATGACTTAGAACCTAAGATTTGATTAGCTAATCTAGTAATAGGAACTTGTCCAATCAACAATATGACATCCTAGTATAGTATTGGTAAAATTAAAGGACTTAAATGATGAAAATAATTAGGTGATTGAATATGTCTACCTAAAACAACAGCATTAATGTTGGCTACACCTAAAGGGGTGCATGATCTTGCAGACCCATCATTGCATTTTTGTCTCTGTGAAGGTCTAGACGACAGGGGTCGAGGTGTATTGGCTGTTTTCTTCCTTCGACCCGGTGTTACAGGCTGAGGGTGCTTGGAATGGTCGATGTAAGCACCGTCGATGGTCTTGTCATGCATGCACTGATAGAAGTGGTGACCCCGTCGGCCACAAGTATAATAACACCTCTTGCCATGGTAACACCTTCCATCAGGGTGGGGCTTTGTACAGCATTACATGGATCATTAGGTGGGGCTACTGATGATGGGAGTGGATTCTGATTGACGAGTGCGATTATTATTCTCTCCATTCCTTCGAATAGCTTGGCCTGAGTGTTGACCAAGACTCTTAATGTCTCTAGCAGTGTAGTGGCCTCAATTGAGGAGTTGTTAGAGACTGCAGAAGAAGGAGATGATCCAGGATTCATGGTTCAATTTGAATTGTATAAGTAATACAGTGTTATAGTCCGAGAAGAATTGAATACGATTAATTTTACTGATTATAAAGTAATTGGTGAAAGAGGTATCGTGGTAGCCAATTATTAACTGAGACAAAAAGTGACTATATGTATTATCATGAGGTTCTCTTTCTTATTGCGTATTATGTTGAGTTTTTACCTCAAGTTGTGGAATTAGTGAAGTAGGAGTCACAGATGCTAGTAGTGACTTGATACAAGGAACGATCCCCCAATCTAGTGCTTTCACCTTAGCCTATTATCTATTAATACTCTAATATTTTAACCAGTTTTAACTTTAGAGAAATATTATTATCCTTAATGATTCTTGGAGTAGATTTTGTTGTCATTATTCTAAGGAGACAATATTTAGAAAGTAGAAGGTAACTACTTAAAAGTGTTTTCATGACCTATTGGTTGATTAAAAGCCTTATAGGATTAGTATAAAAGTTAAGTCCTACCATCTTAAGTTCTCGATCTTGTAAATCTTATGAAGATCTTAATTTGAATTAGTTAGCTATATATTGTCCTTAGGTTTGATCCTACAATATTTATTTAGGTTACTTAATTACTCATTTATCCTAAGTTCGTACTTATTTAAGTTCTAGTACTATGATAGCATTTTCTATTTCCATACTCTTATTATTCTGAGCTCGTGATACTGTGGTATCTTGGATGTGACTCTGATGTTTTTGGACATAGTGACCATTTTGGCAGAAGAATCTTCCCTTAGGTATATAAGAATGCAAATTCTAATCTGACACCTTATGAAATTCTCTGATACAAACTGTGGCGCCCCACCCCTTAACCCACAAGGATTAAGCCAAGGGTGGAGTGTCACTCTGGTTAACCCATCACTTATCATTGGATTAGGATGGAATCCACAATCCACCTAATTAGGGAGGGAATAACACAGAATCAACTAACAGCCATGATCTACTAAATCATACAGAGTGCGAAAGAAAACTAAAGAATGATATCCAAGCATCACAATCTAATAAATATGAAACATAACTCAGAATATAAGCATAAAATAATTCAAACACGTAGTCATAGGTACCTGTATTATTATAACATTTAAAGTTTAAACAAATAAAGAGAAAATATACTCATCCTCACAAGTAAAATAAACAACTAATTATCCTCAGGTCCAAGTTACTGCTCCTCCTCCATGTAAGGCTCCTCCTCAGGTACTATAACTTCAACCTGCTCTAAACCTGATATTGTCAATTTCAGAATGTAGGGCCCCAACAAAAAAAGAAAAATCTTGTGTTAGATAATTATCTAAGTACATTTTAGGCTGATATATTTTTATGTGTTTTATAATATCACCACTTTACATTTTCCAAGCAATAATAAAAATAGGAGCGACTAGCAGTACAATAAGAAATGGAACAGCTATAAATAATATTTATAACTTAAGCAAAAAGGGAGGCTATGGCATGT
This sequence comes from Gastrodia elata, assembly GCA_016760335.1. NCBI lineage: Eukaryota > Viridiplantae > Streptophyta > Magnoliopsida > Asparagales > Orchidaceae > Gastrodia > Gastrodia elata. The sequence continues at coordinate 49,897,414 of CM028674.1, read as the reverse complement.
CTCAAAAGCAAAGTAAACAAGGTAAGGCATATAAATATAAATAACTAAATAGGTGCTGAAAGGAAACACTACATCCTAAAACATACTAATGATAAAATAAAATATGCAAATTAAATAAATAAGTTCGATAATGATACATATAATAGCAACAAAATTCTAACATCCTACTGTATATAAGCTGAACAAAGAAATAGCTGACTGGATAAATAATGCTGAATCATAGTCAAATATCAAACTACACATGAATCTCTGTGTACTGACTGCCATAACAGAAGAATTGGCCAAATTGGCCCATATATACATATCAATCCGTTCCCATAAATATAACTGAATATACTGTGTGACTGAAGAGGTAGGCAATACTATGCAACATAATTTAGTTGTTTTACTTTTGTTTCTATGGGCAACTTCAGAAACAACTGAAGAGTCAAGCACATTTGCAAGACTATACGGGTCCCAAGCCTAACACACTCACCTCAATGAGAATGTTAGGCATCCTGATCTCACATTTACCCCTGTCCATCGGGGCAAATGTGCACCATAATCACCACGAACTGGACCCAAAGGCAACTGTTATCCTATTATTCTAAGTTTTCATTTTCATTCACAAAATTCTCTTATATGAAATGTCCAAGGAAGTAAGCTCAAATATATAAGGAATGTGTAGCACAAAGTATCAAAATAAGCAAGGGACTCTACTAATATGGTGATATCATTTGTTTTCTATTATCTATTCTAACTATTCCAAGTTACACAAGTTCAGGATCACCGTTTCCCTACTATTGAGTGTAACTTAGAAACTCATCCTTATAAGTTACAAAATATTAGGACTAGCTAGGTCCTAATATACTAAATCAAAGTCGATTATAAGAGTTAAGTAATAAATCATCATGACCTAATTAATAATTTTAGATATTTAATACTAAGTTCTAATTAAAACTACTAAACTATAGATTATGGATTAAATACTATGAGATTGGGCTTAATCACATAATCTAAGAAGGATAAGACCTAAGTTCTAAGTTTTATTCTATAAGTGATCTAATAATTTAGGCCAATCCTATTAAGTAATCAAACCTAATAGGATGAATCTCCTATCTTAGATCTAAGGTTAAGAGATAAAATAATCAAAATAAGTTGAAAAATTCTAGAAACTAATAAAACTAGGGATCCATTCATTAAAAAACCCTATTTTTCAATAAATGAAATCAAACCTATGATCTAGTCATAGTCTTAGGAAGGGTCCTTAAGGTGTAGTGTTCAAGCCTTAGGAAAATTCTGGAATCTAATTTAATGGTTGATTTCACTCGCTTAAGTGTCATTAATACAATTATAGCATTGGTTTTAATGTTTTGAAATGTTAATTAAAGGTTAAGAGTACTTAACCCAATCTTATGGCAAAATAACTATTTTGCCCCTACTTAAGGGTCCGAAAAGTGAACTTTTGATTTAAATGTCCAAACTAAGGTTTCTTGGTTTCCAATGATTCCTTACTGTCTGACTTAAAGTTAGACAATACGTACGCCCAATTTGGCCAAAAAACGGGTTCTACAGGTTCAAACTAAGGTTTTGACTTAAGGTCAATTCAGAAATTTTCACTCTACTAGAACCTAAATTTTTATGCAGATATTGTAGGTAACTATTCAAGGATTCTATAGAGTCTAAGAACATTATATTCTGAGGTAAATTGACTAAGTTATGGGAGTTTGAAGTTGGAAGGGCAATTTGGTAATTTTGGGTTGGTCAACGGGTGACAAAAACTGAACTTTTTCGTTTGAAGTCCAATTTTAGCAAACTCAATTTTTATAGCTTCTCTATAATATATTGAGTATGCTGATAGGGAGTAAACTCAATTTGGACCTAAATTGGTCAAGTTATGGCCTAACTAAGGTTAGGAGTATTTTAGTTATTTTCTAAATTTCTAGGGTTCAGATCCTAAAAATTATTTTAGTTTATTGATGAAATCAAAATTATAAACTAGTTAGCACCTTGAATTTCTGAGTTTGGAGTTGATTTGACCAAGTTATGGTCAACTGAATTCTAAGTGCATTTTGGTCAATTTTCTCTAAAGTCAATTGGGAATGCTAGAGTTGACTTTTTGTCCTCATGTCCAAATGAGAAAACTAATACTACTACGGTGATGGGGCCGATCTCCTGAGTATTTTAAGACCCATATTGACTATGTTTGGTCAACTAGGTCAAAAGTTATGAGGTCCTAAAAAGATCATAAAATACTACATTGTTATGCATACCCCGAAACTAAATTTTGCATTATGTCATTTGATTACTTTTATTTTTTTTAGTATTTTGAGACCTATATTGACTATATTTGGATCATCCTACAGAAAGTTATTAAACTTTTAAGTTTTACTATTCAAAAATACAATTTATATTATTTTATTATTCATTTATTCAATTCATATTAACTTGTTTTTTATTTGATCAGATGTGGCAGCTCTGCCCCATCGTGGTCCTGTTAACCCTTAAGTTAACATGATTACGATGGAGGGATCACCAAATGACAAGGTCCCCACTTAAAATTGGATTAGACACATATTCTAATCCAATTTAACTAAGGACTTTGCCATTCATCCAAAAATACTATCACTAAATGATCATACAAGAATTCAGAGTGCGGAAGCATAAAATACAATATACATCCATACAGTATAAATGCAACAATATAGAATAAGTAAAGTGCTGAAAAGAGAATGTTAACCTGTATTATTACAACATTTTAAATAGATTAAAAGACTGAAAAGAACACTCAATCTCACAGGTAGAAAGAAAGCTAGAACTAAAGATCTTCAGGTACAGGCTCTTCCTCCAATGGCAAGCACTCCACTAGATCAGCTGCTCTAACAAACTCAGAACCTACCATTATCAGTTTCATAATGGTAGGGCCCCAGCCAACAAAAGTAAAATTGGTTAGACTATTGTCTAAGCACATTTTAGGGTAAATAATTTATTATGTTAAATAGATATCACCATAAACAGAACTGAAGCAATAGGTGCAGAAAAGTGTACAAAAAAGAACAGTAATAAGTTATAAATAAACAGTTTATAACTAAGCAAAATAGGAAGTAATATATACCTCCTCCAAGCAACTACAACAAAGACAGGTAAGCAAAATACTAAACAAAACTGTAAGAAAAGTACAACCTAAACATGCTTATGATCAAACAGATTATGCTAGGTGACATACAGAATTTGAACAGTAAAAAAAACTGAAAACACTAATATCCTAAGTGAGCATATGAAAATAGTAAGTAAAATTAGCATCCTATATAAAAATATGTGCAGGAAAACTGTAAGCAAAATAGTGCTGAAATGCAGAATATGCAAGTAAAATAGTAATTGAAAACAGAACCTGCAGTGACCATCTAAGTCACTCAAACTGAAAAAATACTCAGCAAATCTTAGCATGATAAGCTAAGAAACTCTGAACTGAACATCACTAAAAACTCTTAGCCTGATGAGCTAAGACAGAACTGAATGTAAGTGTACTTGAATTAGTATAACCATATCAGAATCCTGACTCTATAGTCAGTATGGCAAGAGTCTATCCATCCTATCACTCAGACTAGGCATGGCCATAGACTGTCGGACATTAAACCCTCGAAAGGTTGCCGACCCGAACGGGTTGATCGAAGAGGTATACTAATCAAGCTACACCTTATAAGCCACTTATGAAACAAAAACATAATGCTGCTTATGAATGTTCCAAATTAACATAAGATATTTATCAAATATCTTAAGTACATAATATATGTTCAAGGTATAAGGCTCAAAATTAAGGAATGCGAAGCATCAAAATCAAAATGAGCAAGAAACTCTATCTAAAACATAGGTGATATCCGTTGTTATCTAGTTCATTCGTTCTATCTACTCTAAGTTACATAAGTTTCAGAATCATCAATTCTTACATGTTCTGTAACTTAGAATCACAAATCCTACTAGTTGAAGATAATTAGGACTGGCCAAGTCCTAACTATATCTTAATCAAAAGATGACTATTTGGTTAAAGTGAATAAATCATCGACCTAATTTTATAATTTAATTCATCCCAACCTCATCTTGATTAGCCAAATCAAGATGAAAAGATTAAGAATTAGACTCCAGATGATGGGGTCTAATCACTTAATCTAAAGGTATAATCTAAGGGTCTAAGATTTAAAACCCAAATCTCACAGATTAGGTTAAGGCAAATCCTAATGATAAATCAATTTCATTAGGATGGATCTCTATTCTTAATTCTAAAGTTTAAAGATCAAATAATCATTTAATAAACTAAGAAAATCTATAAACTAGAAAACTCAAGGTTTCATCTAATTGAGTAACCCAATTTACTCAATAGATGAATTCTAACTTAAGATCTATTCCTAATCTTAGGAATTAAGGTTCTTAATTTTTAAGAGTATTTCTCAAGACACACATCCTAACTAATATTATAAGGACCTAAGGGAAGGTCTAAGAATGATTAAAAAAAGGGAAAATCACTCACTTAAGACTTAGGAATTTTCTTAAGGAGCTAAAATTGAGATTTTAATCAAAAATTTAATTTAAACTTTAATTTGATTAATTTCAGTTCTAAATCATTCTATTTACTGATTTTAGTGATTAGAAACTGAATTTAGGGCTTTTAAAGGCTAAACCCTAAATTTGGGCAAAAATGACCATTTTGCCCCTACTTAAGGGTTCAAAGATCAAATTTTGATCTAAGGCCTTAATTCTGAAATTTTCTTTTGGAAAGTATTTATTACTGTCTAATGTAGGATTAGACAGCAACTAAATTAATTTTGGGTGATTATTAAGCCATATGAGATCAAATTAGTGAATTTGACTCATAAGGGAAAATTAGAAATTTGGCTATATGAAAGTTAAATTTTCTTTCAGATTATTGACCTTTACTATCTAAGCTTTTCATAGAATTTAAATTTGCTAAATTCTGATAAGTATTGGCCAAGTTATGGCCAATACAAGTTCTAGGGTTAAAAGGTAATTAAGGAATCCTTAATTATGGGTCAAAAACTTAACTTTATCAATTAGTATCTAAATTGAGTAAAATTAGTGGCTATGGTTTACAAATAGTCCACTGATCACAATGACATGTTATAGACTCAATTTGGATCTGATTTGACTAAGTTATGACCTAATTAAGGTTTAGGGTGATTAGTGAGTGATTAGCAAAATTAATCACTCAAACATTAATCCAACCTTACAGCTAAGTTTTAAATGACTTTATGAGTCCTCTGAAACTTAAATCACTAAATTTGGATTACTAGATTTGCTAATATTCACTAATTAATATTTAGAGTAATTAAGGGTGATTAGCAAATCTAACTGTTGGATCTAAAATATTTTTACATATTACTGTTAATTAAGTTTTTTTGATCTAAATTGATAATTGGATCATTCAATTTGGAGCTCAATTGACCAAGTTATGGTCAATTGAAGTTATAGGTCTAATAAGGGTAATTAGGGTTAGGTTCTAAAAGTGATTAGGCAAATACTAATCCAAACAGCAAAGTGAACACTACCAAATTAATCCTTGGAGTTTTCTGATCACTTTAAGACCCGTATTCAATAGGTTTGGATCATTGGGTACAAAGTTATGATCAAATAAAATTTTGTAACATTAATTTTAACTTATTTAATACCCCTAAATGTCACTTTGCTAAATACTGGTCCTACAGTAAAATTATTGGCATCAATAAATTTCTTATATTTTTCTGATCAAATTGATATATAATTTTGCATATTTTGGATGTATATTTTGCAAATTATTAGGGTTTAAAGTTTTCCATTTAAATTAATTAGAATAATTCTGTTTAATTAAATTTAATAATTCTGTTATTATTAATTTATATAAATTCGTTTATTAATTAACTGTTATTTATATATATAACGTTTATATATTAAATCTGCAGGTACATGTGGCAGACCATTACTGGCTGAGTTGATGACCGCAGGCCCCACCGGTTCAGACCGCAGCAGGGCTGGCCACGTGGCGCGCCGCAATACGCCATTGGAACAAAGGCGGGGCCCACCTGCTTCCGCTGTGCAGGCGAAGCGACACGAGTGGGTCCCACCGCAGAGCAATCGCCTATCAGAAGTAGACACGCAGACGGCTTCGCCTGCTAACGGGTCGGGCTCGGGTCGACCCGGCCCGACCCAAAGATTCATCCTCTTCGCCGCCTGACCCCGAGCCCTTACGGCTAGGGCTCGATTTTTCGGAGACTTTTCGGTGGTGCCGGACATCAATCCGCACACCGTTGGAAAGAGGATGACCTTAGCTACTCAATAGTGCAAAGATCTGTTGCTGAGGTGGTCAGGGTAGAGCGCAAAACTAAACCCTATATGCTCTAGTCACGGGTTAAGAGTTTAACGGTCTTGACTGTTTATGGATCAAAAAATTTGATGAATCGAGTCGTTGATTGTTTAATCGGTCACAATACAATAACAATCCATGACTGGGAATAAGTCTACAAACTAAATTCAAAGAAATCGCATAAAAGATAGAGGGATAAAGGAGTACCTCAATTTGAACGGCAGAGGAGAATTGAGGTTTGGTCTCAAGATCCTGGACTTCAGGGTTGAAAACCGATCAACCCAGGACTTCAGGGGTCTTAAACTAACTCTTAAACGGTGCAAATGAGCGACGCGAGCCACCTGGAGCGAGACGCGCGCCGCGTAGCTTGCCTGCAGACACGCGGAGCTCTCCCGTCTTCGATCGGAGAAGACGGTCTTCGGACCGTCCGATCATTCGATCGGATGGATCGGAAAATCCATCCAAATGAACGGCGCACATTAAGGATAGGCTTACGGCGTTATTATCAAATGGACGGCGCCGTTTTATTTAAGTTAAAATATAATTATTTAATTTATTTCATATGTATTTCATTAATTAAATTTAGCTAATCAAATGTAGCCCTAAAATTTCCAATAAATCACCCCTAGCTAATTGAGGGGTGAGGAACACAACGACGCACTCGGATTTTCGTTTTGACGAGTATTTATTTATTTGAATTTTCAAATATTTAAATATTATTAAAATATTCGACGAAAATCCAACGACTTCCAAATGCCTCCAAAATTTCACCCCTAGCTAATTTATGTGTTTTGAATGCAATGGCGAAATCATATTTTTAATCTGAGGTCTAGATAAAAAGTCAATTTCTAGGGTTTGAAATTTTCTAGAATTTCTGATTTGACTCAGTTGACTTCTGGTTTGACCTAGATTTCAGAGATGAGTTCTAAATTACTTAATTAGTGACTTAAAATCTTAATTAAAACTTAGATTAGTCTTAATTGAGCCATGTAACAACCTGGGTTGTTACATCAGATTATCCCAGTAAATTTATTGCTTATCATTAAGTAATTAATCACTCTAAAATTTATGCTTAAGCTCACAATGTGTATATATATATCACTATATATATATATATATATATCTACTTAAATTTATAGGTCTAAATTAAAGATTAAATTTAATTTATCTTATTTATTGTTTTATCATTTGATGCTAACTGTTAAATTAATCATTTAATACTAAGTATTAATTGGTACTTATTAATTCATCAAATATTTTCTATTACTTATAAACTACCAATTTAACAAGTTAATTAATATTAACTAGTATCCTGTTTATTATTAATTATTAGCATAAATTTTCTATTCTATATGTATATAATACATTTTATTTTATTTTAACTTAAATCTAATAATGATCATATTAATTAGCTTATGTATATTATTTCAATGAATTTAAGTTTTATTAACTATTATGGAATTTAATTAATCTTGGATTTATATTAAGTTATCTGTTATAGTATATAATTACATAAATGTATGTATCTAAATATGTATTTATAAATGTGTATTTAAAATATAATATAAATAATTATTTAACATTTTTATCTCTGCAGGTTTTAAGGAGGCGGGCCCCACAAGGACAGCTGGCCTCTGGTTGGCCCCCGGATGCGCAGTGGGCCCCGCTGTCGGGTCGACAGCGATCTGGTGATGCTTGCGGGTCCCACGCCACACGTGGCCTGCTGGGAGAGGGCCAGCGCAGCGGGCGGGTCCCATCGCGAAAGGCGAACCGACGCGGGTGGAGCCCGGACGACCCGGCCCGACCCGCAACTCTGCGACTTCGCCTCGGATACCCAAGCTAGGGCGCAGGCTTTGCCGGCGCAAACGTCGGCGGCGGGGTTGGGCTCGCATGGCATCGTGTAGGTCTCGTCGAGACCTACACAACCGTGGGTGCACCGACGCGGACGGGGGCCTATGGTTGGCGCACGATCTAACCCTAAGTCTGGTGCGACGGGGCGAGGTTAGGACGGAAGTGATGCATTGATCGATCATCTGGACCGATCGATCCTATGGTTATTGCTAGCATCCCAATGGATCATGCGAGTGGAAGAAATGAGGTGATGAGAAGGTACCTTGTGCGACGGCTCGGGAGGCTAAGGTTCAGCTTGGGGCCCGGTCGACAAGTCCTGCTGCACTAGAGATTCTAAGTTCCACGAAGGACGGGGTTCTATCGAGCCACTGGGAGCTAAGAAGCAAGTGGGACGGACCGTACGAGGGCGGCCGGGCGCTGGTTGGGCGCGAGGGGCGGCGGAGCACGCCGCGTGGCTCGCGGCGATTTTCGCAAGGAAGACGAAGCATTGTTGTCCTATCGAATCGATCGGACGCCTTAGAGTTGCCCGTCCGATCGAACGGCGGAGGCGGACGCCGTTTGCGAACAGTGGATGGCGTGGATAAGGATTCTGACAGCGCCGTTTGTAATTTATTTAAAATAATAACTTAAATTAAGTTTAATTAAATCCTTATTAAAATTAATAAATTTTTCGATTCCCAAAAATTTCCAAATATTCACCCCTAGCTAATTGAGGGGTGAGGATCGCAATGGTGAAGTCGGATTTTTGATCCGGCGAGTATTTTATTTTCTCGATTTGCGGGGTATTTAAATATTATTAAATATTCGTCGAATTTTCGATTACTTTCGATTGACATGAAAATTTCACCCCTAGCTAATTTGGGGGCAATGAACACAATGCCGAAGTCCATTTTCCGATCCGAGGTCAATTTAAATAGGTCAACTTTTAGGATTTTCTGAATTTTCCAAAAATCAGGATTCGATCCATTTAACTCCTAATTTGGACTAAGTCTTAGAGGTTGACTCCAATTTACTTAGTTAGCACTTATAATTAATCTTAAGACTAAGATTAGTCCTAATAGACTAAGGTAACAACCTGGGTTGTTACAGACAATGTCAGGTTCTGATCAATTTAGGGACCTTGTGCCTGAAGAGGAGCCATTCTTGGAGGAGCATTAGGTTGGGGCAGAAGATCAGTAGAATAGCTGTCATTTTATTATGCTTATGAGGATGAGTGATTTATTTCATTTAAAACTTATCTTAAAATTGATGTAATAATTCAGGTACGCATGTATATTATTTTACTGCACTATTTTATTCTGAGCTGCATGTTTACTTCTTACTTGTATTGTGATGGATTGGATGTACCACATTTTATTGTCTTTGTTTTTGCACTCTAATGAATGTATATACTAAGTGAATGATTCCACTACATTATTCAGGGCACATCCTTCCCTTATTAGTGGATTGAGGATTACAACTTAATCTAATGATAAGCGAGGGATTTGCTAAAGTGGCACACCACTCCGTAGCCTTGATTGTTAATGGTTAAGGGGCAGGGCGCCGCACTCTCTGAGACTTTTCCAACGGTGGGCAAGCCCGCCGGCCTCCGGGGGTAATCGAACCAGCCCCAATTTGGCTGCCCTAGTATGCGCCTCTCATTTTTGTTGAGTTTTTGTTTGGGCCAGCTCGGGTAGGGTTGGGTCGGAACCGACCTACGCGTTTGCATTGGGTTCATCAAGCACTAAGTTCGAAGAATGGAAGCATTTATTTCTATCAGCTTCTCCACTCTGGTTATTTATTGCACCTGCTTTTTGTACTCTGAATCATGATTATCCTGGTATAATAATTCGGGGCACAATCGTGTGTATAAGTAGTTGAGTATTTGAACACCTTAGTACTGTTAGCATTAGCAAAGTAAGTGAACTCTTAGTAGACAGTTGGTTTGTTAATGCTAATCCTAGGGGCCCTTTAGTGATGACCCATCCCGTCGCTTGATGACACTCCTCCTTGTGCGAAGTGGTAAGTGGGGCACAACATTTCCAAAGCTAAAGCCTCTTAAATTCATGCCCATAACACAATTGAAACATTTTGGAAACAAAAGTGTAGTCCTAGATGGAAGGTAGAGGGTGAGAAAAACACAAATTTCTACCACAATTGGGTGAACAAACAGCGCCACCAGAATAAAATCTCTTCTATCATTACTCCTAATGGAAACTCCTTCTCTAATGATTTGGATATCCAAAATCCAGCAATTGAATATTTTTCTAGTAAAATAATGTGCCTACTAGAAACAATTCCTTCTTTCTGTCGCCCCCTCCTTATGACGTTACTACGGAGGATAATGCTTCTCTTATTATTTGCCCTTGGATGAGAAAAATTGGGAAGTTGTTAAGACTCTTAAGAAAAATTTTTGTGCTGGTTCTGATGATTTTTCTAGGGAATTCTTTCTCTCTTTCTGGGATATTATTAAAGTTAATCTTTGTAATGGTATTAAAGAGTCTTCTTATAATGTTCCCCTCCCCAAATTCTTCTCTCACACTTCTATCAATGTTCCCCTCCCCAAATACTTCTCTCACATTTCTTTAACTCTAATACTCAAAGAAAGCTCTAGTAATTGGTGGTCAAAATTTAGACCCATTAGCTTATGCATAACCATTAACAAAATCGTCTCCAAAAAATTTTCCAACACACTTCAATCTTTGCTTCCCAAACTTAATGAACCAATAAATCGGCTTTTATTCATGGCAGACATGCTCACGATAACATTTTGGCTATCCAAGAGATTTTCCATAGTCTCAATAAAAAAAGAGAAGTAATGACCTGATCATTAAAATTAATTTAGAAAAAGATTTTGATAAAATTGATTGGTCCTTTCTAATTAGAGCTCTTTGGTCTCATGGCTTTGATTACTCTTTAATTATAAAACTAAAAAACTCGATTAATAATAATTGGTTCTCTATCTTAATTAATGGTACTCCTTGTGGTTTCTTTAAATCTCTTAGGGGGCTACATCAAGGTGATCCACTTTCTCCCATCCTTTTCAACCTTGCTCTAAATTATTGGTCTTACAATATCAATCTCATTTTTGCTCAAGATCATAATCTTCATTATAATTTAGGAGGTATATTCATGATTTCTCATTTAGCTTATGCGGATGATCTTATCATTTTTTCTAGTGGGGATAATAGAACCTTAAACAAGCTTAATAAAACTTTGAATATCCTGGAAAAAGATTTTGGCCTTAATATTAATTGGGAGAAATCTTATTTCTTTATTGACTAGAAATTCTCTTTAAATCTAGCTAACAAAATCATCAACAAGCTAGGTCTCAAAAAAGGTAAACTCCCTTTCAAATATTTGGGTATCCCTATCTTTAAAGGCCATAACTGCAATGTTATTTTTTAAAATCTTGATTCTATTAGTAAGAAGCCAATAGGTTGGGACCATAATTTTTTGTCCCAAGGTGGTCATTTAGCTCTTATCAGATATGTCCTCAATACCATCCTTACTTATTGGTTTGAAGCCACCTCTCCCACCAAAGGAGTTCTCAAGAAGATCAATACTTTATTCAATAAATTTCTTTGGATCCGCAATAATGGCTCTAAGATTTATTGGACCTCTTGGGAGAATTTCTCTTACCCTTATAATGAAGGTGGTCTAGGCATTAAAAAACTTTCTGACATCTATAAAGCTTTCTCTCTCAAGTAATGATGGAAGTTCAAAACCTCCAATTCCCTATGGGTCTCTATCCTTTTGGCCAAGTATTGCGCTACCAACCACCCCTCCAACGTCAAGCCTAGAATCACCGACTCTTTTATTCGAAAAAGATTATTGGATAATAAAGCTTCTATTGACAATCTCATTGTTTGGCCCAAAATTGATTACAATAATTCCTTTTGGTCTGATAACTGGTGTGACATTGACATCCTTGCTGAAATTTGTAATGCTCTCTTGCCTTAACTCAAGCTTGATGAGGTGTTTAATATTTAAAATGACTGAAATATCCCTCTCCATTGTCACTTAACCCCTGACGATGCTTTTCATAAAATTCTTATCCTCTCCCTTAATCTAGATCATAACAATATGGCTTCGCCTAATTTGGTGTTCAAAGATAAATTGCAACTTGGTTTAGCTTGGAATTTTATTTGAATACATAAATCGCCTAATTGCCATACGTGGTACTAGCTAACACTCTTCATACTTTTATTAGTATCTTCATTTGGAGAATCTACAACAATTTCATTAGCGTTGATGCAGAACTTATTAAAAGAGGCTTATTTATCACTTCTAAATGCTACTGCTACAATGAAATAGAAACCTTGAACCATCTTTTAAATAACAACTCCCACAATTTATACTGTTTGGCACTATTTGAACTTGACCAGCAACAACAATAACATGGTTTTTTGCCTTGATGACATACTTGGTCGGTGGGGCAAGTTAAGAAAAAAAAGCATGTTGGTAACATTCTTGATGCCTTTATTTTTTGGAGCATTTGGAATGCTCATAAAAAGAGTAAGTACAATAATCTATCCTTTAATTAGAATCACATTATTGGGAAGGCTATGGGCGATGCTGGGACTACCTTTAATGCTTACCATCCTAAGCATTTCAGTTGGAAGCATATCAATAAGCCCATCTTTTGTTAGTTGTTTGGTGAGTACCATTATCAATATTCCCACTGCAAGCTCCTGATTGTTCTATTTGCTTTTGTACATGCTTGGTTGGTTCTGTTGCTTTTATTAGTTCTATGTCTGTTTTGTTTTTGCCATTACTTGGGTTTGTTATGTTTTTGGTCGAGTATGATGTTGCTGGGGTTCAGTCACTAATATTGATGTCTTGGTCTGTGCCGGTTCTCGGGGCTGTGCTGGTGTCGGGACTTTGCAATTGTCGGGGGCCCGGGGTTTGGCCGGTGCCAGGTGCTGCGTTGGTGCTGGGACTTTGATCCTCTAGCGTTTTCTAGGCCCGAGGTTTGGTTGATGCCTGGGGCCAGTGCAGGTGCTGGGGCTTTGTTGGCGTTAGGCTTGTCTTAGTGCTGGGGCAGTGCTAACTTCGAGTCTTTGCTAGTGCCGGGCTATGCTGGTGTCGGGCCAGTTTTAGTTCTGGGGCTGCACGGGTTTCTTGGTTCTTTGCTGTCACCATTTTATTTATCGTATATTTTGATGCTTATTGGATCTGTTGTTTGGTTCATTTGGTGCTCTGCCGCTTTCTCGTGGGTGGTTCTGCAATTACGGTGGCTTATGTTATCGCCGGTGCTTTGTTTTGGAGCTTCGGGCTGTTCTGCTAAGTTTGTGCTGGTTACATTTGGGCTTGCGTTCATGCCTTGCTGAGTATGTCTAGGGCTTTGCTGATTTTGTGCTACTTTACTGAGTTTGTGCAGGTCCCACCACCAATGGCTGGTATAAGCCAACTCGTTGTTCTCAGCCCAAAGCTTCTTTACTTTTGGTGCTCCTAGAATCAGTCGACCTGCAGGTTAGCCTTGTTTCTTTTCGATTCTGTCTTTTGCAGATTGCTGTGAAGATTCAAATTGCTTTGGTCTCCGTTGACTCTGTGAGCAAGCTCTGCTCGACGTTGCTGTTTTGAGGTTTTTCCTTTGATCTTATATATAATAAAAAAAATAGTTGAATCCCATGGCGCTTAACTGCATTTGATAGCTGAATTTTAAAAACAAAATATTAATGATATTGATTTGACTACTCGTAACTAATTATTTAAAATTACGATTAGAATCAACGGTCCAAATTAAATAGTACAATAATTTTAAAATACAATTATGAAGATTAAATCATTAATCAACCTTGATAATCATGGAAACAATAATCACCCTATACCTTGAACTAGGCGCTATAGTGCGTCCAATCATTTATAAATATATCCCATCGGCAGGCATACAATCACAGTGCTTCCAATCATTCTTGATTCTCTTCAAGAAAGATTCTCCAAGTAATAATAGGAACCAACCTTGAAATTCGGTTCAATTAGAGCATCCTTTGATTTTGACGGTTATTTTGAGAAATTTAATTAATCTAAAAATTTAAAAAATTAAACTGACCTCTAATTAAATAGAGGTCTTCAATTTTTAGTTACTCATCCCCTAATTCACTAGAGATGAATTTTTGAAAATTTTGAAGCTTATTTAATAGCTCATATTTAATTATCAAGATTAATAAAATTAATTAAATTAATTAAATACATAATTTAATTAAATTTAAAGTTTATCGTTAAACCAATCTGCTGAGATCTACTACGCATGACTGACCACGGGACAATGGTCCCATGAAATCTGGGCCATTGCGCCATTTCCAACCGGTTAGGACAACTGAGGAACGACCTGATAAGCCCAGTGAGATCGGACCATTGGGTCGAGCCATCGATCCAACCACTAGAACACGACAGGGCGCTCGATGTTACCATGTCGTGTTCCTCTGGCCCGGCAACGTTTGCGCTAGGCGCAAAGGCCGTAGCACGGCTTGCAGCTCTAGACCCCTTAAGTCCCCAATTAACCCCCCAATCGATTGCTTAGCCTCCACTCCTTAGTTCTAGATCGTCGCTTGGAGCTAGGAGCTTTTGCATCGTTGTCCCGAGCTCATTGAACCTTTGCCGTCGTGGTAATCAAGTACGCCATTCTCCTCCACCTCTGGTAGTAATTCCATCTTGTTGCATTTTGTTTCACTATCTAGGACTGATAGTTATTGTTTGATCGAGCCAATTATGATCAATCGGGCCGCTATAGTACCGCATAGCAGCCTGAGTTCCAATCTTCACGCCCGACGATCCGGGTTGTCTCTGCCATTGGGGAGGTGTTCCTTGGGTCAGCATTGAGCCAAGGAACACATCGAGCACTAAGGCTTGCCCGATGGCCCACTGTGGAGGGAGAATTCTCCCTCCACAGTAAACCCTAAGAGGTTGACCTATATTTGAGCCCAATCAAGTTAGGGTTCATCTCCCAGCTAGCTTTTGGGTCCGCCATGTAGGTATCATCGAGACCGACATTTTGATATAAGGACCGCCTTCTAAAACCCCCTGGGCGCAAATCCAAGGCTAACCCTTGGTCGAATCCCCTAACCTCCCCAACAAAGGTAATGATGAACAGTGTTTGGCGGGTCAGTCCTGACATGCGCAACACTGTCCGTCAGGCCCACGTGTGAGCAGCAACCGCGGGCCGGAGTAAGTTGGGTGCATGCATGCGTAGGATTAGTAGGGAATTAATAAACTTAATTAATAATTAATTCAATTTAAGTTACTTGCATAACTTCTTAATTACTCATCCAAATATAGGAAAATTTTATATAAAAAATGATCAAAAAAATTTGCAAAGCAATAAAATGAAATTTAATTTTAGTTTTGACTATTAATTTTTCTAATCATCTTTTAATTGTCATTAGGAGTAATTAAACCTTAATTAAGCTAAGTAATGTCAAATTTGCTGATACTTATTATCATTTTGATCATTATGCTATAAGGAATTCATAGTTACTGAATTTAGCTCATTAGGATTTCAATTGGAGAATATGCATTTTGGCACTACATTTAATTAATAATGAATTCATATGATTGTCAATTTACTGAGTTTAGCTTCCCAAACCCTAGGGCAACAATCCTTGTCATATGATGTGACTTGACTAGAGCATAGTGCCTGCCTTTGGTATGAAAACACTTAAGTTGGTTTTGTAGTGATCTAGTTCTAGTAAGCTTTGGAGAGAGCCTCAACTTTATGAATAAGAAGATATTGGGAGATTCTAGAGTTTGATTTAGTGTTTGATCATTGTAACTATTCTAAAACTTAGGTAGAAATAAAATGGTTAGTTTCATATGACTAAAATTCCGTTAGATTCAATTGTAGAAAAATTGATGGAAGATTAAGTTTAGTCTAATATCTTCCATTCCTTAGATGTAGGAGTGACCTAAGACTTCCTAGCATTGTAAATGTTTAGTTAGTAACTATAAAAGATCATTATAGGCTAAACCTCATAGCTAACCTTAAGGTTCCTAATTGAAAACATAGGATTTAGAGGCTATTATTAGTAAGGCCTAGCACTTTACAATCCTTCGTAGTAAAATTTTTAGAGAGTAGTAACAAGTTGGTGTATCTATAGAGTTAGAAAAGCTATACCTTAGATACCCTAATAGACTCAAGGCTTAGTAAATCCTCAGGTTAACTTTCTAGTTAAGAACTATAGCACTAGTCTAAACCCAATAGCTTATGAATTTAAGGGTATAGTAGGCTATAGATCTAAAAGTAAGATAAGATTTTCTTAAATTGTAAATTGCATATATATATATATATATATATATATATATATATATATATATATATCGTTGGCAAGTTGTGAGGGTGTGCTTGACTTAAATAGCCCATCTTGTTGTGATTGAGCTATATTTAAGCCACATTTACTATTTTTGCTTACTCTACATTTGCTTTAGTTTAGATTGCTTATCTTTTATTCATTCGTTCATCTTACTGCTTAGATTACTTGCTGCATTTTGTTACAAAATTTTTGCATTAAAAGAATGACAATGCTAACAAACATGAACATAATGGGAATGTCTTAGATCCGAGAGTAGAGGGCTTATAGATTTCTATGGTTATGATAGAACCCCAATTTAGGCAAGTCTTAGAAGCACTAAATATAAAAAATGATCAACACCAGCCACCACCACCTAAATACCCTGCACATCAAACTAAAACTACGGATAATCCTACTTATGCGATTGGACACAATCCAAAATCTAGAGGAGATAGAGTTCCTAGGGAAAATAATTATGAGGATGACTTTTAGTGGATGTATCTTAGAGGACTTAATTGTCAAAAAGGAGATGATATTCATGGGAGACCTAGGACTGAACCTTCACTTAGATTTGGTAAGTGTGTAAGAGATCCCCATGAAAAAAATATTTTGAGCATGATTAAAGTAGAAACTTATACTTACGATGGCACCCATGACCTCGATCATTTTCTTGATTGGATGACCCAAATCAAAGACTTCTTTGAGTGGCATGACTTAGATGATTACAAGTAATTACATTTGCTAGCATGAAGCTAATTATTCATGTCAAAATCTCTTGGAATAATTATATCCATAAAGAAATAAGAATTGGTCCTAGGAGAATACCATGAGTAAAGATTAAAGGGATCCTAAAGGACAAATGTTGCCTTCACTATCATCATATGCAACCTTACACAAAATTCCTTATACTTAAGTAAGGGACCATGTTTATTACTGAGTATGTGAATGCATTTGAGGACTTAGTTGCAAGGACTAATTATCAGGACTCGGATTTATAGATGGCTAATAAGTTTTTTATGAACCTATAACATTAGACATCATGTTGAAATGAATGATCCCCAAAATTATAGAAGATGTACTACATTATGCCCTTCTCATTGAGTTCCAATCAAAGGCATCAGCCTCTAGGGTAACACCATTGACCATCATAATCAAGTATATTCAAAATCTTGCACCTTTATCTAGAGTATCCACTAAGACACCTACTATTCAAATGAGTAGAATTGTGCATGTTATTATTTGCTATAGGAGCAAATAAAAGGGTCACCTTAAATATGAGTGCAAGGCAATCCTATCCGGCATAATTATCTACGAAGAATAAGTGGGAGATCACGAGTTAAAGTACATTCACAATGACAAGAATTTTGAAATTATTTAGGAAGAAGATGAGGCATACCTAAGAGTAGTGAGATGCCTTAGTAACTTATTATGAGATGAAGACTGCAGATGAAGGAATATTTTTAGTGTCTCAATGATATGTAATGACATTGCATGTAAGAGTGTGATTGATGGTGGTAGTGATATGAATTTTATATCCAAACATACCTTAGTGATTAGTTGGGTGAACCATACCTCACTCCCTATTACCCAATTTTGTTTGGTTCCAACCAAGATTAGATGCTATGAAGATAAGATATGGTGTTATCTATTTCCCAAGGCTATAGTGCACATATTCACCATGCGGAAACAAACTAAATTTGGCAGCGGAGCGGCACACTACTCGGGAAGGCATAACCCATCTCCCCGACTAGGCGGGCTAAAGAAACTAGCCACACTGAAGGCTGCTGACTCAACCCAAGAGAAGGGTCTTGAGCCAATACTTAAGATAAGAGTATGATACTTTTCCTAAGTATTAGACTAATACATACATTAGATTATAAAGACAGGTAAAGAATCCAATGTATGTTCTCAAATATCATCATTTCCAGTATGCCGATCATAATAATATACTAAGTATAGGTAGTATAAAAACAGAGTGTGAAAGCTAAAGCAAAACATCCAAAATATATTCATCACAGAACTGTAGTAAATATTCATCTCAGAAAAGAAAAGTAAAATTACATCTAGAATTTATTACAAATGATTTACTAAAATAATACTGAAATAAAGTCTAAGTGTTGAACTAAAATAAAAATAAAAAGAAATAACAAGGCTGGAGGAAGGTCCACTAAGGCTCCATAAACTCCTCATGAATCTCCTGAGAGTCCTCCTGGCCTGCTCAACAAGTTGCTCAAGATCTAGTAAATTGTTGGATCCCAAAAGTATCCCGTGTTAGACAAAAAGTCTAACACATCGAAACTAAACTAAACAGTTCTAAGATGCGAACAATGTAATAGTAAAGTAAATAAATTGCAAAAAAATTGTAAAAATAACTGGATAGCTGAAACTGCTTAAAACTGAAATAACTCAAGATGACTGTACACTAAAAGCTGAAAATGAATAAAAATAGCAAATAAAAATAGTGTATTCTCTGAAATTGATGTAAGAACATCTAAACTGTGCTATATGCCACTAGAATTATGCATCCGAATATGCCACAATGCGGTATATCACTGATTTTAACTAAACTATCACTGAACTATTATGAGTAGTATGGTCCAATGTCTACATACATCATATTGGGAAATTTTACTACAATGTCTCAACATCCTAAATTTCCCCACTGATGTATGCAACATTTTGTAACTCATAATTTATCACTGATACTCATACGTCATTGCTGATATTCATGCATCACATTGATACTCATGCATCTCACTTATGCTCATGCTCATGCCTCTATACTACATGAGTTAAATCAAAAGAGAAATCCAGAAATACTTGAAATCAGATTATGACTCAAATGTCTCCATTGTGCAGAATCCTGCTAAAAGTATTCTGACTCCTAGATTCTACTTTCACTAATTAGTTCTTATTGTTTAGGGAGTTTTGCTTGGAGTCATCAATTGGAATGGATGTATACACATGGTTGTATGTTCTCAAGAAGGTGAATTTAGCACTTTGTTTGCTTATAATTGCACTTATCAAGGCGCACACAAGATAGAAGGCATAACCCTTTTGTAGTTATTATTCACCCAAACTAAGATTCTAGCTCACTCTCTTAAGTTTGGACAATTTACTCTAGCAGGGCTGTATTCAGCTTAACCCATAGGAAGCACCTGGTCAGAAGTACACATTGGAGTGACCCATCCAAACTTGAATATTACTGAAGTGATTCAATACCATGGGTATGCATGATCATAATCAACTAATAAACTAAGCTTAGTCAATTTCTATTTAATCACCAAGCATTTATACAACACTATCAATCCTTACTCTAATTGGATGAGTTCTACACAAGGTTCCAAGGATGTGACCAAGAGGTTACTCAACATGGGTTACTATCATATGGGAGAATCTTAATCTAATATCTTAGGTATATTCTACCATAAGGTTTAAGATCAACTTCTAAGGTTGGGGAGGATCATCTATGTTCCTACCTCAATATATCATAATAAATCTTTCCTACATCAAGGCATAACATTCTTTTAAGCTTTTAAATATTTTAAAGTACTCTTAAAGCAAGATCCTTATGATCTAACTTTTTACCACTTAAGTTAAAGATTCAGGGCTTACTTATTAACTTAGATAAAAGTGATCAAATTAGATATTTAGATCCATCTGATCACATTCTATTCTATAATCATAGGATAAAATCAAAGATATTATTAAAGTTATGTCATTTCTAAAATTATTACAGTTTGATTAACCATCTTATGCTAATAGTCTTATATAAGAGAAAATTAAAGATCTAAAGCATAGATTCAGATGATTCAATCATATAATTTTATTATTTTTCTGGCACTTCTAATTCAATAATTTAAGACCAATACTAAATCAGATGCATTATTAGAACAATGTCAATTGAATTATCTTACAATCAAGTTATTTGATTAAGTAATTAAGGATTCAGATCTTAATCAAACAGGTTAGGGTTTAACCCCTATCCTTATCCTATTATAACCAATTGTTGATTTATAAATCAAATGTCAAATCAGTGTATTATTGGTGTTAATCTCAGATTTCAACCAAGTATAATTCACTTGATCAGGATCTTAAGATTTCTTGAGATTAATTAAGAAATTATGCTACTTTAATCAAATTGGTTAAATTAAATATTTAAAATTCACATGATAGGCTCTTTATAATCATAGTACTGTTATCAAAGCTAAAGAATAGAAATTTGTAGAAAATAAAAGGTAATTAGTGCTAATCAAACCTTAATTCAAAATAAATGGATTAGCACTTAATTACAAATCCAACCATTATAAATTCATAAAACTTGGCCATTGTGTTCTATCTATTCACATGAGCAATCAGAGACTAAGTTTACTAAGTTTGGATAATTAAAAATTCTAATTTCTTACGAATCATGCAATTACAAGATTATGGCATAATTAAGGATACAAAAATCAGAAAATTAAACCACCTAGCACATGCATTCTACAAGGCATAAAAAACACAATGGAACACACATCAAACAATTTGGCTAAGTATACATGTTAATCAACTATAATTAATTTCTATAATAATTAGGATAATCCAAAAAATCCAGCCATTAAAAGCTCAATATTATTTTATATTCTATTCCTTATAATTTTTTAATCAATTTGGTATATAAGATCATAGGGTTTGGACCAGTGAATCAAAAGTTATTACATTAATTTTGTTTGCATTTTTCTAATTAAATTTCCCTATGATTTGATTAATTCGATTATTTTCCTTAAGGAAAATAAATCCAACTAATCAGATTTAATTAAAATGGGCTCGGCTCATTCACTAAATCGTGCGGGGCAACCGGGGCCCGAGGACCCGGCACTGTCGCACTGCGCAGGTCACGGGCTGACCCGACCCGCATAGTGTTGTAGTCCCCACCTTGATTCTCTCGAACAAGGCTGAAAGGGGGAACCCTTAATCGACAAAATCTCTGCCCAGAGCGCACGCCAGGGCCTCGAGTCAATCGCAAATCCTTCCCCAAGCCAGGACTCACCGTTTGGGACTTGAAGCCCCCTAAAGCTACTGTGGGGAGACAATTCCCCCCACAGAGGTCATGACTGACCCAAGGCTTGATCTCTACACCTTCAGTGAGGTGAGACAAATTGAAGCCCCTTAGTCTGAGGGCCTGAGATGGGCTGGATCGCTGGGTCCTTACTCAGATCCTGCCCCTTTCATGGACTTAGCCAAATCGATCAAAATTGATCTATCAAAGTTAGCTTAAGGCACAAATATGATCACAATAGGTTCAATTCAACAATACTCATTCAAGCGAATCAAAAGGAAAGGAGTCTGAGCCTCATTGGCTCAGACCGAGCAAACTGGGGTACCTGGTTCGACGGGGCAGCTTGGATTGGCCGACAGAGAGCAATGTAGGTCTGAGCTGGCTTCTTTAGAGATGTTAAGGGTTCCTAAACACTAGGAGACACCTTCTATCAGCGATACGTGTGCCTTGGACACTTGGGGAGCTAAGAGAAACTGGCAATGGCTTAAAAGGCAAAGAGAAATTCAAGCTCAATTAGAAAGCAAAAGGATAAAGGGAGGAATACTGATGCTATTTATAGCCTTGGTGGAGGTTGGGAAGCTTCCAGAGACCACATCTTGGGCTGGGGAGGCCCGAGAGATCAGGCCATGGCTGAGCTCTCAGATTTCTAATTTGAGCTCGGCTAGGCCACGAGGCTTGATTGGGGCTCCAAACTAAAGTGGGAGAGGTCCTAACGACCTGCTGCGGTGGACACGAGAGTGGGAGACAGGGTCTGCGGTTGGTAATATACGAGGGATTTCTTGTCTAGCGCGAGCGAGAGTAAGATGAAGGTCCACAGTATCGGGACCTTCGAATGCCGATCTTGGCCGTAGGATCCACAGGTTCATCTAACGGTGGATTCGTGATCCCGCAGAATTAAATCCAGACCGTGGGATCAAACAGCTCGATGGTGACATCAATGAGACTCCGTTGTCGCGCGACCCGGGCTCCACAGTGGATCGCCAGCGGCATAAGGTATATTTGCAATTTTAAATTGTTGGAAACTCTAGAATGCAATTAGACCATTTTAATTTAAATTGATTTATGGTCTAAATGATCTCCAAATTTTACCAAACTTTCACCCCTAGTAAATTTGGGGGTGAGGAATTCAAAAATGTAATCAAATTTTAATTCTAAGATCAAAATATCTTAGGTCTAATTTAGGACATCTAGACTGATCAAAAGGCTAAATTTACTTAGAGAAGTTCAATTAGCTTCAAACTTTCTAGGTTGGCTTAACTTAATATTCTAAAAGCAATATGATTATAACTAATGCCTGATTAAGCTGAGAATTAATCAGGGTAACAATTTAGGGTTGTTAGATGCGCATTCTTGCGCTTAATCAACATAGTCCTTTGACCTTTTCAAGGAAAATTTCTTGTGCTCTACTTTGACGATATATTGATCTTTAAAATTGATGCAAAGCACCACTTCGAACATCTTAGGCTTGTTTTTTTAAAAGTTTTGATTGGAAAAAATATACATCAACAAGAAGAAATTTTTGCCATGAAGCCTAAGGTAACTTTCCTATGATTCATTATGTCACCTCTAGGGATAAAGCTAGACCCATCCAAAATTCAATCAAATTTAAACTGGCCAGTCCCTAAGAGTTTCCATGATATAAGGAGTTTTCTTGGTTTTGTGATATTTTATAAAATATTTGTGAGAAACTTTAGCATAATTATGAGTCATATAATTGATATTTTAAAACAAGATAAGTTTTGTTGGATTACTAGCACTAAGAAAGCTTTTAAGAACATTAAGTAAGTCATGAATACATATCCTGTACTTAGGTTACCTAACTCTTAATAATATATTTGAAGTATATTGCGATGCCTCTAGGATTGGCATTAGAGGAGTCCTTTCATAGGATAATCACCCCATGGCATTCTTTAGTGAGAATATTAATGAGGCAAAGCCATGATAATTAATGTATGACCATGAATTTTATGCTATCATACAATCACAAAAATAATGGAGGCATTATCCTTTTTCACAGAAAGAGTACCCCCCACAAACCATAAAGCATTGAAATTTGTTAATGAATAGAAAAAAATTGAATCATAGGCATGCCAGTTGGTAGAATATTTACAATATTATAATTTTGTTCTCAAGAACAAGCCTAGTGCGAAGTATAAATCCACTGATGCACATTCTAGAGTGACTTTAGTGACTTCATCATTGATTAGTATGATAGTGGGCTTTGAACTCATAAGGGATGACTATGTTCTTTACCTTAACTTCCATTTGATATATTCTTAATCACATGAGTTTTTGTACCTCACCACTCATCATATCACATTATAGAAGGTTACCTTTTTCATGGCCTTATGTTGTGCATTCCACATACCTCCATGTGAATCTTTTTAATTAATGAGTTGCATTCTTGTGGCATAGCAAACAATTTGGGGAGGGAAAAAACCATATATTTAGTAGAGACTAAATTACTCTAGCCATCACTAAAAAGTGATGTGAGTAAGTATGTTTCTCAATGCTTAATTTGCAAAAAGGCCACGTCTCAAAAGTAGAGGTCAGGAAAATATATTGCTTTACCTGTGCCATGTTGACCATAGAAAGATTTATCCATGGATTTGGTGCTAGTAGTTCTTAACACTACACATCCCATGATAACATTTATGTAGTAGTCGATAGCTTTCCAAAATGGCTCTAAATGATGCATTTAATGTATGTGATTTTGTGCTCATTCGTATTCACTCGGAGCATTATTCCATCAGAAAATATAAGAAACTGCATGCTAGAGCGACAGGACCTTATGCGGTCTTTAGGAATATCGGGTCGAATGCATATTTGATTGATTTGTCATCAAATATGTTTAATAGTCATGTATTTAATATTGATGATTTAATTTCATATACTAGTAAACTCATGCAAGAAAATAGAGGTGATACTTCTAAGGTGAATAGTAAGCCTTTACATGAATGTTCCATTCCCTTTCAGAGTGATTGCAGACTGGTGGCAATCACTGGGCTCGACCTGATCGATCAATTCTACTGGAATCGATCGACTCAGCGCGAGCTCGGGTCTGGCAATGCAACGAGTAGCACCCTAGTGATCACACCACTCTCGGGGCTAGTCGAGCTGTCCATTCAAGTTCCTTTAGGTCCCTGAACGTGTAGGCCTAGCTTATAGCATCTGGCGTTCGCTCTGTGAGGAGATTTCACTCCTCACGGGTCTGCCTGGGAGGCAGTCTCGGTCGAGTAGCACCCCGGCGCGACCCAGATGGGGGTTCGTGGTTCATTCGACATGTCTTGGGCCATGGAAGGTGTAGCCATCGAGATCCTAGCGCGGCGTGGTCTGAGTGCGGAGAATTTAGCGTTGGGAGTTAGCCCTAGGGATCCTTGCATTGGGAGGGATCCGCGAAGACAATCCACAGTAGTGGGTCGGGTCAGGCCCCGACCCGCGTGGTTTTTAATTTGGGCCGCCTCTTAATTTAGAAATTATGGAATTATATTCCTTCTATTAAATGACAGAATTATTAATATAAATGATTCTCTATGGTTTCAATTTAAATAAAAATACAGAATAAATTATTTAAATAACTTTAGCAATACTTGTCCAAACACTATGATCCAATATACCATTTTAACTAGAAAAATATAAGGAATAATAATAAAGAATAAAATCAATGATCTAATGATAGATTTTAAATAAATGCCTAATTTTTTTCTGTTTGTATTTAAATAATATTAAATTTGTTAAGTATCCAAAAATGTTAATTAAGATCTCTAATTGCTCATGAGATGATAAAGAACCTATGTAGATCATTAATAGTAATTTAAGATCTTTAATTTTATTAATCGCTCCTTAATTACCCTAAAATGATATTAGTGAATTAAGCCTTGATTTAACCTCTGATTTTGGGGAACTAAGTTCCTAATGCCTTATTAAGGATAGTAGAGTTTATAAATATAAATGGATCACTCTAGGATGCCCTAATTTCTTTAATCACCTTAATTGGCCTGAAATTGAGATTATTACTAATTAAGCTAGATTAAATATTCAAACCCTAAGATGAGTGTTTATTCCACTTCATTAATCAATATGAAGCTCATTAAAACAGATTTGAATCAATTTGGATAATTAAATATCGGGTCATGACATAAAATATTTGTGGATCCATCATATTTTTATATTTTGTTTGCTTAGGTTTATTTTTATGTTATTTTAATAGTTGCGTTTTTATGATTCTTTATTTTTTGTGTATTGGGAATGTAAAAGGTTACCCAAAGAAGTATATTGTTTCCATTATTAGCATCATTATGCTAGAATTAGGGTATAGTGACTATATATATCTCATGTAAATCATACTTCTATGATAGTTGAATGATAGTACAGAATTTTGACTTATTAATGAAAATATTACAAATAATAGATACTGTAATCTCATTATGTTTGGTAGTGGGGAGCAAGTTATAAATTTAGATACTGATGTAAACCATAATACGACCATTTATTTTACATGTCGCCAATCGATGCGGGGGTAGAAATAATCATGATTTTTGTGGCTATAAATTTGTATGTTGTTAGTTTATACTGATGTAAACCATAATCCATGATGTTTCCATTTATGCTAGATTATCATAAAAAATAAAAATAGCATCTAAGATTTTCTTGGGTGCGGCAAGCATCTTTACCCTCATAGAAAACCCGCAGCTTTTGTTGTGGATGGCACGTCAGAGCTAGTGCACTTATCTGCTGACTGGGCCATTCATTGTCCTTCCTTAGCCCCAAAGAAGGCGAACTCCCTTATAGAAGACAATGCGATTATGCATGTCATTACAGCTTTATAAGTGTGATTTGAGGTTTGGCTTTGTTTCTTTAAACAAGATTCGGTCCCATCCCCATTTTATTTTCAGTTGGCATCTGATAAGATCAATTGCGCTGGAAAAATATACTTTATGTCAACATCATTACTATGCATTAAAGAATATTCAAAGGATAACCTATGAATAATGAACTGTCTGTTTACTGTTAAGATGTTATTTTGAGTTTGGTAATCTTGTCCGGATGAGGATAGAGGTGAAAGCAGAGGCTGAAGACGTGAAGTCGCCTGTCCATGTTTTGGTATTAAATGGGCCAGTGAAGAAGAACCACGATCTGCTATTTTAGACTAAGCTGATGAAGGTAACAATCTTCTGAGAGAGCGAATAGATAGAGATTTCCTTTTGGGTGCCCGAGTTTGTGCATGGCATCCACAAAGCCTTGTAGGTATCTGGCTTGACGACCAAAAACCCAACGCTGCAATTATCCCAGAGGGAAGAGCTTTCTCTTAGCTCATCTTTGGAGAAGTCATTGGAATCCTTACTTGGAGGGATGATGGAAATTGTAGGACTAAGATTATCTTTCGTAGACGATGAGAAGAGGGGTTTCCACGACATCCGATTGAAGGCCGAAACCTTGGTTAGAGCACACGTAGAAAGGAGCAGTGCCCAATAAGCTAGCCGCCGGAGGTATAGAAGAGGACGCCGCCATCGACAACACGGACTCACCGCTTGCGCACGAGAAGAGGAGGTAAAGCTTATTTATCCGGACAGCCAATGCAAAAATAAAAGAATGTTTCGATGAACACTAGAGGAAGAAGATGCTCTAGAAACATTTTCTGCCAACTGCTTTTCCTCTTTCTACTTCTCCCCATGAGTGTCTCAAAAATGTGATCCCATGCATGAATGTTTCGTTCCTCTCTCCCGTTATTCAATCCTCTCTCAACCTTGCGGCTCCAGTAGAGGTCGAGAAAGCTTTTATGACGCCAGAATTAATTGTTGCCCTGAGAACTGAAACTTGTTCTCTGTCTTCCACCATTTTCTCTCCAGTGGCTCCTCCCTTGATACTGCTTCCTTTCCCCCTCTTGCCCATGAAGTGCTTTATTAATGCAGCAGGTTATGACTTTCATCGTCCGAAGTGAATTTTAGTTGGGCTGCGCTAGGGCGCGCTGTACTGCTTTCGGCCCGTCTGGAATTATGGCGCACTATGGCATCTTGTCCTCTGGAATGTTGGCGCTATAGTGTGCTATAACACCTTTTTCTCTGGAAGGCTGGCGCTAGGGCGCGCTATAACGTCTTTCTTTCTGAAATTCTAGCACTATGACGTGTTGTAGCACCTTTCTTTCTGGAAATCTGGCGCTGTAGCCCTTCCTTCAAAAATTATGGTGCTGTGGCGCGCTGTAGCATCTTTCTTTCTGGAATTCAGGTGCTATGGCGCACTGTAGCACATTTCTCTCTAGAAGTCTGGCATTGTGGCGCGTTGAAGCGCATTTTCCTCTGGATATGTGGCGTTGTTGCGCGCTCTAGCGTCTTTCTCTCTGGAAGTCTAGCATTGTGGTGCATTGTAGTGCCTTTCCTCTATAACTGTGGCGTTGTGGCATGCCATTGCACCTTGCTTTTTGAAATCCAGGCATTGTGGCGTGCTATGACACGCTATGACGCCTTTCTTTCTAGCACAATATCGTTCTTTTTCACAAAATTCTCTTCTTTTTGTAATTTGAACACTTCAGAGCTAAGATGACATAAAAACATACTAAAAGAATGATAATTATGGTGCTCATCATTACTTTATTACTATAATAATTGATTTTCAAAGAAGGAACACTTTATTCCATGCTACAAGACTTCTGCTATCTCGCATTAGCTACTTTATTTTTTTGTGAAGCTGTCAAGTTACATGGTTTACCCAAAATAATTGCGTCAGATCAAAATGTATGCTATATGAGTTACTTTTGGAAAACGCTTTGTCTGAAATTTAGCACAAAACACCATGAAGCATTGTAACTTTATGTGTGAAATTAATTAGGCCATTTTTATTAAGCTTTCAATTATTAGGCATGTTATAAGGACATTTTGGGAGTTTTATTAGACATTGTGCTGGGCTTTTACTTATCTTTCTTAGCCATTTCTACTTTTATTTTATTTTATATTGTTAAGTTGAGCATGTGAGAATAATGGAGGTGGTTGTATGTTTGAATTTATAAGGTTGGTAGTAAGTAGAATGTAATAGGTTGTAAGTTATTTTAGACATTATATTACATAGCCTATAAAATGGCCCTTCTTCTAAGGTAATGGGCACTTGCATTTTGAATGAGAAATCAATACTTCTTTGTGTTTATATGTAACAGCCCAAACTCTTATGTACCAAAGTATTGGCCACTTTAGCCTGAAATGCTTCACAATTTTATCCTTAGCAGATTACTTTCCAACATATCACCCATCTTGAGAGTGCTCCCACTTAAGAATGCTTAACTTTAAAGGTCTTATTAGAAACTCCACCATTGTCTAAAAAGGCACATCAATACTTTAGAGTTTCACTTAATACTACTTAAGTAAGTAACCATACACAGATCCAATAACCATTCATAGTGTAGATATGACTATAGGTGGCCCCTATAGGCTCAAGAGGTACTCACAACCATATAAAACCTTAATCATCATGGGTTTAAGAGAATGCTCATATAATGTGGTACTTTACCCTATATAGCACTTAGTGTAATGACCCACTTAAGTAGTAATCAGTAAAATAATTAAATATCGATGCACTTTTTTAGATAACAGTGGAGTTCCTGATAAGAACTCCAAAGTTAAGAATGCTCATGTGGGAGCACTCCCAGGATGAGTAACCTATTGTAAAAACCCTAGTTGTTACCCTAACTAACTTTAGATTAATTAAGCTAAACCAAGCTCTAAATTTGATTCCATTAGACTCAATAGGTCATTTAAATCTAACTCTAGAAGTTTGTAGTCAATCGGAGCTAAATTGAGAATTTTGGTATTTTTGCCTATTTTTGAGCCCTAGAAAATACCTAAATTGATTTGATCTCTAAATTTAAATCTGAGTTCATTTTTGAATTCCCCACCCCTCAATCAGCTAATGATGACTTTTTGGGAATTTTTGGAGCTCATCTAGTCCTAAATTGGATTTAATATTTTAATAGAAAATTAAAAATTTAATTAAATGCTTTATAATTAATTAAATTAAATTATTTATATATATTTTATTCTCGGGATTTGCTGTTAGGATCGCGGCAGATTCGCTGCGGGTCCCGACAGCGGAGCACCTTCTCCTCCCAATTGATGTGCTAGCACGCATCTTAGCAAAGCATCTAACGATGACATCTAGCCAGCGCCGTTATAAAATCTCATTCGCCCAATTGGCATCTCTCATCTAACGCACGAGATTCAATCTGCAGTTTGGTTAATAAGAAGCCACATCAGGCTGTCCATCATCAACGACTTTGTAATCCGACGGCTGCTGTGATCTCCGCCTTGTTCACCTTCATCCCTGTGAGATCCTGGCATGACAGAATAATATTCACCCGTACCTGCCACGTAAACCTTATCTGCCACTCCCCCGCCAGGTCACCTAGACCGTTAGAGATTTCCCATTTCGGGCCGAGCCATCTTAACTGCCTCGGGATTGAGGAAGAGACCCATGGAGGCCAAGCTGTGGAGACAGTTCGGGCCGAACCTAAGCTATGGCTCCTATCCTCAAGACCACCTCTGGGCTTCCCCTCACCTATAAATACTCTTAGCGCATCTCAGCGATCTCTTTTACTCACTGATACCCACTGATACTCCTAGCTAAAACAATTGAAGCTCTCGGCGACCCCAGCGTCTGAAACTGCTGAGCACCGCTGATCGAGGGTAAGGTCTGGAGTTTAGACCCCCTTACCGAGCTCTTACAACCATCTGGAGTGACCTGAGCTGCCTGAATTGTCTCAATCGCCTCTTCCATCCTCAGGTATAGACTCCAACCTCATCCCCTCTGTCGAGCTGGTTCCAGCTCGACTCGCATCTAATTGAGCTCTAAATGCTGCGTTAGGTCCTCACCCTAGCTCCCTAATATGCATCTAGTCCTCTGGCAAGGCCTGGCAGTGGACCAGATGGCGAATTCATCGTCTAAGTGGTCACTGCTAGTCAGCCTCTGGCTCGCCAAATTCTGCACTTCCTTCGAGCATTTAACCAATTAATTAGTACTAGGAGCTCTCGTTAATGATTTTAGACCCGTATCGAAGGCTAGGTTCGATTGGATCGATCATTTCGACTAGGAATTGATCGACCTGTGGAGAGCTCCCATCTGTGTTCCACCGTGAGTAGCACCCCAGCGGTCCATACCTCTCCAGAAATTCACGACTCACCCATTCAGTTCCCCTTCGATCCCTAAATGTTTAGGGATGGACGTTGGCTCATGGCTTGGTTGCTGTGAGGAGAATTCACTCCTCACAGGTGCGCCTTAGGAGGCATCTTAGCCGAGTAGCACTCCGACGATCTGGAGCCTCCCAAACGAAACTTCTTGGTCCATTCGACGCTTCTTCGATCCCTAAAAGTGTAGTCGTCGAATTCTTGGCATGGCGTGGACGGAGCACAGCGAATTAGGTGATGGAAGGTTGCTCTAGGGTTTGGGTGTCGGGTACCTCTACGAGGAAGACGACGGATATTGGGTCGGGCTGACCCTCGACCCATGCCTTTTTGATTTTGGGCCGACAGGATATTAAGGAATTTCTGAATTAATTTCCTTAAGGAAATTAATTCAGAAAATCAAACCTATAGTTTTTATTTAAATAAAAATACAGATTAAATTATTTAAATAACTTTAGCTATACTTATCCAAATGATATAATCCAATATACCATTTTAATCAAAAAAATGCAAGGCACATTAATATAAAATAAAATTGAAGATCTAATGGTTAGATTTTAAAATATTGCTTAATCCTTTTTTGTTTTTAATTAAATCATAATAAATTTAATTAATATCAATAAATGTTGATTAAGGTCTTTGAATGCTCATGAGACCATAAGAAATCTATGTAGACCATTAAAAATAATTTAGGAACCTTAATTATATTAATCATATCTTAATTACCCTAATTAGGGATTAGTGAATTAAATCATGATTAATCCTTTGATTTTGGTGAACCAAGTTCCTAATGACTTCTTAAGTGTATTATAGCCTATGAATGAGATTAGATCACTTTAGAATGCCTTAGTTTTCTTAATCACCTTAAATGGGCTTAAAAGGTGATCAGTGCTAATTAGGCTAATTAGGTTACCAAAACCCAAGATAAGTGTGTATCCTACTTCATTAACTAATATGGAACTCATTAAAATAGATTTGAATCAATTTAGATGGTTAAATCCTAAAATCCCATTTTTTAGCCTTAAGAGGGGTATTTTGGTCATTTTGACCAAAATTTGTTTAAACACCCCTTGAATCTTGAAAACTTAGTAAAATACCTCTAGATAGATTATTTGCACCTTTTTGAAATTTTAGGTTAACAACCAAGTGAAGAGAACTTAAGTTAGTTTTATTAAGATCTTAATACCCTCCTTCTTATAATCTAAGCCTAATTATCTTAAAGTGCTAGATCCTTAGTTTAATAGCTTAATTAAGTTGATCCATAAGCTTGAGTTCTAAAAGAAATACTATTGTAAAATTCTAAGTCTAAACTTAGATTAAGTCTAAAGTGATCAAGTATTAAATCTTAGATGTTAGATCTTAGACTTTAGATCTTCTAATTGGACCGAATTACTCTCCTTTGGAATTCTCTTACTTGATTAATTATTTAAATCTTTTGAAACCTTCCATGTGGGTGTAGGTTGATTTAATCTATAGGATGATGTAATTATCCTAAAGATTTACTATAGATCTTAGATTCTTGGTTCTTAATTGATTATTTTATCTTATAATCAGTATAGTAATCTTTCACTAAGATCTTAGTTTCTGAATCCTTCAACTTATAAGATTCCTTATCTTTAATTTGGGTTTTAAAGTGTGAACCCTAGATCCTTTCTAATATACTACCTTGGATTCAGGATTTGAACACCAAGTGGAGTTTGGATCCAGAATCCTTAAGTCTTGATTTATTTAATCAAGATTTGGATTAAGAGAGAAAAATAATAACAATTAAGTCGTTGATTTATTTACTTTAAATCTTTATAGTCGTCATATGATTTTGAATTAGAACTTGTTAAGTTCTAATGTTACCATTAAGGTCATGAATCTGGGATTATACTCGATAGCTGGATATTATAAATCATAAACTTGTATCTTCTCAGGATAGTTAGATTTGGATAAAGTAGACAACAACACATACCACATAAGTCTAGATTGAGTCTCTTGCTTACTTTGACTTTGACTGCTCTGCACACCTTATACATTGAGCCTTATTCTTTGAGCATAATAGGTAAACTTAGGATATAGAAGATACATCCTAAGTTAATATTTGAAAATCATAGTAGAGTATGTCCTAGCTTAGTCTGCCTCTTCAGTTCTAATTTTATTATAGAATAGACTTGGACCTAGCTCTGCGGATGTCTAGGATAGATACATGTCTTATTCTATAAGTTCAACTTGGACCTAGCACTGCGGATGTCTAGGATGGACACACATGTTCAACGTTCAGTTCAGAGGTCCTGTATGGCCTATTTCTGTTATAGCAATACTATGTCTTAGGCTTACTTCTACTTTAGTTCAGGTTTTAGTTTTTTTTTTCTTTGCCACATGCTTCAGTGGCCTTACTTTAGTTTTGGCTCACTTTGCCACATGTCTCAGTGGCTTTACTTCTTAGTTCATTCTTTTACTTAGCTTACTTTTGCCACATATTTCAATGGCCCTTTACATATTAAATATGCATGTTGTATATATGCTCTTACTAATTAGTTATCAAATATTGGCATGCTTTAGATACTAGAATTGCATGTTTATTTCAGTATTTGTGTTCTTTTTATACTCAGCATATCCCCATGTGATCATAAGCATGTTAGGATCATATTTATTTCAGTAGTTGCAATTACTTTTGCTTTTAGTCTCACCATA
Organism: Gastrodia elata; assembly: GCA_016760335.1. Taxonomy (NCBI): domain Eukaryota; kingdom Viridiplantae; phylum Streptophyta; class Magnoliopsida; order Asparagales; family Orchidaceae; genus Gastrodia; species Gastrodia elata. Next base: position 49,864,081 of record CM028674.1, on the reverse strand, counting down.
TTTAGTTGTTGTTTTGTATGCTATTTTACAAATTTGTTGATTAGCTATAAATAATTAATTTATAGCTATCCCATTCTTTATAGCTTGTTGCACCTTATAATACTTGCATGTTTAAAACTTTTAAATGTGATATCTTAAATATTCAGTTCACTTAAGTAGCCTAAATTGTACTTAGACAATTGTCTAGCTGTAACCTTTTTCTTTTGTTGGATGGGGCCTTGGCATTGGTGATACTAACAAATGTCAGACTCAGAGTTATTCATTGGTAGTGCTACAAGAGAGGAGCCGGTGCAAGAGGAGAATTATCCTACTACTGCTTAGATAGATTTTCTCTTTTGTAGTGAGATTGAAAGATCTTTACTTTCATTTAATTCAGTATGTAATAATTAAACTCTGGATGTATTTACGTTCTGCACTTGAGTTGAGTTACTGCTTTCTTTTCTTCTTTTATACTATATTATGCCCGTGGATGTTACATTCTATTTTCTGCTTTCGCTACTTTGATATGTATTGATGTATGTTTCTAGTTATAGGTGACAAGTCCTTGGCTTAAGGTGAGTTGGGTCCTACCTGACTCTACTTGAGTTAGGGATTTGCCACATTTGGAGCACTGTACACCCTATTATTTTGCTAATACCAGCATTAGCATGGCCGCGGGAAAGTACGGGGTACCACACCTGTTGGGAAAAGAATCACGCTTCCGGTGGTCTAGCACTACAATGCGGCGCGTCGTAGCATCACGCTTGCGATGCTTTGGAGTTGTGGCATGTTGTAGCATCCTGTTCTTTGCTAAAATATCATTTTTATCATTCTTGTTTGTAGATTGATTCATAGAGCTAAAATATCATACAACATACTAAAATATGCTGAAATAGTAAATAATTCTACTAAAATTTTAATTTTTATAAGAAAAATATATATTTAATCGAGGTTCATTACACCCCCACACTTAAATTTTTGCTTTTCTTTGAGTAAGCTGATAATATAGCCTTTAAATAAATTAGAGTAAGCTAAATTATTTGTTGATTTGATTTAAACTTTCCAAAAGTAGGATCAACTAGTTAGTTCAATGTGATTAATGCTAGATAGAAGTTTATTACCGAGTGCTTTCAAGTTTTTCATGAAACTTACCTTTATTTAACCTCTAATACTCATACTAAATCTCGTGGTTACAATAAAATAGGGTTTGGGAGAACTGTAGCTATTTTGAAAGAATTGATTATAGTGGTTGTTATAAGAATGTTTAAGTGTCATGTGTGCATCTTCTTTTGAAATGTAACGATTTTCTAGGCAGGGGAGACATTTTCTACATCCCTTTTTTATCTATTTCATTTTTGATGGGAAAGAATTTTTCTTCTCCCATTATATTTATTTTATTAGTTTTTTTATATATGTCATATTCAGCACAAGCATTACATTTATGAAATCTAACAAAAGCCTAACACATCCAAAATCAACCACCATTTAATTTCTCTACTCACAACCACTACTGACCCCCCTCTTCATTTATTTCATCACTTAATTAAGTTGTGAGTATGTTTTGGTCTATTTATCCAGTTCATTACAACAAACCCTATTTTGTTCAATTTTCATTTAGTTATTTATCACAAGCCCAACCATTTAATGCACTTAATCAAAATTAGTTTTAAATCATAATCAAAATTTAAAGTTTTCAACTTAATAAACTCAATTTTCCAGTTACTATTGATCAATACTTTTTGGACAACAGGATACACGGATAATGGACATAAGGTAAGACAAAGCAAAAAGAAAACAGGATAAGAGAAAGAAACAAAATAAACAAAAAAACTACCACCTAGTTACTCATTTTCTTCACTGTCATTATCATCATCATCTTCTTCTTCTTCATCAACATAATCAGGCCAAGGAACCGTTGGAGGTTGCATGAGTGTTGGTATGGCAGCAAAAGTTGTATCACTTAGGCCATCGTGTACATGTCAATTTTCAAACATGTTCCTAAGAGTGTTATTGAACTCTTGGGTCTGCATGCAATGATTGTACACGATGGTCTCATGGTATTTCAGTCTCGGTTCAATGCATTTCCTCGACTGCTTATGATATTCCTCCAGTTTATTTATGTATCTTTGCAAACATTGTAGGTATTCCCTTTGCCCAACTACAATTAATGTTCCTTCTCCGCTCTCTTCTTAAACTCTTCCTCATAATAGGATCTATGAATATTTTTAAATGTTAGGGGTGTCCGAAAAGGGAGATGAGCCTCTTCATCATTAATAACCACCCCTAGATTACGCAAAGTTTAATAATAAGAGAGCCAAAAGGGAGAGCTATGCAATGTTCATTTAATGTCTGCCAGAATTGGTCATAGATTCTTTTGGAGATGTTGATCAGTCTCAGCCTTTGAATAGCGTAATTAAGCACCGCTCGTGCTCTAGTGACATTAGTTAGATATTATGTTTGCATAATCTTACTTGAAATAAGAATATGCCAAGCATTAGATGCAGGCTTGATTGAGGCTCTAGGAATGTTGGCATAGTCTCCTCACCATTCAGTGTTACGACCAATCTGTTGTTGAGCTACTTCAGCAAATTCAAAATCAAAATTTAAATATTGACTATAGGTGCAGTTCCTACATACTCAATTTCATATAGTTTAGAGATGGATCATTCACTAAAATCTACTCCTTTTCCCCTAACAAAAATGCTGCACATACGGGTATTCAAAATATTTGCATACACTTCTTGCATGAAAGAAACGTGAAGAGGTCCAGGGTCTCGTCAGACAAGATCCCATTTCCTTTTCTAAATAGACTCAGTATGAATGGGGCAAGGTTCAATAAATCCACTATTGGGAATGATCTTTCTTTTTAAGGTTATTTGAAAGAACCTCTATTCATCTTCAATTGAAGAAAATCTCTAATTATTGAATGTTCCCCTAGAGGAAGTGCCGCACTTTCCTTCCCTACAGCGGATTTCTTTCTTGATGTCATTTCATAAAGATTGTTCTAGAATATTGAAGAGAAGGATTTTGGGCTTCAAATTTTGCTGAAAATGAATTTTTCTTACATCCTAGGGTATTTATAAGCAATTGGCCTTGAATATATTCCATTAATTCCCAACTTCCTTCTACTAGTGCTTATTCCCTATTAGCTGGTCAAATATATCCAATTAGTCTCCTTTTATGTGAATTAGTAGTTCAATATTTAAAGAGGCTAAAGGATAGGAGCTTTGAATCTTATTTTAACTGGCAGTCATTTATGCATTCTAGCTGGCGCATTGTGGCACTTGAAGAGCGGGTGAAAAAAACACCATTCCAAGGCATTTCAATTTATATTAAATGCAAGGCGCTACAATGCATTGTGGTGGCATGCTTACGATGGTTAGGCGCTACAGTGCACTATAGCATCGCTCTTGCACTGCTCTAGTGTTGTGGAGCGTTATAGCGCCTCATTTTAGCAGTCAATTAAATATTTTAAGATTTTTCACATGTGAAATAGAGGTTGTTTCATTTATTATAAGTATAAACTTGTTTTTGTTAAAGCTTTATAATATTTTTGACAGTGTATTGAATGGAATAAATGTGGTTCTTCTTCTTAAATGGCTTTGAGTTATGTTTCATCATTTCTTTTGCCACTTTTCTTACTCACCCAAAATATGATCCTAGGAAATTAACACCTAATGTCATTTTAGATTCACTAACCCGACATCGGGTAACAGACTTAAAATTAGTGTGTCTACGTGACTACGCAAATGCACGTGGTTTGAACTAATATAAGAATGGTTAATTTCTGAGATTTTATCGTTCTCTGAGAACGGTGTGTGCTAGTTACTAAGAACTTTATTCTTTTGATAATTTTTGATTGACCAAATATTTGTGATGTTGTCTAAGTTAGATTAAACTAAGTTATGCTAATTGGTTTTGTTGATCAATTGGACACAAATAAAGAAAATTATGTTTAAAGCATATGATTTATAATAGATGAGTGCATGAGATTTCTTCATTCAATCTCTTTAATATTTTCCACTTTTATTTTTATTATTTCATTTATCAAGGGGCTACTGTTGACAGATGAATATTCCTTCGACTTATGATATATCTAATGCTGTCATGAACTCAGAAGGGTTCTAATTAAGCATATAGATAATTTTGCGATCATTTTAGCAGTAAAAATTATTTTTTGATCAAAAAATCTTGATCCATTCACAGCCCATACGCATATATTCCTAACTTAGCTAAAACAATAAGCAGCGAAGCTCTATGAGTTTATGTCACGTGACTTACGGTTTATGTGCACCAAGTTTCCTCGGTTCATCGTGAATCTGTCTGGGCTCACATGCATCAAATTCTTGACTTCACATAGCGTACTGACCCTAGGTCATTCACAAGGAAAATGCTAATGTCCCGCAATATTTGAATTTTGTTAATTCTCCCGCAAATTTTAGTTTTCAGTTACAACCTTAATTTGGAAAGTTTTCCAATTCATTTGAAGCTGAAATAGAAATTTAAATTTGTCATTTAACCCATACTTAATTATGCATTATCTACCTCATTAAGAACACGTAATCATTCAAGGTGTACAACCCTCTAGGAATCATCAGCTATAAAAATAAATGAGTAATAGTTTTATTTAGAAAGGACAATTAGGAAGGAGGAAGAAACATTATCAATGCATAAAGGAGCCAACCGTCATTAAAGGAAAATGGCGGGACGTTTTGGACCCCGTAATCACGCAACTTCCATTTTATCGGACGCCTCCCGTAACATATGCCCGTTTCAGCGCTATTCCAGCCAACGCAGTAGGCGTGCGTTACATACGCACGCCTTCTTTAAGAAAGCCACTCCCTATCCTCATAGAGCCTTCAAATCCCTCTTCCTCTCTTCCGCCCGAGTCGTAGGAGCGTACCTGAGCCGACGTCAAAACGCATTGGCGGAAGCGGTCTACGCAACCAGCAACAAGAGCCAAAAGGAGCCCTGTACGCACGCACGATCCCCCTCGCTCAACTCTTCCACCTCTGCGCCGATCGCCTCCCCCCTACGCTCGATCCCTCCTTCCGCTCGCAACCCCGTACGCCGAGAGATGGGATTGTAGCACGCAACCACTGTTTTTGCGCGATTCCCTTCACCGATCGACTCTCTACGCCGACTTCTCCTCTTGACTCTGCGCCGATCACCTAACCTCTGTGTGGATCCCTCTCCACCCGATTCTGCGCCGATCCCTCTCTATGCACTCGACCGAGGATAAGGTACGATCTTCTTTGGAAGCTATACATTTAGGCGATAGGAGAGTTGTATATGTAATCGAATTAGTTACTATTAACTGATATCAATGAGACTTCATTTATTCAATTTATTTTGAGATCAAGATAAAACGTTATGTTTAAAGTAGATTTGTTAGTATGCAAACAATCATTATAAATAGATTAAGTGACTCATTTTGGTATCATTAAAGTACTTTTATTTAAAATTGTGGTGTTTTGAACCTAATAGTTGTCAATAAATTAGTCATATTTAATCACTTAACTTAAGGCTAGGTAGTTTAATCATGCTTTATGAGGTATTAAATTGATTAAAGTAATTTAATTACTTTTTGGATATGAATTTGGTGCGATCAATCATGATTTAATCATAGTTGTGTTGTAGATGGAAATTGATGTCTAAATTGCAGTATAATGATTAGGTTTGACTAGCTAACACTAGGTAAAGATCTAATCAAGTACAAATTAGCTGTTTGATAAATTCTTAAAGAGGGTAAAGAGTTACATAATCTATATGTCATATAATGAAGTCAGTTATAACTATTTTTGAATGTTGTCAATATCAAATTAATAATCATTCTATTCTAACTTATACTTTAATGTAAACTAAGCTTTTGAGTTCATACCGATTTTGATCATAATTAATAACTCAAGAAGTTTTTATATTTTGCTTTAATGAAGCATGTTGTGCTGCTATAAAATAATAGAGGGGTTTTGTGTTGATAAAGAGAGGTTTATTAAAAATATTTTCGATTAAATTAGACTCCTTTTTCTCTAACATTGTAATATGATTCTTTCAGATAAGGTTGCCAAAATTCTGTAAGTCTAATCAAATATGATTTTAGTTTAAATATAATAAATTAGAGTTATGAATTATACCCTCTTATTGTATAATTCACTCTTATGCCATGTGAGATATATATTAAAGTAACCAACTAAAAGTCAAACTTCGGAACATGAATACTAGTTCTATTTTTGTAAGCAGGTAGTTTCATAATTTAATAAAAATTTCAATTATAACTTTTGCAGACACATTAAAATTGTGAGTGAATTGTTTTGTTAAGTCAAAATACAAAATGTACACTAGCTATTACTTTATATACTTTTACTTTCATTGCTGTTTAAGCATCGCTTTGAGCATATTTTGTATCGCTACTTAATGCGTTATTCTTACTACTAATGATGTAAGAGAAACAAAATGATATTTATGAATCTTGTGAATGTTGCAAGAAGGGTTCCGAAATGGAGCATGAATAGGATAGGGATGGGGCTAATTCTTGGGAGAGCTATAAGGGTGCCATCTGGAGCCTTTGAGAGGGCCTCGGTGAATGTTATGCTTAAATTCATATGAACCCAACCTCATGATTCTGGCTTTGCGCATCAGAACTGCTATCATTACTTCATAATATCATAGGCATAAACATAAACATGAACTTTTATGTGATTATTACTTTTCCGTTTGAAAATTTGGCATGTGACAAAAGGACATTATTTTGCAGGAGACATGATCATCTTTTATTTACAATAAACTATATTTCCCTGCAATTATTATCATTTTTGCCTTTCACTTTTTCTTAAAGTATATTTTTAATATCCTTTGTATTTATAATGTACACTAAGGCATTATTTTTATAATACCAGATCATATACAATTGGAGGAGGCTGATATAGTTTAAAGTCATGGCGCGAGAAATTAACGAATTCTAATTGCCCCTTCAAGGGATAATTATTTTATGTATAGTGAAAGTTATGTAATAAATTTTGAATATTGTTTACTTTAAATTGAATGAATGCTATTTCTTATACTTGAATGGCTATGGATATTCTTAACTACTATTTTACTTAACTGCCAATATGATCCAGTGGAAAGATGCATCCGATGTTAGATTATTTGTTACCAACCTAACATAAGTCATCAAAGTTAGTATCAGAGCAGGATTGAATGTGTTTAAATAAAATATTGCATAAAAATAGAGCCCAATGGAAATTCATTCAATTTAATCTAAGAAATTCCTAACATTACCTAATCAAAGTAGGATTAGATAATGACATGAATTTAAGACAATGTGATTTGACAACTTAGGTACCTTTAGCAATCATCCTTAATAAACACAAAACATGTGAGGTAAAACAAGAACGTTGCAATCCCATTCCATGATTAGGATTATTTCACAAATGCAAAGTGATATGTTCTCTTATGCATCCATTCGGTGCCATGGTTTTAAACAATTCGAGAACTTCTAGTGAACTTATGATTTATTTTATTGTATTTCAAAAAATTTAATAAACCATCTAGGAACTTCTAAAAATTTTTTGTGATGATAAAAATATGATTGTAATTTATCATCAATTTAACAAAATCTTATATAATTTGGAAGTTTTAATTGCTTAAGTTTTGTTGGAATAATTAGATAATTGTCTTTTATTCGATCCATATTTTAAAGGCTTTCATGTTGCTTTCAATATGATATTTCCTTTATATATGAATATTTGGATGCTCTTAATTGTTAAATAGTAATAAAATATTTTCTTATAATCTATGATGACTAGAAAAAATATTTTTATGAGAATGATTAAATGGAAGTAGATGAAAATTGATAATAATGAGATTAGTAATGAAAATAAGAGTGATAAGATTAAATAATTAATAATAATAATAAGGTACAAATTTAGTCCCCTCTAGATATTGATTTGAATTACAAGAGTAGTGTTCTTGAAATTTTCTGGAGATATAATAGCTTCTGAGCCACAAAAGCTTATCATTTCTGAAAATGCACAAGTCTTGAATCTTAATTTTAAAGCAACTTTTACATAAGGTTTTGTACTTCTTATCTTGAATTCTTTGTACATGCATTCTGTGAAAATATTGAAAGATTTGTTAAAGAAATTAATGTTTGGATTAAATTGTGGGGAGTTAGATTCTGAATTAAATTTTTATTTGCCAAAATTGAACTTGGGATAAAATGCATATGTTATACAAGTATGTTAGAGTTCAACTTGCACAATATTTACATTACATGTATTCAACTTCCAATTTAGGCAATTGAAGCTTATTGCAAAGACATCTATTCTAATTTACCATGTGGAGTTAGATCTAATCTTTGTTCTTAAGAATCTGCATTCCTTGTAAAGCAATTTTATTTTATTTTGGAGTTTATGTTGTAGCATATTTAACTAGACTTACACATGGGGAGTAACTTCATACTTGCAAGTTAAAATTGAAGATTTAAACTGTATGATTTCATTTGTGCATGTATTTGTCTTAATCTAGAATCTTATGCATGGATATACAGTTTCATTCAGAAAAGTTAATTAGAAATGAAATGACATCTCTTAATCATCGTAGTGTTATTTCTACAAAGGTAATGAACTATTCTTCTCGAGTCTAGCAATTGTATCAAAGCAACATTGTACATAATTTTTCTTCTACGCATAGAATTCTGATACAAAATCATATGGCCGACCAAGATTTATTACCATATGCATTTGACTACAGGATTTGGTGTCTTGTTGCTGCGGCGAACTACCTCGCGAAGTGAATGAAAGTGGAATTGTATATAATTAAGATGCATAGTAGATTTAGCAACCTTTTCGATTATAGAATTTGGCATTTTGTAGCTGTAGTAAAAGTTTTCTTTTTCTGGTAACTTGCGATCTAAAAAGTGTAGTATTAAGGGTATATTAATAATACACTAAATCTTGAATTTGGCACCATAATTGAAGATTGGGCAATTTTCATCAAACCCCAATTTTTGTGCTCATCTTGAATGGGGTGTTTTGTTGAAGGCGCTCAACATAAGTTGACTCAGCAAATGCTAAATCTGGCCTAACTACTAGCTAATTCTGAATCTAATTAGTTTTTGGTTCAAATTCATGAGTATTCCACCAGTATAACAAACTAATAAGAATAATTTTGGTTCTTGTAAGATCTAGGACATTCAATACACTAGTTTCAGATTCAACCATGAGCAATTTACTCGTGTGCCAGATTTTAACCAAGGTTGATGTATGTTAATGTTTAATTATCGCTACAAATGAATTAATGCCCTCAACAAATTATCAAGAATAGTGTTTCATAATTCGATTATTTAATTTAGCAAGTTTGATATAATTTTATGAATATTCTACACTCATAAATGACCAAGCTTGAAGATATTTAATTTTCACTTACTTGTGGCCGCAAAATTCATATAATATTCTACACTCATTAAATCCAAACTAAGCATATCGATGCTTTTGAATCATGTTTCTATTGCAATTTAACAAATCAGAATCTTTTCCTATGTATGAAATATGTGTTTATAGTTTTATCAATTCCCTTCCATGTCTTTTTGTGTTCCTCTCTTTTTGAAACATAAGGCTAGAAATAGTAACCTCAATTTGATTGTTTCCATAAAATTGCTAAAAATAATTTTGATTGTTCTTCCATTGGAACAAATGCATTTGACTTCAATGATTATGCATGTATTTATCTTACTTAGTTTGTTCAAAAGCTCTCTGTGAATAACTTTGGAATCTGAATCATATATTTGAGAATATAAAGGTATGCTTCATTCAGGTAGGATGTTAAGTTTATTATATGATTCAACTTTTCAACTTAATCTGAAAATTGATTTCGGTTCAAAATAATGAATTAGATCTGAATATGATCCATTGTTTAAACTCAGACTTCATCTCTTTTCTATCCTTAATTTCATCATCTTATTTCATTTGGGGTTCTTAAGTAATAGATTAGTAAAATCCTATATCTCGATAATGTGTAAACATCATCAAAGTGTGCTTCAAATTTATCATTGAATTAATTGAAATGGCCTAGTGAAGTATCTTGATGTTATGCAAATATTAGTGGTGTAGTCTAAAAAAAGGATAAAACCAAAAGAATAGGCTGATGAGTATAAATGGTTTAGGTGTACACCCATTCGAGATTGAATTTCTCATAGTAAGATCAATTCAATTTAATTTGAAGGTTTTGGAAATCAATGCTTAGGAAATAGGCAGTTTGAGCAAACATCAATATGATAAGGACCTCAACACATATAACTGTAAAAATAATAATAGCAATATTTGAGGTCAATAACACAAATTTTGTGTCACTTTATGATGTGATACCTAAATGTTATTCTTGATGAGAAATCCATGTTATGAAGTATTACTTTAGAATTTATATATTTTTGCCATAGTAAAAGTGAATATATATATATATATATATATATATATATATATATATATATATATATATATATATATGTATATTTATTAGAAAGAGACAATCTTCAATTAAGAAAGAGAACTATTCCCATGGTTAAGGTGCAATGGAAAGGTCACAGAGCTAAGGAAACAACATGGGAAAGAGATGGGGATATGAGAAAAGATTATACCAGACTCTTTCAGAATTCAAGTAATCTTAATTAAATCTTTTTGCATTCAACTAAATGTTTCCTATTGTGGTAGAATGTCGAGGATGACATTATTTTTATGTAGGAGAATTTGTAATGATCCTAGGTCATTTATAAGGAAAACATTATTGTCCCGCAATATTTGAATTTTGTTAATTCTCCCGCAAATTTCAGTTTTCAGTTACAACCTTTAATTCAGTAAGTTTTCCAATTCATTTAAAGCTGAAATAGAAATTTAGATTGCTCATTTAACCCATACTCAATTATGCATTATCTACCTCATTAAGAACACGGAATCAATCAAGGTGGACAACCCTTTTGGAATCGTCAGTTACAAAAAAAAAAGATTAATAGTTTTAATTAGGAAGGACAATTAGGAAGGAGGAAGAAAAGTTATCGATGCATAAAGGAGCCAACCGTTATTTAAGGAAAATGGTGGGACAGTTCGGCCCCCGTAATCACACAACTTCCATTTTATCGGACGCCTCCCGTAACCTATGCGCATTTCAGCGCTATTCTAGCCAATGCAGCAGGCATGCGTTACATTCGCATGCCTTCTTTAAGTTTGAAAGCCTCTCCCTATCCTCACAGAGCCTTCAAATCCCTCTTCCTCTCTTTCGCCTGAGCCGTAGAAGCGTACCTTAGCCAACGATGAAATGCATCGGTGGAGGTTTGCACAACCAGCAACAAGAACCGACGAGAGTGCTGCATGCACGCACAATCCCCCTCGCTCAACTCTTCTACCTCTGCGTCGATCACCTCCCCCCGCGCTCGATCCCTCCTTCAGCTCGCAACCCCGTACGCCGAGAGACAGGATTGTAGCACGCGACCTCTGTTTCCATGCGATTCCCTTCACCAATTGAATCTCTGTGCCGACTTCTCCTCTTGACTCTACACCGATCACCTAACCTCTATGTTGATCCCTCTCCGCTCGATTTTGCGTCGATCCCTCTCTGTGCACTCGACCAAGGATAAGGTACTATCTTCTTTGCAAGCTATACATTTAGGCGTTAGGAGAGGTCTTGTGAAGGCCCAATTAAGTAGTAATAAGTGAAACTCTTAAACATCGAAGCATCTTTTCAAATAATGGTGGAGTTTCTGATAAGAAGTCCAAAGCTAAGCGTGCTCATGTGAGAGCACTCCCAGGATGCATGACCTACTGGGAAGTTATCTTCTTAAGGCAAAACCGTGAGGCCTTTTAGGCCAAAGCGGATAATACCTTGGTGCTTAAGAGTTTAGGATATTATAAATGGTATCAAAGTAGGTCATAGGGTGTCAGATAGGAGCTATGTGTCATGTAGGGCAAAGTATCACTTCATGTGAGCAGCCTATTGAACCCATGATGGTTAAGGTGCTACATGGTTGTGGGTACCTCTTGAGCCTGTAGGGGTCACCTCTAGTCCTATCTACCCAATGGATGGTTCTTATATCTATGTGTAAATACTGATGAGGACGTCAGTTACTTAAGGTGGGGAGATTGTGAACCCACTTAAATAGTAATAAGTAAAACTCTTAAACATCGAGGCACCTTTTCAGATAATGCTGGAGTTCTTGACAAGAACTCCAAAGTTAAGCATGCTCATGTGGGATCACTCCTAGGATGAGTGACCTACTGGAAAGTTACGTTCTTAGGGTAAAACTGTGAGGCCTTTTAGGCCAAAGTGGACAATACCTTGGTGCTTAAGAGTTTGGGATGTTACATCTGTATATGTAAATGAATTAGTTACTGTTAACTGATATCAATGAGACTTCAATTATTCAATTTATTTTGAGATCAAGATAAAACATTATGTATAAAGTAGATTGGTTAGTATGCAAATAGTTATTATAAATATACTAAATGACTTATTTTGGTATCATTAAAGTACTTTTATTTAACATTATGATGTTTTGAACCTAATAATTATCAATAAATTAGTCATATTTAATCATTTAACTTAAGATTAGGTTATTAAATTGATTAAAGTAATTTAATTACTTTTTAGAAAGGAATTTGGTGTGATTAATCATGATTTAATCATAGTAGTGTTGTAGATGGAAATTGATGTCTAAATTGCAGTATAATGATTAGGTCTGACTAGCTAACACTAGGAAAAGATCTAATCAAGTACAAATTAGCTATTTGATAAATTCTTAATAAGAGTAAGGAGTTACAAGATCTATATGTCATATAGTGAAGTCAGTTATAACTGCTTTTGAATGTTGTCAATATTAAATTAATAATCATTTTATCCTAACTTATACTTTAATGTACACTAAGCTTTTGAGTTCATACCGATTTTGATCATAATTAATAACTCAAGAAGTTTTTATATTTTGCTTTAATGAAGCATGTTGTGGCGCTCTAACATAATAGAGGGGTTCTGTGTTGATAAAGAGAGGTTTAGTAATAATATTATCGATTCAATTAGAATCCTTTTTCTCTAATATTTTAATATGATTCTCTTAGATAAGGTTACCTAAATTTTTTAAGTCTAATCAAGAATGATTTTAGTTTTAATTTAATAAATTATAGTTATGAATTATACCTTCTTATTGTATAATTCACTCTTATGCCTTGTGAGATACAAATTAAAGTAACCAACTAAAAGTTAAACTTGGGAACATGAATACTAGTTCTAACTTTGTAAGCATGTAGTTTCATAATTTAATAAGACTTTCAATTATAACTTTTGCAAACACATCAAGGTTATGAGTGAATCATCTTGTTAAGTCAAAATATAAAAAGTACACTAGATATTACTTTATATGCTCTTACTTTCATTGCTGCTTAAGCATCACTTTGATCCTATTTTGTATTGCTACTTAATGCGTTATTCTTACTACTAATGATGTAAGAGAAACAAAATGATGTTTATGAATCTTGTGAATGTTGCAAGAAGGGTTCCAAAACAGAGCATGAGTAGGTTAGGGATGGGGCTAGTCATCGGAAGCTATAAGGGTGCCATCTAGAGCCTTTGAGAAGGCCCAAATGAAGGTTATGCTTAAATGCAAGTTTGTTGCCATCTGGAGCCCTTAAAGGGGCTTAGGTGAAGGTTATTCTTAAATGTATATGAACCCAGTCTCATGATTCTGGCATTGCCCATCAGAACTTCTATCATTGCTTCATAATATCATAAACATAAACATAAACATGAACTTTTTTGTGATTATTACTTTTTCGTTTGAAAAATTAGCATGTGACAAAATGATATTTATTTTACAGGAGATATGATCATCTTTTATTTGTAATAAAGTATATTTCCCAGCAACTATTATCATTTTTTTCCTTTCGCTTTTTGCTTAAAGTATATTTTTAAAATTTTTTGTATTTTGAATGTGCACTAAGACATTATTTTTATAATGCCAGATTTGATACAGTTGGAGGAGGCTGAATAATTTAAAGCCATGGTGCGAGAAATTAACTAATCTAACTTCCCTTCAAGGGATAATTATTTTATGTATAATGAAAGATGTAATAAATTTTGGATATTATTTACTTTAAATTGAATGAATGCTATTTCTTATACTTGAATGGCTATGGATATATTTAACTATTATTTTACTTAACTACTAATATGATCCTGCAGAAAGATACATCCAATGTTGGATTGGTTGTTACCAACCTAACATGGGTCATCACACATAGATATAAGCAATATAGCTTACATGAACTTATGTCACTTCATCCCCTCTAGTCTCTTTTCTTGAAAGAAACACAAGAAACAAATCCTTGTTTGGCTACATTTCATGCGATCCCTCCAGCTCCTCCCTCGCATCGGGCTGAACCCCTTCTTCCTCTTCCTTTGGAAAGATCGGAGCTGCTCCCTCCTCACTCGAAACATTGCTCCTTCTTCAACTCACTTACTCCGTCCCTTGAAGATTCATCGATCATTCACACTATAGAACCAACTCCTCACCCCTATCTTGTCGATCCTCCCCTGTCTTTCTCCTCTACTTCGCAACTTGGTCGATTCTTCGGCATAATCTCTGGATCCTAGATTCGCCGGCAAGGTGGTGACCCTACTTATCGGTTCCATTTTGCTTGATCCTTTAGATACGCTTGATGTTAGACGTGTTTATCATACAAGTTGAGGTACACAAGTATCTTCTTTTACTTTTAAATTGTCTCTCTTTTCTTATTTTGTAGGTTTCTGCAGGTGGCTTAGCAAACAGTGTCAAATGTGATGCAATATATATATATATATATATATATATATATATATATATATATATATGTGTGTGTGTGTGTGTGTGTGTGTGTGTGTGTGTGTGGGTGTGTGTGTGAGTGTGTGCGTGTGTGTGTGTTTGTGTGTTTGTGTGTGTGCAATTATTATTAACATCTGTTTTGTAGAAAAATTAATATTGTTACCTCAAAAAAGACGTACCCAATTATTTATTCCATTATTTTACTTATTACATGTTATTATTTATATTGTTCTAACAATAAATTTATTAGTAAATATTATCATCTGTGGTACTAGAAAAATTTTCTAATATATGAAATCAATATTTATTTAAAAAAAAGCAGATTATCATTTGAAAGGAGAACTCCTCTACTATGAAGAGCAGAATGTAGTCAAAGCTTACTTATATAATTTTGTAATATTTTGTAATAATTTGGACATTAATTTAGTCAAATTGTTTCTATTAAAGCATTGTAATAATTTGGACATTGTAAATTTGCATTCTCTAATTTATATTGAATGGAATAAAAGTGAATTTTCTTCTTAAATGACTTCGAGTTTCTTTTGCCAATTTGCTTAAATATACTATAAGATACTGGGCAGTTAACTCCTAATGTCAATTTAGCTTCAATAATCGAACATCAAGTCGTTACACCTAGGTTATATCTCAGAATAATATAGGCTTAGCTAGATCCTAAATTTGTCATCATTAGGTTCTAAACCTCATTAAGACCCAACCCCAAAAATTTGGAGCTAAAATGATCATGAGATAATTTCTTGATTTTTTTATTAGATTTAAATATTCTAAAAATTAGCTAAATTAATTTGACATCAAAATTAAAATCTGAGGATATTTTGATTCCTTACATCAAGTTTAATTAAGTAGAACAATTTTTTTGAATTATGTAAATTACTTAATCCAGAACTGCATTGATCTTGTGCGGCGGTTCGATTATGGAACACCGAATCAGGAAAATACTGGCTGTTCCGCGTTCTGAGATATGATCAGACTGCCCAGACCTGCTCGTATGTTTGAACTTCAGCAGTCACATTGCATAACAGATCCAACGACTGAGGTTTGATCTATGATCGACCATTTATATCAGCATAATCAGTGATATTCAACATTTTGATCGAGGATTAGATGACATCCAGAGCACCAGGTGCTGTTCAATATCTTCCTCGATCGCTCGCGCCCAATAGCCAGAATCTCTTATTCCACGGATGTCAGAACTTGTTCCCCACGATCCCAAGTCTCCAATGGCTTTCCATTAGTGGATTGAACCTCCACTCGAGTTGAGAGGCCTGGAGGCTCCCTAAATAGCCTATGGGATTCTGACAATCAGGCTTGGGCTAGACCGTCATGATATGACTGTCATGGCTTGACCACGCCAAGGCCTCCTAGGCTATAAAAGCTTCCTCATTTTCCCTAAGAGCTTCCTTTACTCACTTGCAAACTCTCCAGCTCTATAATTTCTCTCAGTTCCTTCTCCCAGCCTCTGTTTCTTCCACCTAAGGCTGGCATACCCCAATAAGCTCTAGTAGACTTCCCTGACAAGTTAGTGAGTGGAACTTAGTGTTGGAATACCTAGTAGCAAGCCAGAGTCTTAAGGAAGCTGTTGGGATCCTCAGCGGATTATGGAACCCATTAGCAGCCCGACGATTGCCCTTGAAACTTCTCAAATAAAGGTACCCCCTCTGAATGGTTTCTGTTTAGCTCCAACTAGCCGAGCTGGCCTTTAATTAGCTTTGGAATGCATGCTATGCTATTTAGAATTGTTTTATGATTGATTTTGAATTCTAATTCAGTAGACTCGTCAATCTTAGGATCATTATTGAGCTAATTTCTTAAGTGATTGATCATTATGAAATTGACGTAATCACCATTGATTGTGTGCGCTAATTGGGCCTACAATGTGCTCAATCAGCATTGCGAGGTTGACTAGTGATTGTCAAGCTCAACTAGGGCTTGAGCTAGCCCGGTTGAGCCCCGATATGGTTAGGCTCAATAATGTTGTACAGTGGAGCCCAGACCGAGTAGACCCATGTCGATTTGGGAGGGCCCAACCACCAGAGATAGGCCCGTTCGAAAAATTGTGGGATGGTGTTGGTGTAGGCACTGAAACCCCTCTCCAGCGTGTCATGTGTCGAGCTAATTGAGCTCACATAGTAAACCCTAACAACCGACTTACAGCCGAGTAAGGTCCTGATGATTAGTGCCACTAACCATGGGGCTAATGATACCAATTGATGTGCCTTACTCTGATGAAGATATCGGTATGTGGTATGTCCGCTGATGTGGCCAAAGTCACCTAGAATTCACGGTGGAAGTCCACAATAACTCGGGGGGACCGCGAGAATGAAGCAAATTCCCGGGTCAGGCCGACCCATAATCTGCACAGTTCGATAGGAGTGAATGTTCTTGAATATTCCCTGGCCTGACAGGCTTCTTGTTAACCCAAATGATATCCCGCAATGGAATTGGAATATTCTAATTTTACTGATAACTCCAATTAATTTATTTAAATCAGAATGTATTACTGAAATAATTTGATGAATATAAATTTAAACATTATGAAATCATATAGAATTTTAATCATAAATAAAATAAAATAAAAAATTGGATGAGTAATTTTACTAATAACTCTCTAATCATGCTTAACCATAGTTAGGTCATATTAGGATTCCTAGTTCTCCAAATTTGGTGTTTATGGTGTCATTTAACTCCTTAGATAGTAAACTTCCCATAAAAGTAGAGAATTTAATGCTTGGATGCATAATTCTTAATTTTAAAATCCTTAAATATTAATATTTTAATGAAAATTATTAAATGTTTAAGACTTAATTTTGAAACCCTTGATTTCTTTAGTAACTTTTAAATCAGTGATTATAATGATTAGAATGCTTATACTATACAATTTGATGCTTTAGAAATTCCTTAATTTTAAACTCTAATTAGAGTAGCTTAGATCTATGAAGTTTAAAACTCTCTGGATATTTTTTAGTCTCTTGACTCCAAATAGTTTAGGTGGGTAAAATCTTATACTAGGACATATGATTTGCTAAGTTTATTTTCAGTAGGCTGTTGTAATAAATTTGAGTTAGAACTGTATCTAATTCTAGCATCTCTTAATCTTATGATCGTTAATCTAGATTGAACTTGATAGTATGATATGTGATACTGAGCTTGTACCTTCTCAAAATAGTTTAGAACAAATAATTAGATAACAATGAATATCACATATATTTTTGATTAAATATTTTACTTATTTCTTGAATTATTACTTTTGTATTTGAGCCAATTCCCTTGAACATGGCATATTAGATAAATATTGTGCATGAAATGAAAACTTAATAAATTTAGAAAAATATTCAGCATTGGGATCATATCAAGATAGGTAATTGTGTATACACATTATGGCCAATGGGAAAGCTGTAAGGAGAAATAAGGATTACTGACATGTACTCATAGAGAAGGGCTATGTTTAGTTTGGGAACCCACACTTAGTCTTGCAGACGTGCTTGACCCCTCATCTATTTCTGTACATGCTCACAAAAGTAAAGTAAAATAACTAAAACAAACATTATGTATTTTTATTTTTTAGTTCTGTTTAGTTTAGTGCAGTTCAGCTCTAGAACCATGAGTAGCTAGATGATTTATAAATACAATTTTAGTTATGATTATAGGTACAGTTTCTTCATTAGAAAATCTGATATGACAATTGATAAACCTAAAATTATGTGTCTGTGTAAACATGCAAGTGCATGTGGTTTGAAGTAATATATGCATGGTTAATGTAATGACCCCAATATCGAATATGAGATTAATCCCACATGGGAGCGTCACCTTAGCATCTAATATCTAATTAGAGGGAAGTTAAGCAAATGCTAGATGCTAAGTTTAGCCAAGGGTCATAAAGAGGGTCTTAAGTTAAGATGAAAAAATAGAAGAAGGAAAATGGATATGATAAATGTGATTACAAATATATGTATAAAAATAATATTTGTACGTATGTGCAAAGGAAAGTAATCATATATCAAAAAAAGTAATTGTAATTACTTAAAAGTAAGTGAAATGAGATATGTGAATAAAGATACTAGTAAATTACATGTAGTAATTAATAGTTGTAATCAGCAATAAGAATTTAAAGTGATTGCAACACATATATAAAAGTAACATTTACAAGTAGTAGTAAAAGTAAACATTCACATATAACAATATGAGTTTACAATTATGAAAATATATGTACAATTATGCTATAAGTAAAGATAGATGAATTAATCGTATCTGACAAATGAGTTTATAAGTATGAAATCTTTATGCAATTTATTTAGCCATTTATCCAAACTAAGCAATTTAGTAATAAATCTAAGTCCATCATAGAATAAAATATAGACAAAAGCAAATAGTTTAAGTTATTACATGCCATTTAATTAAAGAAAAAGTAAATAAGACTCTCTCTTACTTAAACTAAAAGCCAGTAAAATAACATTTAGGCAGAAGTAAATATGATATCCTTAAGCACTTGGTGTAGCTCTATTTGCATCCAAATGCACCTGATATATCATATTTTAGCATTTAAATATAATAGGGCAAAACTAATAAAAGAAAAGTATAGTTAGACTAAACAGCCTAAATACATTTTAAGATTGGGCTAAATATTTTAATATTTTATTTGAATATAACAACTAGTTTATAATATGAAAGTAAGCAGTAGAGTAATTGAAAGCATTTAAATAGGGAAAAGAAACTAAGGAAAATAGTAAAAATGACTAATGAAAAGCAAAGTAAGCAAGAATACTTACAAGCTTAGATATTTTAGCATGCAAATAAAATAAGGATACAAGCATTCTATATAGACTAGAAAAGTAATAAAGTGCACATAAAAGTAAATGGAATGGAGCATAATGAACTTATGTTAAGTGAAGAAAAGAAGATAGTGAAGTATTTTAATGAAATTATAGTAACATTCACTACAGTACAAATGAACTGTACACAAGAAAAGTACAGTACTAAAAACATGGAAAATGCAAAGCATAGTAATTGAAGGAAGATCTTAGACTATTAGTTTAAGATTTACATAGTCTAGAACTATGAAAGGTAATATATCTTGAAAGCTATAATGATATTTCACAATCAATAAGATTGTGATATAACACATATTTTATTTAATTGAAGTTATTTTATGAAATTATTTATTCTATGGGCAAACACAGAATGAAGCGATGAGTTAAGCGCATCTACCTAATAGGCAAAGGAAAGTGGGGTTCAAAACAAATAACACTCATATTTACCTTTTGAGAATGTGAGGTCTTCTTATTACTCATAATTAACCTACTCTTGGCTTAACCAACATTGTAAGCCCCTATAATTTTTAATGTAAAATTTTTTTATACACAATGTATTATATGAATGTGTCAAATGAAATAGGCTCAAAACTAAGCAAGCATTCAAGAAAAAATTCAATAATTGCAAACTATGTGATATCCAAAGTTATCTAATTTTAATGATCGACTTAATGATTGGAACTAATTAAGCTCCTAATTAACTTAGAGATATTAATTTTATGTCAATTGTAAATAATATAAGTAGTTGGGGTTTTGTAAAATAGTAATTTATTTTCATTCTATGAGATGACAAAATAATTTATAAGTATAATAATGCTAAATGAAATTAATCCTAACCTTATCCTAAACCATAAGATTAAAGTAAGTTAGTTATAGGAAACTAGTTAGGAAAGGGTGTGGTTATGGAATTACCATATTAGAATAATATGAAAGTTAAGGTCCTATTCGCTAAATTCCTCTAGTTAGGTTTTAGTTGAAAGGATTTAATCAACACAAGGACTAATCTAGCTAGGTTAAGGTTAAAGGATAGGTCTAAAAGTAAAGGAGAGGGAGGATTGTAAGCTACAAGATATATAATTATTATAAGTGGAAGGTTAATGAAATCAATAGGGCTCCTAAACTATACTAATAAATTTAGGACATACAATTAAATTTCAAAAAGGATTTAAATGAGGATTTAAGAGCTATGGGTGAAGTAAACTAGGATCCAATCTAGAAACTTAGAACTAATCTTAATTGATTCACAACTTATAATTACATAAGCACTAAGATTAACTACACTCAATGGATATAATAACTAGCTATAAAGATCACATACAATTTAAGTTATGAATCAATCCTATAGCTTCTCTCATGAGGTTGAAAGATGAATCAAATAATTTGTCAAGTATACAAGCATCTAATTTAAGAGAACTAAGCTCAATTCAAGCAATTAAAATCAACATGAGAAGTAAATAATGTGACATATTTATTGTCCTAAGTCTCAAATACCTAAAACATGCAATTTATGAAATTAGAAAATTATCACAATAACACTAATTAAAGAGCCAAAAACCTTAAATCATCAATTGTTGTCTAATAGAAATAATATACATAAATATGGAATCCTTATAAAATAAGGAGAAAAAATAATACTAAGTAGGTCAAAATCGGATAATATTGGAAATTAAGGTTTCTGTGACTCCTAATTAAAGTTAAAAAGTGATTAAAAAATTAGCATTCAAATTCTAAATTTGATTTCATATCCTACATATTTTTGTGATTGAAATGAACTATTTAATCATTAAATTTGGATACCAAATATTCAAGTTATTTCACATGCAAAAATAGAAATTAATTTGCACTTAATTAATTAATCTTAATTAATGATTAAATAAAATAATCATCCAAATAGAAATTAAATGTCATATTATTAATTCATGCATTTTTTGATCAAAATGGTATATAATATTGTATTATTTGGATGTGTATATTTAAAGTTACTAATGAAATAAAAAATGGCATTTAATTAATATTAATAGATCATTACTAATTTCTGATTAATAACACCCGGCACTTAATTTTAGGGTTACAAAAAAACACGCCAACCCGACCTTCGAGTCAGTGCAGAAAAGAGTGACGGCACTGACTCGTCACCAGAAGCAGCCCCTCAAGCGACGGCGGAGCCAACACCAGGTCGACATGCGCACGCGCACTGAACACTGAGCGGGATGCACGATTCACGCGCAGTTCACCCGTGCAAATAGCACAGTGTCGCGGTTTGAGTGAACCGCGCGCTATGCATCTCCTTCTTCCAACAGGACTTGAGGACAGGAAAACTAGGGTTAGTCTTAGTTTCACAATCTGGCGATCTTACGGGACATGCGACCCACCGATTTAAAGCCAATTAGGAGATCTAGCCATTGAACCTTAAGCCCCTATGCCCTGTACCTCATAAGGGCCATAAAATTAAGAGAGGAATGAGAGAGGGTCGGCTAGATGAAAGAGGTTAATTTGAACTCATTCGAGTTTGATTTAATCTCAATTCGATAAATATCAAACCCTAAACATGATATCTAAGATATGACCAAACAATAATGCAATAAAGAATGGTATAAAGGTAATAGAGGGAGTACCTTACACCTTAGAAAATGTGGCTTAGGGTTTGGCAGAAAGGAGGCAGCTTGACTTCTTCAATAGGAGCTCAGGATGGCGTCGGTAGCTAGAGGAGGGAGGAAGGAAAAGAAATGAAATGAGCCATCACCAGGAGAGGTCTAAGGGCGCTGAGAGGAGGTGGCGGGTACGACGACAAAGCGCGATCGCCGCTTTTTGTAGAGACATAAAGGAAAAGAAGGAAGGTTGCTCGATCGATCTCTCGAACAAACAACTCATAATCCATCTCACTCGGGATGGATCACGGTCATAGGATTAGATCTAAGTACGTGCGGCAGCTCAGATTCACGCGGATCACTATCCTGTGCGCTGGTCTCACGCACGGGATCCTCACGGTCAAAAAAGATGTCTTTGGAAATATTAAAAATTAATATATATATATATATATATATATATAATTTAATTTCTTTATCTAGTTAATTAAATACACTTAATTTATTACTCAAAATAAAATAACCAAACGGACTCCAAAAAATCACAAAAAATTCACCCATACTTAATTGAAGGGTGTGGAACTCAAAAATAAAATTGGATTTTTGATCGAAGGTCAATTTAATTATCCTAATTTTTTGAGTAATTAAATAATATTAAAATACTCGAGGAAAATTTGACAACTTCCAAAGACTTCCAAAATACCGCCCCTAGCTAATTTTGACGTGATGAGTCCAATGGTAGGTTTCATTTTTTATTTTGAGGCCTAAATAAATTAGGTATTTTCAGAATTAGCAGAAAATCAAGAAATACTTGAAATTGTCAAATGATCTCCAAAATGCACAAAATTTGAAGTAGAGGCTCTAAACACTAATATAAGAGTAATGAAAGAATATTAGAGTCATTTATGTCACTAATTGATGAGTAACAACACTAGGGTTGTTACAGTTAATTCCTGAGATTTCATTGTCCTCTTAGAACGGTGTGTGTAGTTACCAATTACTTCCTCTTTTCAATAATGTTTGAATGATCAACTTTTTTGATGATTACTAAGCTAGATTAAAATAGGTTATGCTAAAAAGTTTTGTTAATCAATTGAACTAGGATGGGGAGAATTATGTTTTTGAACATTTAGTTTGTAGTAATCATGTGCATGAGATCTTTTCAATTTACTAGTTTTACCATTATTCTCATTTATTATTATCAATTTATTTATCAAGAGGCAATTGTTGTCAATTTAACATTTCTTGCAGCTTTGCCTTATCTAGTTATATATGGGACTCACTAGGGTTCTCATTAATCAAATATATAATTTTGAGATCACTTTAGTGATAAATATTATACTTTCATCTAAGTAATAAAATTTACAAGTTAATTGGTAATTACAAAATCTTAATCCATTTAAGTCTCACATGCATCCACTTCAGACTTAGTTAAGAAAGCGAGCAATGAAGCTCTGTGAGTTTATGTCATATAACTCATGGCTTAACACACTCCGAACTATCTTGCTTATTTCAAAGTGAGTAGTGGAGCTCATTAAATTTGTTAGTCTCGGCTCACATGCTTCTAACTTCTAATTTTGACAAAGAGATGAGAAATTAAGCATGTGTGAACTTATATCACCTTGTCCACTACTTAAAACATTCCCATCTCTCTGTATTTAAGTCTTGAATTGAACATAGAGCTCAAAACATTTATTAAATTATTCTACATGGCTCAAATGCATTTAATCTCTGGTTTTATGCAATTGCATTAGCAGTAGAGCTCAGTGAATTTATGTCACTTCATTTGCGGTTTACATGCTCTTATTGCATTTTTTAAATCAGAGATGAGCATACAGCTCAGTGAATGTCTTATAGTAAAATCTATTTTAGACATTTTCAAATTATTATCCCTATTCTTTCAAACATATAAATAAATTCAGCACAAAACTAAAATATAATTTCATTAAATTGATAAATTGATTATATACACAAGGACTATATACATCTTATTGTTCTCAGCCTAATTC
Organism: Gastrodia elata; assembly: GCA_016760335.1. Taxonomy (NCBI): domain Eukaryota; kingdom Viridiplantae; phylum Streptophyta; class Magnoliopsida; order Asparagales; family Orchidaceae; genus Gastrodia; species Gastrodia elata. The sequence goes on along the minus strand of CM028674.1, from coordinate 49,839,843 downwards.
TCCCCAAGAATGGAGGTTTTTTGATGCCATTACAATATATATCAAAATGTAAATATAGGCAGAGCACATGAAACTGATTGCATTATTACAATATAAGAGAATAAAAATACTTGGTTAGAAATACGATATGCAGGAACAACTTTCAAGCATTCTCTTCATCTTGCCTCTTCCTAGTTCATTGTTCTTCTTCCTTGGTATTAATCTGCTCTTCTTCTTTCTCTTCATGAACTCCTTAAAATGTTATGTCATAGCTAGGGTTTCTATATAACAACCCTAGGTTATTACTTAGCCTAATCTTAGCTTGATCGCATCCTAAATTATCATTCTATTAAACTTATCTAGTCATTAGAACCAAACCTTGAAATTTTATCAATTTAATGAAATATTTGGAATATTTAAGAGCTCAATCAAATATTTGGAATATTTAATAATATTTAATTAATTAGAAATTTAAGATATTTAATTTGGCCTCGAAATACTTCTCTATTGCAATTGTCACCCCCAAATTAGCTAGGGGTGATGTTTTGGACGAGTTTGGAAGTCATCGGATTTTTGTTAATATTTTAATATAATTAAATACCTTGAAAAATAGGAAAATTAAATACTCGTTGAAATCTAAATCCAACTTCGCCGTTGCATTCCACACACTTGAATTAGCTATGGATGAATTTTTGGAATTTTTTGGAGCTCATATATTAATAAGATGCTAATTAATTAAATTCATTGATTTAATTAAAATAAAAATAGCTGATCTAAATTAATTTCATTTTTTCTCTTATTCTTCTCTGCACCTGGGACCCACCAGCCTCTCCATTCTTACGATTACTCCTTCTCCCTCTGGCATGCAAGAGCCTTCCCTCCTACAGAAGGGAGCCTTCTCCTCTATACCTTGGATGGGATTGCTCCTTCTATTCCCAACCCTTGACTCAATGCTGGAGCCATCCCTCTTTTCTTCCTATGAGATGAACCTTAAACTGTTCTTCCTCTCCATTTGATTAGATAAAGCTCTCTCCCCTCTTCCCTCTATTGCAATACTTACTGTTGAAGGAACTCTCAAGCTCAAGCTCCCAATGATACTTAGAGAAATCTGTCATTTGCAAGTCTAAGGTACATCCCTTTTCTTCCATTGGCTGACCCAATGGCTACTTCATTTTGTTCCAATGCTTACTTCACATTCTTAAGAATTTGTGGTTGAGTTATGAATTCCATTAGAGCTCATTAAGATAGTAAATTTTAAGGTAAATGAACAGCTCTATTTTTTCTTCTTTCAGTATACCTACACTTTTAAGCTCCTTATTTGCATTGTTAAGATAATTATTCATATCAATTTTGGTATCAATGGAAAGATTTTAGAAAACCTTTCAATCGGTACATGGCACCACATGTGAAGTGCCCTAATTTGAGAGTATTTGAGTGCTAAAGGGGTCACATTTCAGTTTTTGCACAGGCAAAATCACCGTCAAGCACTACAACAAGCCGTAGCACCTGGCTCTCAACCAGGATGTGCTTTTGCACACCTCGGGTTGGCTACACCATAGCACGCTACCACATGTTGTAGAGCTTGACTCTCGGCCAGGGGCGCCACATCGCGCCGTTGCCCCCAGCTCTCAGGAAACCTGGCGCCACCGCAGCGCCTGAAAGCACCAGCCCGCTAAAATCCACCACTGCGCTATCACCTAAAAGTGCTACAGCAGGCCATAGTGCCCATGCCTTGATAAAACTGGTGCCACATCGCGCCATATCGCCTGGCTCTCAACTAGAAAGCGCCACAGCGCGCTGTCGCGCCCAAAATTGTCTGGAATGGCCCAGTTTTATTATTTTTTGTACTTTAATGACTCTATGACCCTAACGAGACCAAATTAAATCAAAATCAAACCTAAATTTAGTAAAATTAAGATTATGTGATTTTGGAGATAATTTTCAATGTGAAACCTGCCTCTAATACCCTTAATGATCTTAAGCAAAACCCTAATATTGAAATAATCATAACTTAATCATTAAGCATCAAAATTTTGTGTTCTTAGACTCTATGGAATCCTTGGACAATGGATAACAATAAACTAACTAAATTTTTAGATTTTACTAAGTGAAATTACCAAATATCCTTTATAGTTTAAAATTCTTAAATTGGATGCATAGGACTTAATACTTGTCCAAATTTGATGTACGTATTGTCTATCTTCATGTTAGACAACTAGGAATCATTTGGCATCATCAAAATCCAATTTGGAGGCCTTAATCAAAAAGTAATATGTTAGACTCTTAAGTACGGGCAAAATGGTCATTTTGCCCAAACATTCGGTTAAGTACCTTTAACCTCTAAAATATTATTTTAAATCATTAAAACCAGTAATAAAACTTATTTGGAATCAATTTAGAATCCTTAACCCTATAATTAAGTAATTTGGTAAAATTCCCATTTTATGTCTTGAAAATCCTAAGTAAAATTAATGCCTTCTAACTTTATCCTAATCACACATTTCTTTGAGTAAATTAGGACAGCACATGAAGATAAATTATAATAATTATCATCAACACTTAAAATCCCCTAAGTCCTTTATTAGGAGCTTTTAAGGATCTTGACTCCACCTTAGGATCATTTTCTTATGATTAGGAATAGATACTATGTTTGATTTTATTTGTTGAATAAATAGGTTATTCAATAAATAAAATATTGATTTTATTAGTTTCTAGATTTTCATATTTCAACTTCAATTATTTTTTCTTTTAACTTTATATTAAGATTAGGAGATCCCTTCTATTAAGCCTTAATTTTACTTAATATGATTTGCCTTAATTATTAGTCCACTAATAGACTTTAACTTTAGTCCTTAAGCTTTGCTCTTTGGGTTATGTGATTAAACTCAATTCATATTATTTAATTTATAATCCCTAGCCTTAGTAAATCTTGATTAGATCTTAGCTTAGAGCATCTAATTTCATCAAATAGGACTTGTTGATTACTTATTTAACTTGTAAGCGATATTGATTGAATTAAGTTAGAACTTGATCAGTTCTAATTACTTTTAAATCATAAGATCATGCTTCTAAATTATACTTAATAGTAGGAATAAGATATCCTGAACTTGTATAACTTAGAAAAGTTAGAATGGATTAATTAGATAATAATATATATTATCTGTGTGTAGTAGAGTCCCTTGCTTACTATTGAATTATTGTTCCTTTTGCATTCCTTGTATTTTGTGCCTTTACCCTGAATATGTCATATAAGAACATTTATACATGAAATAAGAACTTTGAATAATTATGATAATATTTGCATAGGGTTCAATTACTTGTTGACCATGCTCATTTTGTCCTACTAGACAGGGGTATGGAGAAATAAGGATTACTTAACATTACTTATTAAGGAGTGTTGTGTTAAGTTGGAACCCGAATAGTCTTGCAAATGTGCTTGACTCCTCAGCTACTTCTGGATATGTCCACAAAATTAAAGTAAATAACTAAAATATTACTGCATTTGTACTTACTACCTCCTCAGTTCAGTTCTTCTTTGTTATTTCACCTTAGCCTCTTATAATGCTAAGAAATTTATCAACTTTGCCTTAGATGATGCTAGCAATATACATTTTTTGTTCAGCAGGCTAGTTTAGCCCTCTTCTGATATGGCAGTCATTATACACTTATTTACTATTTTACTGTTACCTTTTTACTGCAGTTAGCCTTTACTTTACCTGCTTACTTGTATACTTATAGGATGCTAAATTTCCTTTACTATTTACTTATACATATTACTGATATATTACTTACTTTTAAAATTGCATAATTCATATGATTATCAGCATGTTTAGGATAAGTCTTTTATTTCAATACTTTTCTAATTTTATTTATATATATGTATGCCTAACCTTTTCACAGCTTAGTATTGAGGTATGTTCTTTTGCCTTATATGTTGCTTAGTTATAAATGCTTTTATTTATAACTCATCACATCCCTTTGTATGATTGCCTCTCCCATATGCTTGTTTATTTTTTGTAGTTTAAGTAAAATAGTGATATCATAAAACTTATGAACTTAAATAACCTAACATGTACTAAGATAATATGTCTAACCAGATTTTATTTTCTTTGGCTGGGGCCCTGTTATTATGAAACTGATAATGGCAGATTCTGAGCAATTTGAGGACCTTGTGTCTGAAGAGGAGCAATTCTTAGAGGAGCAATAGGTCGGGGTAGAAGATCAATATATTAGTTGTCATTTTATTCTGCATGTGAGAACGAGTGATTTATTTCATTTTAAACTTATCTTAAAATTGATATAATAATTCAAGTACCCATGTATGTTTCTTTTATTATACTATTTTATTTTGAGTTGCATGTTTACTTCTTACTTGTATTGTGGTAGATTAGATGTGGCATTTTACTTTTTCTTACTTCTGCATACTGATGAATGTATATACTTAGTGATTGATTTCACTGCATTATTCAGGGTACATCCTTCCCTTATTAGTGTATTAAGGATTGTACATTAATCTAATAATAAGTTAGGGATTTGCCAAAGTGGCACACCACTCCTTAGCCTTGATTGTTGGTGGTTAAGGGGCGGGGTGCCACAGTTGGTATCAGAGAACACCATAAGGTGTTAGATTAGAATTTGTATTCCTCTCTACCTAATGGATTGTTCTTTTGCCATTCAATCACTAAATATATACTTGAGTTACATACAAGTTACCATAGTCTTGTGCTTATAATAAAAAGCATAGAATGGAAAATATCTGCATAACTAAATAATACGCTCAACTATAAAACTCAAACCTTAATAAACAGCCCAACTTAATTAAAAGGAACTTAATTGAACATATGGGATATGCTTTGCTGAAATAATTAATAAAAGAAATGAAAGAGTCCATTTCCAAATTTTCCTGCTTCTCAAAGAATGTTATTTTCTTTAATTCAGATTTAAAAGGAAAATGAATCCGGGACAAAGTTCTTCCCCCACCTCATCCAACAGCTCGTCTAGCGAGCTGAACGTATTGCTTGAAGTAGTCAAAATGATGGTAAACTCCTGATGTAGTCAGAATTTGTAGCAAAAATCTAGTGTTTAAATAGTAATATCACTATATATTTCCCTATACTTTGAGTAAAAATTGACGTCTTTTCAGGAAAATAAAGAAAACAAATTGCAAAGGCTGATATACCATATTCTAGACAAAAACTGCTGCAGCGCGCTCCAGCGCACTGCAGCACACCATGACATCCCCTTAAAATCACCTGACCTAGAAATACAATTGTAGACCTGGAGCACGACCGCTACAGCGCACCATGACTCGTCATAGCGCACCACAACGTCATATAAATGACTAATTGAATAGTAAAATCGCAAGTTGCATGCCGCAGTGCGCAACGGAGCACCGCAGCGTGCTACAACGTCATTTCTCGTTGAATATTAAAACCTTATAAACAGGTAATTGAATAGTGATCCTGTAAGTTGTCCGCTGTAGTGCGCCGCAGCGTGTAAATTTTCATTTTATAAAACTATAGTTAAAACTAATTAAATAGTGATCCTGCAAGTTGTCCGCTGTAGCGAGTAAATTTTCATTTTATAAGACTATAGTTAAAAGAAATTGAACAGTGATCCTGCAAGTTGCCTGTTGTAGCGCGCCGCAGCTCGCCTCAGCATCCACTTATGCTACCAAACAAAAAGATACTAACTATTGTACAGGAAATACATTTGGAGCACTGCTGCCACAGCATGCCGCAATGAAAAGGGAATTGAAACACGGTTTTCGCAGTGTGCTGCAGTGAAACAGTAAATGAAATGACGCTGCCGTAGCGTGCCATAGCACGCTGCAGCGGACGGCCCATAATTTTCTAGGAAACAGCCATTAAGAGGCATGGGGAAGGCCACAAAAATGTTACCTTTGGCCTCCCCTAGCCTCTTGAAAACTGATGTATTGAATCTCTACTAAATCCCAACAGTTAAATAGATAAAAAATTAAAAGGGATTGAAATTAATTCAAGGAAGAGGAAAGGTCACACATTAAAAGCTTTGAGGTTGAGTGCACCCCTATTTAAGGGCCACTCTTAGACCTTGAAAGAATTCCAACTTTGGCTACTCAAAAGACCTAATGGGAAGGCTGCAGAAGAGTGAAAGAAGGAGAACTCTCCAAGGGAAAGAGAGGACCAAGAATAGGAAGGAAGAAAAGACAGCAAGGAATGAAGTGTGGAGCTTCAAGAGGACAGCGCAGGAAAGTAAAGAGAAACCCCAGAATTTCTCCGAGTGATTCATTGTATTTTTCCTAAACTCCCTTGATTAATTTCTTGCTTTGAACTGATGGCGATGTTCACTTTTCCTTGCATGTATGTTCTTTCTTGCTTAGTAATGGTAGGCTAACAACCCCTTGGATAGGGTTGAGATGTAGTTGTAGAATTATGTAAGGGAAATATTGGTTGTATGATGATATTATTAAATGAAATGAGAAACTATTTGTGTGTTAATTTTTATTATTAAATGAATACTTAGATGAACTGAATGCTTAGTTATTTTAAATCAAAAGAGCTTGTGTTCCATTGCTCATCAATTGGGTAAGAGTGAGGAAGGTAGTGCGAGTCGAGCTGAGAATTACGTGACAAAATTCTCAAGGCTCACTTGCACCCTCCCTTAATAGCTCTCCAAAATATTGAAGCTTGAGAACCAAGCTCTCCATTTACCTTGCTCTTCTGCTCAGCGAAGTCGAAGGGATGAAAGGACATTAGGAACTTCATGGATTATGTGACAAAATCCATTGACCCAATGCATCCTCTCATCCAGCTAAACTGCGTGTGAAAAGCATGACGCATGATAGATGGAACCTTGCTTGTGAGATCATTATAATTAAAAGATGCTATGGTGACCTAGACGTAGGAGATCAAAATCTAACTAATCAATTAATATTTCATAAGAGTTTATGTGCAAGTGATGAACCCATAAGGAGTTCTCTTTGTGCACTAAACTTGAACCCAATGTAATTGGAGGATACTCCAATTCCAATGGTGTTCACTTGATTAAATAAAGTAAATAAATTGCATGTCTACATTTAAACAATGAAGTAATATAACCAACCCCTTGCATAAATTACAATGAAATCTCAATTCTCTCCTTTTTAATCTAATAGTATCTTAACTCAATTCTTGTGTATTGCTAATTAAGAGCCACAAAAATCAACCAAAATTGTTATCTAAACATTAGTGAAAGAAAATACAACTCATTATCAAAACAATCATTCCTTGAGGTTCGATAAATCCAGGAAACTAAACTTTCCACTTATTACTTCAGACCACGTACACTTGCGTGCAAATGCATACCCGTATTTTCTTCTGTCAAGTTATTGGCGCCATTGCTGAGGAATGATTTTCATTTTGTATCAAGGACAATTCTTTAGTAACTATTGATTTAGAATTACTTAACTTGTGCATATTTTTACATAGCTGTAGTTAATTTTTTTATTTCTTTACTTTGAGAAAAATTTGAAAATTTTGTAAAAAAAACTTGTGCTGAACTTTATTGCATACTATCTTATTGAATTTTGTGATGTTGTTTGTGCTGAATATTGATTGCTGAACTTGTTCTAGCTAGTTACCCCTAAAATTGCATGAGTAGGAGGAATCTTACGGAATTCTTCTACAATCCTGAAATAGATAAAACTTATTTGAGAACTAGGAGAGAGCAAGCCATTATAAAATGCAAAACATACAAATGGAAGACTTAGATATAGACCCAGCAAAACCTATGGTAAATGTTAGGAGAAGATTGCTTAGAGAATACGCACTCCCACGGTAGAGAGAGTTCAAAATTCCATTGTTAGACCTCCTATACAAGCAAATAACTTTGAGATAAAACCATCCACCTTGAACATGATCCAAAATAATCAATTTAGTGGGATGGTATCGGATGACCTGAATGCACATATTTCAACTTTTCTGGAAATATGTGACACTTTCCGATTTAATGGGGTATCGAATGACGCCTTGAGATTGAGATTATTCCCATTCTCGCTGAGAGACAGAGCTAAGGCTCGGCTCAGTTCTCTACCCAGTGAGTATATAAGGACTTGGGATGACTTGGCAAAGAAATTCCTAGCCAAGTATTTTCCACCTACAAAGACCGCTAGGCTGAGAAATGAAATTTCAAACTTCTCTCTGTAGCATGGTGAGAACTTGTATGATAGCTAGGAACATTTTAAGGACTGCTTAAGATGTTGCCCGCATCATGGGTTCCCTTTGTGGATGCAGGTGCAGATGTTCTACAATGGATTAAATGTGCCCACAAGGACACTCATAGATATAGCCATAGGAGGATATTTGAGTAGTAAAATCCTCGAGGAAGCCTTTGATCTCCTCGAGGAAATGGCTAAAAATGCATACCAATGACCAATTGAGTGGCTAAACTCTACCAAAAAGGAGGTGAGGTGAACAATCTGAACGAATTTAACCAATTAGCCTTCTTGCAAAGGGAAGTAGAAATGCTAACTAATAAAATTGAGACAATGAATGTGAGTGTTGTTCAAGATGCCAATTGTGAGTTATGTGGGGGGAGTCACCAGAGTGAATATTGTAATTTGAATAATCCATTTGCCATGGAACAAGTCAATTTTATGAGGAATAATAACATGAACAACAACTCCCACAACAACTCCTACTCTAACTCCTACAATCCGGGATGGAGAAATCATCCCAACTTTTCTTGGAGTGAGGGGAATACTCAAGGAAATACCAATGCCCCACCACAAAATCGGCCAATGCACAATGGAAACAATTTGTGTAAGCCAAATCAAAATAATAAACATGATAGTGGTTTAGAAGAATCCTTTTGGGCATTTAAGAATGAGATAATGCAGTTTATGAAAATGATTGAATTGATAATAAATCACCATAAAACCTCAATTCAAGGAATTGAGGTATCATTGAGAAACATTGAAGTTTAGTTAGGACAAATTTCTAAACAGCTGTCTATTTGATAGTAAGGTATGCTCCCTAGCTCGACTGAACTAAATCCTAGAGAAATGGTGAGCGTCATAAATGTAGACACTAAAAAGATAAACTGCTTCGATCATAATAATGAGGAGAAGAAGATGCCAATAAAGAATCCCAAGCTGAATAATAAGAGAGGGATAATATTAACAAAAAAGGTGATCCCAGAAGATTGAATATTCCATGCATAATCGAAGGCAGAGTCCTTTTAGATCCCTTATGTGATTTAGGGGTTCTGGTGAATGTTATGCCATGGCACATTTAAACCAAACTAGGAATAAGGGGAATGGTGGAGACACCAATAATTCGGGAATTTGCAAATCTTGCATCACAAACCCCTTTGGGAATTGTTAAGGATGTCCCGGTCGGAATAGGAAGCTTTGTGATCCCCATAGATTTTGTAGTATGTGAAGGGGATAGTTAGAGTGAAAACTCCACTGTAATATTTGGGAGGCCATTCTTAGCTAGCTCCTGGGCTATCATAGATATTGAAAGGGGACTCATGATAGTTAGAGTCAAGGATCTAGAGGAAGTGATTGATCTAATACCTTCATTATTTAAGGAAAGAAGTATAAAGGAGAAATGGGAGAAAGTAAATAGGGAGCTGGAAGGAGAGAATAAGCTAGAAAGTGTTGTAGATTCTGAAGATCACCAAGATATTCTGTTAGGAGAAAATGACATAAAGGGAGAAAAGAAAAAGAGAAAAATTAGGAAGAGGAAAAAGAAGAAAAAAGGAGCCCCCATTGTGAGCAAGGAAGGTGAGGTTGAAAACGAGTCCAGCAGCGAACAAGTGAGTTTGAGCCCAACCTCGGTTGGTGGTCACTCATCTCATTTTAAAAATATGGGCAAGAAAACCTCCTAGGGATGAAAATACAAGTTGACCTTGAACGTGTCGGGCTAACAACATTAAAGAAAGCACTTGTTGTGAGGCAACCCAACTTAGTTTTCTGCTTTTACCTTGATTTGGTTTTAGGAGTAGAATAAATTTAATCACAACTAAATTTTTATTTTCTCTGGAAGTCGATCTTAATTTTTGAAAATTTTTTGCTTGAAAACCGCCGCAGCGCACCACAGCGGATTTATCTACTACGACGCGCCATAGCAGATTCCGCTGTTGCAGCACGCCGCAGCAGATAGATAGCATGATTGTTTCAAGAGCGCCATAGTCCACCGCAGTGTGCCACAGTGCGCTACGGCTGAAAAAAGCCCAACTGAAGCAGACTTGACTCCTTGGATTCCCAAGGCAGTCAATAATGCTACAGCGTGCCTTAAAACTCCCAAACTGTATAATGTGCTAAGAAAAGCTAAAAAATTCATCTTCTTTAGGCAGAAATCAAGTCACACTTATAGCATACATTGAATCATCTTTGACCAGGTCTTAGTGTGTAAGTGTGCCTAACTAACCCTTCCAGATTTTTCCATAAAACCCTCTATAAAAAGGCTTAGAGGGGATGGGGCTGAAGGTGCACTCCAATACAACCTGAATTCTTCAGCTCTAGATCCCCTCAATTGTTCTTAAAACATCAAATTCACTAAATCCACCCTTAATATCATCAAGAGAATCATGTCGTCGGGAAAGAAAACTGTTGATAGTAAGGGAGCTTCTACCTCCATTGCTGGTGGAGCATTCAACAAAAAATGGTTTTCTTTGATTGAAGCAGAACAACGCTTCAATCAAGTAGTTATCAAAAAAAACCTGATTCCCGAGTGGGGATTCGGGCTCCCTTACCCCGTACACCCAAACCAGATCTTGAATCGAGGATGGGCCCATTTTGTGAGTCCCTCAAACTCCACTCTCGTTAGTGCAGGAAGTGTACGCCAACGCAATCAATGCGGTGGGGGATAAAATCTTTGTGAGAGGTAAAGCCGTGGCATTTGGGCTCAAGGCCATCGAAGGCTTTTACATCTTGGGTGAGGTGGAGAGCTATATATACTTTGACCTGCTGAGCTCACAATACGACCCAGCAGAAATAGCAAGCGAAATTGCCCGCTCCGATTCTGGTTGGAGAGGGAACCTTGCCAACATTCCTTGATCACTCCTCACGGAATCGAGTAATGTGTGGCACGTGTTTGTCTCAAGTTTTGTGATGCCATCTGGGCATCTCAGCGAGGTAACCCGGTCACAGGCGCTGCTCCTTTGTGCACTACAAAGGGATGGGGATATCCTTATCTCCAGCATTATAAAGAAGCAGCTCTGGAATGACTTGACCGGGACATGTGCTGCTATTGCTTTTAGGTAGCTAATTTCAGAAATCTGCAAAGCCAAAGGGGTGAAACTCCTCCTGGCCGATGTGGTGATATCACTTCGTGCCCCTCTCAAATTGATGAACGTGTGCGGTCGCACTCTGGAGGGGGAGTGAGCTAAGAAGAGGAGGAGAGAAGAAGGCAAGGCTTCCACATTAGCTGACCAAACAGCAACCGCCAGGATGCTGACACGCATGTATGCGCATCAGCGGGATCTGGGCATGTCCTTGGCACGAGACATGCGCTTCATCAAGGGAGAAGTGGCCCGGCAGCGTGAATTCCAAACAAAATTTGACAAAGCTCTCAGAACAATGTTCCAAGAGTGGAGCTTGCGCGGAGGACTAGATGGGTCAAGCTTGCCGCGCCCTCCTGTAGGAGCACCATTTCCAGAAGATGATTGGCCGGCAGATTACTCATATCGCTACGAGGGAAAGGAAGATGAAGACTGAGGATTAATAAGGTTGTACTGCTTCCTGTTTTTGTATTTTAATTTTTCTATTTTTTATTGTGTAGTTTTGATTTCAAATAATAAAATAAATTCCATATTTCACACACCCTACATTTTTGCTAAAATTGAACTTTAAAGAGAATTTCTGAATGCGGTCAAGTTTTAGATTCAATGTCAAAAGAAACACTCATGGTATAGAATTAAGATGCAAGCATGTTTGAGATGAGATGAGAATGAATTCAAGTGACACACCCCTTATTGAGTTCATAAGTCTATTAAGATTGGTTTCTAGGACTTAAATTGAAATGTGGAGGTGAAAAATCTGAAAATTAAACTAAAGTGGCAAGAGGTGAGTGATAATTTAAAGTGCTAGGCTCCTGTAAGACTTAGTGATTACAAGGACTACATTAAGGGATGAAAAAAAAATGGCTCTCCCTTTAAAAAGGAATTTGAAAAAGTAAGGAAAAATCAATATATAAAGGGATGATCAAAAATATCTCTCCCAAGCTAAGCAAGTGAATATTTAGGATGAAGAAAAATATCTCTTCTAATATGTTAAAATGTCCTTGTGAATCATAAGAAGGAGAACATATGGCACAATACTCAAAAGACTCACCAATTGCATCATTAAGGTTAGAATTTCAGGATCATCTCCCCATATTTAAACACTAAGTATGACACTTTGAATTGAAACAAAAGGAAGTGTAGACACATGAACTCGATTGGACGGGTAGTAGAACTTGGAGACATGGAGTAATTTTGTCTAGATTATGCTTGACATCCACATTCATGATACATGAGCTTAACGCATTGAACCCTTAGACAAGGACAAATTCAGAAATTCACATTTATTGAGCTTACTTGAGGACGAGCAAGAATTTAAGAGTGGGGTGTGATGTAGTCAGAATTTGTAGCAAAAATCTTGTGTTTAAATAGTCATATCACTATATATTTCCCTATACTTTGAGTAGAAATTGATATCTTTTCAAGAAAAAGAAGAAAACAAATTGCAAAGGCTGATTTACCATATTCTGGACAAAAATTGCCGCAGCACGGTGCGCTGTGGCGTCCCCTTAAAATTGCCTGACCTGGAAGTACAACTGCAGACCTGGAGCACGATCGCTGCAGCGTGCCACAATGTTATATTGATATGGATAAATTAAAATCTTATAAACGAGTAATTGAATAGTAAAATTGCAAGTTGCACGGCGCAGCACGCTATAACGTCATTTGTCGTTGAATATTAAAACCTTATAAACAAGTAATTGAATAGTGATCCTGCAAGTTGTCCGCTGTAGCGCACCGCAGTGGGTAAATTTTTGTTTTTATAAAACTATAGTTAAAACTAATTAAACATTGATCCTGCAAGTTGTCCGCTGTAGTGCACCGTAGTGGGTAAATTTTCATTTTATAAGACTATAGTTAAAACTAATTGAACAGTGATTCTGCAAGTTGCCTGCTGTAGCGCACTGCAACGCTCCTCTGCGTACACTGCAGCTACCAAACAAAAAGATACTAACTATTGTGGAAGAAATATGTTTGGAGCACTGCTGCCACAGTGCGCCGCAGCGGAAAGGGAATTGAAACGCAGTTGTCATAGCGCGCCATAGCGGAACAGTAAATGAAACGATGCTGCTGTAGCGCACTGTAGTGGACGGCCCAGAATTTTCCAGGAAACAGCCATTAAGAGGCATGGGGAAGGCCACAAAAATGTGATCTTTGGCCTCCCCCAGCCTCTCAAAAACTGATGTATTGAATCCCTGCTAAATCCTAACAGTTAAATAGATAAAAATATTAAAATGGATTGAAATTAATTCAAGGAAGAGGGAAGGTCACATATTAAAAGCTTTAAGGCTGAGTGCACCCCTATTTAAGGGCCACTCTCAGACCTTGAAGGGATCCAACTTTGGTACTCAAAAGATTTAAAGGAAAGGCTGTAGAAGAGAGAAAGAATGAGAACTCTCCAAGGGGAAGAGAGAACCAAAAATAGGAAGGAAAAATGGCAGCAAGGAATGAAGGGTGGAGCTTCAAGAGGATAACGCAGGAAAGTAAAGAGAACCCAAGAATTTCTCCGAGTGATTCCTTATATTTTTCCTAAACTCCCTTAATTAATTTCTTATCGTGAACTGATGGCGACATTCACTTTTCCTTGCATGTATGTTCTTTCTTTCTTAGTAATGGTAGGATAAAAACCCATTGGAGTGGGTTGAGATGTAGTTGTAGAATTATGTAAGGAAAATATTGGTTGTATGATGACATTATTTAAATGTAATGAGAAACTCTTTGTGTGTTAATTTTTATTATTAAATAAATGTTTGGATGAACTGAATGCTTAGTTATTTTAAATCAAAAGAGCTTGTGCTCCAATGTCATCAATTGGGTAAGAGTGAGGAAGGTAGTGCAAGTCGAGCTGAGAATTACTGATAGAATTCTCAAGGCTCACTTGCACCCTCCCTTAATAGCTTTCTAGAAGATTGAAGCTTGAGAACCAAGCTCTCCATTTACCTTGCTCTGCTGCTCAGCAAAGTCGAAGGGATGAAAGGACTTTGGGAACTTCATGGATTATGTGACAAAATCCATTGACCCAATGCATCCTCTCATCCAGCTAAACTGCGTGTGAAGCACATGATGCATGATAGATGGAATCTTGCTTGTGAGATAATTATAACTAAAAGATGTTTTGGTGACCTAGAAGTAGGATATCAAAATTTAACTAATCAATTAATATTTCATAAGAGTTTATGTGCTAGTGATGAACCCATAAGGAGTTCTCTTTATGCACTAAACTTTAACCCAATGTAATTGGAGGATACTCCAATTCTAATGGTGTTCACTTGATTAAACAAAGTAAATAAATTGCATGTCTACATTTGAACAATGAAGTAATATAACCAACCCCTTGCATAAATTACAATGAAATCTCAATTCTCTCCTTTTTAATCCAATCATATCTTAACTCAAGTCTTGTGTATTGCTAATTAGGAACCACAAAAATCAACCAAATTTATTATCTAAACATTAGTGAAAGAAAATACAACTCGTTATCAAAACAATCATTCCCTGAGATTCGATAAATCCCAGAAACTTAACTTTCCACTTATTACTTCAGACCATGTACACTTGCGTGCAAATGCAGACGTGTATTTCTTTCTGTCAACTCCCATAACAAACAAGTAGAAAAATGGTGGAATCCCAAGCAAACAAAGCCGAGAGAATGGAACATCTACTGGTGGCCAACATGAATCAAGGTCACCCTAATCCTGAAACAACCCCTACACCTTATTACTCATTTCAGCACCATTTGCAGCTTGCAAATGGACTATTGCATAGTTTCCTTCATCTAAGACCCCGTACTTTCAATGGGAGCCTTTTCGCAATTGACACCGCTAGTTGGATAAAAATGGTGGAAAAGAATCTTACCATTATCAAGTGTACGGATACTGAATAAATTCCCCTTACCACCCACCTCCTACAAGATGAAGCTGAGTATTGGTGGGATACCACCCACAACACCCAATTTGCTGATGTCGAGCTTGAGGACATTACATGGGACAAATTCATTATAGCGTTCCAAGCCCGGTACATCCCCTTGTCTGCCAAATACAGCTTGGGGTACATGTTCTTAAGGATACAACAGGGGAACTATTCTGTATCTGCATATGAAGCTGAGTTTTGGCACCTTGCAAGGCTTGCTACTAAGCTAGTTCCCATTGAATCAGATCACTGCCATCGATTCCAAAGTGGTCTACGATCTTTCATCAGGAGCCAAGCTGTTCCTCTCCGTCTGTCTAACTTCGCCGAACCACCTAGAGTCAGCCAAAGTGGTGGAGCAAGATCAAGTAAAATAAAGACCCAAAAGGAGCTTTGGGTCAACCTCTTTCCAGCATGATAATTCTAAGATAGCTAGGATGTATCAGCTCAAAACAGAGGCTCCACCTGCCGACCTCTTCAATGGCTGCACGAGGCCTCATCCCTATGATCGATGCTACCATGGGGGTCTCGCCTGTTACACCTGCGGGAGGCTGGGCCATAACTATCTACAATGTGCTACCAAAGAAACCATCGACGGTGACCAAATTGATCACTCCAAGCATTGACTAGTCTTTGACTTATTCAAAAAAAGACCCCTCAGCCTACAACAACACTACCTCCTTCTACAGCTCCATGGCATGAGACAGCCATTATGCCTCGCTCGAATGCTCCTCGGCTGCCACCACGGCAGACTTATAATAACAGGCTTGCCAGCTCTGCACGTATTTATACTGTCACTCCAATTAAGGGTGCTGAGGATAACCATGTGGTGTCAGGTACACGCTTTTGAGCCCCTCTATTTTTATAGTTACTACTTGCTTAATGTAGTTAGTAATTATTGCATCTGTAAATAGGTTCAATTTGTGTAAATGATAAACCTTGCAATATACTATTCAACATTAGAGCTAGTCACTCCTTTATTTCTAAAAATTGGGCAAAGTCACTCAACCTACCTCTATATCACCAACCGAATCCTTTAAGCATTGTGTTACCTTCTGGAGCCCAAATGCTTGCTCATCAATTTTGTAAAATACCATGTCCCATTGAGGATAAAGAATTCAAAGCCAAGCTAGTAGTCCTTCCTATAGCCAACTTCATTGTGATTTTAGGCATGAACTGGTTGAGCCAACATAATGCCACTATCAACTGCATGAAGAAGAAAATCACCCTAGGTAACAATAGTCAGGCCAAATCCTTCGTTGGTAACCTTAGCACACGAGCTTCATTAATTAATGCTATAGAAGCAAAAAGGCTAGTAAAGAAAGGTTACGACACCTACCTAGTGACAATACTAGGTGAAAAGAAGGATAACATTCCATAACAAAAAACCCTATCATTTGTGAATTTCCCGATGTCTTCTCAGGAAGATCTACTCGGTCTTCCACCCACTTAGGAAGTGGTGTTCACAATAGACACAATTCTTGGAACCCAACCCATATCCAAAGCCCCTTATCATATGGCACCCAAGGAATTATAGGAGCTGAACAAATAATTGTAAGAATTGCAAGAGAAGGGTGTCAATAGACCTAGTTAATCTCCATGGGGAGCACCAGTACTGTTTGTAAAAAAGGACGGCTCTATGCATAAGTGCATCAACTATCGAGAGCTGAATAAAGTCATAATCAAGAATAAGTTCTCGTTGCCTCACATAGATGACTTGTTCGATAAGCTGTCAGGAGCCAAGGTATTCTCAAAGATTGACCTACGATCTAGCTATCATCAACTGTAAGTCAAGGACTCGAACATCAAGAAGACATCATTTAGAACTTGTTATGGACACTATGAGTTCTTAGTAACATCATTTAGGTTAACAAATGCATCCTCAATATTCATGGATCTGATGCAACGCATTCTCCAACCCTTCCTTGATAAATTTGTTATCATCTTTATCGACGACATTCTGATTTATTCCAAGAACAAAAAAGAACACGAAGATCACTTAAGAATAGTGTTAGAAGAATTATGTGACCACAAGCTCAATGTCAAGTACTCGAAATATGAATTTTGGCTCGCTTCAATAGCATTTTTGGGTTATGTTGTAGATGCCCAGGGTATTAGAGTTGATCAAAACAAGGTCAACGCTATCCAGGAATGGATTCAACCCAAGTTAGTGACTGACATCAAGAGTTTCTTAGGCTTAGCTGGTTATTATAGAAAATTTGTGAATGGCTTTTCGCAGCTAGCCTCCCCACTGACCAAGTTAACCCATAAGGCTGTACCATTCGAATGCTCTTCAGCATGTGAAGAAGCATTTTAAGCATTAAAGGATGCCCTGTCGACTGCTCCAGTTCTAGTTCTTCTTAAAAAGGTGTGAACCACCAAGTCTAAATTGATGCTTCTAGTATAGGATTAGGTGATGTGCTAATACAAGAAGGAAAGGTCATTGCTTGTGCTTTTCGCCAATTGAAGCCACATGAAAAGAACTATCCCGTCCATGATCTTGAACTTGCCGCAGTAATTTTTGCTTTGAAAATATGGCATCACTATCTGTATGGAGTTCAATGCTCTAACTTCACCAATAACTAGAGTCTAAAGTATATATTCACTCATAGAAAGTTGAATTGTAGGCAGAGAAGATGGCTAGAACTGATAAGCGATAATGATCTAGATATTCAATACCACCCAGGTAAAGCAAATGTGGTAGCTGATGCTCTTAGCCGTCGTGCTACCTTATATACTATAATTATTTCAAGTGCATTAGAAGAATAATTCTTTAAAGTAGAAACCACCTCCATACGTGGAGATATGCTAAGCTCAATGCTGGCTAACATTAACGTCGAACCCACATTTTACCGAGAAATCTCCATTGCACAAACTAAAGATGAGGATTATCTGAAGATCAAGATTAATATTGAAGGAGCTCGATGTCAAGAATTGCAGATGATTGGGATGGTTATTTATCAAGGTAATCATCTATGGATCCCTAAGTCTATGCCACAAGAAGTCCTTACAGAAGGTCACAACTCTGGATATCAGGTACATCCCAGAAGCTCAAAGATGTTTCAAGATTTGAAGCAGTCCTTCTAGTGGCCAGGAATGAAGAAAAGTATTGCTGATTTTGTAGCCAAGTGCCATGCATGTAGTTTGGTTAAGGCAAAGAATCAGAAACCAGGTGGTCTGCTACATCCTTTAGAGATCCCATAGTGGAAATGGTCTGATATATCCCTGGATTTCGTCATGGATTGCCTCGCACAAGATCCGGTGCTGACACAATATGGGTCATAGTTGACCATCTAACAAAATCATCACACTTTATTCCTATTTGTTAGACTAACTATTTATGGAAACTTGCTAAGCTATATATTAAAGATATAGTCAGGCTGCATGGTATTCCTAAAAGAATCATATCTGACAGAGATAGACGATTTACTTCCAAGTTCTGGTAGGCAGTGCATCAGGATCTAGGAATTACCCTAGCTATGAGCATGGCCTTTCATCCACAAATAGATGGCCAAACTAAAAGAGTGAATCATATTCTAGAAGATTTGCTCCATCTTTGTGTCCTTGACTTTTCTGGATCATGGGAGGATCATATTCCTTTAGTGGAATTTGCGTACAATAATAGCTTCCAATCAAGTATTAAGATGGCACCATATGAAGCTCTTTATGGAAGGAAATGTGCAACTCCATTATCTTAGTTAGAAATAGGGGATGTGTAATTATATGGTTCTGAATTGGTGGAAGAAACCAAGAAGAAGGTCAAGCTTGTCCAACAAAGAATTAAAACAACTCGGGACCAACAGAGTAAGTATTATGACTCTCATCATCATCCTCTCAAATTTCAAGAAGGAGATCTAGTATATCTGAAGGTCAGTCCTATGAAAGGGATCTATCACTTTGGAGTGGCTGGAAAGCTCAGTCCAATATATATTGGACCTTTCAAGTTCCTAGAAAAGATTGGATCCTCAACATACAAGTTAGAACTTCTTGAAGACTTCTCTACAATACATGATGAATCCATAGATTATATCTAAATAAAGGGGAAAATTCATCTATTTAAGATCTTTATGCTGCTCCTAAAATCAATTTTTCTATCTTTTTTAGGGAAATGGAATCCAAAGGACTTCTAAGGCATTTCTGCAGAGTTTTTAAAATTTATTAAAGGAAAATCGCTGCAGTGTGCTGCAGCACACGACCGCGAGCCGCAGCGGGTTACAGCGGAAATTTCTAAACTATATGAAAATTAATCTCAACTAATTGAACAGTACTTTTTGCAAAATGACCCGCTACAATCCATGGTAGCGCGCTGCAGCAGTCTGCAGCGGAAATATTTATAACTTTATAAAATGGGGGCTCAACTAATTGAACAGTATTTTTTGCAAAATGACCCGTTACAGTGCGCGGTCGTGCGCTGCAACGGTCTGCAGCGGAAATATTCATAACTTTATAAAACGGGGGCTCAACTAATTGAACAGTGTTTTTTCGCAAAATGACCCGCTACAGCGCGCGGTCGCGCGCTGCAGCGGTTTGCAGCGAAAATATTCATAACCTTATAAAACGGGGGCTCAACTAATTGAATAGTGATTTTTGCGGAATGACCCGCTACAGCGCGTGGACGCGCGCTGTAGCGGTCTGCAGCGGGACATCTTCAAAAGCTCAAATGTGGTAGCACGCGGCAGCGTAGGACTTGGCGAATGTGCGAAGGATCATTGCATGCTGCAGCGTGCCACGGTGCGCTCCAGCGTGCTGCAGCAGCCCGCCGCAAATTTTTCTCAGACAAGCATTAAATGCGGCTGGGGACATGACCTCTATCCTGCATTTTGTCCCCAGCCATCATTCCCTGCTACAGCCTATTTTATTTGAAAAAGGAAGCTTTGAGGTGATGTTTTGGGTAAACAATTGAGGATTATTGTCACCTCACCATAAATGGAGGTTATTATCATGATGAATTCAGATTTTTATATAGAAAAGCTGGTTTGAAATGAAGAGGAGGATGGCAACCCCCCTTCCTATAAATACCCCTCCTCTTGACTAGAGAAGGGTTCACAATTTTAGTAAGATTCTACTAAGTAAGGAGGAGAGACAAGGGAAAGGAGGAACTCCTCAAGGGTGAAAGGCAAGCTCTTGCTTTGGAAAGGGAGGAAGAAGGTAGCACTAGTGACCTAAGGAGGGAACATTGAGAAGGAGAAGAAGGATTCCGAAGAACTTCTACGGAGTGTTCCTAATATCTTCTAAACTCCACTCTTGTATTTCTTTTTAGTTGACCATGAAAGGGTCTTTATTCATGTATGTGTTTTTCTTCTTTTCTTGTGCAATGAGTAGCTAAACTCCCTTGGGGAGGGTTGGGGGTTATGTCCCATTTGCATAATATAATATTAATATATGAATGTTTTCCCTCAAGCATAATTTGTTTGTGATTTTAATGCCTTACTAAGAAATTTTTATCTAATTAGTCTTGAATGTGATTATGAGAAAAGAACTAAAAACAAATTCTAATTGTCTTGTGCTCCTTAGCTCACCTTAGGTTAGATGCTAGATTATGAGTGCATGAAGGCTTGGAACTATGTGAGAAAGTTCATAAGCTCAATGCACCTCAATCTAAGCTCAACTAAAGAGTTGATGCAAGTGATGCTAAGACCCACTAAATGAGCTCCTTAGCTCAACATAATTAAGGTAGAGGAAGAAAGTGTTGAGTGCTCATAAACTAAGTGACATAGTCATTGAGCCTAACATGTGAATCCCTCATCTCAATGATGTATGATGCGAGTGATGCTCGTAGTGGAAATCAATGCTTGTTAGATCCTAAGGCTTAAAAATCAAGCTCTCCTTGATCAAGAGAATAAGATTAAAATTTAAATCCCAAGAATCTTACAAGAATCTTTGTGCCAAAGTAGAACCGAATATGAGTTCATTTTGTGCACGAGATTTGAACTTGTAAGACCATGAGCTAGACTCAAGGACAATAATGTGCACTTGATTTTAATTGAATTAAATGATAAAGCTTGAGAAACCAATCTACATAAATATTATGTCATAGCATGTGGGATGTCCCCAACTCTCCTCTTTCTTATATCTTACTATTTTACTTAGTGAATATTTATGCTAATTTTAGACCACTCATCCAATACATACTATAGCTTAAACATTAGTGAGAATAGATACACCTTGGTGCCAAATCAACCAATTCTCTGTGGATCGATAAATTCCCGAAAAGTCACACTTTCCACTTATTACTTCAGACCACGTACACTTGCGTGCAAGCGCAGACGTGCATTTACAGTCTGTTAGTACACAATATGTTTCACGTATCATCACTCTGAAGGTGCTTAAGAGAACCCCATCATATAATCACAATTCCTTCGGTTGAGATCCAGCAAGATCTATCATTTATTAAAGAGCCTGTAAGAATTTTGGGTAAGGATCTAAAGCAATTAAGAAGTTGTTCGATCCCAATGGTCAAAGCTTAGCGGAAGAACCATTTATCTGCTGAAGCCATATGGGAGAAAGAGCCAGATATGCAGTATAAGTACTTAAAGCTATTTGAGAATCCTAGTACCTTTCTTAACCCTCCTTATTTTCCATTTTAACAATATTGTTCATATACTACTTTTCCTACTTAAGTGATGTTGAGTATGACATCATTCTTAGCTGAGGGAGTCTATAACAACCCTAGGTTGTTACTTAGCCTAATCTTAACTTGATCGCATCCTAAATTATCATTCCATTAAGCTTATCTGGTCATTAGAACAAAACCCTGAAATTTTGGAGCATTTCAAAGCTCAATCGAATATTTGGAATATTTAATAATAAATAATTATTTATAGAAAAATGAGATATTAAATTTGGCCATGAAATCAAAATCTGACTTCGCCATTACAATCATCACCCCCAAATTAGCTAGGGGTGATGTTTCGGTCGTGTTTGGAAGTTATCAGATTTTTGCAAATATTTTAATGTAATTAAATACCCTAAAAAATAAGAAAATTAAATACTCATCAGAATCTAAATTAATTTTTGTCGTTGCATTCCACACTCTCGAATTAGCTAGGGGTGAATTTTCAAGATTTTTTGGAGCTCATATATTAATCCGATGCTATTTAATTAAAAGCATTGATTTAATTAAAATAAAATTAACTCATGTAAATTAATTCAATTTTTCCTCTTTTTCTTCTCTGCGCCTATATAACAACCCAAACTCTTAACACCAATGTATTGTTCGCATTGGCTTGAAAGGCCTCACAGTTTTGCCCTCAAAAGATAACTTCCCAGCAGATCACCCATCCTGAGAGTGCTCCCACATGAGCACACTTAACTTTGGAGTTCTTTTTAGGAACTCCATCATTATCTGAAAAGCATCTCGATATTTAAGAGTTTTGTTTATTATTACTTTAGTGGGTCTTCACAATCTCCACAACTTAAGTAATTGACATTCTCATCAGTATCCACACACATATCTAAGAACCATCCATTGGGTAGATAGTAGTAAAGATGACCATTACAGGCTCAAGAGGTACCCATAATTATATAGCACCTTAACCATCATGGGTTCAAGAGGCTGCTCACATAAAGTGGTACTTTGCCCTGTATGACACTTAGCTCCTATCTGACACCCTATGGTTTACTATGATACTATTTGTAATAACTCAAACTCTTAATACCAAGGTATTGTCTACTTTGGCCTGAAAGGCCTCACAGTTTTGCCCTCAAAAAATAACTTCCCAGTAGGTCACTCATCCTGGGAGTGCTCCCACATGAACACGCTTAACTTTGAAGTTCTTATTAGGAACTCCACTGTTATCTAAAAAAGCACCTCGATATTTAAGAGTTTCACTTATTACTACTTAAGTGGGTCTTCACAGCCTGGGACCCACCAGCCTCTCCCATCCTGCGATTCCTCCTTCTCCCACTGGCATGCAAGGGCCTTCACTTCTACTGAGGGGAGCCTTCTCCTCCATGCCTCGGATGGGATTGCACCTTCTCATCCCATCTCTTAACTCAATGCTAGAGCCATCCCTCTTCTCTTCCTATAAGATGGACCTTTGCCCCTTCTCCCTCTCAATTTGCTCAACTGAAGCTCTCTCCCCTCTTCTCTCCATTGCTGTACTTGCTGCTGAAGGAACTCTCAAGATCAAGCTCCCAAGGATACTTAGAGAAATGTGTCATTTGCAAGTCTAAGGTATCTCCCTTTTCCTCTATTGGTTGACCCAATGGCTCATTTTGTTCCAATGCTTACTTCGTATCCTTAAGAATATGTGGTTGAGTTATGAAATCCATTAGAGCTCATTAAGGTAGCAAAGTTTAGGGTAAATGAGCAGCTCTTTTTTTCCTTCTTCCTATATACTTGGACTTTTAACCTCCTTGTTTGTATTGCTAAAATAATCATTTTGTGTTAACTTTAGTATCAATAAAAAGGTCTCAGAAATATCTTTCCATCAATATATGGCACCGCATGTGAAGTGCTCTAAATTGAGAGTATTTGAGTGTGAAAGGGGACACATTTCAATTTTTGCATAGGCAAAATCACTATCAAGCACTACATTGCGCCGTAGCACCTGGCTCTCGGCCAGCAGGCGCTTTTGTGTGCCGCAGTAACCATGTCTCGGGTTGGCTATGCCGTAGCATGCCATAGCACGCCACCGCACGCCGTAGTACTTGGCTCTCGGCCATGGGGCGCCATAGTGCGCCATAGCACCCAGCTCTCGGGAAACCTGACGCCGCAATGCCTGAAAGCACCGTCGTGCTGAAAACCACTACAGCGCCAACGCCTAAAGGCATTGCAGCGCATCGTAGCTCTCATGCCTCGAGAAAACCGATGTCACAGCACGCTGTGGCGCCTAACTCTCGACCAGAAAGCTCTATAGCGCGCTGTAGCGCCCATAACTGTCCGAAATGGCCCAAATTTGTTATTTTTCATATTTTATTGACTCTATGACCCTAATCAGGCTAACATATATAAAAATCAAACCTAAATTTAATAAAATTAAGCATTGTGTGATTTGGAGGTGATTTTTAAAGTGAAACCTATCCCTTATACCCTTAATGACTTAAGCAAAACCCTAATATTAAAATGATCATAACTTAATAATTAGACATCAAAATTTTGTGTACTTAGATTCTATAGAATCCTTGTATAGTAGATAATAATAAACTAACTAAAATTTTAGATTTCACCAAGTGAAACTACCAAAATGCTCTTATAGGTTAAAATTTTTCAATTGGACCCATAGTACTTAATAATTATCTAAATTTGATGTAACTACTATATATCTTCATATTAGATAGCAAGGAATCCTTTGGCATCAACAAAATCTAATTTGGAGCCCATAATAAAAAAATAGCATTTTAGACCCTTATATAGGGGTAAAATGGTTATTTTGCCCAAAATTAAGGTTAAGTACCCTTAACCTCTAAAATATCATTTTAAATTATTAAAACTAGTAATAAAACTTATTTGGATTCAATTTAGAACCATTAAACCCATAATTATGTAATTTGGTAAAATTTTGATTTTAAGTCTTGAAAATCCGTAGTAAAATTAATGCCTTATAACTTAATCCTAATCCCACCCCTCTTTGAGTAAATTAGGACAGCACATAAAGATAAATTGTAATAATTAGCATTAACTCTTAAAATCCTATAAGTTCTTTATTAAGAGCTTCTTAGGATCTACACTCCACCTTAGGATCTTTTCATTATAATTAGGAATAGATACTAGATTAAATTTTATTTGTTTAGTAAATGAGTTATTCAATAAATAAATCATTTGTTTTATTAGTTTCAAGATTTTCATATTTTAACTATAATTATTTTATCTTATAACTTTATATTAAGATTAAGAGAACTCTTCTATTAAGCCTTAATTTTGCTTAATAAGATTTACCTTAATCATTAGTCCACCAATAGATTTAACCTTTAGTCCTTAAGCTTTGCCCTTTGGATTATATGATTAAACTCAATTCGTGGTGTTTAATTTATAATCCCTAGCTTTATTGGATCTTGATTGGATCTTAGCTTAGAGCATCTAATTTCATCAAATAGGACGTGTTGCTTACTTATTTAACTTGTAAGCGATATTGATTAAATTAAGTTAGTATCTGATCAATTCTAATTGCTTTTAACTCATAAGGTCGTGCTTTTAAGTTATACTTAATAGTAAGAATTGGAGATTCTAAACTTGTATAACCTTAAATAGTTAGAATGGATTAAGTAGATAATAATAGATATCACTTATGTGTAGTAGAGTCCCTTGCTTACTATTGAATTATTATTGCTTTTGAATTCCTTGTACTTTGTGCATTTTCCTTGAACATGTCATATAAGAATATTGATGCATGAAATCGAAACTTAGAATAGTTAGGGTAATATTTGCATAGGGTTCAGTTACTTGTTGATTGTGCGCATTTTACCCTATTAGATAGTGGTAAGTTGAAATAAGGATTACTTAACATTACTCATTGAGAAGTGTTGTATTAAGTTGGGACCAGACCAATCTTGCAGCCATGCTTGACTCCTCAGCTACTTCTGGATATATCCACAGAAGTAAAGTGAATAACTAAAATAATACTGCATTTATACTTACTACCTCCTCAGTTCAGTTCAGCTACGCTATTTTGCCTTAATCTCTTCTGACGCTAAGAAACTTACCGACTTAGCTTCAGATGATGCTAAGCATATACATTTTATGTTCAGCAGGCTAGTTTAGCCCTCTTATGATATGGCAGTCATTGCATACTTATTGACTATTTTTATGTTACCTTTTTACTGCAATTAGCCTTTACTTTACCTGTTTACTTGTATACTTATAGAATGCTGGATTTCCTTTACTGTTTGATTATACATATCACAGATAGATTACTTACTTTTAAACTTGCATAATTCATATGATCATCAGCATGTTTAGGAGGATTCTTTTCTTTTAGTACTTTTTTTACTTTATATATATATATATATATATATATATATATATATATATATATATATATATATATATATGCCTAGCCTTGTCATAACTTAGTATTGAGGTATGTCTTTATGCCTCATATGTTGCTTAGTTATAAATGCTTTTATTTATAACTCATCACACCCCATTGTATGCTTGTCGCTCTCATATGCTTATTTATTTTTTGTAGTTTAAGTAAAATGGTGATATCATAAAACTCATGAACTTAAACAACCTAAAATATACTTAGACAATATGCCTAACCATATTTTCTTTTTTTTGGCTGGGGCTCTATCATTGTGAAACTGACAATGGCACGTTCTGAGAAATTTGAGGACGTTGTTCCTAAAGAGGAGCCATTCTTAGAGGAGCATCAGATCGGAGTAGAAGATCAGTAGATTAGCTGTTATTTTATTCTACTTATGAGGATGAGTGATTTATTTCATTTTAAACTTATTCTAAAATTGATGTAATAATTCAGGTACCCATGTATGTTATTTTACTATACTATTTTATTCTAAGCTACATATTTACTTCTTACTTGTATTGTGATGGATTGGATGTACTATTTTACTTTTCCTTAGTTCCACACTTTGATGAATGTATATACTTAGTGAATGATTCTGCTGTATTATTCAAGGCACATCCTTCCCTTATTAGTGGATTGAAGATTACACTTTAATCTAATGATAAGTGAGGGATTTGCCAAAGTGGCACACCACTCCTTATCCTTGATTATTGGTGGTTAAGGGGCGGGGAACCACATCATATCCCTCATTAGGGATCCAAAAGATTACTATTATATTTCTTAGGTTCTTTTAAATACAAATATTCATTTTAATCTAGGGGATGACTCAAATTTTAATTCTACTTTTTCTATAATTATTTTACCCTCTTAATTAGCCTTGGAAACTGGAGTTTTTAATTACTTACTCTTTGAATATTCCATTTTATTCTACTTTGGGAGTTGAATGGGTTTAGTTTTCTCTTAAATGATCTTGGGAGATGAAAGGACTAATGAATTAGATCCCTTGAACTCCCAATCGTTCACCATTTTTGAGATTTCTAGGCGGCATGTGCCATAACGCATCATGGGCCAAGGCTCCGATTGTTAATTAATCTTATACATTTAGATTTCTTAGATATGTGCCACAAAAAATTATAGCGCTTGACTCTCAATGGTTTGGTGCAGGGGCATGTGACCATGCTTTGCTTGAGCTAAACAGGTGTTCCGGTGTGCTATGGCGCATCACTTTCGATGGTCAGGCGCATTAGCCCGATGGGGTGCTTAACCTTAGATGATTTGGCACTGCAGCGCTATGGCGCCTCGCTTGTGCTGACTTGACACTGCAGCAACTATGGTGCCTTGATAGTCAGGTACTGTGGCGTACTGCAGCGCCCAACTCCTTGTACTGAAAAAGTTATAAAACACACAAAATGGCCTAAAGTAGCAAATAATTCATTTAAAAAAATTAATTTTAACTAGAAAAAAATATAAATATAGGATTCATCGGTAGTTTTACATTTGTGTATCATTGATCATATTCACAGTAGTTCCCTTTTAGTTTTACAGTAGATATGTATATATATGTGTGTGTGTGTGTGTATGTGCGTGTGTCTTTATGCCTAACCTTATTTACAACTACTGGATTTTAGGTATATGTTTTTACTTACCTCATTTTACTTAAGCTATAAATTATTGATTTATAGCTTTATCATTTTCCTTTTCATTTAGCTTTGTTGCACCTATTATTGTGTTTAATGTTAAATGTGATATCTTAAAATTGTAGAAAATTATTATATCAACCTAAAATATATTGTTGTCTAACATAAAATTTTTCTTTTCTTGGTTGGAGCCATGGCATGTGAAGCTAACAAACCATGTCTGGAGCTATTCATGGAGTGAGCTGCAGGAGAGGAACAGATACATGTGGATGATCCTACTGGTGCTTAGTTTCTTATATTTACTTTAGTGAGAGTGTCATTTATTTTAGCATTTAGTACTTTATTCGTAATAATTTTGGATGCATGCACTTTTATATTTTCTGTTATAAGATGCATGTTTACTTGTTTTTTTTTCTTGATATATGTAATGTATGGATGGATTCTTTTTGTTTCCACACTGTATTGATTTTACCTATATACTTAGCAAATTTTTATGTAGATCATACTTAGTAATCAACCTCCTATTCACCAGTGGATTAGTATATTTGTTAACCCAGTGGTGGATAAGCGATCATTATAGTTAGTATTGGAGATGACCACCTAATCATAATTAGATTAATATGAGTATTAATTCAATGATAATTAGGTTGGAGCATCACAATTGTTCTATCTACCATGTGCTTGGGTGCGCCTGAGTTCTCTCTATTTTGTCTATTGGACAGTTGGGTGTGCCTGAGCGCCCTCTGTGCTGTCGATCGGACGTCTGGGCGCGTATGAGTGCCTAGCCCCCAATCCAGCTCCTTAGCTTCTTTTGACTGATTCAAATCCTCTTCAACCACCTTTAAAATCAACAATTCTCCAACTGGAATTTCATATGGGCCATATGAAAGTGAACACCGAATATGCTCTCCAGCTTAACAATTGCTCCAATTTGGTTGCCTACGTTTACTTCTCCCAAATAAATCAAGCTGCACGTAGTTCTAACAAATGAGAAGATTTAGTGAAGCTTCTCCATATTCACCAAAGTCTTGCAATGAATGAATTTCTAAATAGTCAACACCTTGATAAGCATATATGTCAAGTTGTTCTTTGTGTAAACCTTCTTCAATAGAATCTCTCCATCTTCTATGATAACTCGATCAAAGTGGTGCCTCACATCTATGTGCTTTGTAAGAGAATTTCAAATATGATTGGTAGCCAAGAATATAGCACTTTGGCTTTGATAATAAACTTTTATCTTTCCTTACTTCGCACCTAAATCTTTAGCAAGCCTTTCATCCGTATAGCTTTCTTGAATGGTTTTGTGACTGCCATGTATTCTACTATTGCTATAGATAGGGAAACCTTAGGTTGTAATGTAGATCTCTACCCTAATGTTCTCTTGACAAAGATAATATATAACCTATTGTCAATCGCCTTTGATCCAAATCTTCTGCATTTTCTGAATCCATGTTATCGGCATAAGAGTCCTACTATCGATGATTTCTTTTGAAATAATAAACCAAATCCATTGTACTCTTTATATATCAAAATATCTTGATTACTTTTTGTCAAAGATGCTTTCCTAGATTATGCATATACCTGCTCATCACTCTAATTGCTTGAGCCAAATTTAATCTCGTTCAAACCATAGCATACATCAGGCTACAAACAACACTAGCATATGGCATTGAATGCATTTTATCTTTCTTAGAATCTGTCTTGCAATATAAATCAATAGATAAAAGAAAATGTGGTGCCAAAGGAATGCTCACTGACTTTGTAAATTCATTCACCCAAAACCTTTTCAATAATTTCTCCAAATACCCCTTTTAGGTAAGACAAAGCTTACCTACCTTCTTGTCCCTATGGATCTCCATCCCAAGAATTTTCCTTTCATGTGGTTCAATTCAAACTGATTTAAAGTAGCCGTTAACAAGTCATAGTTACCTTGGGGTAACCTTTTAAAATAAATGCAATGGTTAAACTGATTTCTTATTTATCTTTCCTTTTGCATAAATTGGTCAAATTTCTAGTACCATTTCCTTGGTGATTTCTTTAAGCCATAAAACAATTTGTTTAGTTTGCAAACTAAGTCCCCTTTTCCTGCTTCGATGAATCCTAGGGGCTGTGCCATATATATTTCCTCCTCTAGTTCTCCATGTAAGAACACAATTTTGACATCGAGTCCTTCTAATGATAATTCAAACTGTTCTACCAAGGCTAGAATCACATGGATTGATGAGTGTTTGACAGTTGGGGATTCCTAAGATCCCTCCTTTTTTTCAAATGCCCATTCGCAACCAATAACTTTCATTCATGGAGGTATCCATTCTTCAGACTTTGTTATAATGGAGAAAATTCACCTATTCATTCATGGCTTGTCTCCACTGATCCTTTTTTAAGATTATCATCGCCTCCTTATAGTGAGATGAAACCTCTTTCTCAGCTACTTAATGTGCATAAGTAATGTAGTCATTAAGTCGAGCCAGTATTTTGATCTGTTGTCGAGTTCTATTTATTACAAGTAGCATGCATAATTTAGGGCCTCTGCCCAATATACTATTTCCAGCCTTGCATTGGACAACATGAATCTGACCTTCTCCACCAAGGTCCAATTCATTCGCTCTGCTACTATGTTCGAATGCAATGTCTCCCTTATATTGAAGTTGTGCTCAATACCATATATCTAGCACTTTTGCACAAATAGATCAGCAGTATACTTTTCACCATTGTTAGACTGGATCTTCTTGATTTGTTTATTGGTTGAATTTGAAACCCACTTCTTCCAATTTTTGAATACTTCCAGCACATTGGAATTTCTCTTCATGGTGTACACACATACATATATGGAGTAATCATTAACAAAGGAGAGACCGATGAATAATGCCATCTTCATTGATCCCCATATATCTATGTGAACATATTCTAAAATCTTCTTGCTATTGTGGAGGTCAACACCAAATGGCTTGCGTGTTTTCTTGCCAAAAATACATAATCACAAAATTGTATATTACAAGAATTAATACCTTTTATGAGTCCATCTTTATCCAAAGTTTGAGTGATGTTTCTCATGCATATGTAAGACTCATATGCTAGAGCCTCTGAACTTTCCACTATAGATGTAGATCATGTAACTCTT
Source organism: Gastrodia elata (assembly GCA_016760335.1). NCBI lineage: Eukaryota > Viridiplantae > Streptophyta > Magnoliopsida > Asparagales > Orchidaceae > Gastrodia > Gastrodia elata. The sequence continues at coordinate 49,808,986 of CM028674.1, read as the reverse complement.
CTCCCTTTGAGATAGTAGAGATTTTATTGTTTGAATCCTCTCAAGTAAGTCAATGCACCTGTACTAATCTTAATAATACATGTTTCAATAACCACCTTAAAACCCTTAGCTTTTAAGGTTTCAACAGACATCAAATTGTTCTTGATCTCTAATACATGTCTTATGTCCATCAGCTCTTGAATTGTCCAATATGTGTTGTGATCAACACACTCCCAACTTTAGTTATTAACATATGATGTCATTTCCCATAATAACTACACAATTTTCTATTTCTTTATATAAACAGAACTAATCATTTGGGTACATATATGATATGTCACACTAGTTATAGCTATCAACCCATTTAAATTGTAACAAGAGATACCTCTGAATCAGACTTCTCTGCCACATGTTCAGTCATTTTTTTTCTTGCATTTAAAGATCCACATTTTTTTCCTTGAACTTAGAGTAGCCCTTTTTCCAATGTCCATTTTCTAGACAGAATGCACACTGATTATGCACAATGCTTCGACCCCTAGATTTCCCCCTTTCCTAAGCATCCCCAAAATATTTCTTTGACCACTATTTTTTCTTATAAGTTCTTCCCCTATGTAGTGTAAGTGTCATTTCCATCTCAGATTTGGTTGACTCGTTATCCCTTCTCCAGACTCATAGTTCAATAGGGTCGCAGTCATCTCCTCATATATTTGAGCATCCTTCCCATGGATCAATGTCATGGTGAAGTTCTTAAACTTGTCTTGCAATGAGTTCAACAATAGCAGTGTCTTATCTTCATTCTCCATAGTTTAGTCTAGATTCAACAAATTTGTTAATAACTTGGTAATTTCATTAAGGTGCTCATCAATAGAAATTCCTCGTCGCATCTAAAATATGTACAAACATAACTTCATGTAGAGATGATTCTCCATGCTCTTTATCAGATATTTACTCTCCATAAACTTCTACAACTTCCATGCAGACATTTCCATCATCACTACATACTTTATATTCTGGGTTAGATTATTTTATACCATGTCACATGCATTTTGGTTCATCTTAACCCAATCTCTTTCCGATATCTCCTCCAGTTTTTCTTCCCCATTGAGAACATTCTCAAGATTCAATATGCAAAACTGCATGAGTGACTTCACATCTCTATATTATGAAGTTGTTCCATTAAACTTGACAACATCAATATTCATTGAATGTATCACAACTTGGTGTAAAGCTCTCTCCACAACCGATGACAATGAAGAACTTTAAGCTTTTCCTTCAACTTTATCCTCCATGACTTATCTAGCAAACCTATATCTGATACCACTTATTGGATATAATGAATGCGGAAGCACCCAAACACGGCAAGAACAAAAATAGAAGAAAGCACACAAATAATCCAAGCACAAGCAAAAACACAATGATTTATGTGGTTTAGTTTAAACACCTAAGTTCATTGGAAAATATGAGGAAAACTTGCAGTATACTGGAGGGAAAATACAACTTAAGGCTTACAAACCCTTCCCAAGCTCCAACAATAGAGATTTCTAAAACTTTTAAGTCATCACTCACATGCAAAATGAAATTATTGGATGGATGCCCTAAAAATGGGCTACAAACATATTTATAGGCCTAAAAAATTGGGCCTGCAAACTGCACATACCTGAGTGCCGCTGTCCTATTTGTCGGGCGTCAAAGCGTACCTAAGCACCCTCTATTTTGTTTGTCATGCACCTAGGCTCTCATGAGCGCTTGCTGCTTTGTCAATGGGGTGCCTGAGTGCCCAAACCCCAATCCAGCTCTTTAGCTTCTTTTGGCTGAATTAAATCCTCATCAACCTCTGTTCAAATCAACAAAGGTTGGCTATATCTTACTATTTTGATAATAAATTCTTAAGTATAGTTAACTTGATGGATTTCAATCAATTTTATTGAGTTCTATGTTTTTTTTCATGTCTATCGAATCACATTTTTGTCTAATTGAGTTTATGTAGAATTAGAATGCCTTTATGATAGCCACAAATACTATCACAAATAAGAACAATTATTTCATCTGAGAGGAAATTGATTCATCTAAAATTTAGTCCACATGTTTTGGATCTTCTTATTTTTCCTTTACTTATTTTGTTTACCTTTATTGCATAAGGTAATTTCTTAGTACGTGAATTTTGTTTTTTTGGTCAATATTATTGTTTATACATATATATATATATATATATATATATATATATATATATATATATATATATATATATATTCTGTTATTAAACTTTTTGAAGATGTTTTCTCTTCTCCTTGCATCTTCTCAGCTCACATCAATTTTAACTTCAATGGCTACCAAATCTCTGAGGCTGAAAATTGTATGCTTAATCTCATGCCCTCTAATGAAGAGATTTGGGATGTGGTTAAAGATCTCAAAAACAATATGTGCTCTGGTTCAGATGGCTTTCCTACTGAGTTCTTTTATAAATTTTGGGACATTATTAATCTGGATGTTTGCAATGGCGTTCAATAATTCTTCAACAATGTTCTTTTATAAATAAATTTCTCTCACACTATGATTTCTCTAATCCCTAAAAAAGATAAGGCCATATGGTGGTCTGATTTCCATCCCATTAGCCTATGTACCACTTTAAATATTATTATCTCTAAAATATTAGCCAAAAGTCTTCAAAGATTGCTTCTGTCTATTATTTTATCCAACTAATCTAGTTTTGTGCCTGGCCATCAAATTCATGATAACATTCTTGCTACCCAAGAGCTCTTTCACAGCCTCAAGAACAAAAGTCATGGCGATAATCTTATCATTAAACTTTATCCGAAGAAAGCTTTTGACAAAATCAACTGGAATTTCATCATTATGATGCTTAATGCCTATGGCTTTAACAAAAGTTTCATCATTAAAATCAGAAACTCCATTAGCAATAATTTGTTTTGTGTTCTCATAAATGGTCAGTCATCTAGTTTTTTTAAGTCTGAAAGAGGTCTTAGACAAGGTGACCCTCTTTTCTCCATTTTATTTATTTTATCTATGAATTATTGGTCCTATAATATTAATCTCCTATTTTCTCAGGACTCCAATATGCATTATAAAGTTGGTGGCAAAGTTCTAGTCTCTCATCTAGCTTATGCTGAAGATATGATTATCTTTACTAATGAAAGCATTAATAATATCAAGAAGATGAAAATTTTGCTTTCTAGCTTAGAGAATGTGCATGGTTTAATTATCGATTCTAATAAATCCTTCTTCTTCATTAAAACCTCTGCGTATACTGGGCATCTCAATTCTATCAAAAATATTTTAAAATTCAAGTTATGTAAGCTTCCCTTTACTTATCTTGGGATCCCTATTTTTGCTGGCCATAATCAAAATGATATCTATAAGAATCTTCCAAAATCTATTTTAAAGAGATTTCATGGTTGGGAACCTAAATACATTTCCCAAGGTGGCAGGCTTATTATTCTAAAATATGTTCTCAACACTATTCCTCTTTTTTGGTTGGAATTTTCTTCTCCTACCATTGTATCATAAAAATGATCAAAATTACCTTTATTAAGTTCTTTTGGAGCCATATCCAAAGCTCTAAGCAATTTGGTGCTCCTGGGATTGTTTAATGTTTCCCCTAAATGAAGATGGTATGGGTTTATGCTATCTTGACTTGATTCGTAAAGCTTATTCCTATTAGCTTTGGTGAAAATTATGTACTTCAAATTCTATTTAGATTAATACCCTAAATGTTAAATATTGTGCTACCACCCACCCCTATCAAACTCTTACTAGAATAACTGACTCTTTAACCTGGAGAAGAATGTTAAACCATGAAACCCGTATTGAAGATACCATAATGTGGGATAACCCTTACCATTCTTCCTCCTTCTAGTTCGACCAATGGAGCTGATGTAGCACATCCTAAGAATATTATCAAAGGCCCAGCAACAAGAGCCATGGCTAAAGTTCAAGGGAAGAATTTGAAGGTCGACCAAATTACAAGAGCCCAATCAAAAGCCCAATAAAGAGCCCAAATATTGGGCTTACCATTTGTATTTTATTTTTAATAATATTGTACATTTTTTATTTATTAAGGTACTTGTTTGGCTAGCTATGTCAAGAGTAAAATATTTAATATAAGTAGTTGGAGTTAGTCCCTCACTAATTGCCAACTACCCATCTTACCCTCCAAAATTTCCCTCCATATTTTTCCCTTAAAAGTTCATAGGGTAAGAGACTTGTAGTGTCTATAAATATGAGATGAAATATAATGTAATGAAGTAACTTGAATAAAATAGTTTTATGGTGAATTGCTCTCATATTGCTTGGTGCTTAGTGGTGTCAAGTTTATTGCCTATCTTTGGTGAGGTTAGTTATTATTTTATTTATATTTATTTTTTAAATATACTCTTATTCTCATAACATCAAACCATCCAAATATCTTGTCTAGCATCATAAGCATTCTTTAAATTTATTAAATCATTATATAATCCCTCTAACACACTCCAAACTCCACCAAAACCTCCACAGCCAAATTTGAAAATAGTCCGACCTAATCTTCTTCCCTACCCCTCGACACACATATAAACACCATCAAATATAGCCATCTACTCCAGATCCAAACTACACATCTTAGTATACCTATATTAAATTATTTTATGCCCTTTAACCCACTAAAACCCCACTTACAAAAGAGATATTTCGAATCAGCCCAAACTAGACACGATCTGGATTAGTTTGGGCTTTCCTTTTGATAGTCTACTCTAAACCTATAACCAACCCACCATAAACTCCAAAAATTATCCTTAAACATTGTCCTACTAATCCATTTAATATTTAAATACCTAATTTAACAAAAAAAATGCAGCCCACTAGCATCATATTTTGGTATCAGAGCGAGATTAGAAAGCTAACAAAAAATAAAAAAAACAAAAAAGCATCTCTGCAAGAGGAATAAGTTTTTGTGAAATATTCTCTACAAGCTTTTGTGTCATGCCAACAAGTGTAAGGTAAGTTAATCCTTTTTATGACTTAATATTTTTCATGTTAATTGCTTGGAAATTGTCATATTAGTTGCAAGTCTATAGTGTGTGCATGAACTCCAATTAGAGAGCACCATTAAATAGCTTAGCCATTATCATTGTGTGAACATACCTTAAACACTTACATTATAGTGAAAACATAGAAAGTGAGTGTTCTACTTAATATTGAAGCCTTTACCTTGATGCGAATAAAAAACTTATATGAACTTTTTTACTTTCTATGTTTGATATTTGTGGTAGTATTAGTTGCTTATTTTCTATCACTTAAATAAATTTGTAATTCTTAAGAAATTAAGACTTTTAAATCTAAGAATAAAAAATACTTTTATTTGCATTAAACTTGTATGCATAATAATATACTTGCATAAAACTTTGTGTATTGCGAAGTTAAAAAGAACTTTGTCAAAAGGGTATAAAAGCCTAAGGAAGGTTGGGACATAAGTAGCCAAGTGCCCTCCTCCTCACCTAGAAGTTCTTTTAAGTTAAAAATCATATTATTTTTACATTTATATTTTCTATTTCACCTTCTCAAATTTAGCATTTTTTTTCCTGATATTTCTTTATATAAAAAAAAATGGCACCAAAGTCAATTTTCCAAGACCAAATCGAGAACTTGACCAAGATAATAAATTCCTTAAATCTTAGGATTCATGAACATGAAATAAAAACTTTGGAATTATTTGAGGAAAATAAAACTCAAATGTAAGAAAGTAAAGATCAGATGCAAATCATCTTAAACCTCTTGCAAAATAATAAAATTTATGCTCCACATCCTATCCATAACCTTAACGCACCTATGAAAGATGATGGCTCATACATAGATGCAAATCATTACCAACCCCATGTTCCACCACCTCCCCAACCTTATTGAAGAAAAATAAACTATAAGAATAGAGAAATGAGATACCACTAATGAGTTACTAATAATTTTAATGATCCCTCTATGAGAGTTAAAGTTGAAGTTCCTACTTATGATGACGCACATGATCCAAGCAAATTCTTATATTGGCTAACCCAAATGGATAACTTCCTTGATTAGTATAGGATGGATGATAATCACCAAGTTTCAGTTGCTAAGATGAAATTGACTAGTCATGCTATGATTTATTGGATAAACACTTTGGCAAAAGGACAAGGTTAAGAAGGACAAATCTTACTTGGATAGAGATGAAAGAAATGCTTAGATCAAAATCTTGTCCTCATGCAACTAATATGACAAATTTCCAAGAAACACTTTGGCATCCATCTCATCCATATCATCCAAGAAATGCTTAGATCAAAATATTGTCCTCATGCAACACTTTGGCAAGGCTTTTTATATGTGACAGAATACTTAAATACTTTTGAGGATCTAGTTTCTAGGACCAATTGTGGGGATAATGATTGGCAACTTGCTAATAAATTTGTTATTAGGCTTAGAATGGAAATTATAAATGAGGTTGAACTTTTTGATCCCCAAACCTTAGAAGAAGCTTTCCATTACGCTCTACTTATTGAACAACAAAAGAAGTCAGCTTCTATAATATGAACTACAGCTCAAGTGACTTCTAATTCAAATTATAAGTCAACTACTAGACCTATTCCTCCCTCTAGCTTAAAATATTTAACCAAATAGGGAAGCTCAAATAACATCAAAGATATCATTTATTTCAAATGTCACAAGAGAGGTCACATGCAGAACCAATGTAAGGCACAAATCTTATTATTAGATTAAGTTCATGACCCTATAGATGAAACCTTAGAAGAAGTTTATGATGATACCCAAATATTAGATGAAGAATTTGTGGATGATCCTCAAATTAATATGATGAGATGCCTTACAGTAGCTAAGAATGAAGAATAAGATTGGAGGAGTAGGAATATTCTTAGCATGTATATTATGTGCAATGAGTGAAGGTGTAGGTTAGTTATTGATGGAGGTAGTGCAATTAATGTTATCTCTATCAATACTAAATCAAGAGATAATTTAAAAACTGAACCTCATCCCTAACCCTTTTATGTTAGTTGGGTTAACCATACTTTGCTTCCCATCACTAGTTAATGTTTAGTTCATATCAAAATGAGTAGTTATGAGGATAAAATTGGTGTGATGTACTCCCTATGGATATCGCTCATATTCCTTGGGCGACCATGGCTTTATGACTTGAGTGTAATTCATTATAGTTGTAACGACCTAAGTCGTTACTAGGATAATTAAGATTAAACCCAACTCAAAAATCAGGATCTCGAGTGACTTCAAAATTAGAGAAAACTAAAAATATCGTTGGATAGAGTATATTTTTGTAATCATAATGCCTAAGTTTGAGAGCAATCTGGATAACAAATACTCCTGAATTAATTTTTGAATTATTTAAATTCAGTAATTTGGGAAAATTAAATACAAGTCCAAATTCAGCGATTTTAGTGGCATTGGATTAAGAATATTATAAAAATGCTACATAAAAAGTTTCGTCAAATTAAGAGCTTCGGATTGACTAGAATTAATTTTTAAAATTTTTATCTTCAGAAATTAATAAAAAATGAAATATTGCTCCAAATTAAAAAAATTTTGCGCGAGTATGTCTTTCTCATCAAGATACATCTCCATGTTAAGTTTCATTATTTTTTGGAAAAGAAATGGAAGAAAGAGAAAGTAGAGAGAGGAAGAAGAGAGAAAGAGGAGAGAGAAAGAGGAGATAAGAAGGATGAAGTAAAGATAAAATTGAACACTCCAACAATCATGACAAATTTTCTCTCATCCATCTCATCCAAATAATGGATGAGAGAGAAAATAATTAAATAATTAATTATCAAAAAAAAGTTTATAAATACACCCCCACCCCCTTCCATCCCCATTCCTCCTCTCCTCCCACACTCCCTCTCTTCCTCCACCTCTCTTCTCCTCTCACCTCCCCCACTTCTTCCTCATCCACCATCGGTTTCGCCCATCAACCTCCATTAAAGCCTTATTAATGTCAATATAGGGTAAATGTGTAAGAAATGTGTAAAAAAATGAGTAAGAAATGAAATATTTTCTACTCTTTTCATTTCTTCTTTTTCTTTAATAATAATACTAATGCTATTATTATTCTTAATGTTAATATTAATACTACTATACTTTTCTTTCTCTCATTTTCTTTTTTTCTATATATATATATATATATATATATATATATATATATATATATATATATATATCCTAATTTCTACAACTTTCATTTCTGTCATTTTCTTTTTTTCTATATATATATATATATTTCTAAATTTCTGCAACTTTCATTTCTGTCATTTTCTTTTTTTTTCTGTATATTTCTATATTTCCTAATTTCTGCAACTTTTATTTCTATCATTTTCTTTTTTTTCTATATATGTATATATTTCCTAATTTTTGTAACTTTTATTTCTGTTGTTTTCTTTTTTTTTTATATATGTATATATTTCCTAATTTCTGCAACTTTTATTTCTGTCATTTTCTTTTTTTCTATATATGTATATATTTCCTAATTTCTACAACTTTCATTTTTGTCATTTTCTTTTTTTCTATATATGTATATATTTCCTAATTTTTGCAACTTTCATTTCTATCATTATATATATATATATATTACTTATAATAATAAAACTTATTATTCTTTTTTTTTATTTAATTATTTCATTTGCAGCATTGCATTATTATTAAGCTTTGACCCACTTTGATATATTTATATGAGATTTTGTGCTCATAACTTGAAATAAATAATTAGAAATTAGTATTATAGGTTCATTCAAATTGATCTCAGGTCTGTACAAACAATAGGTTAGGCCAGGACTGGCTGATATCTTGAGAAATAAGGAGACTGCACATTGCCTTTGAGGGGAAATGTGTAGTTAATCAATAACCCGCATCTCAGATAGTTAGATAGACGTATCTAACTCCTCGATTATTCTGTAACTTTGTCCAACAGAATAAATATTATATTTTGTTGTATTTTCTTTCAGAATAAGCACATATCTTAAATATATATATTGCATTAATAATCGTAAGCATATCATACTTAAATATCATATTTTATTTTCTCATGCAGAATCATGACGCTTAAATATAAATTTTGATATCTTACAACCTTACTTAGACTTTCGTGTCTAATTAAATCTTTTCTTTTCTTTTCTTCCTTTTTTTTTTTGGTTCTCCCTATCATATACATATATATATATATGATAGTTTAGGATCAATCTCTGGATCAAGCCTTTGAGGAGGAGCTGATACATGATGGTGGAACTTAGATGCTAATTTTCTTGAAGCTTAAACTTTTTTTTTTTTGCTTAGTGTGTATTAAATTTGTAAAACAATTATTATCTTTGTAATGAATATATTTCCTTTATTATTCTGATATTTCTGAATGTTACAATATATGTGGAAGTGTGTGTATTTTATACACCTATAAATACACTGTTATACTAAACCCCGATATGATCCTTGGAAGTGAGAACCTGATGCTGGATTAGCTATGCTGACCCATCGCCAGGTCGCCACAATTGGTATCGGAGCAGGATTGGGAGAAAATTAATATAAAAGTGTATAAGCCATTATTCATGCAATTGGAATTCTAGAATAAATAAAAGAAAATTATAGAAAGTATGAATTTTCAAAAGTTATCAAAAGGATAATAAAAGAATAGATATATGACTTACGTAAAATAATATACTTTTAATTATTATTTATTTTTATTTTATTTTTTAGCTAATAAAAATACTTTTGTTTTCATCTAGTATTTGATAATTATACTTATGTAAATCTACTCCAATAAAATAATAATAATAAAATCCTATTTTTCAGATGGATCCTGAAGATTCTCATTTGATTGTCAGAACACACTTAAAAAAGATCTGATATCTGCCAATACTTCCATGGACCATGTCGACAAATTGTTTGATATTGTGAATGCTCTATTGGAGCGTGTTGATACACAAAATCAAACATTTTTAAGGCTTCAGACACAACAAACATTCCATATAAATAGTCCTACTTCTATACTACCAGCTACCCATTTCTCAAATATTGAGACAAATGGACTACTTCAAGCCTTCTTAAGACTCCAACCACCAGTATTCAATGGAAGTGCTAACCCAATGGATGCTAAAAATTGGATAAAGAAGATAAGGAAAATACTAACTAGCATTAAATTCCCACCTACATATATAATTAGATTAATGATCTTTAAGTTAGAAGGAGAAGCAGAATGCTGGTGGGAAACCACGGCAAGCTTATAGTTCGTAGGCATGAATACTGAGAATATCCAATGGGAAGAATTTGTCAAACCTTCAGAGCCAAATACATCTCTCCTTTTGCCCAAGTCATCATGGAGGATATGTTCATGAAGTTATGTCAAAACAACTGTAGCGTCGCTGAATATGAAATTGAATTTCAAATACTATCCCGTTATGCACCACTACTAGTGAGCACTGAGTCTGCTTGATGTAGTCGATTTTTATGAGGATTAAAATCTTCTATCAAGAAAATGCTTATGGCTCTTCGAATCTCTAAATTCTCAGACATGCTTAAAAGTGCAAAAATATTAAAACATGGGGAACAAAAAGAAGTTGAAGAGCAAAGAAAAAGACCCCCATCTACACATGTACAACAAATTGAATATAAGAGGCCAAGACCGCCTCAAGTAAGAGTTTATCAAATAGCTCAGCAAATACCTACTATAAAATGCAATCGACCACATCCTTACAGTAATTGTTATCACAGGAGCCGAATATGTTATACGTGTGGACAACCAGGTCATAACTTTTGGCAATGTCAAGTAACCCGTAAGTGGACAATTAGTGGATCACTCATCCTTCTCAGATGCAATAATAAGCATCCATACCACATGGAAGGCAAGAACTCACACCAGCAACCAAACCAGCTCATGTACCTACAACTGCTCCAATACAAAGGAGAGGTCCATCCGTTGCTCCTAAAGCACCAGCTGCTAATCAAAGGGGAAAAATAATTGCTCCCCGACATGCTACTCATGCGAGGATTCATACCCTCACCCAGTTTTAGGCCCATAATATAATGAAGTGGTATCAGGTACCACATTCTTTCCTTTTATAAATATCTTTCATATTATATTTAAATATAGCATGAATTATCTTTCAATTTAAACTCTAGGCACCTTATATTTCAATGAAAAATCTTGTAATACATTATTTGACACTAGTGCAAGCCACTCGTTCATTTCAGAAAGATTTTCCAAGACTCTTGAACTACCATATTGCAACTTAGCTAAAGCCTTGAATGTCAGGTTACCATCTGGTACCCTCATGAGTGCACAAAAATGTTGCGATTGTAACATGCCAATTAATGGCAAGACCTATGAAGCAAACATGATAGTACTGCCTATAGTAAATTTTGATATCATTCTAAGAATGAATTAGCTAAGCAAGCATAAAGTTATGATTGACTGTAAAAGAAAGAAGGTCATTATCAAGGGTGGGAGCAAGCCTGAGGTATTTATGGGAAAATTAGCTATTTCAACATCCTTAATCAACGCTTCACAAGCAAAGAAATTAATTCGAAAGCGGTGCAATGCATACTTAGTAGCGATGATGGGAGAAAAGACGGAAGAAATTCCTCTAGCTAACACTCAAATTGTAAAGGAATTTGAAGATGTATTCCCTGATGAATTACCTGGATTACCACCAGTAAGAGAAATCAAATTTTCAATTGAATTAATTCCTGGCACTCAACCGATAGCAGAAGCACCTTATCGCATGGCACCCAAAGAACTACAAAAGCTAAGCGAACAATTACAAGAGCTGATGAACAAAGGTTTTATTCGACAAAGCAGGTCACCATGGGGAGCCCCAGTGCTCTTTGTAAAGAACAAAGGCGGTTCGATGAGAATGTGCATCGATTATCGTGAACTCAACAAAATAACCATTAAAAATAAGTACCCTCTACCCCGTATTGATGATCTATTTGACCAATTAGCTGGAGCAAAGATATTTTCCAAGATAGATCTAAGATTATGCTATCATCAATTAAGAGTCAAAGAAGAAGATATTCCGAAAATAGTATTTAGAACTCGCTACGGGCATTATGAATTCATGGTCATGTCTTTGGGTCTAACCAATGCTCCGTCCATCTTTATGGACTTAATGCAAAGAATCCTTAGACTGTATTTGGATAAATTTGTAATAGTATTCATCGATGATATTCTAATTATTCTGAGAGCAAGGAAGAACATGAAAATCATCTAAGAACCGTTCTGAAAACTCTAAGGCATCACCAGCTTTACGCCAAATATTCTAAATGTGAATTTTGGCTTGATTCTGTAGCTTTCTTAGGTCATGTAGTGGATGTCAAAGGAATCAAGGTTGATCAAAAAAAGATAAGCGCCATTCAGGAATGGCCCCAACCAAAGACCGTGACAGATATTTGCAGTTTTCTCGGTTTTGCAGGATATTATCAAAAATTTGTTAAGGGATTTTCACAAATAGTTGTACCTTTAACCAAATTAACACAAAAAGCAGTTCCATTCATTTGGAGTCAGAAATGTGAGAAATCTTTTTAACAACTAAAACAAGCATTAACAACTGCCCCAGTACTAACTCTACCATAAGAAATAAGAAATTATCAAGTTTATACTGAAGCATCCATAGTAGGGCTTGGTTGTGTTCTCATGCAAGAGAAGAAGACAGTAGTATATGTATCTAGGTAATTAAAGTTTTATGAAAGGAATTATCCAGTGCATGACTTAGAACTGGTAGCTGTAGTGTTTGCCTTAAAAATATGGAGGCACTACCTATATGGAGTGAGATGTGAAGTTTTTGCCGATCATCAAAGTTTAAAATATATTTTCACTCAGAAAGAGTTAAATTGTCGACAGAGGCGATGGTTGGAATTAATCAGCGACTACGACTTAGACATACAATATCATCCTGGTAAAGCTAATGTCATAGTTAATGCCCTCAGCAGAAAAGCAGACCTAAATGCTATAATGGAAAGTCCATTAATGGAATAATTCAGAAAGTAAGGTATAAAACTTATTAATAGAAAACAGTTAAATAATTTACTTGAAAATAATTCTACAGAGCCTACATTCATGCAGCATATAACAAATGCCCAAGAGAATTATAAGGGATATTCCAAGCTAAAAATAGACATCGAATATAGTTGCATAACAAACTTACATTTACAAAAAGGAGTTTATATTTATCATGGAAAAAGGATTTGGATTCCAAATGATACATACATTTGGAATCAAATTCTAACTGAAGATCACAACTCAGGATATACAATTCACCCTGGAAATAATAAAATGTAGAGGGATCTAAAAGAGACATTTTGGTGGCCTGGACTAAAGAAGGACGTAGCTAAATATGTCGCTAAATGTCATGTCTGTAGTTTGGTAAAAGTAGAACATCAAAGACCATGTGGACTATTACATCCATTAGATATCCTAGAGTGGAAATGGTCAGATATTTCTATGGACTTTGTGATGGGATTGCCTAGAAATCATACTAGAGTATATGCGATTAGGGTAATCGTAGATCGTCTAACAAAATCAATACACTTTTTTCTGATTAAGGAAACAGATTCTATCGAAAAGCTGGCCAAGTTATATATTAAAGAAATAATTAAACTTCATGGAATCCCTAAAACTATTGTCTCGGATTGTGACGGTAGATTTACCTCCCATTTTTGGAAAGCAATACAACAAGACTTGGGGACAATATTGGCTATGAGTATAGCATTTCACCTTCAAACTGATAGTCAGACCAAGAGAGTAAACTAAGTACTTGAAGATCTTCTTCGATTAAGCATATTAGACTTTGGCGGTAATTGGGAAGATCACCTTCTATTAGTGGAGTTTGCATACAACAACAGCTATCAGGCATGTATTGGAATGGCCCCATATAAAACTCTGTATGGAAGAAAATGTAGCACGCCATAGGCCTGGACTGAAGTAGGAGATGTTCAATTATACAGATATGATCTAGTTGAGGAGACTAATAAGAAAATTCATCTAATAAAGAGCAGGATTGCTACATCTCAAGATCGATAAAAGAAATATCATAATGCTAAACATAGAATGTTAGAATTTCAAATAGGAGATCATGCCTATATAAGGGTAGGCCAATAAGAGGAGTTCATAGGTTTGGCATAATAGGAAAGTTAAGTCAAAGAAACGTTGGACCCTTTGAAATAATCACCAAAATTGGAGACGTCGCTTATAAGCTCAAACTACCAAATGATTTTTCTGTCGTTCACAACGTATTCCACATTTCTTCATTACGAAGGTGTCTTTAGAAATTGTTTCAGCAAGTGTCTATCCCTTCAATCAACCTCCAACCTGATCTAACTTATAAAGAAGAACCACTCAAAATACTGGGTTCAGATAATCAGAAATTACGGAGTCATCCAATCCCAATGGTAAGAGTACAATGGAAGAATTTATCAAAAGAAGAAGCCACTTGGGAAAGAGAAGACTCCACGAGGAAGAATTACCCAACACTATTCAATATGTCAAGTAATATTCTCACCCATGAATAATTTTGTTTGCGTGATGTCGAGGTCGACATAATTTTTAAGTAGGGGAGTCTGTAATGACCCAAGTCGTTACTACGATAATTAGGATTAAACCCAACTCAAAAATTAGGATCCCAAGTGACTTCAAAATTAGAGAAAACTAAGAAAATCATTGAATAGAGTATATTTTTGTAATCATAATGCCTAAATTTGGGAGCAATCTGGATAACAAATACTCATAAATTAATTTTTGAATTATTTAAATTCAGTAAATTAGGAAAATTAAATACAAGTCCAAATTTAGCAATTTTAGTGTCGTTGGATTAAAAATATTATAAAAATGCTACATATTAAGTTTTGTCAAATTTAGAGCTTCGGATTGACCAGAATTAATTTTTAAAGTTTTTATCTTCAGAAATTAATAAAAAATAAAATACTACTCCAAATTGTATAAATTTTGCACGAGTGTGTTTTTCTCATCAAGATACACCTCCATGTTAAGTTTCATTATTTTTTGGAAAAGAAATGGAAGAGAGAGAAAGTAGAGAGAGAAAGAAGAGAGAGAAAGAAGAGAGAGAAAGATGAGAGAGAAAAAGGAGATAAGAAGGAGTAAGTAAAGATCAAATTGAAGACTCCAATAATCATGATAAATTTTCTCTCATCCATCTCATCCAAATAATGGATGAGAGAGAAAATAATTAATTAATTAATTATTAAAAAAAAAGTATAAATACACCCCCCACCGCCCACCATCCTCCATTTCTCCTCTCCTCCCACACTCCCTCTCTTCCTCCACCTCTCTTCTCCTCTCATCTCTCCCTCTTCTTCCTCATCCACCACCGGTTCCCCCCATCAACCTCCAATAAAGCCGCATTAACGCTAATATAGGGTAAGAAATGTGTAAGAAATATTTAAAAAAATGAGTAAGAAATGAAATATTTTCTACTCTTTTCATTTCTTCTTCTTCTTTAATAATAATAATAATGCTATTATTATTATTGATGTTAATATTACTATTACTTTACTTTTATTTTAGTCATTTTCTTTTTTCTATATATATATATATATTTCCTAATTTCTGCAACTTTTATTTCTGTGATTTTCTTTTTTTCTATATATGTATATATTTTTTAATTTCTGCAACTTTCATTTCTGTCATTTTTTTTTCTATATATGTTTATATTTCCTAATTTTTGCAACTTTTATTTCTGTCATTTTCTTTTATATATATATATATATGTATATATTTTCTAATTTCTGTAACTTTCATTTCTATCATTTTTTTTTCTCTATATATATATATTTCTTAATTTCTACAACTTTTATTTCTGTCATTTTCTTTTTTTCTATATATGTATATATTTTCTAATTTCTGTAACTTTTATTTTTGTCATTTTCTTTTTTTTATATATGTATATATTTCCTAATTTCTGCAACTTTCTTTTCTATCATTTTCTTTTTTTCTATATATGTATATATTTCCTAATTTCTCTAACTTTTATTTCTGTCATTTTCTTTTTTTCTATAGATGTATATATTTTCTAATTTCTGCAACTTTAAATTCTGTCATTTTTTTGTTCTATATATGTTTATATTTCTTAATTTATGTAACTTTCAATTCTGTTATTTTTTATTTTTTCTATATACGTATATATTTCTAATTTCAGCAACTTTTATTTATGTTATTTTCTTTTTTTTTCTATATATGTATATATTTCCTAATTTTCGTAACTTTCATTTTTGTCATTTTCCTTATATATATATATATATATATATATATATATATATATATATATATATATATTACTTATAATAATAAAACTTATTATTTTTTTTTATTTAATTATTTCATTTGCAGCATTTGCATCACTATTAAGCTTTGACCAACTTTGATATATTTATATGAGATTTTGTGCTCAGGACTTGAAATAAATAATTAGAAATTAGTATCATGGGTTTATTCAGGTTGATCTCAGGTCTGTATAGATAATATGTTAGGCTTGGACAGGCTGATATCTAGAGAAATAAGGAAACTGCAAATAGGCTTTGAGGGGGGATATGTAGTTAGTCAGGAACCCGCATCTCAGATAGTTAGATAGATGTCTCTAACTCCTCGATTATTCTGTAACTTTGTCCAACAGAATAAATATTATATATTGCGGTATTTTCTTTCAGAATGAGCACATATCTTAAATATATATATTGTATTAATAATCGTAAGTATATCATACTTAAATATCACATTTTATTTTCTCATGCAGAACCATGTCGCTTAAATGCAAATTTTGATATCTTACAAACCTTACTTAGACTTTTGTGTCTAATTAAATCTTTTCCTTTCATTTTTTTTTTTTTTGTTTCTCCCTGTCATATTCATATATATATATATATATATATATATATATATATATATATATATTTATATATGACAGTTCAAGATCAATCTCTGGATCAAGCCTTTGAGGAGGAGCTGATACATGATGGAGCAATTTAGACGCTGATATTTTTGAAGTTTTAATTTTTTTTTTCTTGCTTAGTGTGTAATAAATTTTGTAAAATAATTATTATCTTTGTAATGAATATATTTCTTTTATTATTCTGGTATTTTTGAATATTACAATGAATGTGGAAGTGTGTGTATTTTATACACCTCTAAATACACTATTATATTAATCCCCGATATGATCCTGGGAAGTGAGCACCTAATGCTGGAATAGCTATGCTGACCCAGCACCGGGTCGACACAATAGTAGAGAGAACACATATTGTAGCGCCCCGCCCCATCGCCGTGCGCAAAGGGGTAAAAATAATAATTCGGCGGCGGAGCGGCGTGCCACTCGGGAAGGAATATCCCGTCTCCCCGAATAGCTGAAGATTAAGCCCATCTGCAGGGCTGCTGACTCAACCTCAAGTAGGGTTGAGAGCTAATACTTAAGATAAGAGTAGTATCCTTATCCTAAGTATTAGGCAAATACATACATTGAATTTAGAATATAATAGGAATCCAATATATGTATAATATATCAGCATTTCGAGTATGCTGATCACATCACAATACTAAGTATAAGAAGTACATAATAGATTGTGGAAGCTTTAAGCAAACATCCAGAAACATTCATCACAAAAATTATATGGAAACATTCATCTCAGAAAAGAAAAGAAAATACATCCAGAATTATTACTAACATTTTATTGAAACAGACATAAAAACTAAATACTGAACTGAAATGAACTAGTAAAACTGAAGAAGAGTCCACTAATACTCCACTGGCTCCTCCTGAATCTCCTGGGTGTCCTCCTGACCTGGCTCAATATACTGCTCAGGATCTAGCAAATTGTCGGATCCTAATAGTACCTCGTGTTAGACAATAAGTCTAACACATCAAAACTAATATAATAGTTCTAATTATTCATTTAACTTTACATAATGTAACTAAATCTGTAGAAATACTAAAAATGTTAAGCTGTATAAAACTGTACAAACTGAAGCAACTAAAGTAAAATTGAACTGTAAACTGAAATACCAAAATAAATCAATACAGTATTGAATCTAAAATTGAGTAATCATAGGTAAAACTATATTGTATGTCACTGAAACTATGCATCTGAATATGCCTTAACACTGTGTGCTACTGATATGCAAATAAAATATCACTGAACTGCTATGAGTAGTATGGTCCAATGTATGCGTACATCCAGTTGGGAATACTGCTTACTGATGATGCCGATGCATCCTGAAATTTCCCAATTAATGTATGCAACATTTCGTAACTCATAGATCATTACTGATACTTATACAATATTCTAACACTCACACATCATTCTAATACTCACACATCATGCTTATGCTCATGCTCATGCTTCTAAACTACATGAGATAAATCCAAAAAATGCTTTAAAATCTGATCATGAATTCTAGGTCTCTATTGTGCAGAAATCTTGCTAAAAGGATTATGACTCCTAGATTCTAATTTGATAATTGGTTAAAGTTGAGAGTTTACTTAAAAATCATTAGCTAGGGAGAATGTATTCACATATTTAGCATATTTGCAAGATAGGTAGATTTAACCCTTAGCTTGTTTAAACTGCACTTATCGAAGCACGCTATGATAGGAGGCAGAACCCGATCACAGTTTACATCTCAAGCTAAGCCATTAAATGCCCTAATTATAAGCATACGTAGTGGTCTACGCAAAGTGACTTAAGATACTTAGTTTGCTTAAACTACACTTATCGAAGCACGCTACGATAGGAGGCAGAACCCGATCGTAGTTTATATCTCAAACTAAGGATCTTGTTCACTAATTATAACACTCTTAGTCTTTGAGGATTTACTCTAATAGGACTGTATTCGTCTAATCCCGCAGGATAGCACCTGGTCATAAGTCCACATTGGAGTGAATCAACCAATCCTGAATATTACTAAATTAATCCAGTAATATGGGTATACCCTACTATACCCAACCAATAATCTGAGTTCAGCAGATTCTATTGAATCAACAAGGATTTATCAAACCTATTAATTCTCTCTCTAAGTAGGTGTATCCTACACAAGGCTCCAAAGATGTGATCGAAGGATCACTCAACATAGGCTGTTACCACAAAGAATAAGTCACATTCTAAGTACTTTAGGTGATTCCTACCACAAGGTATCAAGTTCAACTTCTAAAGTTATGAAGGATCATCTAAGTTTCTACCTCAAGGAGTTACAAAAGCTCTTCATATCTCAATGTGTCAATAATTAAGGTCTTTAAACATTTCAAGAACGATCCTAAAGCAAGACCCTTAAGTTCTCACTATTCTACTTCTTAAATTAACATTCAAGTGGTCAGATCAGATGATTGAAATTCATTTGATCCTTTTCTATTATACAATTATGGGATAAAATCAAGAATATTATTAGAGTTAGGTCATTTCATAAATCATTATAATTTTTGTATTCATCTTTGCTAATAGTCTTATATAAGAGAAAATCAAGGATCTAAAGTTTAGATTTAGATGGTTCAATCACACATATTCAATATTATTCTTAACACTTCTAATTTGATGATTTAAGATCAATATCAAATCATATGCATTATTGAAATAATGTCAATTGAATTATCTTATAATCAAGTTAATTAATTAAGTGATTAAGATTTAGATCTCAATCAAGACAAGTTAGAGTTTAACTCCTAACCTTCCTATCATTAAGACAAAAGGTTAATTTAAAGGTCAATGATAAATCAATATATTATTAGTATATTATTGATGTCATACTTAGGTTTGGATTAAGTATTATCTACTTAATCAAGTTATCAAAATTCTTATGTTCAAGTTTAGTTTACATATTAAGATGTCCCATTTAAATGTTAAAGTTTTCTAACATACATCCTAAAATCATAAAAGTATAAAATAGAAGGTAATTAAGGCTAATCAAATTCTAAAATCAAACAAAAAAGGTTAGCACTTAATCACAATTCCAAAAAACTTAAGTTTCATACCATTTCATTGTTAAACTATACCTAATTAATACAATCAATTAAGATTCTAATACTTATTCTTTGGCATAACACATATTTAAGATCCATAGTAGATATGAGGGCTAATTTAATAGTCACAAGTTTCAAATTTAACTTTCATATAAAATTTTATGCAATGCTCAATTTTAGCTAACTTAGTTCCATTAGGGTCCTAGGGACCTTAAAATACCAAAACAGTGAAGTTTTGACCATTTCAGCCAAAACTGGGTAGTTCTTACAAAATTTAGGCAGTTTTCTGAAATTCTGGGAATTTTGCAAGTTTGGGCGCTGGAGCGCGCTGTAGCTCTTTCCACGCGGTAGCCCACGGTAGCGCCTTTCGGGCGGTAGCGCGCTGTAGCGCTTTTTGTGCGGCAGCGTGCATTAGCGCTTTTTGCGCGGCAGCGTGCGGTAGCGCTTTTTGCGCGGCAGCGTGCGGTAGCGCTTTTTGCGCGGCAGCGTGCGGTAGTGCTTTTTGCACGGCAGCGCGTGGTAGCACTTTTAGCGCAGCAGTGCTGCGGCCCGCTGCGGTTCATTTTGCAAAATTACTGTTCAATTAATTTATTTTCACATTTTCTAAAGTTCCAAATATTTCTGTTGCAGCGCACTACAACGCGCTGTAGCGGTCTATTTTGCGAGTTTACTATTCAATTACTCTATTATATGTTTATATAAGTTTCCGTCGAAATGCCGCTGCAGTGGCCTAGCTCTGCAACTTCGGGCGCTGCAATGTGCTGCAGCACCAAACGATGTTTTTCGCTTGGACAAAAACTTAATGCCTATTTTTCGAGCTCAAATGCTCCCAATCCAGAGCATTCTATAAGCAATGCCATATATCAATGGAAATGTCTTTCCGATACCTTTCCACTGACACCAAAATCAGCACAAATGGATTATCCTATCTATACTTAAAATGTAGATGAATGACAGGGTATGCAGAGTAAATGAAAAACTGAGCAACACATTTTATATCTTAGAGAGTTATAATGGCATGCATACTTAAACATGGCTATCTATAGATGCAATAAGCATAATAGCAAGATGAACTAGACAAGGAGAGGAGCAGAGGGGTACCTTTAACCCTTGGAAGGGGTGGGGGATGAAAACCTCTCTACTTTTTTTAGGACCTTGGAGGAAGCTTCTTCAAGGTACAATAATGGAGCAACAATGGGAGAAGGGGAGGTGAGAAAATTTCAGCAAGCCAAAGAAGAGGGGGCTGAGCTTCTCTTTAAAGAGGGAGGAGGAGGAGATAGGCCATCATGATTGGCTATAGAGCTAGGAGGTGAGGGGAAGGCATGGGATGCGTGCAAAATAGGGAGGGTGCCGAATGAAGCGCCAGCTTGGAAAGAGGGAGGGAGAAATTGCAAATTAGGTATTACCTAATTACTTATTTATTTTCTCTAATTATTCAAAAATTTTGATTTTTGAAATGCCCTCCAAAAATTTCTAAAAATTCACTCCTAGCTAATTTGGGGGTGAGGAATCCAACGGCAAAGTCGGAATTCGATTCCGACGACTATTTAATTATGCTAATTTTTTTGGTATTTAATTATATTAAAATATTGACGAAAAATTTGATGACTTCCGAATGCATCCAAAATATCACCCCTAGCTAATTTGAGTGTGACGATCGCAACGGCGAAGTCGAATTTCAATTTCGATGTCAAAATAAATACCTCAATTTTCTAATTAATTAAATATTAAAATAATCCAAAATATTAGATTCAGCTCTGAATTATTTCAAACCTTCAGGGTTTGGTTCTAATGACTAGATGAACATAATGGATTGATAATTATGATACGATTAGGCTAAAATTAAGCTGGGTAATAGCCATGGGTTGTTACACATATGTTTTTAAACATAATAATAAAACCATCAGAACTTTGGTAGTCAGACCACTGCTAGTGAAGATACTGTCTATAGCACCATATGAACCAACATCTGATCTTCAACCAAAACCCATTATCAAGTATGGAGCGAAGCTTCAACTGATCATGATAAGGGATCCTATGGATAATCCTGGTTCTAGCTTATTTACTCATTCTTCTTTAACATTTGATGTAAGCTCAATGAGATTTGGAAGCTTAAGAAAAGAATTTTTTGATCCAACTAATGTTCACCTTTTACATATAAAAGAAGTTAACTTACATATTAATGAGATTCCCATTCCTAAAGAGGTCTTACCTCTCCTTTCTAAATTTAGAGAAATTATTCCGAAGGAACTCTCAAATGATTTACCACCACTTCGATCCATCCAACATGCAATAGACTTAATTCTAGGTTCACAACTTCCAAACCTTCCATATTATAGAATGAACCCTACAGAATATGTAGAAATTAAGAGATAAGTCACTGAGTTACTTAATAAAGGATTTATACAAGATAGTCTTAGTCATTGTGCAGTCCCTGCCCTAATAACTCCTAAGAAGTATGGAACATGGAGAATGTGCATCAATAGTTGGGCTATCAATAAAATCACTATCAAATATTGATTCCCCATTCCCCGATTAGATGACATGCTAGACTTAATCTCAAGAGCAATCTTTTTTTCTATGGTTGATTTGAAAAGTGGGTATCATCAAATTAGAATTAAATCTGGAGATGAATGGAAAATAGCATTCAAGATCCCTAATGGACTATATGAATGGTTGGTCATGCTATTTGGACTTTTGAATGTACCTAGTACATTTATGAGACTAATGAATACTATTCTTAAGCTATTTATAAGAAAACTTTTGGTGGTTTATTTTGATAATATATTAATTTTTAGCCCAAATAAAGTAAACCACCTTAATCATCTTTAACAAATTTTTGAGACCCTTAAAATAGAGAAGTTATACATTAATTTTTAAAAATGTTTCTTCTTACAAACTGAGGTCATATTCTTAGGTTTTAACATTTCATCTGAAGGAATAAAACCTGACCCAACTAAAGTTAAGGCAACTATGGAGTAGCCAACTCTTAAGAATTTTATTGAAGTAAGAAGTTTTCATGGCCTCACAACAGTCTATAGGCAGTTCATTAACCTTAATGTTGTTGTAGTGCCAATCACTAATATACCAAAGTTAGGCAAGTTTTGTTGGGCCCAACTTCTCAAAAGGCTTTATATTAAATTAAAATTTTAATGAGAACAACCACAGTCCTTCGACTCCCTAATTTTTCTAAAACCTTTGATGTGACTTATGATGCTTCTAGAATTGGAATTGGAGGAGTTTTAAGTCAAGAAAATCATCTTATTGCTTTCTTTAGTGAGAAGTTGAATGATGCAAAGAAATGATACTCAACATATGATAGCGAATTTTATGCTGTCATCTGGACATTAAGGCATTGGAGACAATATCTCTTACACAATGACTTTATTCTTAACTCAGACCATCATTCCCTTAAATTTATCAATACTCAACAAAAGTTAAATTATAGACATGCCAAATGGGTTTGAGTTTCTCCAAGACTATTCATTTTTCCTTAAACATAAAGCAGAAATTGAAAACAAACCTGCAGATGCTTTATCAAGGGTGGCAATAACCATCTCCTCTTTAAAATTCAACATTTCTCTATTTGAATGAATTGGAGATGAGTACCCAGTGTGCATGAACTTTCATCTGATTTACATGGATCACTTGGACAAACTGCTAACCTTAAATGCAACATATTATGTGATTAATGGGTACATTTATTGAGGAAAGAAACTTTGCATTCCTAGGTCTTTCCTTAGGGAGTTTTTGACTTTTGAACTGCACTCAGGAGGAATTGCTGGCCATTTTGAAAAGATAAAACAATATGCTAGATGGATAATATATTTTTTTGGCCTTCCCTTAAAAGAGATATTCAAAAACTAGTAGCTCAATATTTAATTTGTAAATAGGCTAAAGCTACTAAACAAAAATATGACCAATACACTGCATTGCCTATTGCTCATAGGCCTTGGAAAAATTTATCAATGGATTTTGTACTTAGGTTACCCCAAACAGCTCATGGTCATGATAACATATTTGTAGTTGCTAATAGATTTTCTAAGATGGCTTATACCATACCTTGCTCTAAAATTAATGAGCCTCCCATATTGCAAAATTATTCTTTAAGGAAATAATGCGATTGTATGGCCTTCCTTCAACTATTGTATCAGATCAAGATGTTAGGTTTGTCTCATACTCTTGGAAGACCTTATGGAAACTTCTTGTGACAAAATTAAAATTTTCATCAGCTTTTCACCCCCAAACAGATAGTCAAACTGAAGTTACCAATAGAAGCTTATGAAATTTACTTAGGTGCCTTATTGGAAAAAGCATAGGTAATTATGACTTACATTTACCTACTGCTAAATTTGTATATAATATTAGTACTTCCCAAACAACCAAAACATCTCCATTTGTAGTAGTGTATGGCCATAATCCTAAATGGTCGATTGATGCTGCCAACCTTCCTTCTCATGCATTTTCTGATTCAACATTTACATTTGCCAAAGAATTTCAACACTTTCATAATTCTATAAGACAACAAATCACTTTAAGTAATGAAAAATATGCATCTAAGAATTTAAATAAGGTGATTATGTTTGGAATTGCATCCACCCTGAGCAATATAATAACACGAAATATAAGAAAGTACATCCAAGGGCTTATGGTCATTTCAAAATTATTAAGAAAATTGAATCTAAGGCATATCACCTTGACTTGCCTAATGCAATGCTAATTTATTTTGTTATTAATATTGAAAATAATTTATCATATCAAGGAGTTAGCAAACCTCCACTTGCGCAGTCTAACTTTTTAGCAAGAGAAATAGTTCCCCACATGCAAACTCCATCCTTTTTAGACATTGACTACATCATTACCAAAGAGGATCCTAATGATCAAGATAAAATGCATCATTTTCTCATTCATTGGAAAAATAAGCCGCCTACAGAAGACACATGGCTAACACGTACTGATTTGGAAGCTCTATACCCACAATTAGTAGAAGATTACTTAAATTTTTAACTCTTCGGTGAAGAGTTTAATTGGGCCGACGAGATTTGATGTAACACATCCTAAGAATATTATCAAAGGCCCAACAATAAGAACCATGGCTAAAGTTCAAGGGAAGACTTTGAAGGTGGGTCCAATTACAGAAGCCCAATCAAAAGCCCAATAAAGAGCCCAATTATTAGGCTTACTATTTGTATTTTATTTTTATTAATATTATACTTTTTTTATTTATTAAGGTACATGTTTGGCCATCCATATCATGAGAAAAATACTTAATGTAAGTAATTAGAGTTACTCCCTCACTAATTTCCAACTACCCATCTTTCCCTACAAAATTTCCCTCCATATTTTTCCTCCAAAGTTCATCGTGCAAGAGACTTGTAGTGCCTATAAATATGGGCTGAAATATAAATGTAATGAAGTAACTCAAATGAAGGAATTTTGTAGTGAATAGCTCTCATATTGCTTGGTACTTGGTGGTGCCAAGTTTATTGCCTATCTTTGTTGAGTTAGATTGTTATCTTATTTGTATTTTATTTTCTAACTTCACATTCTCATTATCTCAAACCATCCACACATCTTCTCCAGCACCTTAAGTATCCTTTAAGATTATTAAATCATTATCTAATCTCTCAAATACACTCCAAACTCCACCACAACATCCACAACTAAATCAGAAAATAGCCCGACCTAATCTTCTTCCCTACCCCTCGACACCCATCTAAACACCATCAAACTTAGCCATCTACTCCAGATCCAAACTAAACATCTTAGGCTACATATATTAGTTTATTTCCAACCCTTTAATCAATTAAAGCCCTGCCTACAAAAGGGATATTTCAAATCAACCCAAATTAGGCTTGATCTGAACTAGTCTTGGCTTTCCTTTAGATAGACCACTCTAAACCCATAACCAACCCACCACAAACTCCAAAAATAATCCTTAGACATTATCCTACCAATCCATTTAATATATTAATACCTAATTAACCAAAAAAAAAGGTAGCCCACTAGCATTAGGAGCCCTTTGGGTAATGTTGCTTTACTCATTCAAGGTAGGAAGAAATATCCAAAATTAACTTTAGGAGAGTACTTTTCCAAAACATTGGATGGAATGTCTCTTTGCTCAACCATATTCTCCCAACTGATATTATCATCTCCATTAGTTCAATTATCCCTACTCTAAATCATATTAAAAAAGTTAATTCTATTTTATGTGAGAGCTCAAATATAAATTTAACAAAGATTTGACATTATTGTAGACCTCATGCTAATCCCTCCTTCTCTGTTTGGATTTGGCACAATTGCTTTCCTTATTTTATTAACATTTTTCATTGAAGATTGATAAATAATTTTATTAGTGCTAATAATCTTATGCAAATCCTGAGTTACATGTTAGCTTCCAAATGTCTTTGTTATGACGAAGTTGAATCTATCTGTCATATCTTCATTAATAATTATGTTAGCCACACTATTTGGAAGAAGGGTGCTTTAAATATTGATATTATCTTGTTTGATAATGTGATGGATATCTTTATCAAATGTCCTACTCATAAATCAAAAATATTATTCATTAGAAATCTTCTTGATGCTTATATTTTATGGCATATTTGGAATGCTAGAAACAAAGGCAAATATTATAGCATACATATGTAGCCTAATAAAATTGTTAGTGCCATTCATGCTTGATGAGCCCAATTGTCATATAATATTTTAGAGTCAAATAGAATTCGAGTTCAAAATATTTTCAAGGAATTATTTAGAAGTTAGTAAGACAAACTTTATAAAATATTAATTCATATAAGAAAATGCTATTTAGCTTTTAAAAAACTTTCTAAAATAATAAATAATTAAGAATTTCATTTAAAATAAATATTGTTAGAGGACTCACATGTAAGAATACATTCTATCATAATTTCTAAGAGCAATTTTTTTTCTTAGAATTTAGCTCTTATTAAAATTTATTAATGTGTCAATGATGTTGTCAATGAGTTATGATTCTTTGATTTAAAATTTTGATAGATCAAAAATTTTAATTTCTCTAATTATGTTTTTGTTTTCTTCCGCGGCTCTCATTTAGGGCTGCAATTGGTGACTAAGAAGGCGGGAAGGTCTAGGGCTCTCCTCCGTTGGTGCAGCCGACAGATACCGATATCTCACTTCTCTGGCTTTTCACGGGTGACTCTATTTCTTAAAACTATTTTTTTATTGTTATTCTCATTTATCCTTAGCATGCTTTAATGGAGTTACCACTGACAATGCGAACATTTAAGGACATCGTAGAAGGTAACTCTCCATCTGTTGCTAAAGTTATTTCTGTGCATAACGGAGCTCCAGCCATTTTCTTCTCTGACGAAGAAGTTGTTAAGTTGGCTTCCTCCCATTCCCTCATGCTGGTTAGTAAAGTTGTCTAGTTTTGGTTTAGTTGATGGTTTTATTAGCGGATTAAAGCTTAACGGTTCTGTTTCCATCAGATCATTTGATTCTCACCATATTTCTTCACCTTCGATTCCGACCTAGATTACGCTAGAGTGTTCTCGAAAGGTTCCTATGACTTCAAAGGTAACACAATGAGGTTTTGTAAATGGGATCCCTTCTCTGATGTGAAACATGATGTTCATATTATCCCAGTCTGGATTAACCTACCAGGCCTTAGACTGTATTTTATCTCTAAAGAAATTTTGTTTAACATCAGAAGTGCTATAAGCAAACCGCTTCCATTGTACAGGAACACAACCACTTTAAGAAACATTGTTGCTCCTAGAATTCTAATTAAGCTAAATATCTCCTCTCCCTCTCCCTCTAAAATTGGTTAAGTTCCTTGGATCGTTGATATTTTCAAGAAATATCATATGAAAACTTACCATTTTACTGTAATTGGTGCTGCACCTTAGGTGATAACTCTAAAAACTATCCATTTAGGAACTAGGGCAGTCCCTGCCCTTCCTCCTGAAGGCGGGATCCCGCTAGTTCTGGGAGAATAGTTATTGATAATATTGCTCTTGCTATTCATGTTTGTAATAAGGAAGCTAATGTTAATTGTTTGAATGCTAGAAATATTGATATAACTAATAATCTTCCTGATCCTATTACTGTTATTTCTTGCAATGAGGAGACTAATGTTAATTGCTTGAATGTAGGAAACACTGATAGTTCTAATAATACTCCTGATCCTATTACTGCTTTAAATGTTTCTAATCATATTTATGCTATCGATGCTCCTATTCCTTAATAAGTTATTGATAATATTGATCTTATTATTCTTGTTTTCAATGAGGAAGCTAATGTTAATTGTTTGAATGATCGTAACACTGATATTACTAATAATGCTCCTGATCCTATTATTGTTATTTTATAAAATGAGGAGGCTATTGATAATAGCTTGAATGTTGAAAATACTAATATTTTTATTAATGTTCCTGATGTTCTCATAATGCCCCTGCTATTCCCGTATGTAAGGATGTTGATATTATTGAAAATTTATTTACTGTAATTTTCCCAAGATTCAAAAATCAGATAGTAATGATCCTATCAATGCTGATGGGAATGTTACAATCTCTTATTTAAAGCCCCAAGATCTTGTTATTACTTGTAACAATCCAGATTGTTATCTCAATTAATTAGAACTAAACCAAATGTTAACATTAATTCTAATACACTTAGTTAGTCATTAGGATCTCACCCTGAAGTTTTGGGGTTAAGTTGATCAAACTCTGATTTTGGGAATTTCAGGAACCCAAGAAATTGACCTAATTAAATTAACCTCAAATCAAAAATTAGACTTCATCATTGCGCTAATTGTCCTCAAATTAGCTATGGGTGATGTTTTCGAGGCAATCAGAAGTCGTCAGAAATTTGTCGAATATTTTAATATATTTAAAATACCCTGAAAAATAGAATAATTATTTAATCATCAGAATTGAAGTCCAATTTTGCCGGTAAGTTCCTCACCCTCGAATTAGCTATAGGTGAATTTATGGGATTTTACAGAGCCCATTTATTCATCCAATATTTTTCAAAAAATTTGGGTTAATTAGAAATTTGAAATAATTAATTATTTCTATTAAAATCCATTTCTCTTCATTTTCCCTCTGGATGCACCCCACTCCTTTTCATGTTCGGTGCCCCCTTCCCAATTGGAGCCATCCCTCCCCCTCCCCCTCTTCCATTAAAAAGAAGCTTCAGCTCTCCTCCCTCTCCATTTGCCCAGCTGAAGCTCCTTCACCTCTTCCCTTCATTTGTTGCGCTTACTGCTAAAGGAACCCTCAAGCCCTCAAGCTCCTAAGGAACCAGCGGAAATCTTCTTCCATTTCTTTTGCATGCCAAGGTACCTCTTTGGTACATCTTCTCTTTATCAATTAGTTGCTACATTTACCTTGCATGTCTATTTCATATTGATAAGAACCTATGCTTAAGTTTCTCATTAAGATTGTGAATTTTATGCTAGACGAACTGTTATGATTTTCCTTCTTTCTGTATACTTGGACCTTTGGATTCATTATTTGAATTATTAAAATAATCGTTTCATCTCGCTTTTAGTATCAATGGAAAGGCCTTGGAAAGCCCTTTCCATCGGTATATGGAACCGAAGTAGATGAGCCCTAAATTAAGAGTATTTTGGTGCCAAAGGGGACACATTTCAGTTTCCGCACAGTCAAAATCACCATCGAGTGCTACAGCTCACCGTAGCTCCTAGCTCTCAGCCATGAGGTGCTACAATGCACTGCAGATAGCACACTGTAATGTGCCACAGTGCGCCGTAGCACCTGGCTCTCGGCCAGGGGACGCTACAGCGCGCCGTAGCACCCAGCTCTCAGAAATCTTGGTGCAGTAGCACGCCGCAGCGCCTGAAAGCATTGCTGCACACCGCAGCACTGAAATTCGTCGCAGCGCCTAAAAGCACTGGCACGTGCCATATCACTAGCACCTCAAGAAAACTGGCGCCAGAGCACGTCGTAGCGCCTGACTCTCGGCCAGGGGGCGCTACCACTTGCCATAGCACCCAGAACTGTCTGGAATTGCTTAAACTTCATATTTTTCACATTTTAATGACTCTAGAACCCTAATGGGGCCAAAATATACCAAATTAATACTGTATTTAGTAAAAAGCATAATTAATCACTAATTAATCACAATTAACATTAATTAACAATAATTATATTATTACTAATATTATTTAAATTTCTATCAGAATTGACCCGTGGGCCCCACAGCTGCCACGTGGCATGCTGTGATTGGCCATGGGAGCCGCGGCGGGTCCCACGGCTCATGCGCGACTAGACAGTGAGTCACACCTTGACACGTGGCAGCCTTCCATTAGGCGCTGCACATCGCGTGGGTCCCACTGCCATAGTTGAAGAGACCGTGACACATGTAGTGGGCCCTGCGGGCCGCGCGTCGCGCCCGAAAAATGCCACGCGGTGCTGCAGGCCCCGCCTCTACTGACTGGACACTAACGCCTGCGGGTCGGGCCTTGGCCGACCCGGCCTGGCCCGGACTATCTTCCTCGCGATTTTTACCGAGGGCGCCGGGCTAGGGCACGGCTTTAGCCGGCCCTCCCAGCGTCGGACCACCTCGGCCTGCCCGGCCGACGACAGCCCTCGACGAGGCCTACACGTTGGCGCTGAACCAGCACAGGAGATGGCCGGAGTCACTGGCAAAAGCAAGCCCTAGTGGCTAGGGTTCGACTGGATTTGGGCTTAACGGTAAGTACTGTGGACTCGAGCCCAAATCCCGTCGATCGGGTCGAGCTAACTCCGATCAGTGTCGCTCGATCGACAATCCAGCGTTGGCAATAGGGTATTGAGGTGTTAATCCGACAATAATTGGAATGCAAGCGGAGATCTGAGGACATTCGATCGCGATCGGGCCGTCCATGAGGGACGATGACCGCGGGCCATTCGATCGATCGCAATCGGGCCGTCCACGTTATCGGATGCGGATCTAGATCCCGCATCCGACCCGTTAAGCTCGCAGATCCCGACCCGATACGCCGCGTACCCGAATTCGCTAACGGAGCGGATCCGACCCGTTAAGAACGACGGATCATATATATATATATATATATATATATATATATATATATATATATATATATATATTATTTAATAGAATTAAATATTCTATTTAATTCCAATTAATTTTAATTAATTAACTTGTTCCCAAAATTTTCCAATCTCTCACCCCTAGCTAATTGAGGGGTGGGGAGTACAACAGCGAGGTTGGATTTTTGATTCGACGAGTATTTTATTTTCTCGATTTGCGGGGTATTTAAATAATATTAAAATATTCGTCAAAATTTTGACGACTTCCGATTGACAAGAAAACATCACCCCTAGCTAATTTGGGTGTAATGAACGAAATGGCGAAGTTCGTTTTTCGATCTGAGGTAAATTTAGATAGGTCAATTTCCATGGTTTTTGGATTTTTTTCCCAAAACCAGGATTTGATCCATTTGACCCCGAATTTGAACTAGGTCTTAGAGGTTGACTCCTAATTTCTTGATTAATATTTGGGATCAAGATTAAGACTAAGATTAGTCATAATTGACTAAGATTACAACTTGAATTGTTACAGTAATTACTTTGAATCCACCTTTGATCTTAATTTTTTTATCCCTAATTCTGGCATTGATGATTTCAAATACACTGGCTCTCCCTTCACCTGGACTTCGAACAGGAAATTTGCTAGACTTTATCATTTTTTGAAAAACAATCTTTGTTGTAACATTTTCATTGAGCTAAATTTTTTTTTCATTAACTCTACGGACTCCAATCATAACCCATCATCTTCTGTGCTAAAATTAATTCTTCCCATTTACCAAAATTTTTAAGATTATAGCTTTTTTTTATGGATAGGATTGTTTGATCTGACCTCGTGGAGTGAGCATTGCGGTCTTTATGGGATGCTTCGGGTCATTGAAAAATTCAAAAAGCTCAGAAAGGCTCTTTGCTTCTAGAACAAGTACAATATTGGCAGCATTTTCACCAACCTCTAGAAGCTTGAACAAATAGTCAAATTTACAATCCATTTTTGAAATTCAAGATATTGATCATAATCTTGATTCTTTGAATAAAGTTAAAGCTGATCTCACTTATACTCATAATGGCATTGAAACGCATTGGAAACAAAAATGTAGTCTCAGATGGAAACTTGAAGGTGAGCGCAATACTACTGTCTATCACAATTGAGTTAATAAAAGAAGACACATTAATCACATTTCTAAGATTGTTACCTCTGATGGTCTCAAATTATCTACTCATCAAGACATATCTTGCTCTATCACCAACTTCTACACAAGTATCATTGGCAACAATAGTAACTCATCCTCTACCTTCCAACTTGCTTCTCCTTTTGTAGGCATCAATGAAGAAGATACCAATTTACTCAACATTTTGCCTACTAATGAGGAAATTTGGGAGGTTGTCAAAAAATTTTAGCCTAATTCTTGCCCGAGTCCTGATGGTTTCCCGAGAGAGTTTTACTTTAAATTTTTGACATTTTCCATTAAAGAATTTTTTTTCCAACATTTTGTTGCCTAAATTTTTCATCCACATTATGTTCACTCTTATTCCTAAAAATAATAAAGCAAATTGGTGGACTAATTTCAGACTTATCAGTCTCTATTCAGCCTTCAACAAAATTATAACCAAAATTATCATTTATAGATTACAATCTGTCCTTCACAAGATTATTGATTCTAACCAGTCTGCTTTTGTTCCAGGAAGAAAAATTCAAGCTAATATTTTAGCGACCCAAGAATTATTTCACAGCCTTAAGCATGAATGTTGGGGTCATAATTTGATTACCAAGCTTGATCTTGAAAAATCCTTCAGCAAACTTGACTGGAATTTCCTTTATAACCTTCTTAAAATCTATGGCTTCAATGATTCTTTTGTTGATAAAATTAATTCCTTATATCTGACAATTGTTTCTCCATTCCTATCAATGGCCATCCTTAAGGGTTTTTTAAATCGAAAAGGGGTCTTCATCAAGTTGACCCTATTTCCCCTCTTTTTTATCATTACTATGAACTATTGGCCCTTCAATGTCAACAACACTTTTCAAAATGATCATACTCTCCACTATAGCATTGGTGGATTTCTTATGGTGTGCCACCTTGCTTATGCTGACAATATTATTCTTTTCACTAAGAGGGATCTCCGTTCCATTAAGAAAACTAAAAAATTTGATTAACATTTAGAAGAAGACTTGGGCCTCACTATCAATGATCTCAAATCCCAATTTTTCATAAATGATAAAATCCCTGCCATAAATACATTTCCATATCTAACCTCTTAGGTTTTAAAAAAGATAAAAACCATTTCAAATACCTTGGCATTCCCATCTTTGCTGGTCATAACCAAAACTCTCACTACAAAGACCTCTTCGAGAACATTTTCATAAAGCTTAGAAGCTGGGAGCAATGTTTTTTTTCCCAAGTTGGTAGACTTGTCCTCCTCAAGTATGTGATAAATACTATCCCATTTTATTGGCTTAAGGTCTCCTCTCCCACCAATCATATTTAAAACAAAATAAATAAAATATTCAGCAAATTCCCTTGGGTTCACCCTAGGGGTCCAAACTTATCTAGTGTAACTGGACATAGCTCACCTTCCCTATTTATAAGGGGGGTCTTGGAGTTAGAAGCTTTGATTCTCTTCATAAAGCTTTCTCCTTAGGGTTATGGTGAAGGTTTTGGACCTCCAATTCCCTTTGGGTCTCTATTTAAAATGCCAAGTACTATTTTACCACTCACCACACTATTGTCAAATACAAAATTATTGACTCTCAAATTTGGAAGTGTATTCTTGATTCTAGAGATTTAATTGAAGACTCTCTCTCTTGGGTTTAAGAGAGTTCCACCTTACATTTTGGTTTGATAGATAGCAAGATTTTGATATTCCAAGTGATAGATGCATTGTTACTTTGCTCAAACTTTCTATGGGTGACCTCTTTTCAAGCTCTAAAGGTTGGAACCTTAATGTCATACAATCTATCCTTCTTGCTGACATCGCTAACTCAATTTTTAGTTCCATCCCCACCCTTCACCCTCATAAACTTGCCAACTCACCTTATTGTGATCCCAAATCAATTAAGCTTTCCAAGTTGTGAAATATATGTAGACACACTAATGATAACTCTTTCCCCATTTGGATGTGGCACAAATCCATCCCTACTCTTACTAGCCTCTTCATATGGAGGATGAACAAGAACTTTATTAGTACTGATGATAAGATGCAATATTTAAGCTATCATCTTGCCTCCAAATGTTATTTTTCCACAACCAAGAATCCATTCTTCACATATTTTTAAATTGAAGAGTTGCTCAGGATATTTGAAATGCATTTCATAGCACTCAGTCCTCCTCAAGCTACTATAATATTCTTCTTTTTTAAATAGATGGAGGGCTCACTCCTCTAAAAGGCTCCACATTGGGAACTACATTGATGTCTTAGTTATTTGGAATATCTAAAACACTAGAAACAATTTTAAATATGCTAACACCCCTATCAACTCCTCTAAGATTATTTATAACATGGCTATTAGTATTTACAAAAAAATTTAATCTTACCCTGAGGAGTTGTTTATTTGGGATAACCTTAAAGATAATCTTGGTGCCCTTTTCAACTCCTTATTGTGATTTCTTTTGTTGGTTTTATGTTGGGTTGTTTATGTTGCTATATATAATTTTCTGAAATTTCCTTCTGGCTGGTGGTTTGTTTAGTTCTGGCTTTATACTCCTCATGTTTTGGGATGGATGATTGATTTGTTCTTGCTATGGCCTTAGTATTTTATTTTGTACAATAATTAAATGGATGGTATTTCAGATAACTTGTGGATCAAGCCTATGCTTCATTACTTTTTTTGTAGTAATATTGTTACTGGCTTTAACTGTAACATTTGGGAAGTGGCTTTGTCCTTCACTGTTAGACATCAGATAGGTTTTTATCCCATCTATGCTCTTGAATATCTCCAAAATTTTATGGATTTGAACAATAGGCTAGCGGTCTTTAATTTTTCTGGCATTAATACGTCTTGGCGGATGGACTTATACTATTCATTTGTTTGTTTTGTTGAGAAGTTTGCTATTACCACTGGCAATATCATCTTTAGCTCAATCCCTTATAATCTTTGGGGCCTTGACGGTTCTACGTCCTGCAATCTGCCAAGTGTTGGCGGTTGAATTGCTTTTAAGGTCATTTGCACCTCCAGTATTGTGACTCGTGCGATTGATATGGTTAGCTGCTGCTCATTAGTTGGCAATATCCTCCTTAATTTGTTTGGAACTCGTATATTTTGGAGGATGGTTACACCAAATATTGTCGTTGGTAGTATCCTTTTTGGTTGTATCCATTAGAATTTATGGGGTCTCAGCAATTCTACGTTTTGCATTCTGCATCATGATGATGATTGGTTTCCTTTTAAAGCAGCTTGCACCTCCATGATTGATATGAAGTGCTATTGTTCCCAAATGGTTCCCCATTGTAATGGCCCCGCCTTCTCTTTAAAATGTATGGTTAGTAGTATGTTCTGATATATGTTTTACTGTAGATTTGTTGTAGGTCCCACAGCTGGCTAGTATAAACTCTCTTGAATGCGCTTGTTGATCTCGTATCCTCAGCTAAGAAACAGTACTAACAGTCATTTGGGAAACTCTTTCACGTTAATTACTTCAAGCATCATTTTTTGGCAGATTTAACTTCAATTTATCATAACTTGAAGCGATTGAACTTACATGACTGTTGGTTCTTCATTTGAGGGGCTTGTTTTGTGTTTATTAACCGATTTTTATATTTTTCCTTTTATACTTTTTGGGGACTATTTAGGTTATACCCAGGATCTCATTTTTTAGAACTACTTTAAGATTTAGTTTTCTTAGGATGTTGTAACATCCCAGCCCTATTTTATATTCTTTTGTTTCTGTTAATAAGATTACGCAAAGTCAGAATTTTTGAAAAAAAAATAGCTTTTTTGTAAAAAAAGAAAATAAAATAAATAGATATGCATATATATAGACAAATGAACTTGCATAAATATAAATTCAATTATAAATAAACGATGTAGATTCTCAAATACAAGTTTTGCGAGCATATAGATGTAGAAAGTGGAGATATTTGAAGACTAAAATATGAAGAAACATAGACTCAATTTATTCTATTATTCTACCTTTATAATAAAAGAAAGCATAAATAAATTGCTTGCACATGTGAGACAATTTCGGAATGGTGCACTATTTTTTGATGGATTTTCCCTTACATGGAAAGTGAATATACTATCTTGCTAGAGTTACTCATAAATCAATTATAATAAAAGTTGTACTAATTTAGGAAGTGAATATACTACCTTACTAAAATAACTCCTAAATCAATTATAATAAAGGATGTACTAATTTAGGGAAGTAAGAAGAGGATGCTAAATATGGAGAAAAAGGGGCGACGTGGGCTTGATTTCCAACACTCCCCCTCAAGCCGCATTGTAGATGTTGATCATTCCAAGTTTTTCTGTCAGATCTTTGAAGTTTACTCGAGCAAGAGCTTTTGTGAGAATTGACTGTCAGCCTTTTGACAGTTTGTCGGAGTGTAGCTGACTTTGAAAACTCCTTCTTCAATCTTTTCCTTGATAAAGTGTCAATCTATCTCCACGTGCTTAGTTCAATCATGATGAACCAGATTCTTAGCAATACTGATGGCAACTTGATTGTTGCAGTATAACACCATGAGATGCTTCAATGGTACCCGCAATTTTTCTAACAGCCTATTTAACCAGATTCCCTCGCAGATATCTAGTGCGATAGCACAAAATTCTACCTCAGCACTGCTACGGGCTACCACTGACTGTTTCTTGCTTTTCCATGTAATCAAGTTCTTCC
The DNA here is from genome assembly GCA_016760335.1 of Gastrodia elata. Taxonomy (NCBI): domain Eukaryota; kingdom Viridiplantae; phylum Streptophyta; class Magnoliopsida; order Asparagales; family Orchidaceae; genus Gastrodia; species Gastrodia elata. The sequence goes on along the minus strand of CM028674.1, from coordinate 49,772,161 downwards.
AGACAAATGAAAAATAGCCTGAAGTTGATCTTTGATCAGTCACTGAACGTGCCCAATCTGCATCTGAAAAAATCTCAATCTCTTTCTTTGTTGTTCTTTGAAAGAAGAAACCCTTTCCCGGTGTCATCTTGAGGTGCTTTAATATTCTTGTCACAGCGATCATGTGTTTTTCAATTGGATTATTCATGAATTGAATTACCACACTAACAGAGAAGCCGATGTCTGGCCTTGTATGAGAAAGATAGATGAGTTTCCCCACAAGATGTTTATATCTCTGTTTATCAACTAGTGCACTTCCATCACTTTATTTTAGTTTGATAATTGTATCCATATGTGTTTCTGTCAGCTTGCATCCTAGCATTCCTATTTTATTTAATAATACCAGAATGTATTTGCAATTGTGAGACTGCTATACCCTTTTTTTGAGCTAGCAATCTCCATTCCAAGAAAGTACTTGAGGTTTCCAAGATCCTTGATCTCAAATTCCTTTGTCAATAATTTCTTAAGTCAATTTTTTTCTTCATGATCACCTATCAAAATTATGTCATCTACATATACAATAATAATTACTAGCTTCCCTTTGGGAAGTGTTTAACAAATAATGTGTGATTGGTTTGACATTGAACGAATCCGTACACTTTCACTGTCTTAGTGAACCGTTTAAACCAAGCCCTGGGAGATTGTTTGAGACCATACAAGGATTTTCGAAGTATGCAAACCTTGTTGAAATTTGATGTCGTCTCAAGTCCAGTAGGAATGTCCATGTAAACTTCTTCCTCTAAGTCACCATTGAGGAAGGCATTTTTTACATCAAGTTGGTGATGCGACCAATCGAGATTAGCTGCCAAGGATAAAAGTACACGAACAGTATTGAGCTTGAAAACTGGAGCAAAGGTTTTTTGATAGTCAATGCCATATGATTGGGTGAACCCTTTGGTGACCAATTGAGCCTTATGCCTATCCACATTACCATATGCCTTGTACTTTACTGTAAAAATCCACTTACACCCAACTGATTTCTTACCTCTTGGGAGGTTAGTAATTTTCCATGTACCATTCTTTTCCAACACTCGAACTTCCTCATTGACTATTGCCTCCCACTTATGATGCTTAAAAGCTTCCTGAATATTTCGAAGAACTTGTATCTCTGTGATGCTAGAAGTGAATGCACAAAACATAGGTGATAGTTTATCATAAGAAATAAAATTTCCAATGGGATGCCGAGTGCACGATCTAACTCCTTTCCTCCAAGCTATGGGCATATTAAGAATATCATTTTCTAACTCGGAATCAACAGTACCATTAGGAGCATTGTTACATGGAATTTTTCTAGAATTGGGACCTGTTCAGCCTTATGGGTTTGCTGAGAAAGCTCTCCTTCCTCCATTTCCTCTTGGATGTGCTCCTTATCCCACAAGTCAAAAATGAGTTTGGGCTGATTAAATGAATGTTGATGAATGTGATTTTTAGTGGTGATGGGTATGGGTTCGGGCTGATTAAATGATTCTGGAGGAATGTGATTTTCAGTGATGATGGGTGACTCACTAAATGACTTGAGATCCCAAAAATGATATTCCTGAGATAAATTCTCCCCCTGGATATTGCTTTTGGGATAGTAAGGATGGGTTTCAAAAAAGGTGACATCCATTGAATTGTAGAATTTTCTTATGAACAGAGAGTAACACTTATATCCTTTTTGAGTTGAAGAATACCTAAGAAAGATGCATTTTAGTGACCTAGGATCAAGAATTTTAGGAGTGTTTGACAAGGTGTTTGGATTTTTAGTACCCTAGACGGTATCCTATTGATGAGGTAGGCTGCCATAAGGATAGCTTCCCCCCAAAATAATTTTGGAATATTCAGCGATCAAGACACCTTTAACAAATGCCTATTTTTCCTTTCAGCGATTCTGTATTGTTGTGGGATATCAACACATGCACTTAAGTGAACTATCCCTTCTTGTGCTAGAAATTCTCCTAGAATGGAGTTGAAATAATCCCTAGCATTATCAGACTTTATAATTTGTATTTTTGACTGGAATTGGGTCTGAATCATATTTTAAAATTTTTTGAAAATTTGACTTGTTTTAAATTTTTCTTTCATAATGAATACCCAAGTTAATCTAGTGTGATCATCTATGAATGAGACAAACCACCTAGTTCTAGTTACATTTTTTATTCTTGAAGGACCCCAGATATCGCTATGAATCATTGAGAATGGACTAGACTCTTTATATGGTTGGATGGGAAAATGAGACCGAACTTATTTTGATAAGTGACAGATTTCACACTCAAAGGATTTTGGATTTTTATTAAATAATGAAGAAAATAAATGCTTAAGATACGTAATATTGGGATGACCTAAGCGATAATGCCACAACATAATTGCACTATCATTATTTTGATATGAAACCAAAAAAGAATTATTACCAATTGCAAAATGAGGTTGTTCTTGTGGATCGTGATGCTCCTCCTTAAGGATGTAGAGTCCAGAGCATTCCTCAGCATTGCAAATCGTCTTCCCCGAATCCAAATTGAAATTCACAGTGATTGGAGGAAAAATTAGTAATACATCATTTTTCCTTAGTGAGTTTGCTAATTGACAATAGATTATAGTCCAAGTTAGGAACAAGGAGAACAGAGTTGAGAGTAAGATCCCTTAATAGCACAACTGAACCTGTACCAGTAAATTTTGATAGTGAGCCATCTGCTATTCGAACTGTTAAATTATTTTGACATGAGCTATATGTATCAATAATTGTCACATCTCCCATCATATGATTAGATTCTCCTGAGTCCACGATTCAAGGTTTCTTATGTTTCTTACCAACAGTGAAGGCACTCAAAAAATTACCTTTGTGAGCCAAGGTTTTGGAACCAATGGCCTGGTTGGAAGAAGGGCCAGTTTGTGACTGTACTGACAGAAAAGGAGACAACAATTTCTAAAGCATCTCCATTTTCTCCTTATTAAAATGGCTATTTTAAGGTTGTGGAAATTAGTCATCGGTAGCCACATGATTTCATCGTTCTTCATTTTCAAGTGGTTGATGTGGCGTCCAATCTACTTGCTTTCCATAAATCTTCCAGCAAGTTTCTTTTAAGTGTCCCGGCTTTATGTAATTATCACACAAAGGTCTACCTCCTTTAATTTTTTGACAATTGTCAAAATGAGCAAATTGAGTCTTAAGAGCCGACCTTTCTACCATATTCAGTTGTTGATGGGATCCCATCATAAGATTTTTCTGACTTTCTTCGCAACGGACTTCAGAGAATGCCTCTCTAAGGCTAGGTAGATGGTTTTACTCCCATAATTCTTCCTCTAATTTCATCAAGATTTTTGTTCAAGCCTAACAAAAATTTAAACACACATTTTCCTTCAATAATCCTTTTATACAACAAACCATCAGTGACACAATTCTAGTTATGAACCTCAAACTTATTAAGTTGATGCCATAGACGAGTAAAAGTATTGAAATATTCAATTACCGAAGGTTTCCTTGACACAAATCGTGGAGGATGCCTTCAATCTGGATGATTTCAGATGTGTTTTCTTTGTCTGAAAAAGTTTATTTTATCATGTCCCAGGTTTCTTTGGTAATATCAAATGATAAAAAATTTTTGCCAATGTCTGTGGTCATAGAGTTGACTAGCCAGGACATGACCATATCATTTCTGCTATCCACTTTTTGTAGGTTAATGCTGTGGTTTCTGGTGCCGCCGAAGCTCCGGTGATGTAGTCATCTTTCTCCTTCCCCGTATAAGCATTAATATAGATTGAGACCATTACAAATAATTTTGCCCATTCAATTTATGGACTATGATTGGAAGATGAAAGGTTTCCATCTGATGAGAGAATGAAGACGATGAGATGATGATATCAAAAGTATAGAAGGATGATTTGGTAGCCATTCCAAAGACTGGACCATATTTAAGCATAAATTAAGAGAATGAATTGAGTAGGAGAAAAAAAGCTGACTAATGATGAAGATAATGAGATAAGATTAAACCTGCTCTAATACCATGAAGATATTTGAAGATTAAAATATTAAGAAACATAGACTCAACTCATTCTATTATTCTACCTTTATAATGAAAAAAAATATAAATAAATAGCCTACTAATGTGAGGCATTTTCAGAAAGCAATCCCCGAATGAAATTTCTCTTATATGGAAAGTGAATATACTATCTTGTTAGAATTATTTTTAAATTAATTATAATAAAGGTTGTACTAATTTAGGAAGTGAGTATACTACCTTGCTAGAATTACTTCTAAATCAATTATAATAAAGGCTATACTAATTTAAGAAAGTAAAAAGATGATGTTAAATATGGAGAGGAAGGGGCGACGTGGGCATGATTTCCAACAGAAAGTGAAAAAAATATCAGCAACATATTATTATTATTATTATTATTATTATTATTATTATTATTAGTATTATAATAATTATTTTATTAATTAAGATATTTAAAATAAGAGTATTCATATAATTATAATTAGTATATACCAAAATATATAGATAATGTGTCAATCAAATGTGTAAGTAAATTATTAGTTGAATACACTTTTTTGTTGGGCCTATATATAAAAATTATTAAAAAAAAGGAAAATTATTTATTGGTCCTGAATACTTTTTGACGTATATTCTTGTGTAAGCATAACATTTTTCTTAAAATAAATAGGATTCCTAAATAATGATAATTTATTGCACAAATTTTTATTATTATTTATTAATAATAATATAATCCTAAAATAATGATCTTATTGATTAAAATATTTAATTAAGATAAATAGGAATATTAAATAATGATATATTGGCATATGCATTATCTTTATTGTCATTATTTAATATCAATTAGTAATATGATAATAATTTTATTTACATTTTATTATTCAAAATATTATTATTATTTATTTGTTATTTTAAGTAAATTAACATAATATAAATATTCATAATAATAATAATAATAATAAAATATTATTATTATTATTATTAATTACATTATTATTATTATTATTATTATTATTATTATTATCATTATTATAAAAGATAGAAGTAAAATAAAAAAATAAAATCTTTTTTTGTCCAATCTCTCTCTTTCTCACAGTGTAGATACATGCTTATTTACAGAGAAAGAGTTCAGTGATGTGTAGGGGTGAATGGTTTTGTGGAGAAATAGAGGAGGGAATCCCCCACAATCTATAGAGAATGAGAGGAACAAAAAGATCACCATCTGGGCCGGCGGAAGGGCCAATAGGAACTGACCGCTGTCGTGGAGGAGGAAAGCTCGGCGTTAGTTTAATTGACTAGATTTTGGCTTTCACAATGCTACTCTAATTGCGGTTAGTTTAATTGACTAGATTTTGGCTTCATATTGTTCTACGAGATCATTATCAAAATCCATCCCTATTTGCAATTGAGTGTTTGATTATTTTGAATAAATCATTGGATTTTATATTATCATGCCAAATTTTTTCAACTTCAACATCTGATACCAACTGTGACTCCTTGAATTACAGATCAACGAGAATCCAATATTATAGTTGTTTTCCTAATATCATATCAAGTATTTGGTATAATAATAATATAATCATTATAGAATATTCATCACTGAAATACATTCGTTTTAAGATAACATATATTTAGTAAGTTGTTTATATAAAAATAATTAACAATGAAATGCTTATATTCAAAATTTAAGCATCTTTTGATTGTTTGGTTTCCAAATTTAATGAAATTTGATCGTGCAGTGCACCATGTCGGTACGAATACACATGTTAAATTTTTTTAGTTACCTATGTCTATTTTTTATTAAATTTTATATACTAAAACATCAAAAATTAGTTCTTCATCAATCTAGTGCTCGAATTTTGTTAAATTCTTGAGATAGTTTTTGTACTTCATTGTCAAATTCACGCCACATGGAAAGATCACCATGGATGTGGTAAAACAACTCTCCCATGGTGCCTCCCCTTCACAATAAATTTTGTTCATCATAGCGAGGCAAGAATGCAGCTAGAGAAACCACATATATATATAGTAGACCTTCTCATTTAAACTATAGTAAAAGCCAAGAATATTTAGGCATGCTCATCACAGAGGGAAGTTTCATCGGCGGGAAGGGGGGGCGGAAGGGCTCAGCGGAGGTTGGAGGTCGGCAAAGGTCCGTTGAGTTCATTGGAGGGCTATGGTGGTTGGGCTTGTCGAAAAATAGAACTCTTTCTAGGAGATGAGATGAGGGGGGAGAATGTGAGGCTCGCATCATGATATATGTTTTAAAATGAGTCACGAGAAATTTGACGTTTTGAAGCCTAGTCTTTACTTTAAACTATGTAATAATGAGTCACGAGAAAAGAAACTACAAAGAAGATATATGTTTTAAAATTCAAAAAGGTAGCATATAACTCTTGAAGCAGAGAAGAAAAATAAGTGCATCATTGTCAAATAATGATGTTCAAATCTTATTTTAATTTTTAATAGTGATTTTAATGTAAATTTAAATATGATCTAATAGAGCTTCGATCAAGTAGGCTCAGCTTTAGCATTTTAGTATGAGTGAAGAGCTGCAATAGTTCATACTAACGTTTTGAAGCCTAGCTTTACTTTAAATTTGACAGAGATCAAATGCAATTTGACAGCAACTCACTGCACCTTTGAGCACTATGGTGAATTCAATCCGATAGATTCTGACACTGATTGAGCCCCGGGACTCTCCATCCAATCCATCTCTCTTCCAAAATTATGCAGTTTTCAGATCAATTTATTTTATTTTCAGCCAATTCTTGCTGGTTATGCAAAAGGTATCTCACCATTTCCAGACAGACAAAACCTTAAGAGGGAGAACAACAGTGTCGACAACTCTACTGCTAGTTTTGCAAAGGATGAATCTTGCTGCCCACCACGGCACGACTCGGAGAAACAGTGCTTCGACGGCAGTGCAAGTCATATTTAAACTTAAATGTTTTATAAAGACATTGACAAGTCATATTCCCGGCGACACCTCCACGTGGTGGGCCACGTGCACCTCGCTGGCTTTGCCAGCACACACTTCCAATTGTCCTCTTCCGCGCAGCAGAGTTTCTATAACAGTGAACTGCGAAAGGCAAGAGTAAGGCAAGATCTGTGTGTCAAAAATGAGCGGTGCAGGCATCTTCTTGTCAATGACGGCCATGGTGCTTTGCTTTGCGGCTGCGAACGCGCTGGAGGCGGAGTTAGTAATATCTCCTGCGCCCGCACCTGCGCCTCTCGCGGGCTTTGCCTCTGATCTTCCCGTTCCTTTCAGTATTCCTCTGTTCTTCGCTTTCGCATTTGCTCTGTTTCTCAATTTTTAACTCTGTAGTTCAGTAAGTGTTCAAACATGTGTGAGCATCTTAATGTCAGAAAAGATTTTGTATTTTGTTTTCTTTGTTGGGATACTCCTTCAATGGCACTCGATTACTTGGTATTTTTATTTGGAAAACGCTGGAAGTATGCATTTGGTTGTGTACAGCTAATCGTCTATCTTTTTCTTATAATTACATCAAATTACATTCTTGTACCTACATCAAAATATAAGATCGGATCCAAATGTCGTTGAGGAGAGCAGCCTCAAGTGCATGAAATACTGCAACATTTTTAATACAACAATCAACACAGTAGAGACAGTACTAAAGAGGAGTGAAATATTGCACTCTATCAAAAAGCTAAGTGTTAATCTTATCAACAAGGCTATATCAATGTGAGATTTTAAGCTTGCCACTTGCAATTAAAACTCTTAATTAAGAGAAAGGTGCAGTTGAGGCACTGAAGTTTAAGATTTTTACTAAGCTTCTATCATCAGCTTAGAAAACAAAATTATGGATCTGCTAGTGAAGCTCAAGCCCCATGACTTACTTGAAATTCTCAAACCTTTTACTAGGATATATGAGGTTTTTAACATCGCTGTACTCCTTAAAGCAATGCAAATTATCTCCAAAGAGCAGATGCGAGAGGAAGAAGTTGCTATTAACAAAGGGCTTGAAGTTGCCCAAGTGTCAGCTTGGTTAAATATTTCCAAAAGGCCATCCATCATATTTGCAAAGAGGTAGGGAGAAATTGGACATTCCTGATGAAGACCTTTGCTTGAGGAAAAAAATCTCTTAAAACCATTAATTATCATTATCATGCAAACTTGTCTACTACTTCATGAAGTTTTTTTTAACTATAACTATGAAATTGCTGTATTATTAAATAATTTTAAGCTTGCAGGTATGATTTATCATCGTATTATCACACAATTGAACTATAACATTGAAATTTATATTTTTATATTAAGATTTACTAACCTACTTAATTTAGTTGTATGTATATAAAAAGAAGTTTTAAACCATTACTTAACTATTGGTTATGAAGACCAGTTAGATCATTGTGGAGGTGCCAATGAAGCTCCAATGGGCTTCCGGGAGGTCCCGGGATGTTCTGGGACAAGTCGGGGGAAGTCCGCGTGATCCAGCGTGCCCCGACGTGTCCTGCAGCTTTAAGTGCAGAGAGCCATGCGCCGCGGAGCGCCCGTGGTACGATACTTGGGCGCCACATGTAATCATCCTTCTTGCTCATGTGAAGGTGAAGCTCTCTATAACTCTATAATCATCTTGTTCATATCAAATTTTCCTATATGATGTGGCTCAGTGGTTCTTCTCGTCATCGAATTTTTTACATAAATTTTTTTGTGTTTGGATGCTTGTGTGGTTTATGCTGTGATTGTGCTGTGGTTTTTATTATCTTGTGCTTAGATGATTTTGTTTCTTGCTTGGTAACCACCAATGGTACCCCATCCTATCATTTTCTTGTGCTCTAACATTTAGTATCAGAGCGATCGTTCTAGAGTTTGATGGCACAAATTTTGAGTGGGAGCAATGGTCGATGAAATAAAACACAAAATAGAAAAATTTAATGGCACAAATTTTGCTTATGAAAGATCTGCTCTACTAAAAGAAGTTGTATTTACCACTCAGTGGAGTCGACAAGAAACAGACCACTATGTCTGATGAGTATGGGAGGTTCTTGATAGAACTGTATTAGGTTTGATTCGTCTTTCATTGTCTTCTTCTACTGCTTTTAATATTGTAAATGAGAAAATAACTGTATATCTCATGACTGCTCTTATAAAGATTTATGAAACATCTGTTTAATATGAAGATGATGGATGACAACTAAGTGACAGAACATTTGAATGAGTTCAACACTGTGACAAATTAGTTGAGTTCGGTGGACATCAAATTTGATGACGAGGTTCGAGCTTTGTTGTTCCTCTCTTCACTATCGGACAGTTGGGATGGCTTGGTGACAGCCATTTGCAACTCATCAGGAAATGTGTCGTTGAAGTTTGATGATATTATCGGAATGGTGTTTAATGAAGAGGTGCATAAAAGATCTTATGGGGAGGCATCTACTTCAGCGTTTAATGTATAGAGTTAAGGAAGAATGGTAAAGCAAAGACACAACAGAAATAGGTCTATGTTAAGAAAAAGAAAATCAAAACCTAGAAAAGCAAAGCCTGAATGTTGAAAGTGTGGAAAGCCGAGCACTTCAAGAAGGATTGCCTTATCTTGAAAAAGTTAGGTGGTGAGAGTAAGGATATGACCACCACTATAAATGTTTCAGCAGAAGAGAATCAAAACACATTGATCCTATCACTTGTGAAAACGAAATCTTGGGTGGTAGACTCGGGCGCATCCCTTTAATGTGAGTCCTACGAAAGGAGCCTTCAAGAATTATAGCATGGGTGACTTGGGGAAGGTGTATCTAGGAGAAGATAAGGCATGTAATATTATAGGTAAAGGTGATGTGAACATCAAGCTATCAAACAATGAATAATAATTTTCTCATTATTTGTATAACTATTGCATCAAAATCAATCTCTAGTGTTGGTGATCATGTCCTCAATGATTAAGTTCCGTTACACTAAGCACAATTGATATTTTTATTTGCACTTTAAATTAGCTTAATAAAAATCATTTAAAGTGATATTTTTATTACACTAGGCACAATTGATATTTTTATTTGCTCTTCCATAGTTAAAGTGGTAAATATTTAAATTGAGCTATATTATTTACTTTAATATTTGATATTATTGAGGTGAATAAGAGGAATGGGTCAACTACACTATGCCTATTGAATATAATTCAGTCATGGATGAATACCAATTAAGACTTTAACTTTTAATATCTTATTTTGATGTACTATATTTGTTAATAATTAATTTTATTTTAATATTTTACAATTTTTTAACTTGCTAAAGTATTAGACTACTTAATTGCATTTATAACTATGTTGAACTATAATGGTAATTAACTAAATACAAAAGGATATTATTCAAAATATAATTTAATTTTGGATGGCCAATAATCAAGTATTCTAAATTTTACTATTATTAAATTTACATTAATTATTTGCTTTGATATTATGCAACTTTCTATTATAAAATTATAAAATTATCGTAAATGTAACTATCTTAGATAATGTTATTATTGAATTTAATTATGATATGAAATTTAAATGCAACTCACTTCATTGTTATACACTTCAAATGCTCAATTATGATATTTAACTTATTAAATAGCCTTTTAATGCATCCTACTATTCTAAACCTTTGGTGTTCAACTATGATAGTTAACTTAATGCATGGTGTTTAAATGTTTTCCAATATTCTATACATTTGCTATTAAAGTATAAATTTTATCTTCCTATGTGATATATAAATGTAACCCAGTCTTCAGCACTTATGCTATTAAAATATGATATTAAACATGCTATATAATATTTAAAGGTAGTACATTGCTCTACACTTTTGCTATTAAAGTTTTGTATTTAAATAAAGTTCATTATTTATGCAATTCTATTGTTAACTATAATAATATGATATTTAATTTTTATCTAGAATAATAATTACAAAATAATGTATTATTTTCTTGGTGGTACCTTGCAATTAGTGTTTTTACAAGGATCATAAATATTTTTTTATTTCTAATTCTTGTATATTTTAATTATTCACACATTTATTTCTTTTCTGAGTTTTAAATTTTATTGAAAAAGCTTAGTATGTATTATTTCATACTTCATAATACTAAGTAATAATCACTAAAAATAAAGAATAATTCTAATTGTCAATTTTATTGAAATATATTAAAATAATATAAATTAGATCACTATTTAAAATAATATAGCATCAAATCACTGTTTCCAATAAGTAATTTATTAAATTCTAATATTTTAATCATATTTTAGTACTTGAACTATTTTGTTAAAAGTAAACTTTCATAAAAATTCTTACTTTATTTTTATTAGAGTTTGCAAATTTCCCTAAATATTAAATCCAAGCTGAGCTTGGATTGGCATTGTATCAAATATTTCAATTTCAAGTTTATGTTTAGCTAGATCAAATTTGTCTTGATTTCAACCTTACTTGCTTCTAAACTTTGATATTAAGAAAATTAGCACTTAATATTCTATGGAGCATGGAATTTTATATATAACTAAATTATAATAATAGTGGAATGATATTGCTTCAAGGATTGGGTGTTATGCATTTAAAGACCCTAAATATTATCTAAAGTTATTATATATAAGGAAATTGATCATTTTATTGACGATAAAGAGTAGATACAATGTTGTTTGCTAGATTACAAGTTAATGCATATTATAAGAAAAGGAACCTAAGAAAAAATTATGAACAACCCAAAAAGGGCCTTAAAGGTGATCCTCCACAAAATGAAAAAATGTAATAATAACAGAAACCCATAAACCAACTATATAACAGTTAATATAAAATTCATAAACTTGTAATCCCATTGAAGTAGTAGAGATTTTTAAATTTAAGCACAAAACAAACATCATGACTATGATACAATTTAATGAATACACAGATCTATGGAAGTTCAACAAGACCCAACCTTGGGAACATCTTTGCGTGACACTTGATTCTTTCTGGAACCCATTAGATTTAGAGACCCCGATCCAAGGAAAATATTGATCATGAAAAGCACATAGATTCTTCCATCCAGCATAAGGATCCAAAACCTAAATGTCTCAAAAAGAAAATGACAAACCTAGAAATGTAAACAACAAAACAAGAAAAAGAAATGCTAAATTGATCATTTGGATTACTTCAATTGGATTAACCATTAAAATTAACTTAATAACAAGCCTCGAAAACTAAGGGCCATTTGATACAAGTAAGGCCATTTTGCTACAAAAGGAGTTGTAATCCACATAGAGGCAACAATTCCACATTTTATTCTTAAATCCCCCTTTTGCAATAAAATCAAATTTCATTAAGACTAGGCATTATCTTTTCAAAGTTCCCGAACCACACTCATTAAGAACATGCAAGCAAAAACATTTAATACCATACATATCCTTTAAATGGCACTATTGGGGCAAGTCCCAACACATTAAGCTCCAATCAATTGCAAACATGCAAATGATTAAAACCCATAAAGAAATAATAAGGAAATCAATCCTCATAACAAAAGCAACTTCACGACCACATCTTTTTCTAGCTATTTGAAATAATTTTGATTCCCATTGCCGACCACATCAAAAATAGCGTTAAATTTATTCACATTAGCCTTTACCCAAATATTAGTAAGCAAATAATCAAACCTCATTTACAATGTTCAACATAATTCTAGAGTGATTTAAGGACTTACCATTGTGTTTTGCTTATTTCCTCGCCCCCTATAAATCCCACACCATGAACACATCCACACTATGGCCAATATGATTCTTGATTTTGGCCATAACATCCCAATGATTTAAGAATTGCATTAGATCAGAGTGCTGAGAGTGGGAAATAGAAATGTGCATGTTTAAATGATCCCAGAATTTACATCTAACATCATTTTCCAAGAAAATATGGTAAAAGTTTCATAATTATGACAACAAATACATTTAAAATCCACATAATACCTTCTTTGCATCATAATATTTTAAATACTATTCATATTAAAGTGTAAAAGCTAAATAAAAATGCATATATTCACAAGGTTAGCTTTGTTCTAGAATGAGAAACTCTTTTGAGACAACATGTGAGGTTGCATAGAAACCACACCATTTTTAAGCTAAATTTCTCTTTATGTATCAACTCAGAGAAAGCCTCATTGGAAGGGACAAAAATAGGCCTAGTTTGAAAAATGCTACAAGCCAATGAAGAGGGGAGGATCTAGTTGACTACCATGAAATTCCATCTCATGAGTTTATTAAAATGATTAGTTGTTTTGATAATAGATTGGATAATGAAGAGCCTTATTTACCAAAACACCTATAGAATTCCATTTATCAAACTTGAAAGAGGTAGAGGAGTTAACCACTTCCTAATGCAAAAGATTTTTCATCGTGTTACTAGCCTCCAACATTTTTTCCACCCAAAGGAATAAAAAATTTTGGCAAATACATTGGGAAGTTTGGTAGCACAATACTTACATGAGAGGATCTTAACCCAATGGATTTAGAAGAACAAATAAACCACCATAGTCTAAGGGATAGTCCCATATGTTTATATTATATATTTCTTAGACCTCATTCCTCCTTCCTTAAAAGGGAAAGCCAGCTCTTTTCATTGAGTCCAAATACATTTGGACCCATGGTTATTAACCTAAAGAAATTTATTTACATTTGATTTAATTCTTTTGATAACACCTTTATTACGAGAGGCAAACCCAAGCCAATAGATAGAAATAGTGTTTAGCACATGCTTAATGGGAATCAGATGACCTCCCGGAGATAAGAACTTGTGTGATAATCAATGAGCCCATTGTGATAAACATATTGTTATGGCCTTTAAAGATAGAACTCCTAAGGTGCTGAAAGAAAATTTTCATTCTTGGGTGAAAGGAAATTTTTCTTCATTATGGTATAACTTAGGAGGCAAGGTTGCTATCTCCCATCTCAATTATATTGATGACCTCACCATCCTTGGAGAAAATTTTATCAATGAGCCCATTGTGATAATCTTTATTGTTATAGCCTTTAAAGATAGAACTCCTAAGGTGCTGAAAAGAGTTTTTCATTCTTAGGTGAAAGGAAATTTTCCTTTTTGTTATGAATTTTAATAAATAATCATTCTTGGGTGAAACAAAAATTTACTTTTTTTGAACCTAAGAAGTTAAGAAATGAAAGGGGGAATTTTAGAAGGTACCATTTTGCTGGTAAGGAAAAAAGGGATTGTTTAAAGAGAATTTATTCAACTCAAATTTTTCTTAAAGGATATATTGGATCAATTGGATAGGATGGTGAGGTCACCAATATAATTGAGATGGTAGATAACATCCTTACCTCCTAAGTTATACCATAACAAAAGATCATTTATAAACAAGTTGTTAAGGTTCTTAGACCTTAATTCTAGAGCAATGACAAATAGAATGGCGGACACACTATATATATTTTCTTCTTTATGTATGGCTGATAGGATTTGAATTCATGAGTGAGGTTATTTTATAACAATCATTTCCTAGATTAAAAATAAAATTTTAAAAAAAATCAAATCAACCCCAAAAAGGAATACCCAGGAATAACCCTAAATTGTCACTCGCCAAAGCAAATAAAAACCAAAGCAACATTACATGGATAATCAAACCAAACAAGTTCTATAAGCTTAACTAGATAGTTAGATGTAATCTAAGTCTTTAAGGATACTCTAATAAGCTTATGGCACCAGCATGTTTGGCTTTACTCGCTTTAACACCACTACTATATAATTAGGTACACCCTACTTGGTTTCACATTCTTGTATTGTACTTAAGGCTCTATCAAACACAGAAGTTGCCCTCTTTGAATTGAGTAAAGATTTTCATCTACTCCTTCGAATTGTTGAACCTTTCTTACATAGTTTTTGGAGGCTTATTGTGGCTATAATGACCCTACATTGAGTTAGCAGGACTAATTAAATATCATATGTTAATTTTCCTATGATCATATCATGATCTAGTATAACAATGCATATAACAAAAAATATAAAAGGCATTCCACATTTCATTTCATCTTGAAATAATAACATAAGAGAGTACTATCACTTTTATCCCCAAAAAATAAAAGAATTTATCAGAGTTCGATAAAGTACTAACAAAACACTCTCTCTTATTGAATCAAATAAAAAGTAGAAATGAAATATAAGCAACTTCTTTTTCTTGCACCAACTACATCTCATACGTTGGATAGTCAACTAGATTCTAGTCTAACATATGCACATATATGTCAAAGTGAACTAAGAAAAATAAATTTGATTAGATAAAAAGGTCTACGTATATTATTTAGATTTTTTACTATATATATATATACATATTTATATATATACATATACATACATGCATACTTAATATTGAAAAGAAATGTAGATTGTAAGACTTTGTTCAACTAATTTAATTTGAGTGATTGTACTATAAAATGTAAGTACAGAAAACAATATACTATAAAATGGAAAGGAACTATAATACCCAAATTGTAAGCAATAATTGAAAAATTGTAAATTGTATGCTAAGATTATAACCTAATAGTACATTAAAAATCTAAAATGTAAGTTGTATATGGGAATTCAATTTAGTTATCTCAAGTTATCTTGCTTTAATGTCTTTCTCTGCGGGAATGTCCAAAATAAGTGAGGAGCCATAAACATCAATCGATCATCTGATGTGTTGGGCTCCCATACAACTGCACACTTCTCCTCAATAATGTGACCAGGCTCCTTATTCATCTAGAAATCCTCTCTTTGCTATAGATATTATACAAACCAAGATCAACTTGAGTGAACCTACTAAAATTAATTTCTCTATTTTATTTCAATTTTATGCACAAATCTATCCAAATGTTTAATGGAATCAGTCTCAAAAGCGATGCGGCAATAAAAATTAATAATTATAATTAAATGTGACATCCTTATTTCCTTGCATTTTTTAAGTTATTTTTAATTTACTAAACTGATCTTATTTTGAGTTTCTAAGTTCTAACTAATTATTTTAATGAAATATCCATACTCAGGATCATCTAGTATCTGAATACATATTTCAATTTCAATATTGTTAAGTTGAATTATTCTAATCTAGAAATGCTAAGACTTAAACTAAGTGTTGTAACCTAAAAGGGCTGATTTTAATAATTTTTACCAAAAATATCACTTAAATTATGCATTATAATATTTTGAACTTTTTCTTACAATAAAATGTTACTTGTAGTTATTAATATACTAAATTATTTGTCCAAATTTACTATGTTTAAGACATTATATCTTATACAGGATCAATTTTTAGACCTTACCTAAATTTTAAACATAAACTTCAATTTTTGTAGGCATAGTTTACTAATTATGCTAATAGATTGTCTAAAATTTTTTATTGAATTTTGAACTCTTTCAGCCTATTAAATCTCAATTTGTGACTTCTAACTAAAATATTATTATTTTATTACAAAGTACAAAATTACCATATTTCCAACATCAGGGTTTTCTCCAACTTAATATTATTCTATTTAGCCGACATTTTCATTTAGAGTCAGCATCTTATATTATCCTTAAGTTTTGCCTATGATATAGATCACATCATATATTAGATCTAATTCTAGTTCTTAGATCATAAACTAAACTCCATTTCTTTCCCTTTAATCTTTAATATGGTTTAACTTACCATTTAGAGTCTTAATTATCTTAAGAATACTTACAAATAATATTTATGTAAATTTTCAACCTTAATTATCAAGTTAAATAAAATATTAATATGTTTTTATGTGGTGCCCCACCCCTTAATCCACAAAATTAAGCTAAGGGGTGGTGTGTCACTCTGGCAAACCCTTCTCCTATCATTAGATTAGGATGAAATATGCAATCCACCTAATAAGGAAGGAGTTAGCACAGACTCAAATATCAATCACTATCTAAGAAGAATTATACAATGCGGAAGCAATTTATAATAAAAAATATCTAAGCATCACAGTATAAATAAAATGAAATATAACTCAGAATAAAAGGCATAATAATCCAAACACATAGTCAAGGGTACCTATATTATTACATCAATTTAAAGTTTAAGTAATGAAAGTAAAAATACTCTCATCCTCACTTATAATAAAACTATGTAGCTTCTTCTAAGGGCTCCTCTTCTGGTAAGGCTCCACTCCTAGCACCTGATCATCTAACTGATGAGGATCTGCCATTATCGGTTTCACAATGTAGGGCCCAGCCAAAAAAAGAGAAAAATCTTGTGTTAGACAATTGTCTAAGTACATTTTAAGCTGACGAATTTTATGTATTTTATAATATCACCATTTTACATTCTTAAGCACAATTACATCAAAAATGTGAGCAACTAGCAATACAATAAGAAAAGAAAAAAAAAGTTATAAATAGCATTTATAACTTTAAGCAAAAAGGGAGGCTAAGACATGCCTCAAATATAAGCTAAACAAGACAAGGCACATATAAATAACTAAACAAGTACTGAAAAAAAAATCTATACCTAAACATGCTGATGATCATATGACATATGCTAACTAAAACATAAATCTAGAGATGGTACATATAATATGAGCAGTAAAGTCTAACATCCTATACAAGTATCTATACAAGTGAGCAGATAAAACAATACAGTTAACTGAAATAATATGCATCAATAACATCGTAAATAGTAAGCTGAAAAATTGTAAAGGAATATATAGCTGCCATATCAGAAGAATTGGCCAATATGGCCTAACATAGATATATATCTATCCATCCTCATAACCTTTCTGGGCTAGGGCAAACATATCTCAGTAATATTGTGTAAGTGAAGAGGCAGATAATATTATGCAACACCTTTTAGTTATTTTACTTTTGTTTTTGTGGACAATTTCTGAAACAATTGAGTCAAACTTGTCTGCAAGACTAAATGGGTCCCGAGCCTAGCACACTCTCCTCAATGAGTAGTGTTAAGCATCCTGATCTCACCTTACCCCTATCCATTGGTGTAAATGTGCACCATAATCCACCATAAACTGAACCCAAATGCAAGTGTTTTCCTAATTTTCTAAATTTTAATTTTCATGCAATAATATTTTCTTATATGACATGTCCAAGGAAAAATAGCTCAAACAATAAGGAATACGTAGCAACAAAATATCAAAAGTAAGTAAAGGACTTTACTAATATAGTGATATCAGTTATTTTCTAATTAATTATTCTAACTATTTCAAGTTACACAAGTTCAAGATCACCATTTTCCTACTATCGAATGTAACTTAGAAACTCGTCCTTATAAGTTAAAAGGATTAGAACTGATTATATTCTAATCTAATTTAATCAGATGACGACTATGAGTTAAATCAATAAATCATACGTCATAGTTTTGTGAATTTAGACATTCTATCTAAGATCTGATCAAGATCTTTTAAACTATAGATTATGGATTAAACACAATGAGAATTAGTTTTAATCACATAACCTAAAAGGATAAGACCTAAGTTCTATGTTTTATTATAATAGTGATCTAATAATTAAGGCAAATCCTATCAAGTAATCAAACTTAATTGGATGGAACTCCTATCTTAATTCTAAATTTAAAAGACAAAATAATCAGAATAAGTTGTAAAATTCTAAAAACTAATAAAACTAATAAGTTGAATGAACTCTATCCTATGATCTAATCCTAATCTTAGGAATAGTCCTTATGTGATGTGTAAAGAAAAGACTTAGAAGGATCTCCAGGGACTTTATAGTTTTGAATTAAAGATGGATTTTACCCATTTAAGTGATTCTAATATAGTTCTAATGTTGGTTTTAGTGTTTTAAAAGACAAATTAGAGGATAAGGGTACTTAGTCTAAATTTTGGGCAAAATGATCATTTTGCCCCTACTTAAGGGTCTAAAAAGTCAACTTTTGATTGAAGGGTCCAAACTGAATTTCTCTTAAATCCAAGTGATTCCTTACTATCTAACTTAAATATAGATAGTAGGTACGTCCAATTTGGACTTCAAACGGTCAAGTTATGACCCAAAATGAGGCTAGGGGTATTTTAGTCATTTTCTAATTCTTTAGGGTTTTGATTCTAAATATTATTTCAGTTTATTGATGACATTGAAATTTTAAATGAGTTAGCATCTTAAATTTTTAAATTTGGAGTTGAATTGATCAAGTTATGACCATTTAAATCCTAGGGACATTTCGGTCAATTTTCTCTAAAGTCAACTGTGAGATCTAGGGGTTGACTTTTTGTTCTGATGTCTAAATGGGAAAACTAATATTACCACAGTGATTGGGCCGTTCTCCTGAGTATTTTAAGAGTCATATTAACTATGTTTGGTCAACTAGGTCAAAAGCTATGGGTCCTAAAATGTCACTTCGTTATGTGTAATCCGAAACTAATTTTTGCATTACGTCATTTGATTCCTTTAATTTTTCTAAGTAAAATGAGACCTATATTGGCTATATTTGGATCATCCTACAAAAAGTTATTAAGCTTTTAAGAATTTTGAATTAAATAATTAAATAAATTGTACTAATTGAAAATATAATTTAAATTATTTTACTATTCATTTCTATAGTTAAGAAATTTTGCTACATTTATTACTATTTTAATTAACTATTATTACTCTGCTTTTAATTACTCTTAATAATATTAATTAAATCTAATTTATTCATAATTCTAATTAATTAACAAATAATTATTTATTAACAAACAAATGATCATTAACTAAGATTAAATCAACTAACTTAATTTGGTTAACATCTAATTTGACCTCTGTTAATCTATCTATCTTAGCATTAATCCTAATTAATTAATCAAGTTAATTAACCTCTAACATTAATTAAATTAAACTAAAATTTTTGTATATATATAACTATATATATATATTAATTATATATATAATACTTATATATATATATATATATATAATATAATTTACTTTTATATTATATTTCTACAGGTAATGATAGGGAGGGACCCGCCACTTGCCAGTGGCGGAACGGCGTTGGCTGATGCCCTGCGGGCGGGTCCCACGCGAGACACGTGGTCGCACTGTGAATGGACGTGTCGCCAGAAGTGGGGCCCACTGCCGCGGGCAAAGAGACCGCGGCTCAGTGGTGGGCCCCACGGCGATGCGTGGCCAACCCCCGGGTGCCAACTGGCAACCGCGGGCCCCATGCGTGACACACGCCAGCTGGCGCGGCGACCCACGCGAAGCGGGTCGGGCCCGGGTCGACCCGGCCCGGGACCCGAGGATTCGTCCTGAAGGCACCAGCGAGGGCATGCCGTTTTACAGGGATGCCGGTGGTGCTAGGGGTCGGCCCACATGTCGACGGGTCACCCATAACTAATTTGGGGGCAATGAGCGCAATGACGATGTCTGTTTTTTGATCGGAGGTCAATTTAAATAGGTCAAATTCTAGGGTTTATGGATTTTCCAGAAATCAGGATTCAATCCATTTGACTCCTGATTTGGACTAGGTTTTAGAAGTTGACTCCAATTGACCTAATTAGCACTTATGATTAGATTTAAGACTAAGATTAGTCCTAATTAACCAAGATAACAACTTGGGTTATTACATTTTAGCTCTTCATAATTATTATTATTATTTTTATACCAGAACTCTCCAATGTCTCCATCGTATAGTTCACTTAGGTTTAACTTGTCTTTTGATACCTTAATTTCAAATTTCAAAATGCTAGCTGACTTAATATCTCATAATTACTCTTAATTTTTGTTAGAAAATTTGTCAATTTGAATTACAAAAGTCCAAATATTTATATATTCTTTATTCCTTATAATTTTATGAACTTATGATCAACTTTCATTAAATTTTGACTTATATTTACTAATACATTTTAATAATACATTAAGTTTTAAATTCCTTTTGATTTTATTTAATTCATGTTATTTAATTTCGAATATTTCATCAAAAATATTCCATTCAAAGGGCGAACATCACTAGGCACTTAATATCTACAAATATTATGCAAAATATTAAATTTCGAAGATGCGTGGGTTCCGGCAACCTACACGCAGGCCAATTACTCATGTAACAACTCTAATTATTACCATAGCTAATGTAAGTTAATTTAAGCTAAATCAAGCTTTGATTTTCATTCTATTAAACTTAATGGGTTATTTAAATCTAATCCTAGGATTTTGGAATTCATCGGAGCTCAATTGAGTATTTGAGCTATTTTTGCCTATTTTAGATCTTGAAAATTAGCTAAATTAATTTGATCTCCAAATTAAATCTAATTTCATTTTTGAATTCCTTATGCCCTAATTAGCTAATAATAAATTTTTGAAAATTTTTGGAGCTCATTTAGTCCTAAATTGAATTTATGATTATTGGAATTTATTAAAGGAAATATTAAATGTAATTTAATTGAAATTAAGTCAAAATTTAAATTAAATTCGGCTGTGGGATTTGTTGTCGGGACCGCGGTAAATCCGCTGCGGGGTCCCGACAGCGGCACATCATATCCAGCCTATTGATGCCTCTGCGCGAATCGTGGCGTAGGATCGAACGGCGCTGAGGAGGGGTGCCCAGATCCTCTATCACCCGTTGGATCAAATAGCTAGTCTAACGGCTTTCAACATGCCCGCAGATTCGTTGATCTGATGAAGCATCAGTCTGTTCAATTCCAACGGCTTTGTGGATCAGACAACTGAGCCCTCCCTGAGTCCTGTTCAGCTTCATCTCCAATTCCCAGAACCCAACAACTCGCCCCGCTCTTACTACCGTGGCAGTACGGGTGAGATCATGTCTCCGACTTCTTCTCAAATCTCAACGGTATGGGAGGTGAACTCCCGGGACTGCCCCTCGTGGGTCGGGCCAGTTGTCCATTCCTCTCGGATTGACCATTAGAGGCTAAGCCCGAAGCTCCTCCTCTATAACCTTGGCTATAAATACCTTAAAGCCTTCACAGTGAGTTCCCTTGCTTACTGTGATTAAGCTGCATTATCTTCACCTTCCCTATCATCTCTGATTAACCTATCTGTTGCTCGAAGCTCCCCGATGTCTCCAACTGTGCGTACCGCTGATAGAGGGTGTGCTCTAGTGTTCAGATCCCTTACTGAGCTACTGCGATCATCTGGAAGCTCCAGTTTACCTCAATTCCCCTCTACCGTGCATGTAACCCCAAAACTAGGTACAACCTCTACCCATACTCCTGTCAAGTTGATTTCAACTCAACTTTAGCTCAATCATGCCTTAGATGCTGTGCTAGGATCATATCCTACCTCCTCAATGAGTGGCAATAGGGAGGGTAAGGTCTGGTAATGGACCAGATGGAGGGATTGTCATCTAATTGTGCACCTCCAATTAGCCTTCAAGTTGCTGAAATCCTTGGCAATTGAAGCCCTCGGGATGCTCAGTAGCATCATTGGATAATTGCTAATAAGTAATAATTGTCAAGTTGAGCCTGATCGATCGATTAAGCTCGAATCGATCCACTTAGACTCAGCTCGTGTCCATACTCGACTAGGAGTAGCATCCCAATCATTCTGTCTACCTGCTTGCCCAATTCCTCACTTAATGAACCCCTCACTGCCTTCGCATCACATTAGGATCAACCTCAAGCCATGGTATCATCTCGATGAGGAGTTCATGCAAACCATAAATACAGGTCAATATGAGTTCAGGCTGAGTAGTCATCCAGCAATCTAGGCCATTCTGGTTAGTGCTTCTAGGGCCATTGGGTGCACCTAGGTTAAAGGATGGTGTAGGGATCGACACGAGGTGCTGGCGTGCCCTGTGTGTCGAGAATTTGGCTCGGGAGTGTCGTCCCGCTATAGCTTGTCGAAGGATAGGGCGGGGACGACAACACTATCGCATTGGGCCGGGCCAACCCAGGCCCGCGCAGGTGCGATAGTGTCGACCCAGTCAGGCCCAGATCCAACCCGCGCGGTTTGATTATCGGGCCAGGCTATTTAATTTATTTTGGAATTATTTTCCTTTTGTTTAATAATTGATAAATGGAATATATTAATTTGCCTATTATTTAATTAATTGAAAACATTCAAACAAAATTAAGTGAATAACTTAATCAATTCTTATCTGAATAGTATGATCGAATATATCATTTTAATCAGAAAATTATAAAGAACAATAATATGCAATAAAATTTTAGATCCAATGATTAGATTTTTTGATTTAACCTAACCTTTCTCTAATCTTAATTAGTGAACAATTAATTCATAAAATGTCCAAAATCCATGATTAAGGTCTCTGATTGTTCATAAGATAAAGAAAAACTTAATTATGCCTTTAAAAATAATTTAAGAGTTTTACATTGTTAATCACCTCTTAATCACTATAAATTTTGATTAGTAATTAATGACCTAATTAATTCTTTATTTTTAGTAAACTAAGTTCCAAGCATCTTCTTAAGTGTACTAGAACTTGCCTATATATTTAGATTTCCATTTTAGACCCTAATTTTCTTAATCATTTTTTCTTAGCATTAAAAGTGATTAGTGCTAATTAATCAAATCTTAAGTTCAAACTTAATTTTAAGTGCCTTATTTCTCTTATTAGTCAATTCTAAGCTTATTATAACTAATTAGAATCAATTTGGAAGCTTAAATCTTAAAATCATAATTTTAGCCTTAAAAAGGGTATTTTGGTCATTTTAACCAAAAGTTTGTATAAGAAGCCTTAAACCATAAAAATTTTATTAATATGCTTTTAATCAGTAATGTAATGTATTAAGATTAATCATTTAGCTTTTAGACCTAGTTGATTAATCTAAAGTGCTTAAAGCTTAATTCTCATTAAAATTCTCTTAAGTTAATCATAAGATCTTAAAGTGATCGTAGACCCTTCCCTTAATCTTGAATAATAAAATTTAATCTTATGGAACCAGTCTTAAGTGCCTTATCAAAATTAATCATAATATTATTCTTAATAAAATATGTTAATGAAAACCCTAAGTTTGATTTGAAGTCTTAAGTGATTAAACCTAAAACTTAAATCATAGATGCTTAATCATCCATTTGAATAATACCATCTTATTCTTGAATTTTCTATCTGATTGAATCCTTTTGAATACTTTTAGTGGGTTTAGGTTGGTTTAACCTATAGAATAATGTGATTATTCTATAGATTGAGCTTAGATCTCACATTATTATATTCTTATTTGATTATTTTGTTTTATAATTATAAATTCAGCATTTTTTTAAGATCATAGTTCTTTAACCTTTCAGCTTCTAAGATTCTCTACCCTTAGAATAAGTGTGGGTGTGAACCCTTAAATCCTTAGAAGGTTAGTACCTTGGATTCAAGATTGAACCCCGAAGTAGAGTTTAAGCCTAAAATCCTTAATCTTGATTGGCATAAATCAATATTATGTTTGAGTTATTAAAATACATTAACAAGCCGCTTATTTAATTACTTAACCCTTATAGTCATCACTTCTGATTATGAATTAGAATGTTTAAGTTCTAATATTAGCTCTAAGTTTGTAACTCTGTGATTTTACAGGATAGTTGGATATTGGAGATCCTAAGCCTGTACTAGCTCAGAATAGAAAAAACAAATTAAATAAGACAACAACAGATATCACATATGTCTACTTGAGTATCTTGCTTACATTGATTATTATTGCTTCGCACACCTTGTATTTGAGCCTTTTTCCTTGGACATACTAGCTGAACAAAGGATATTTGATGACTATCCTATGTTAGATTTGAGATTGCATAAACATGTTTTAACTTCATTCAATTCATTTAGTTCTCAGTACAATAGAGTATGTTCTAACTTAGTATGCCTCTTCAATTCAATTCTTTGGATTTAGATTAGACTCATACCTAGCTCTGTGCTTGCCTAGGGGGATACATGTCTAATTTTATATTTTAACTCAGACCTAGCTCTGTGCTTGGCTAGGGGGTTACATGCTGAACTTTTGATACAGTGGCCTTGTTTTGGCCCATTTTTCTATTATGGCAATACTACTTTAGGCATACTTTTACTTTTCAGTTCAGTTCCAAATCAGTGGCTCGTTTAGCTATATGTTTTACTTGTATTTTTTAGTTCGTCTATCAAATTGAAGCTATACCTCCTGCTAAACCTACTCAAGGTTGTAATCGGCCTCATCCTTATGGCAAGTGTTACCACTTTTGCAAAAAATACTACAGTTGCGGTCATCCAGGCCAACTGTACTACCACTGCACGCACACAGAAATAGTGAATGGTGTCAGTATAAACCATTCACAAAGGAACCAAGTCTTTATAGTAGCACCTCAGGGCAAGAGAGATTCAGGATTGGCAATAATGCCAGCCCCTACTTTTGAAATAGCACTGGAGCAACCTACCGCTCCAAAGTTCCTGAATTATTTCAAAAAGTAGGTAAATAAATGTCCTACTGGTCCTTCATGAGTTTATGTTCTAAAAGCTGCTGAAGATAACAACGTGGTTTCAGGCACGCTTTATTTTAATGACCAACCATGCAATGTGTTATTTGACACTAGGGCTAGTCATTCATTCATCTCTGATCATTTTTTAACCTTCTTAAAATGCCTACCTATAAACTAGCTAAGTCAATAAATGTTGGACTTCCATCTGGAGCCCAACTCAGTGCTCATAAGTTTTGCGACATTAAGATTCTGTTGAATAATTCGATGTTTGATTCCAATTTAGTTGTTCTTCCATTAGCCAATATTGATATCATTCTAGGAATGAATTGGCTTAGTAGTCACAATTCTGTGATAAATTGCCTTAAAAAGAAGGTCACTCTTCATTCCTAGGGCAAGCCTGCAACTTTCATAAGAAAGATTAGTACTCAGTTGTCATTAATAAATGCTCTCAAAGCAGAGAAATTAATCAGTAAAGGATGTGATGATTTTCTTGGCACTATGATGGGGGAAGCAAAAGAAAGCATCTCTATCTTCGATTATAAGGTTGTGATAAATTTCATCGATGTATTTCCTGAAGATCTGCCATGAGTATGTCCATCTACAGAAGTAGAGTTCTCTATTGAGTTAATTCCTAGTACTCAACCTATATCTAAAGCCCCTTATAGAATAGCACCTAAGAAATTGCAAGAGCTAAATGAACAGTTATGAGAGCTCTTAAGAAAAGGCTTCATTAGGCCTAGCATGTCTCCTTGGGCGCCAGTTTTATTCGTAAAGAACAAAGATGGAGCTATGTGAATGCTCATAGATTATCGAGAGTTAAATAAAGTCACTATCAATAAATATCCTTTGCCTAGAATCAATGATCTGTTTGACCAGCTATCTGGAGCTATCATATTTCAAAAATTGATTTAAGATCTGGATATCATCAATTGCGAAAAAGAATGCCGATGTTGAGAAAATAGCTTTCTGTACTTGTTATGGTCATTATGAATTTCTTGTGATGTCTTTTGGACTCACTAATGCACCATAAATATTCATGGACTTGATGCAGTGAGTCCTTAAATTGTATTTGGACAAATTTGTTATCGTCTTCATCAACGACATTCTCATTTACTCTTGAACTTTAAAGAATCATAAGGATCATTTAAAGATAGTATTATAATCCTTCATCAGTTATATGCCAAGTTTTCCAAATGCAAATTTTGGCTAAAATTCGTTGCATTCTTGGGTCATATAGTCGATGCCCAAGGTATCTGTGTAGTTCAAAAGACGATAAGTACAATCCCAGATTGAGTACAACCCAAGTCAGTTATAGATATCATAAGCTTTTTAGGATTGGCTGAATACTGCATAAAGTTTCTTAAAGGCTTCTCTCAGATCACCTCACCTTTAACTAAATTGACTCAAAAAGCCATACCTTTCATTTGGAGTCCTGAATATGAGGAAGCATTATAAACCTTAAAAAATGCACTCTCTTTTGCTCCAGTGCTCGTTCTACCTAAAGAAGGTTTGAACTATCAGGTGTACACTGATGCCTCTAGAATTAGCTTAGGTTGTGTATTAATGTAAGATGGTAAGGTAATTGCTTATGCCTCTCATTAATTAAAACCTCATGAAAAGAATTACCCTGCCAATGACCTTGAACTTGTTGCTATAATTTTTGCCTTAAAGATCTGGCATCATTACTTATATGAAGTTCAATGTTATATTTTCACTAACCATCAGAGTTTGAAGCATATCTTCACTCAGCATGAATTGAACTGCTGACAGAGAAGGTGGTTAGAGCTCATCAGCAATTATAATCTGAGTATTTAATATCACCTAAGTAAAGCAAATGTGGTGGCTGATGCTCTTAGTCATCATGCTACCCTATCTGCTATGATTGCTTCAATTTCATTAGAGAAAGAGTTCCATAAACTTGAAATTTCTCCAGTGAGTGGTGATACGCTATGTTCACTTCTGATTAATATCAATGTGGAACCAACTTTTCATATAGATGTCTCCATCTCGTAAACTAAAGAAGAAGAATACATGAAATTCAAACTGATATAAAAGGAGGTTGTCGTTTTGGTCTGCAAATGCGTGGAATGGTAATTTTTTAAGGAAATTGCCTATGGATCCTTAGATCCATGCATCAAAAAATTCTAATCAAATGCCATAATTCTGGATATCATATTCATCCATGAAGTACTAAAATGTACCAAGATTTAAAGCAGCATTTTTGGTGGCCCGGTATGAAGAAGAGCTTAGCCGATTTCATGTCTAAGTGTCATGCTTGCAATCTGGTGAAGGCCGAGCACCAAAGGCTTGATGGTCTTCTGCATCCACTGGAAATCCATAAATGGAAATGGTTTGATATCTCAGTGGATTTTGTTACGGGATTGCCTCGCACGAAATCTGGTGCCGATGCAATTTTGGTTATCGTCGATCGATTAACTAAATCAACACATTTCATTCATATCCGTCAGATTGACTCTATCGAGAAGCTCGCAAAGCTTTATATTAAAGAGATTGTTAGGCTGGACGGCATCCCTAAGTCGATAGTATCCAATAGAGATGGCATGAGTTTACTTCTTCTAAGTTCTAGAAAGCAGTGCACCAAGATCTGAGGACTACCCTAGCTAAGAGTATAGCTTTTCATCCTCAAACAGATGGTCAGATTGAAAGAGTAAATCAAGTTCTTGAAGACTTACTTAGGCTTTGCATTCTTAATTTTGCTAGTTCCTGTGAGGATCATATCCCTCTAGTGGAGTTTACATATAATAAGAGTTCTTAAGCCAGTATTAAAATGGCTCCATATGAGGCCTTATATGGTAGAAAGTGCAGTACTTCTCTAGCATGGTCAAAAATAAGAAGCATTTAGCTTTATGGATCTGAATTAGTTGAGGAAACTAGTAAGAAGATTTATCTGATTTAGCAAATAATCCATTCTGCTCAAGATCGTCAGAGCAAATATCATGATGCTCATCACCATCTTTTATAATTCAGTGTTGGAGATTCTACTTATCTAAAAGTAAGTCCTATGAAGGGTGTCTACAGATTTTGTATAGCAGGAAAACTCAGTCCCTACTATATTGGAACTTTTGAGATACTAGCCAAGATAGGATCATCAGCCTACAGGTTGAATCTTCCTGATGACTTTGTAGTTGTTCACAATGTGTTCCATATGTCGCCATTAAGAAGATGTCTCAAAGACCCTTCTCATCTCATTTATTTTCCAGCATTGGAAATTTAGCCCAATCTTTCTTATGCTGAAGAACCAGTTAATCTTAGCTCGCGATCAAAAGCAACTTATGAATCTTTCAATTCCAATGGTTAAAATTCAGTGGATGAATTGATCATTAGAAGAATCTACTTGGGAAAAAGAAGTGGAAATGCACCATAAATATCTGCAACTCTTTGCAAACTCAGGTACTTTTGCTATTCAATATTTCATTGGCGTAGTGCTTTCTTCACGTGAGAGATGTTGGGGATGACATTATTCTTAAGTGGTGAAGTTTGCAACAAGCCTAGTTATTACCATAGCTAATCCAAGTTAATTTAAGCTAATCTAAGGTTTGGTTTTCATTCCATTAGACTCAATGGGTCATTTAAATCTAACCCTGGGAGTTTGGAATTCATCAGAGCTTAATTGAGCATTTGAGCTATTTTTACCTATTTTTGGATCCTGAAAATTAGCTAAATTAACTTGATCTCTAAATAAAATTATGATTTCAGTTTTGAATTTCTCATGTTTTAATTAGCTAAAGATGAATTTTTGGGAATTTTTGGAGCTCATCTAGTCCTAAATTGGATTTAGGATTATTGGAATTTAATAAAAGAAATATTAAATGTAATTTAATTGAAATTAATTTGAAACTTAAAATAAATTCGGCTGTGGGATTTGTGTTGGGAACGCGGCAGATCCACTGCAGGGTCCTGATAGTGGCACAGCATATCCAACCTAATGATGCCTCTGTGCGAATAGTGGCATGGGATAGAACGATGCTAAGGAGGGGTGCCCAGATCCTCTATAGCCCATCGGATTGAATGGCCGATCCAACACTTTTGACATGCCCGTAGATTCATTGATTGATGAATCATTAGGTTGTCCTACTCCAATGGTTTTCCAAATCAGACTGAGCCCTCCTCGAGTCCTGTTCAGCTTCGTCTCAAAATCCCAAAAGTGGCCCCAACAGCTGGCCTCGCTCTTGCTACAGTGGCAGTACGGGTGAGATCCTGTCCCCCACTCCTTTTTAAATTGCAACGGTATGGGAGGTGAACTCACAGGTCTACCCCTCGTGAGTCAGACCAGATGTCCATTCCCCTTGGGTCAACCATTAGAGGCTAAGCCATAAAGCTCCTCCTCTGTAACCCTAGCTATAAATACCTTAGAGATTCACAGTGAGTCCCTTTGCTCACTGTGATCAAGCTATATTGTCTTCACCTTCCCTATCATCTTCGATTCACTCATTTGTCATTTGAAACTTCCCAGTGGCTCCAGTTATGTGTATTACTGATAAAGGGTGTGGTCTGGTGTTTAGACCCCTTGCTGAGCTACTGCGTTCATCTGGAATCTCCAGCTTACCTTAGTTCCCCTCTATTGTGCCTGAACCCCAAAACAGGTATAGGCTCTAGCCATACTCGAGTCAAGCTGATTTCAACTCGACTTCTACTCAATCATGCATTTAATGATGTGCTAGGATCATATCCTACCTCCTCAGTGAGTGGTAATAGGGAGGGTAAGGTTTGGCAATGGACCAGATGATGGAGTTGTCATCTGATTATGCACCGCCAGTTGGCCTTCGAGCTGTTAAAATCCTTGGCAATTGAAGCCATCGGGATGCTTAGTAGTATCATTGGATAATTGCTAATAAGTAGTGATTATTGAGTTGAGCCTAATTGATCGATTTAGCTCTAATTGATCGACTTAGGCTCAGTTCGTGTCCACACTTGATTGGGAGTAGCATCTTAGTCAATCCATCTACCCGCTCACCCAATTTCTCACTTAAAGAACCCTCTCTGCCTTTCAACGTATTAGGATCAATCTCGAGCCGTGGTATCATCTCGATGAGGAGTTCTCACAAACCCTAAAAGCCCGTTAGTATGAATTTAGGCTAAGTTGTCATCCAATGATCTAGGCTATTTTGGTTAGGGCTTCTAGGTCCGTTGGGTGCGCCTAGGTTCATGGATGGCATGGGGATCAACGTGAGGTGCTGGCGTGCCCTGTGTGCCAAGAATTTGGCTTGGGAGTGTCGTCCCTCTTCGGCCTGTCGAAGCATGGGGTGGGGACGACGACACTATCACATCAGCCCAGGCCAGCCATAACCCGCGCAGTGCAACAATGCTGACCCAATCTAGCCACGATTCGACCCACACTGTTTGATTATCGGGCTAGGCTATTTAATTTATTTTGGAATTATTTTTCTTTTGTTTAATAAAAGTTAAATGGAATATACTAATTTGCATATGGTTTAATTAAGTTAAAATAGTCAAACTAAATTAAGTGAATAACTTAATCAATTCTTATCCAAATGGTATGATTCAATATACCACTTTAATCAAAAAATCATAGGGAATAATAATATGCAATAAAATTTTAGATGCAATAGTTAAATTTTCTAATTTAGCCTAATCTTTCTTTAATCTTAATTAGTGAATGATCATTTCATTAGATGTCCAAATTCCATGATTAAGGTCTCTGATAGTTCATAAGACAAAGGAGAACTTAATTATGCCATTAAAAATATTTTAAATGTTTAAAATTTGTTAATCACCTCTTAATCACTCTAAATATTGATTAGTGATTAATGGCCTAAGGAATCCTATGATTTTGGTAAACCAAGTTCCTATCATCTTCTTAAGTGTACTAGAACCTACCTATATGTTTAGATTCTCATTTTAAACCCTAATTTTCTTAATCACTTTTTCTTAGCCTTAAAAGTGATTAGTGATCATTAATAAAATCTTAAGTTCAAACTTAAATTTAAGTGCCTCATTTCTCTTATTAGTCAATTCTAAGCCTATTAGAACTAATTAGAAACAATTTGGATGCTTAAATCTTAAAATCCTAATTTTAGCCTTAAGAATGATATTTTGGTCATTTGACATTTAAAAACCCTTAAAACCATAAAAATGTTATCAATATGCTTTTAATTAGTAATGTAATGTATTAAGATCATTCATTTATCTTTAAGACCTAGTTAATTAATCTAAAGTATTTAAAGCTTAATTCTCATTAAAATTCTCTTAAGTAAATTATAAGATCTTAAAGTGATCTTAGACCCTTCCCTTAATCTTGAATAATAAAATTTAATCTTATGGAACCAACCTTAAGTGCCTTATCAAAATTAATCATAATATTATTCTTAAAAAAATGTTTTAATGAAAACCCTAAGTTTAATCTAAAGTGTTAAGTGATTAAACTTAAAACTTAGATCTTAGATCCTTAATCATCCATTTGAATTGTACCATCTTATTCTTGAATTTCTTATCTAATTGAATCCTTTTGATTCCTTTTAGTAAGTTTAGGTTAGTTTAGGCTATGGAATAATGTGATTATTCTATAGATTGAGCTTAGATCTCAGATTCTTATATTCTTATTTGATTATTTTGTCATATGATTATAAATTCAACATTTCTTTAATATCATAGTTTCTTAACCTTTCAGCTTCTAAGATTCTCTACCTTTAGAATAAGTGTGGGTGTGACCCCTTAGAAGATTAGTACCTTGGATTTAGGATTAAACCCCAAATTGGAGTTCACACCTAGAATCTTTAATCTTGATTGACATAAATCAAGATTGGGTTTGAGTTATTAAAATACATTAATTAAGCCATTGATTTAATTACTTAACCTTTATAGTAATCACTTCTGATTATGAATTAGAACATTTAAGTTCTAATGTTAACTTTAAGGTCATAACTCTATGATTTTACAGAATTATTGGATATTGGAGATCCTAAGCATGTACTAGCTCAGATTAGATAGAACAAATTAAATTAGACAACAGTAGATATCACATATGTCTAATTGAGTCTCTTTCTTACTTTGATTATTATTGCTTCACACACCTTGTGTTTGAGCCTTTTCCTTTGACATATTAGCTGAACAGAGGATATTGGATGAGTATCCTATGTTAGATTTGAGATTGCATAAACATGTTTTAACTTCATTTAGTTCATTCAGTTCTCCGTACAGTAGGGTGTGTTCTAACTTCGTCTGCCTCTTCAATTTAGTTCATTGGATATATATTAGACTCGAACCAAGCTTTGTCCTTGGCTAGGGGATACATGTCTGATTCTATAAGTTCAACTCAGACCTAGCTCTGTGCTTGGCTTGGGGGATGCATGTTGAACTTTTTGTACAGTGGCCCTGTTTTGGCCTATTTTTCTATTATGGCAGTACTACTTTAGGCATACTTCTACTTTTCTGTTTAGTTCTAGTTTAGTGGATCGTTTAGCAATATATTATACTTGCATTTTTACTTCTTTTTTTGTTTACGTTGTTGTTGTTCATTGCAGTTCAGTACTTTCAGTTTAGTATTTTATTCAGTACTTGCACACTTAGGATGCTAATCTTATTTCAATTTTCTTATGCTTTAGTTCAGATTTCTTTTATATAAATTAGCATGTATTCATATGATGATAAGCATGTTATGATGATTTTATTTTCAGTACTTTTAAGCCATTTATATATTTACTACCTAACCTTATTATATCTTTTAGTTGAGGTATGTTAATTTTCATACTTTGCTTTGTTTAGTTAAAATATTAATTTATAGCTATCCTATTTCTTGTAGTTTGTTGCACCTTAATTACTTGCATGCTTAGTAAAAGATGTGATATCTTAAATGTTCTGTTCCATTTAATTAGCCTAAAGTGTTCATAAATAATTTGTCTAAATGTAAGTTTTTCTTTTCTTGGCTGGGGCCCTGGCATTATGATACCGACAATGTTAGACTCAGAGTTGTTTGTTGAGGTTCCTGCTAAAGAGGAGCTTTGCTAGAACGAGGACCTTTTTGCTGCTTTAGCTTAGTTAGATTTATTTTCTGCTGTGAGGACGAGTGTTCCTTTTCTTTTAAACTTAGTCTGTAATGATGTCATATTCTATATATATTTACTTTTTGCACTGTTATATTGAGCTTAATTATTGTTTTACTTTCCTTACTAGCTGTGATGTGGATGTTGTATTCTTTTTTGCTTCTACTACATTGATATTTGATGTATAATCTTCAGTTTCATATAACATGTCTTCTAACTAAGGTGAGTTGGGCTTATACTTAACTCGACTATAGTTGGGAGATTTACCATAGTTGGAGACCGTATTCATCGTAATTATGTTAATCTCAGTATTAGCATGATCACGGAGGGTATGGGACACCACAACCCATCCATATGTCTCTTCTCCCAGGGATTTTCTCAACATCATGATCTAGAGCTTTCTTCTAGGGAAAAATTCTCACTCCGTATATTACTTCAAACCCTAATTTTAATCTTGTATCATTCCTTGAATCAATACGAACCTATCAATACCAAAAGCTCTCTTGTAATGATCCGGTGCTATGTTAATAAGACTAAATCTACATTTGTTGATAACTTTCCTAAGATTTTAAAGTGGCAGCATTCCACAAATTTTATTTTTTTTGAAGATATGCCAGAAAATATTGAAAATATATTAATCTAAGAAAATATAAAAAAACATCTAGACTAATTTAGAGCTGATCATATCACTACCCATCATAGAAATGAAAGTAAAATGATAGAAATAAAATAGAAATGAAAGTAAAATGAAAGAAATAAAATGCTAAGTGATCTCTTCTTCCTAGATAAACTCCACCTCCTATGCTAAATCCTCAATCGGCTCCTAATCTAATATATTTGTATCATATACCAAGGCCTAAGTGGAGAAGAAAACTTTGATTAGACATGGAGGTCAAAGGAATAATTGGTTTTATTATTGTCTTATATATCACATATTTACAAATTATTTAAATGCAAAGCAAAAATATTGTATTTAACTATAAAAGTAAGAACAAAAAAGTTTAACTAATATATTATACTGAACCAAACTTAAACATTATCTTATAGCAACTATCAAACTATACTTTGCATATATATAAAAGCTGAAAATTAACACAAACAAAAAGAAATATATACTCAACTGAATTTATGCAGAGTAAATTATACTGTAACTGAAGTACTTAACTGAAAGTTGAATGTGCTCAGGCTTGAACTGCCCAAAACTTGGGCCCAAGTGCACTAGTGACAGGACTTCATGTGCTCAGGCGCACTCAAGTGCCTAACAGTCAGAACTCCACGCGCTCAGATGTGTTCAAGCTCCTGACTGACAAAACTTCATGTGCTCAGGCTCGCTCAAGTGCTCAAAGGGTAACTTGTTGAAAATGTCAAATCAATGGAAAAGGGAGGTGTCCCTTAACCCTCCAAGAGGCAACTTTGGGTAGTTCCAAGGCCAAAATAAAATCCCTAAAACTCAGATTAAGTGGGAGGATGAATTAAAGAGAGAGAACAAAAAAGGGAAATTAGGGTTCCAAAAGAAAATTTCTTCATAGCCACTAGTATGAGGAACTCTAGGCGGCCATTAGAGACTTAAAGAAGGGAGAAGAAGAAGATAGTGAATGAAGAGAACTCTAGGAGCATTCCTTCAGTAACTTCTTTAGCACTTCTTATTTTCATTTCTTTTACAATATATTGTATAAGAAATCATAATGCTCTTAATTATCAAATCTATCTTTATTACTAGTTCACTTGTAATATTAGCCTAAACCCCCCCTTTCAGGGTGGATTAGGCTTGTTCTATGTACTATACTTTCTTATTTAATTATTGAGTTAAATTTAAAAGTTGTGAATGAATGTTTATGTTCAATTTCTTATAAATCTTTATTTTTAATTTCATGAATTGTCAGTGTAATTATAAGAGTGCATTCACTGCACACTACAACTTATATCGGACCAAAAGTCTTGATCAAGTTATATGTGTATATTGAAGCATAGAAGTCAAGATACTCTAAATCCTAGATCGTAGCAAAAGTTATCACTTGACATAAGAACTGCACTAAACCTTAGAACATAGCAAAAGTCTTGTTCAAGATTTCAAGTGTACTAGATGCATGAGTTGTATCAAATCTTAGATCGAAGCAAAACTCCAGATCATCCATGTTTAATTCTTCAACTAGTCTCACGCTTGTACATAAGGTGAGATCGAATGAAGGATTGCTTGAGTAGAGAGATCACTTAGGATTTAGATGAATTAACCAATATAAGTCCCTTGTTAATGTAAATGATGATATACACTAAATGTGGGAGAGAGTGAGGTTGAGTTATGGGGTGAGTATAGACTATGGATTAAGGGGTACTAGGCTCCAAAATATTCTCATGAGTATGAGACCTCATGCCCATGTGCATTATATATATATATATATATATATATATATATATATATATATATATGTACACTCATAAATAAAAAATTGAGAGTTATCACTTTTTACTAAATAAAAATAAAATGAATAAGGGGATGAAGATAAATGTCTCTCCCCATTTTTAGGGTCATAACACATGAGAAGGATGCACATATGGAAGTTAAAATCCTTCACCATATTCTATACAAATTTCATTCAATATTATTGAACTTGTACCCATACCCAAGTCACAAGAGATTCATGAATAATCACTTGGGATAATTGAGGTTAACAAATCTATAGTCTTAAGGGATTAAACTTTATGAGATTATAAATTTTAAATATTAAATCAAATTCATAATTGCAATAAGCTCATTGCTAGAAGATTCTCATTCCTATAAAACTTCCTTGTTAATAAGATTAGAACTTCAAGTTCAAGCATTTACACATAATCATTTATGACTTCATTTCCTAATTCAGCTTACTCGTTGATGAGCAAGAGCTTAAGTGTGACGGGGTGATAAGCCTTGAATTTATAGTAAAATCACTGCTTTATTGTGTGTTATTTTTCATTAAAAAAAATTAATTTTGATTTGTTTTTGGTTTGTTTTATTTCCATTTGTATTTATCAAGTAAACAAGAGAATTTGACAATTTTTACTCAATTTTACATCCAAGGTGTTTGGGCGCTCATGCACACTCACGCACACAAGTGGTAGTGGTAGAAGCTTGAGCACTCAAGCACCCAAACACACCAGTGACAAAACTTCATGCGCTTGTGCACCTGACTAACATAATTCCACATGCTTAGGTGCGCTCAAGTGCCTGACTAACAGAACCCCACATACTCAAGCGCACTCAAGCATCTAATGAGTAATTTGTTGAAATGTCAAATCAGTGGAAGAAAGTGGGCATACCTTGACCATCCAAGAGGCAATTTTGGGTGATTCCAAGGACAAAATAAAAGCCCAAAAATTCAGATTAAGTGGGATGATGAATTAGAGAGAAAGGAACCAAAATGGAAAATTAGGGTTCGAAAGAAAAATTCTTCACTGCCACCACTAAGAGGAACCCTATGCAACCATTAGATACTTGAAGAAGGAAGAAGAAGAAGAAGAAGGTGAAGACAAAGAGAACACTAGGAACATTTTTTCAGTAACTTCTTTTGCACTTCATATTTTCATTTCTTTAGCAAAATCTTGTAATGGTAGCTAAACCACCTCATTTCATGAAGGATTAGGCTAGTTCTATGTACTAGACTTTCTTGTTTTACTGCTTAGTTCATATTAAAAGTTGTAAATGAATGTTTATTTTCAATTACTTATAAATCTTTGTTTTTAATTTCATAAGTTATCACTAAAATTACTAGAGTGCATTCATTGCACACTGCCACTTAGATTAGACCCAAAATCTTGATCAAGTTGTATGTGTATAGTGAAGCATAGAAGTTAAGATACTTTAAACCCTAGATCAGAGAAAAAGTCTAGATCAAGGGTTATTGAGTACTTAACATAAGAAGTGCACTAAACTCTAGAATGGAGCTAATGTTTTATTCAAAGTTTCAAGTACAATAGATGCATGAGAAGCATCAAATCCTAGTTCATAGCTAAACTCCAGATCAAGTATTTGTGAGCTCTCACATTTCTAGTCTTCCATGTTTAGTTCCTCAAGCGGTCCCACGCTTAGACATAAGATGAGACTGGATGAAGGATTGCTTGAGTAGAGAAATCTACTCGCTTTCCTAAGAATATGGAGATGTTTATGTGAAAGTGAGAACAAAGATGGAAATTTGATTCCATTTGCATTGAACAAGGAATGCTAGTAAATCTTAAGGAAACCATCACTTAAACGTCAAGGTTCAAAGTCATGAGGTTTCATACGAGATTGACTAAAGGTGATCTTAGGATTTAGTGATGAGTGACTCATGTGCGTGAGAGTTCACTAATAGGTTTAATCATATGTAGCCCCTAGAAATATAAATTATCATTCACACATAATTATTATTTAAGAGAACAAAGCAAATATTAGGAAGGTTGAATCATAGTAAACTAGTTTAATCTCATCATTGTAACTTATAATTTTGTTTTGCATGTGTAGATTAATCAAGTTTAAGCCAAATATCTGATTGTTTAGGCATTAGAAGATAGAAAAATAACTAGTAACCCTCTCTTAATCCCTGAGGATGATAAACCTAGGACTTACCATCCCTATATTACTTCAGACCATAAGCACTTGCAGGTGATCAAAAGTCACACTATTTTGTAACCTGTCACCAATCATTTATCCAAATTCACTAAGCGTAAAACACTAGATCTTAAACGGGATCAAACTTAGACAAGGTCCAAATTTCAAACTACTCTACTTTTTTTCTTTTTTAGTTCACCAATGATGTTAATAGAATATCATAAAATCTTTGCTAAATTATTAGCTCTTCTAGTATGCTAAATCTCTATTTTATGATGCTCACTAAAAAAATATAATTGTACTATAGATGACACATAAGTATAATTTTTTCCCATAATATGGTTTTATTCATCATAATACTGATTTAGTTAGCTAACTTTAAGTAATTAAAGTTAATTCTATAAATTTTCACTCAATTATCATAAGATTTATATCACATCAATTCTTAGATATGGGTCTAGCCTTAAGATCTTAAGCCAAATTTTATTTATTGTCATTTTTATCTTTAAAATGGTAATTCATTATATATAGTTTTAGTTATACTAAGAATGCTTAGTAATACCATTGGTGCAAATATCTAGTCTTAATCCTCAATTTGAATAAATATTAATATTTTTATGCTTTAATGAGATAATCATGATTCTAAGGCCAAAAAATTCTAGGGTGTCTATAATAGGGCTATGTTAAGTTAGACATGCCATCTAATATCATAATTACTGATATTAGAGTACTCAAAGGTTAATATCGCAATATCACGCATACTTGCTTAGTGAAATTTAGCAAATTTAATTTTTCAAACCCAAATATTTTTGTAGTTTCTAATTCCTCATATTTTCTTGATTATAACATTCAAATTTCATTAAATTTGGACTTATATTTGTTAAAATATGGTTTAAATGCATTCTATACTAATTTCCCAATTATTTGATCTAATTCTCTTTATTACTTTTCTCAAGAATATTTCCTTTCAAACCACATGAATCGGATGGGTCAATGGGGCCCGACGGGTTAGAAATATTTAATTGAATATGCTACTTCTAAAATTGCACAATTCACTAATCCAACAACACTCGGTCTCGACACTACGCTTATCCATGGGATTGAGTTGGCACTCACCCTACCCAACACTTTCCTCCTTCTTTCAAAGGTTTCTCTAAAAATCCCAATACAACACTTTGTTCTTAGGTAAAATGTTAAGTCCTCACACCATCTCAAACCATAAATTAAATCTTGATACATTTCTTATGTTCAGCCTTACCCAATGACACTAAAAGCCCCATGACTATACCTTTAGGTAATTCCATGGTTACTCGGCCATTCCCCTTTTATATACAAAAAATTAGAGTTTATTATACAAATTCAATTCTACATACATACTACAAACCATTGGTCACCATCGATTCTTACATGAGCTTTGAGTCTTAGTAGATCTATAAGTACTAAAACCCCCACCTTAGAGCTCTATATCTCTATGTAGCACTCGATATATGGTTACACTATTATTTGTTCTCAACCCATTTTTCAAAAAATGTAATTACTAAAATTCTCCCTACACTGATCATGTCACAACTCCAATTCAATCCCCACACCATCCAAAGCTCAAAATGAGTAATATAGGCCCTAATCTCTATACCTAAGGCACTAAGACCTTAGGGAGCTACTGTAATAACTCATAGTTGTTACTTGGTTTTAGACATCCAAATTAGGTTAACACCATCACCATTTGTCTCCTAGGTGCGATTTGGAGAGCAATCCTTTTTGGAAAATATTTTGAGTAATTTAAATAGCATGAAATTACCTAAATTAAAATAACCTTTGAATCAAAGTCAAAGTTGACCATTGAACTCCTCACCACCAATATAACTAGGGGTGTGTAACAACCCTAGGTTATTACTTAGCCTAATTTTAGCATGATCGTATCAAAATTGTCATTCCATTAAGTTCATCTACTTATTAGAGCCAAACCCTAAAATTTTGGAGCGATTCGGAGCTCAATCGTATTTTTGGAATATTTTAATATTTAAATTAATTAAAAAATTAAGATATTTAATTTGACCTCAAAATCAAAATCTGACTTCGTCATTGCGATCGTCACCCCCAAGGGGTGATATTTTAGAACTATTTATAAGTTGTCGGATTTTCACAAATATTTTAATGTATTTAAACCCTGAAATAATAGAATAATTAAATAATCGTTGGAATTAAAATCTGACTTTGTCGTTGAGTTCCTCACCCCCAAATTAACTATGAGTGAATTTTTGGGATTTCGAAGCCCGTTAAAAAAATCTTACTTTTTAAACCAATATTCAATTAAATAAGTTACGGTGCGGCACCTCTTCTCTATTTTCCTATGCATGCAAGCCTTTCCCTTCTCCCTCTCCATTTTATTTTCTGTCATCTCCTCTCCCATGCTGTGATGGGATGAATCAAGCTCATTCCATCCAAAAGCCATGCTTCCCTCCATCTTTAAGAGACCTCCTTCAGCCCCCATCCTCTATTTTTGCTCAAGCTGTTGTTGCTGAAGGAACTCTCTCAAGCTCAATCTCTTAATGATCCATAGAGGAAATATGCTTCCATTGCAAGTCTAAGTACAAGTTTTCTCCCATTGGTTGATCCAATGGCTACCTTCATTTTGTTCCAATGCTTATTTCATATATCTAAGAATATGTGGTTGACATTTAGAATCCATTAGAGCTCATTAGGGTTATAAATTTTAGAGAAGATGAATCAGTTCTGTAAATAGATTTTGTATACCTGGACCTTTAAACTCCTTATTTGTATTGTTAAAATAATTGCTTTATCTCGATATTGGTATCAATGGAAAGGTAACGGGAATACCTTTCCATTGATATATGCAGCCACACACGAGGTGTAATAAATTGAGAGTATTTGATACGAAAGGAGACTCGTTAGGTTTTCGCACAAACGAAATCACCGTCGGGAGCTACAGCGCGCCGTAGTGCCCGAGTCTAAGATTGAATCCACCGTATCGCGCCATAGCTCATCGCAGCGCGTCATAGCGCCTGGCTCTCAGTAAAGGGGCGCTACAGCACGCCGTAGCATTCAGCTCCCGGTAAATTGGGTATCGCAGCCCGTCACAATGCCTAAAAGTGCTGCTGCACGCCACAACGCCGAAATCTATCGCAGCGCCTAAAAGCGCTGCTGCGCACTGCAGCTCCCGCACCTCAAAAGAGCTAGCCCCACAGCATGTCGTAGCGCCCAGCTATCTACCAGGCACCACTGCGATGCATCGTGGGGCGCTGCATCACACCAGTAGCGCCTGACTCTCGGTCACAAAATGCTACTGTGCACCGTAGCATCTAGAACTATCTAGAATGACCCATATTTATTATTTTTCATATTTTAATGACTTTATGACCCTATTGGGGCCAATATATATTAAATATGAACCTAGGTTTAGTAAAATTAAGCATTGAATAAATATATAGGTGATTTTCTAAAATCCATGCCTATGATTCTTATAAATTTAATTGTTTAACTAGATTCAAATTCTGAATTCCTTAAATTTGTTAATTAAATCACCATTTGCTGTAGTGCATAGTTAGTTAATATTAGTATTCATTTTTTCAATTAACATCATTCATATATCATGTGATTTAGGTTGCATTGATTTTGACCTTAATTAACCTTAACTAGACTTTAGAGAAAGTTGATCTAAATTGATCTTCTTGAATTGGCATTTAATAATTTACATGAATTCGATTAGCTCTTGCTGATTTTACATTTGAGTCTATATTATTAAATCATAAGTTCTAAAGATCTTAAAGTGTTCTTAGACCCTTCCCTTCATCTTGATTTATGGAATTTAACCTTATAGAACTAATATTAACTATCTTATCAAAATTAATCATAATATTATTCCTAAAAAAAGCCTTAATGAAAACCCTAAGATTAAAGATAAGCTGAAGTTTTAAGTGATTGAAAATCTAAGCCTTAAGATCTTGGATCCTTATAAATTCATCATTTTGTAAATCCAGTTGGAACTGAATCATTCTATGCTTGAAATTCTTATCCATTGAAATCCTTTTAGGGGGTTTAGGTTGGTTTAACTTATAGAATAATGAGATTATTCTAAAGACTAAGCTTAAATCTTAGATTCTTGATTAATTATTTTATCTTATGACAACTAAATTTAGCCCTTTTATAAGTTCATAGTTTCTATAATCTTTCAGCTTCTAAGATCCTATACCTTTATAATAACTATGGGTGTGAACTCTTAGATCCTTAGAAGATTAGTACTTAGAATTCAAGTTTATACCCCAATTTGGAGTTTGAACCCATAATTCTTAATCTTGATTAGCATAATCAAGATTTGGATTTAAGTTATCAAAATATAATAATTAAGTTGTTGATTATTACTTAACCTTTATAGTCGCATTCCAATTATAAATTAGAACTTGTTATGTTCTACTGTTAATTGTAAGGTTGTAAATTTGATTTGTACTGATATATGGATATTGGAGATCCTAAGCTTGTATTAACTCAAAATAGATAGAATGAAATAAATTTAGACAACAACAAATATCACATATGTCTAATTGAGTCTCTTGCTTACTTGATTATTACTGCTTTGCATACCTTGTGTTTGAGACTTTTTCCTTGGACATATTAGTAGGATATAGGATAATTGATGAGTATCCTATGTTAGATTTGAAATTGCATAATTATGATTTAACTTCATTCAGTTCATTAAGTACAACAGAGTGTGTTCTAGCTTAGTCTATCTCTTCAGTTCAATTCTGTTTTTATAGATTAGACTCGATCCTAGCTCTGTGCTTAGCTAGGGGGATATATGTCTAAGTCTGTAAATTCAACTCAAACCTAGCTCTGCTGATGCCTAAGGGAATACATGTTAAACTTTCTATTTAGTGGCCCTATTTTGGCTCATTTCTGTTATGGCAGTACTATCATAAGCATACTTTTACTTTTAATTCAGTTCCAATTCAGTGGCTTATTTAGCCATCTATTTTACTTACATTTTTACTTTTTTCTGTACACTTTGCAATTCATTTCAATTCAGTACTTTCAGTTCAGTGTTTTATTTAATGTTTGGATATTTAGGATGCTAGTTTTATTTCAATTTTCTTATAGTTCAGTTCAACTTTATTTATGAAAATCAGCATATATTCATATGATCATAAGTATGTTATGATAAGTTTACTTTCAGTACTTTCATTTATTAAATATTTAATGCTTAACCTTGTTACAGCTTTTGGTTGAGGAATGTTACTTTACATACTTTGCTATGATTAGTTATAAATGTTAATTTATAGCTATCCTATTTCTTATGGCTTGTTGCACCTTAATTACTTGTATGCTTAGTAAGAGATGTGATATCTTGAATGTTTAGTCTCATTTAATCAGTCTAAAATGTGCTTAGACAATTTATCTAATTGTAAGTGTTTCTCTTTCTTGGCTGGGGCACTTGCATTGTGATACCGACAATGTCAAATTTGGAGCTGTTCGTTGAGGTTCTAGTTGGAGAGGTGCTTGGCCAGGAGGAGGACATTCAGGTTGTTTAGTATAGCTAGTTAGCTTTATTTTTAGTTGTGAGGATGAGTGCTCCTTTTCTTCTAAATTCAATCTGTAATAATTTTATATTCTAGATGTACTTGCTTTCTACACTATTATATTGAGCTGAGTTATTATTCTACTTTCCTTACTATGCTGTGATGTGATGTTATACTCTTTTTTGCTTCCACTGCTTTGATATTTTGATACATGATATTCAATCTCAGGTGATAAGTCTTCTGGTTAAGGTAGGTTGGGTTTATACCTTACTCGACCATAGTTGGGAGATTTTCCAAAGTTGGAGACCGTATTCACTGTAATTATGTTAATCTTAGTATTAGCATGACTATGGATGGTACGGGACTTCACAGTTTGTATTAGAGAACACCATAAGGTGTCAGATTGGGATTTGTAATTCTTTCTACCTAATGGATCATTCTTCTAAAATTTCAGTCATCAAAATATAACATCCATAGCACAATACTCTCATCAACTCTATGAAAGTGTAGATTTAAAGATATACATTTAAGATAATTAAGCCACTCTCCAAATGACTAAGGAAACTTCTAAACTTTTTTGATATAATGACATGGAGTCTGGAAGAACAGAATTATACTACTATATCATCACCTTCGATATTGTCTAGGAACTCATCCATAAATGGAGAAGAGGAAGTGAGAGATCCATAGCAGGAGTATCAACTCAAGGAGTCCTGGTCTTAGACAATCTTCTTCAAAGATCAGAGGACTTGACTTCCCAATCTTAACAAGAGAATAGTTAAGCCATGTGGAGTCAGTTCTGAACCATATCGAATGTCCTGAGTCCATCTGCATTGATCTTAAGACATATCTCCTTCAAGACTATGCGGGAGATTGGTGGGGCATCGCTAGTAAGAAGCTTGAGAGAAAGTGCAAGAGGAAGCATCGAGCTGTAACATTCAAGGACTTCTGTCTCGCATTTAGTGCTGAGTTTATTAATGTAACAACCCAAGTTGTTACCTTTGTTAATTAAAACTAATCTACATCCTAATCTTGATCCTAAGTGTTAATCAAGTCATTAGGAGTTATCCACTAAGACCTAGTCCAAATCAGGAGTCAAATAAATCAAGTCCTGATTTTTGGGAAATTTAGAAACTCTAGAAATTGACCTCATATCAAAAATTGGACTTCACCAGTGTGCTCATTGCCCCAAAATTAGCTAGGGGTGATGTTTTCGAGTCAATCGGAAGTCATTGAAATTTCGTTGAATATTTTAATATTTAAATACCCTGAAAAATAGGAAAATTAAATACTCGTTGGAATTAATATCCAACTTCATCATTGCATTCCTCGCCCTTGAATTAGCTAAAGGTATAAATTTGGGATTTTTCGGAGCACATTTATACAATTTGAATTTTTCTTTATTTTTAGATATAAATTACTTAAGTTAATCAAAATATTTCATTTTTCCTTCTTCTTTTCTTCAAAATCTAATCCATATGTTGTCTCCCCCTCCCTTCCCAGTAGCTTCCTCCCCAT
Source organism: Gastrodia elata (assembly GCA_016760335.1). Lineage (NCBI taxonomy): Eukaryota > Viridiplantae > Streptophyta > Magnoliopsida > Asparagales > Orchidaceae > Gastrodia > Gastrodia elata. Next base: position 49,727,225 of record CM028674.1, on the reverse strand, counting down.
CCTAGCACTTGAGTGAAAATTTGCTGTCATTTTCTTCCCATCTATGCTAATGGGAAGGCTCATAATGGAGCCTTGTATCCTCCTCCCCCTTAAAGGAAACTTCAACCCCTTCCTTTGGCATTTTGCCTAGCTAAACTGATTCCTCTCTTCCCCTCTTCCCTTCATTACTGTACCTACTACTAGAAGAAACCTCAGCCCCTTCCTCTTCTTGCTAGCAGTTGAAGAAGAAGAAGAAAGGACCTCTCAAGCTCTCAAGCCTCTCCTAGGAAATTTGCCATTGTCAAAGCCAAGCTACTCCATTTCTCCCATTAAATATATTCAATGGCTACTTTATTTCACTCTTATGCTTAGTTTGCATTTTGAGAAATTTGTATTTAAGGTATGGAGTTCATTAGAGCTCATTAGGGTTGTGATTTTAGGAAGATGAAGCTATCCTATTTTTCTTCCTTTTTGCATACCCAGTCATTTAACCTCGCTGTTTGCATTGATAACTTAATCTTTTATTATTTATTTGGGTATCAATGGAAAGGTCTCAGAAAGAGCTTTCCAATGGTATATGGCACCATACGTGAAGTGCTCTAGGTCGAGAGTAATTGAGCCCGAAGGTTGGCTCATTGTGGTTCTCGCCAGGAAAAACTACCGTCGGGCACTAATGCACCCGAGTTTCGTATTATGGTCCACTATAGTGTGCCATAGCACTTAAGTTTCGAATTTGGGTTCGCTACAGCGCGCTACAGCGCCAAAATCCGCTACAGCGCGCCGTAGCGCCCAAAAATATTGAAATGACCATAACTTGGTCATTTGGACTCCAAATTAGAAAATTTAAAGTGCTAAATAGCTTAGAATTTTAGTACCAAGAATAATATAAAATTATATTTAGGTTCGAAACCTTAGAAAAATCAAAAAATGACCAAAATGCTCATATCCTTAATTAGGTCATAACTTGACCAATTGAAGTCCAATTTGGGTCTACTCTCAGTTAAAGTACTCAGTATGATATAGGGAAGCTACAGCCACTAAGTTTGATGAATTTGGACACTAAATGAAAAAGTTAGCTTTTTGATCCCTCTTAATTTAAAAAATTACCAAATTACTTTTAGAAATTGAAATGGCTATAACTAATTCATTAGACCTCAGAATTTAGTGTTCTTAGATTCTATAGAATTCTTGAACAGCTACCAATAATAAACTGTATAAAAATTTATATTTCATTAGGTGCAATTTACTAAAATATCTCTTTAGGATAAAAACCTTAATTTGTACCTATATGACCCATTTTTTATCCAAATTTGGTGTACTTACTGTCTATCTTCATATTAGACAGTAAGGAATCAATTGGTAGTAAGAAATCCAAATTTATATCCCTAACTCAAAAAGTAGTTTTTTAGACCATGGTCATTTTGCCCAAAATTTAGGTTAAGTATCCTTAATCCTTAAAATACCTTTTAAATCATCAAAGTTAATAATAAAACTGATCTAGGATTAATTTAAGTCATAAATCCCTCAATTAGAATAATTTGTAAAACATCTCAATTTTAGGCTTAAAAATTCATAAGGTTAATATGCTTTATTTAGCCAAAATCCATTCTTAACTTTCATAATTAAATAAAATTAGTAAGTGTAAGGAAATTCAATCAAATTAGTTAAAATCCTTAAATTTCTTTAAGTCATTTCCTTAGGATCTTTCACTTCACATTAGGACTATACCTAAGACTAGGACTATATTATAGGGTAAATTTCATTCACTAAATAACAGGGTTATTCAATGAATGAAACCTTGATTTTATTAGTTTCTATATTTTACAACTTATTTTGATTATTTTGTCTGTCGACCTTAGATTCAGGATAGGAGAATCCTCCTATTAAGTTTGATTTTTGCTTAATAGGATTTACCTTAATCAATAGATCACCTTTAGATTAAAACCCTAGATTCCTTAGATTGTACATTTGGATTATGTGCTTAAAACTCTAATCTTGTGGTATTGAAATCATAATCCCAGTTTAGTAGATCTTGATCAGATCTTAATATAGAATGTCTGAAGTCATCAAATTAGGACGTTGTGATTTATTTCTTAAAATTGTAGTCATACTTGATTTAATTAGATTAGAACCTGATCAGTCTAATCCCTTTTTAAACTATAAGGCCGTGCTTCTAAGTTACACTCGATAGTAGGAATTGGAGACCCTGAGATTGTGTAACTTGGAATAGTTATAATGGTTTAGTTAGATAACAAATAATATCACCATGTTTAGTAGAGTCTCTTGCTTACTACTTGATTTTATGCTACGCATTCCTTGACTTTGTGATTACTTTCCTTGAACATGTCATATAAGAAAACCTTGTTGCATGAAAATGAAAACTTAAATTATTAGGAAAACATTTGCATTTGGGTTCAATCTATGGTCAATTACAGTGCACATTTACCCCAATGGATAGGGGTAAGGAGAAATAAGGACGCTTAACATTACTCATTGAGAAGTGTGTATTAAGCTTGGAACCCATTTAGTCTTGCAGACATACATGACTCCTCAGCTATTTCTGGATGTGTCCATAGAAACAAAAATAAAATAACTAAAATTAATTTGTATTGTATGTTCTGACTCTTCAGCTTTACTATTTTGTTCTGTCTACCATAGCCCAGAAAGGCTATGAGAATATTACTGGGTCAGATTGGCTAATTCTTTCTGATATAGCAGTTATACATTCTTTTTCAATTTCAGCTTAATGTTTACTTGTTAATGCATGTTATTTCAGTCAGTTGTATTTCCCAATTTTACCTGCTTACTTGTATATATATATATATATAGGATGCTAGACTTCACTACTTACTATATGTACCATGTTCAGACTTACTATTTTTAATCAGCATACATCATATGATCATCAGTATATTTAGGATTGGACTTTACTTTCAATACTCTTACTTACTGTATTACATATGTTTGCCCTTCCTTATTTAGTTTATTGAGGTGTGCTTTTACCTCAATCTCTGCTTAGTTATAAATATTACATTTATAACTTATCATGTTTTCCTTGTATGCTTACTTTCTCCCATGCTAGATAAATATTTAGTCTTATTTAGAGTAAAATGGTGATATTAATAAATGCTTAATAAATTATTTGCCTAAAATGTACTTAGACATTTTGTCTAATAAGATTTTATTTTTATTAGCTGGAACCCTAGCATTGTGAAACTGACAATATCAAATCTTGATCAGTTTGAAGAGCCAGTGCCTGAGGAGGAGCCTTATCTAGAGGAGATGCAATAGCTTGGAGCAGATCTTTAATAATCTTTTACTTCATTATGAGGATGAGTGATGCTTTATTTTAATTAAATGATGTAATAATGCAGGTACTCATGACTGTATTTACTTTATGCACATTATTATTTACTGAGTGGTATTATTATTTCTTACTTTAGGTATGGTGAATGGATGTAATGTTTACTTCATATTGTTTTTGCACTCTATATGTATGTTAGATTTAGTGACTAATTCTTATATTCATTCTGTGCACGTCCTTCCCTTATTAGTGGATTATGGATCTTACCTAATCCAATAATAAGTGAGGGATTTGCTAGAGTGGCACACCACCCCTTGGACCTATCCTTGCGGATTAAGGGGTGGGGTGCCATAATTAATGAATATTAGTACTAGTTTAATTAGTATAATCCTTTGTCATCTCGTGAACTTAGAAAACATATGAATTTTCTAAATTCTTCGTCATAGTAGACCTTCTTTCTTAAGCAATGAAATTTTGTGATTGTCAAATGAAATTTTGCACTTAATTTTGTTTTCTTAATTTAGTTCTGAAATCAAGATTTATCTTGTTAACTCGTGATGAATCTAGGATCACCTCCAACAACTACACCTATTAAATCTGCTATAGCTTCTAGTAGCTCTACTGATGAAATAGCCCATCTTCAGAAAATTGTAGCTGCAATTCTAGAGAACCAAACTCGATAAGCTTTGGCTTTCCAAAAGCTAATTGCCATCCACCCCTAACCATCGACAAATAATGCTGCATCACCTGTTCCTGCCCAATCTTCACCTTATTCGTTCCATCATTCTGTTGATGGTCTCCTTCATAGCTTTCTTTGGCTAAGACCTCCTACCTTTAGTGGGAATATGTCCCCAATGGATACAACCAGTTGGCTAAAAATGGTTGAAAAGAATCTAATCAGTCTAAAGTGTCCGAACTCAGAAGCGTTCCATTTCACAACACATTTATTCCACGAGAAAGCAGAATACTGGTAGGATAACATTTGAAACACTCATTTTGTCGATTATCAAATTGAAGATATTCCATGGGATGAATTTGTTGAAGCATTTAGAGCTGATTTCATTCCGCCGTCTGCACGGAACATCATCTAGGATACCATTCAGAGATTAAAGCAAGGAAATCATTATATCTCAAACTCTAAGATGGAATTTTGAAGACTAACTCATTTTGCCCCCGAGTTTGTGCGAACTGAATCTGCAAGGTGCCACCGGTTCCAGAGCAAATTATGTGATTCATTCAAGGATCATGTTGTTTCGCTTCGCCTTACTGATTTCACCAAACTCGTCAAAACAGCAAGAGTGGTGGAGCACCACTAAAATGAATATATCTTAAACGCAATATCTAAGCAATTCCCAACTGCCATGAAGCTTTCAAGAGGCATAGGCCTCAATCTGCCAAAGTGTATTAGCTTGAAGCTGCACCTCCAGTTGAACCAATTCAAGGCTGCAATCGGCCTCATCCGTACGGCAAGTGTTATCACTTCGGCCATAAGTGCTACACCTGCGGTCGTCCAGGCCATCTGTTCTACCATTGCAGCATACGGAAACAGTGTACGGTGTCCAAATAAATAGTTCTCAAGAAAAACCAAGTTTTTTGGGCAACACCTTTGAACAAGAGAAATCTGGGCTTGGCCATAATGCCAGCTCCTTCTTCTGAACTAGCTCGGGAGCAACCTGCCACTCCAAGGGTTCATAACCAATTCAAAAAGCAGACAAATAGCCGTCCTGCTAGTCCTGCTCGAGTTTATGCTCTAACTCCTCTTGAAGCCGCAGAGGATAATAATGTAGTTTCAGATACACATTTCTAAACCTCTTATTTAAATTGCATTTCTGAACTTTAAATATTGCAATTAGTTTATGCAATCCGTATGGATTATTTTAGGCATGCTTTGTTTTAATGACCAACCATGCGATGTGTTATTTGATACTGGGCTAGTCATTCGTTCAATTCTGAGCATTTTGTCAACCTTCTTAAGTTGTCTACCTATAAGCTAGCTAAGTTGTTAAATGTTGGATTTCTATCTAGAGCCCAACTCAGTGCACATAAGTTTTGTGATGTCAAAATTTCATTAGATAATTAGATGTTTGATGCCAAGTTAATTGTCCTGCCATTAGCCAACTTTGATATCATTCTTGGAATGAATTGGCTTAGTAGTCATAATGTTGTGATAAATTGCCTTAAGAAAAATATCACTTTTCATTCCCAGGGCAAACCTACAACTTTCAAAGAAAATCAAAAAAAGGCTTCAATTTTGAGTTCCTCACCCATAATTTAACTAAGGGTGAATTTTTGGGATTTTTTAGAATTCGTTTGGTTATTTAATTTTGATTAATCAGAAAATAATTAATTATTTAATATTTAAATTAAATAATCCCTAATTTTTTAGCTAATGGCATGTGCCCTCTGTTTGACCAAACGGTGTGTAAGATCTTACCGTATGTCGCCCGATCTATGGGATCAGACGGTCAAAATCCCTCTTGAAGCACTATTTCTCCTCCTTTATGCTCAGCCATGCGCATGCATGATCGTGGCTCAAAGCCCATACGCAGCATGGCCATCCTTAGCCCACACATCGTTTACCTTTAGGTAAGTATAACCCACCATTCCTTTTCCACTCGTCGAGACCAAGCCACGGGTGTAATCGGGTAGGAGGCAGGGTGTCTCCAGGCTATAACTAAGCTAAGCCCAAGGTGCCATTGTTGAAGAAAGATACCTCCTCTACCTCTGTAATTCTTGATTGAAGCTCCCATTACTACTTTCATTTTACTATTGCAATGGTTTTAGGGCTGATTGATCGACTCTAATGGAGCTCAATCAAGCTCGGTCAAATTTGATCCGTGCGTCGTGAACAATTGTCCATAGTGCAGACCTGCTTTCACCCATAGCTACCCACCTAAGGCATCACTTTGTAAGAGGTAGGAGTGGTCTTTGATGGTGGTTCAGGCACCAATTGAAAGGTCTCTCTGACACTTTTCGATCGGTATGCAAGACCAGCCACCGATGATCACCGAAACTAGGAAAATTTTTATGTCCTAGCTCATGATGCATAATCACATCGAGTCAAGCCTGATTCGTGCAACCTAACCCGCGCCGCCTGACCCATGGGCTTGACCCGACCTGCATGCGTGCAACCAAGCCCGCATGCGCGTGAAGCTGGCTACATGCGTACGCCCGTTCTTGTGAACAACAAATACATGATTAAAATAATTAATTATTTAAATTCCCAAATATTCAAAGCCTATTAAATTCTTAAATACAAAGATGTTATATCTCAAAGAGATTAGAAAAATGCAAGGATCACCATTATTATTTTAGTTTGATGAATAATTTCACTAAGTCACCATTTTAATTAAATAATCATTTAACCTAATTTTGTAAGTGCCATAACTTAGTCAATTCTCATCCAAATTTAATGCTCCAATAGGCTATTTTGATCAAAACAATGTGTAGGACATTAATATAATGTTAATTATCCATTTTTAAAACAAATTTTGCTAATGAACTTTTAAGTGTCATTAAGAGTCATTAGTTATTAGATTAACCATTTGATGTCCAATTTGACTCTACTTAGTGTTATTATATTTGTTATGATATAAGGAAGTTATATCCATTATATTTATATGATTTGGACATCAAATGGAAAATATGATTTTTGACCCTTAAATAAAATAATATTAAAATCTCAAAATTAGAGTTTTTTGCATGTTTAGGTCTCCTAAGCATTATGACACCTTAGAAAATATATTTTATGACATATTTCAACATTAAAAGATGCTTTGAGTAAAAAAACAACAAGAATAACCTAGTTTTGACTTAGTATTAGTAAACCTAGGAAAGAGCCTCAACATAGAAATGAATTGATTTTGTAGATCCATAAAGCTTGATTTAGTACTTGAGGATTATAATAAATCTTAATCACTAAGATGAAAATGATTTAGTCAATTTCCCTGATTAGGAGACATGTTAGTAGAACCCTTAAGAGGTTAGCTAGAGCTTAACCTAGTTCCTTGAGCTCCTTCAGTGAAGGTTTGACCTTAGTCATCATTTTATGTAACTTAGTAATATTTAGGTAGCTTAACCCCTTAACTAATCTTTAGGACTCTTAGTGCCTTGATATGAGTCTAGAATCTAGTGGTTAGAGAACCTACACTTAAGCACTTTAGTATTAAGATTGTATTAGATCATAGTTAGCCAATTTGTTTAGTTGTTGATTAGGATCTTCAAATCATTATATTCCTTAGCGAGCTTAAGGCTATGGATCCTTCATGCTAACCTTTTGGCTAAGAATACTAGTATTAGTCTAAGTTTAATAACTTAATAAAAATAGGAGGATTTTTGTAAGTTAGACTCTTAGCTTAACTTAGATTAATATTGTAACTTCCCATTATTAAATTAAGGAATCTAATTTGAAAATGCGTGTTACTGTAGTATGTAATACTGAATTAGAGAGGCAAAACCAATTATTGAGTACTACGGGGAGATATTGATCTCAAAATGGAAAAAATAGATGCATAAATAATGTGATTACACATACATACCATTCCAGCCATTCATATAATAAAAAGATGTATCACATATTAGTAAAGTAACATACAACATTTAATAATATTTATACAAACTCTTAAAAACACATGTCCTCTAAGATAAATAAAGGAAAATATTGAAAATAGGAAGAGTGCACGAACTGTAACAACTGGACACGTTCCACCTCAAATCCAAGATCCACATAAAGTTCATGAACCTACCGTATTTAGTTTTTAATACAGTAGGGCACAACCAATGAAAAGAAATAAGTTCTTAGACTTTAAAAAGATTAAGTCTAATTTAAAAGCATGTAAAATATTATTTTTGTATAGTAAATATCACATTGGACATTTAATTTTTTTTTAAGTGGAGCATAATGCAAAGGGTTGATCAAAAAATAAAATAGTGTTGAAGATTGCAAAATATGCAAGTAAATTTGCTCATCATTTTATTACTCAATCCTACATCAAATAGATTAATAAGGCACAAAATGCACTTTAAACAAGTAAAGGGAGCATGTATATGTCCATGTAAGCAATGATAAGTAAATAACAGTGTAGAGAAATATGAAAGTGATAAGTTAGTAAATCTAAATTGTACAAATCTCATGTATATAAATAAGTAAGGTAAGGTGCTGCAACAAAATAAATAATTTTAGCCTCAAGGACTGAAAGTACTAAAAAATATAATCATAAGAGAATGTAAAATGTAAATGTTATTTATTTATCTTGTAACTTTTTTTGATTCTATGGGCACAAAACACGTGAGGAGTTGAGAATTTCTACTCAACTATAAGTAACTGGGGTCAACTCCAAACACATATATTCCTCCTCATAGAAATAATGTTTTCTCCTGATACTCCAATAGCATGCATAGGCTTAATGATAGTCTTACTAATATCCACCAAGTAAGAACCCCTCTGAAGTATATTTAAATATTTATTATATGTGCAAAATATTAATTTATTATTTCAAGAATTTGATCTCAATGTGTTACAGCATTTTCAAGAATTATCAAATTATTATAAACTATGTGATATCCATTGTTTTCTATTTTAATTATCCATCATAATTGTTGGGTCTAATTAAGTCGCCAATTAACTTAGGCATTAAGGACCTCTAAGTTAATTGAAGTATAATAATATAAAAATGAGATTTTGGAAAATAGTATTTTCATTAAGCCTTATATGATGACAAAATAATTTATAAGTATAATGTTAATCGTGAGTTGAAAGCTCATGTGAATGCTTCATTATCTAAATTATCTTTTTGTTTTTCTATATATAGGAACACACATGATGTGATAAATCTTAATATCTACTAACTATAATCTACCATTTTCCTTAATCTTACAATTCATATTAATTAAGTTACCAAAATAAGTTCATTATTGCTCATTATAGAGCATAATATTTCTATGGTTTAGAATATGCTATCCTTGGCTCCAAGAGTACATTAATCATATTTCTAGTGTTTGGATCAAATTTTATGCTAAGCTTTTTAATCAATCTCTTAAGTTTAGCTTAAGGATTCTTTAACCACAAGGTCTAAGGTGTGCGTATTCCTACCTCTTTAGAAACACTATAATTAAAGTGTATGTTAAATGAGTTTCTAATAAAGTTTTCATAAGACAAATGTCTTACTTAACGTAAGATTCTAAATCTTAATCTTTTATTAATTTGAGAATCTCAAAATTAAGCATGTACCTAGGTTCTAATTATTATACATAAATATTGACTGAATTTTTAATAGATACTAAGGTAATTGGGCCATTCCTACAAGTTAACAAAAGACTTATTACATCAAATTATATATTCTCAATTTATTATAATTAAATCTAATGCATTGGATATATTATATCTATATCTAGTAGGCTAGGTTATCAATTAATGATCAACCTAAGTCATAATAACTTAATATTTTATTCTCCATATAACACGATTTCCTTAGCAAAATAAGCCACTATCTATACTAATGCTAATCTCATTAACAATCTAATTAATTTACAATGCTTATTAATCTAATTAGATAATCTTCAAGACATATCTCAATATTATAGTAGTTTATTTATTATAAAGGTCTTAAGTTTTATAAGTGCTTGAAACTAAGTTTATCTTTAACTTAACACATAAGTTTTTATAAGGCTATTTCATAGGTTCTACTGACATTTAAAGATAGTGTTACAAATTGTTCACTCTCATTTTTATCTAAACTAGCCACTTAATTAAGCAACTAAAGGTTTTACTATCTCTTAGGAGTATTAAGGATGATTTAAACTTATCCTTAATAAGATTAATGTAATTCTATAATTCTTTTATAAGAATAACCTTTCTTTTATTCACTTAAGTGTATCTCTTCACTAAACTATGATATAATTAATAATACCTTTTCAAGGTCTTAAATTTAAGATGCTCTTAGAGACTTATCAACAATACTCAATCTACTCTTCCTACTTATTACAAAATGATAATTTACTTTATACAAGGTAAATCACTACATTTAGCTTATCTAATGAGATCTAAGGGATCTTTTCACTAAACATGTTAAGTTGAGCGTAATACAGCACTAAGTATACCTTTTAATATACACTTATGTTAGTAAGGTCTGAAATAAATCTAATACCTAAATGAACTAATTTAAGCATCACACTATTTCTTCATATAATAACATTTTCCCAAAGTCTTAGGTTCTATAATGTGATTATATTTAGGAATTAATCTTCAGCATACTTGATGGCTATATTTTATAATTAGCAAAACATAGCAGCTTAAACTGCACTAGGTAGGTTATTTGAAGGTTCAAAGTTTATTCAATGATATCTAAGGGATGTAACCAGTGAGTTGGCTAAGTTAAGTGTAACACTTCAGTAAACAAGTCATTATAAAGCACTTAGATTTTTCAATGAGATCTTAAATGTTAATTACTTAAATATGCTAGATTGAGTGTCCTAATCATCTCCTCATAATGGTGCTTTTCTAAAGTCCTTAGGACACTCTCTTAATTAATAGTTTCACAATTATGATTAATTACTACAAAATTAATGATGATTTGATTAAGTTTAATCAAGGACTTTCATCTATCATATCTTTCTCTTGATGGTTAAGTAAAATAGATCTTAAACACAATTTGAGTCATGCTAGCTACTTCCTTACTCATTTTATCATTTGATGTTCTCATAGCTTTAGTTTTCCTAAGTCAACTTGGGGTTTTAAAGCATGATATGAAAATTCCTATTTTTAGGATTAAAATAATAATTAATTAAAGAGTCAAAAACTCAAAATCTTTGAATAATATCCAATTAATGTATAATTACTGGCTATATATTTATTATAGCCTCATAAATATAATGACTATAAGTAGGCTAAAATTAGACACCATTTGGCTAAGATATGGATTAATCACTTTTAATGATAATTAAAAGGTGATTAGTAAAATTAATTATCAAAATAAATTTTTAATGCCATATTAATGTTCCTTGTATTTTTTTTTATCACTTTGAGATACAACTTCAATATATTTGAACTTATATTTTAGGAATTATGGGACTTTGAAATTTTGTAACAATATAATTAATTATTTAATTGTTGTTTTTCCCTATTTATTAGAAACCCAGCGCACTTGCACTGTTCACATGCAGCTGATCCTAATTGCCTGCATGCGACTCAAGTTTAACGCTGGTCAGGTCCGACCCGACTCATCCTGCACTATTGAAGTGCAGCGAATCCCGATATGAGGTTCTAGGGCATCCAGAAACTGCTCCCATAGAGCCCCTCATGGGACATCCAATATAACAATCAAAAGGTCTAGGAGAGAACTTTCGATCCTACCTTATTCGGCGTGTTTGGACTACATTAACGTCAGGATTTGCGATGCCCTAATTTCAACCTCAGGTGATATTTTATAATCAGTTACTGTACATAACTGTACACCCGATCAAAAATCAGTGGACGAATGGAGCCCAATTAGGTTAATTAGATTGATGGATATATTTATAGAAGCATGAAATAGATAAATAAAATTGATAATGCCAAAATTTAAAAAGTTAATTAGTGATTGTAGTACCTATTTTGTGTCGAGAAGCCACCACCATGGTTCAAATGAGGTTTCAGTGATTTGATCCAGGCTGCCAAAAAAAGAAAAGTATGCTAAGATATTAGGGCGCGAACATTATGAGGAGTAGAGAAGCATGGGCCTAACTACGAGATAAGCGACGGTCAAGATTCCACACACGTCGTGTCCAAGAAAGTCGAGCACGCTTCGCGTGCTGGGAGCGATTAAAGAAGATAGGTTCTGAGTCATTGATCCAACTTCATTCGGTGATGGACGGTCCAGATGTTACCCATCGTCTGATCATACAACGTGTGAACGCTGTTTTAAATTACAATTGCAATTTAATTTGTAATCCCTTCTATTTATTAATAAAAATTAAGTAATCAATTGAGCTCTGAAAATATCCAAACTTTCACCCCTAGCTAAATTGGGGGTGATGAATGCAAAAAAAAATATAATTTTAATCAGAGATCTATTTAATTATTTCAATTTTCTTGGTATTTAAAATATAATAAAGTATTCGAGAAATTTTGATGGCTTCCATAAATCCCAGAATTTTTACCCCTAGCTAAATTGGGGGTGAGGAGTTCAATGGCAAACTCCGATTTCGATTTTGAGGTCAATTTAATTATCTCATTTTTTCTTAATTACTTAATTACCCAAAATTAGGATTTGGTTCGTTTGATCTCTCTAATTTGGACCAAAACTTCAGGGTTTGCTCTTAATGACTGTTAGAGACTAATGGAATAGGTTGCACATTGATTAGGCTGATAAACAGAGATTAACAATCTTGGGTTATTATACTCTTCCCTCTTTAAAAGAGGTGTCGTGCTTGATACCCTAATAACTTCTAAAATTGAATTGTTAATTTTACAAACCTTGGAAGTGATGAGTTGTAATTAATAATTAAGAAAAGAGTTCTGGGTATTAATCACACTTCTCTATCTCAGAATTACTGATGGATTTCTTAAGGAAGGAGTTTGTTGCTGGCTCAAACATGTAAGAATTGAGATTAGATAACTATCAGGAATCTCTGTTTAGAATCATAACATGTGCGTTTCAAAAGATCAGTTAAACTATTGTACTATTGCATGTATCTTAAATTGGATAACTAAGATTTAGCAAGCATTCCAAGTAGAGGTGTCATATGATTGACATTAAGCATCCTTGCAAGAACTTATACATAGGTTCAACTCACTTGCTGACGATCTTACTTATGCTGTTAAAAATCAATCTTTAGATCAAAATTTTAATCTACTAAAATTTTAATCGATGGTGGTGATTGATACAAGGATTTACTTAGCTATTAAGAGCTAACAATTTTCTCATTTTTCTTATTGGGATCCTTATCATCTAATTTGAGCTTGTAAGAGCAGGGCACTAACTATCCTAAACTAAATAAATAATGATAATTTCTAACAAAATTTATTATAGGTTGGGTAGCTAGTGCTTCAAACAAGTTTTGATAGAGGTGTTCCTCTCAATTTTTTTAATGCTTAAAATAATTGCAACTAAAATTCGGGGTTCTGATTTTCCTTCTTTCAATTTTGTAACAACCTTAATTCTTATGAATCAAGGTAAGTAGTTGCTTTGACTTGTAAGGCCTAACAGTTCAAATATTTATAAATCAACTTCCTAGTAAATTATCATCTTGGAAATGCTTCAACCTGAACATACTTATCTTTAGAGGCCTTATAAGGAAATCATCTTGATAATAAGAAAGTACCTTGATATATAATAGTTTCTCTTGATAATAATCATGTGAGTTATTACAGGTCTGCCCATTTACTCAAAATTATAGTGGACATCAAACTCCATCCTTTGTTTGATCAACATAGTACGAAATGAATGTATTAACTCATTTTCTAACTTAAAGGCTTCTATAGATTGTACTTAATCTAGTCCCTACCCAAACTATTTTCATTCTATTAATCATTTTTTATGGAAAAGACAAGTTAATAGATGAAAGTTACTTAGCACTATTCTTGATAGTATCAAGTCCTATGATAAGGATTAATGGGTTTTTTTTTTATTTTTTTCTAAACAAAATCTAATGAGAGTTGAAAAATAGCCTAAGTTTTATTTATTGATAAGCCTAAGGCTCACAAAGATGTTATTTTAAGAATATCTTATATTTTCTATCTTAAAGTTAATTCTAGCATATAAACAAATAAATTGCTTATTTCTAAATGATCAGTATCACTCATTATGAGGAGGGAGAAATTACAATTTAAAGTTTCTTAAGTCTTCTAAAGCTTATAGAACTTTAAAAGAATCCTCATGACTGATTGATCTGCAATAATTCATTGCTTCCAACTTCTTTCCAAAGCAATTAGAATGACAATTTCTTAAATAGAATCAGTTAATGAACTAGAAGGTTTGATTAACCTAAATACCTTAACTTATAGTGCATTAGCATTTCTTTTTCTTAAAGGAAAGCTAGCTACAAGCTCAATAGAGCTACTGATCCACTTTTATTCAAGCCATTCTTAAGGAATTCGGGGGGTTAATAGATTTCTAATATTATACTTATACTAAAAAATGAGATTTTCCTCTTGAGGTGTCATCCTAACTTATTGTAATAATGGGTAAGATTTAGAGGTGATACGATTATGAGTCACCAAAACTTTAAGTCTCATTTTGACCTCAGCATCATGATACAACTATTAGGATTTAGAAACTCTAAGAAGAAGTAATGGATAGAACATTGGTTCAATTATATTACAAAATAACCCAAAACAAAGTTTACCTCTTTGATTAGGAAAATATCTCACTGACCTTTAAAGGCAGATTTATTGGATCTCTAAATAACATTAAAGGGACATTACAAATACAATTTCTATAAATTTGTCTACAGCCAAAAATACAAATTCCTTACTTGTCATTCCCCTTTTCTATTTTTGACAATAAGATTGCTCTAAATTGATCGATCAACTAATCTAAGAATATACAAGTTCAGAATTTTCAATATCTTGCTATCCAGTATAATCTCAGATCTAAAGTTTTACAAGATCAAAATGTTAGAATTCATCAAGTCCTAAGTTAAGTTAAATTGTATCGCCTAATAAAGTTCCGTGAATAAATCAAGCATCCTAATTTGTATTTTCATGCCACAAGCCAATCTTTAATATAATTATATCAAGATTTAGGAGTTGAGAGGTTAAACTCCAAACATGGGGTTCAATCTCTTTAACTAAAATCTTCTTAAGCATTAAGAATCTGGAATTTCTACTTGTTAGTCTATATATAAAAGATTAACAAAATGGTTGCCTTACATTTAATTAATAAAGGAAGTTGTCTTACATCCTCTAGCATTTTTCTCATACACATCATAAGTATAAGTCTTATGCCAGAGAATTTTGGACAATAAAATGGCTGCTCCAAATAGTGAAGCAAACCTAAAGAAAGCAAAAAGATTAAATTGAGTAAGATAGATGAAATCTATCTTTAATCACAATAAATGTTACTTGAGAAATATCATACATAACTTAGTGAATGGAAGAAACTTAAAAAGCCATTAAATTAATTGAGTTCTTTACTAAGATATATACTAATCCTTTCAGGATGCAAATATCATAGAAATGATGATTTAACTTTGGATGTATTTGATTCTTTGCTTCACATTTAAGGAACATTGAATTCAAGATTGGAGTTACCTTTTAATTCAGTCAAAGAATAAGGCATGAAAGAGATGATTTAGAAGTGTAGGAATGAAGTTTGGATAGACAGGTTGAGGAAGGAGTTTAATTCAAGTCAACTGTCAATGATATCATTCTATGCCTAGAACATAAAAATTATCTGAGGATTATCCTTACTGATGTACATACTTTACTTTTGTGTATTTGTTGACATAACTAGAAAGGTATTTATTTATCTATACATTTATCTTTCCTTTCTTCAAACCCTCTCTGATACCAATTGTAATACCAAATTATTAGATTAAGAAATCTAATCTTATAATGAGTGTTACTGTAGTACTTAATATTATATTAGAGAGGCTAAACCCATTATTAAGTACTACGAGGAGTTATTGATCTCTAAAGGGGAAAAACCAGATGCATAAATAATGTAATTACACAAGCATACCATTCCAACCATTCATATAATAGAAAGATGCATCAAAGATTAATAAACTAGCATACAACATTTTATAATATTTATACAAACTCTTAAAGACACATGTCCTCTAAGATCAATAAAGGAATACTAAAAATAGGAAGAGTGCATGAAATGCAATAAGTGCACACAATCCACCATAATACCAAGATCCACATAAAGTTCTTGAACCTACCATATATGGTTTTTAATACGGTAGGGCTTAGCCAATGAAAAGAAATAAGTGGTTAGACATTAAAAAGTCTAAGTATAATTAAGGGCATACAAAAGATTAATTTTGTAAAGAGGATATCACATTATTCATTTACAATTTTATTTAAGTGAAGCATAATGCAAAAGATTGATCAGAAAAGAAAATAGTGGCAAAGACTATAAAATATGCTAGTAAGTTTTCTCATCATTAGTTATTCAATCATGTATCAAATAGGTTAATAAGGCACAAAAATGCACTTTAAATAAGTAAAGGGTGCATGTGTATGTCCAAGTAAGCAATGCTAAGTAAAAGTCAATGTAGAGAAATATGTAAGTGAAAAGTAAAGCTACACTGCATAAATTGTATGTATATAAAGCTATAAGGTAAGGTGCTGTGACAAAGTAAGTAAACAATCTCAGCATCAATGACTAAAAGTACTGAAAAATACAATCATAAAAGACTTTAAAATGTAAATATTATTTATTTATCTTGTAATTTTATTAGTTATGTGGGCACAGAACACGTCAGGATTTGAGTACGTCTACTCAACTATAAGTAAGTGGAATCAATTGCCTGCACACACGGTTCCCCTCATAGGAATATTGTGGTCTCCTGATACTTCAATAGCTTGTCCAAGCTTAATGACAGCTGTATTAATATCCACCAAGTAAAAATCCCTTTGAAGTATATTTAAATGTTTATTATATGCACAAAATATTAATTTATTATTTTAAGGATTTGATCTCAATGCGTTGCAGCATTTTCAAGGATTATCAAATTATTAAAAACCATGCGATATCTATTATTTTTTATTTTAATTATCCATCCTATGGTTGGGCCTAATTAAGTCCCAAATTAACTTAGGTATCAAAGATCTTAAAGTTAATTGAAATATACCAATATAAAAATGAGATTTTGGAAAATAGTATTTTCATTAAACTTTATATGATGACAAAATAATTTATAAGTATAGTATTAGTTGTGAGTTGATAACTCATTTATATATGTCATTATCTGAATTGTCTATTAATTTATCTATATATAGGAACACACTTGATATCATAAGTCATAATATCTACTAACTATATTCTACCATTTTCTTAATATTACAATTCATATTAATTATGTTACCAAAATAAGTTCATTATTGCTCATTCTAGAGCATAATGTTTCTATGGTTTAGAATATACTATCCTTGGCTCCAATGGTAAATTTTATGCTAAGCTTTCAAATCAATCTCTTAAGTTTAACTTAAGGATTCTTTTAGTCAACCACAAGGTCTAAGGTTTGTGAATTCCTACTTTTTAAGAAACACTTCAATTAAATTGTGTATTAAATGAGTTTCTAATGAAGTTTTCATAAGATAAATGTCTTACTTGACGTAAGATTCTAAATCTTTAACTTTTATTAAAATCAGAGTCTCAAGATTAAGCATGTAACTAGGTTCTAAGGATTATTGATAAATATTGACTGAATGTTTAATAAAAATTAAGGTAATTGGGTCATTCCTACATAAAGGGAAGACTTATTACATCAAATTCTATATTCTCAATTTATTATAATTGAATTTAATACATTGGATATATTATATTCATATATAGAAAGCTAGGTTATCATTTAATGATCAACCTAGATCATAATAATTTAATCTCTTATTCTCCATATAACATGGTTTGCTTAGCAAAATAAGCCACTAAGTACAGTAATGCTAGTCTCATTAATAATATAATGACTTTACAAGACTTACTAATCTAATTAGACAAGCTTCAACGGATATTCTTACTTAGGATAAGATTAATAGACCTTATTTAACAAGATCACAAAGATGAGGACACAAGATTCTCCTCCTTATATTTTAAGGTTCCCAAGCTACAATATCTCAATATTAGAGTAGTCTATTTGTTCTAAAGGTTCTAAGTTTCATAAGTAATTGAAACTAAGTTTATTTTTAACATAACACATAAGTCTTTATAAGGCTATTTCATAGGTTCTACTGACATTTAAAGGTATTGTATTACGAATTGTTCACTCTCATTCTTATCTAAAGTAGCACTTAATTAAGCACTTAAAGGTTTAACTAGTCCTTTAGGATTATTAAGGATGATTTAAATTATCCCTAATAAGATTAATGTCATTCAACAATTCTTTTTATATAATGACCTTCCTTTTATTCACTTAAGTGTATCTCTTCACTAAACTATAATATAATTAATAATGCCTCTTCAAGATCTTATATTTAAGATGTATTTTAAGACATCAATAATGCTCAATCTGTTCTTCCTACTTATTACAAAATGAAATATTACTTTACACAAGGTAAAACACTGCATACAACTTATCTAATGAGATCTAAGGGATCATTTCATTAAACTCGTTAAGTTGAGTGTAATACTACACTAAGTAAACCTTTTAATAGACACTTATGCTACTAAGGTTTGAAATGAATCTAATCCTTAAATGGACTAGTTTAAGCATCACACTATTTCTTTATATAATTATATTTTTCTAAAGACTTAGGTTTTATAATGTGACTATATTTAGGACTTAATCTTCAGCCTCTTAGATAATTTTATTTTATACTTATCAAAATATAGTAGCTTAACCTATACTAGATAGGTCATTTAAAGGTTCATAGATTATTCAATGATATCTAAGGGATGTAATTAGTGAGTTGGGTAAGTTATGTGTAACACTTCACTAGATAACTCATTATTAAACACTTAGATTATTCAATGATATCTTAAGGTATTTAATTACTTAAACATGCTAGATTGAGTGTCCTAATCATCTCCTCATAATGGTGCTTTTCTAAAGCTCTTAGGACACTCTCTAAATTATTAGTATCACAATTTTGATTAATTACTATAAAATTCATGATTTGATTAAGTTTAATTAAGGACTTTCATTTATTATATTTTAATCTTGATGGTTAATTAAAATAGTTCTTAAACATAATTTAAGTTAGTCTAGCTACTTCCTTACTCATTTTATCATTTGATCTTCTCATAGTTTAAGTTTTCCTTAGTCAACTTAGGGTTTTAAGGCAAAATAAGAAAAATCCTATTTTAGTATTAAAATAATAATTAATTAATGTGTCAATAACTTTAAATCTCTAAATTATGTCCAATTAATGTATAAGTAGTGGCTATACATTTATTATAGCCTCATGAATGCAATAAATGTAAGTAGGCTGAAATTGGACACCATTTGGCTAAGATATGGACTAATCACCTTTAATGATAATTAAAAAGGTGATTAGTAAATTTAATTATCAAAATATATTTTTAATGTCATGTCAATGTTCCTTGTATTTTTCTAGCTACTTTGTGATATAACTTCAATATATTTGGACTTATATGTTTAGAATTATGGAACTTTTAAATTTTGCAACAATTTAATTAATTATTTAATTGCTGCTTTTCCTTATTTATAAGAAACCCATCGTACTTGCACTGTTCGAATGCGGCTGGCTGTAATTGCCCGCATGCGACTCGGGTTTCATGTGGGCCTGGCCTGACACAGCCTGTCCCGCGCAGTATGAGCGTGATGAATCACGATAGGAGGTTTAAGGGCATCAATATACTCCTCCCATAGAGCTCCTCATGGGACATACAATATACCGATTGAAACGTCTCATATTGGCACCTTATTCAGTGTGTTCGAAAAACCTAATGCCATGATTTACGATGCCCTAATTTTAAGCTCGGGTGGTTGCTTTATGATCAGTTATTGTACATAACTGTACACTAGATCAGAAATCAATGGATGAATTCAGCCCGATTTGGCTTGTTATATTGATGGATAAATTTGTAGCAGCATGAAATAGATTAACAAAATTGATAATGCCAAAATTCAAAGAGTTAATCAAGAATTATAGTCGAGAGGTCGTCGCTTGGGTTTGAATGAGGCTTCAGTGATTTGATATTGGTTGCCAAGAAAAAATGTACACCGAAAGATTATGGAGCGACCAGTTTTGAGGAGTAGAGAATCATGGGCCTAACTAGGTGATAAGTGGCAAGCGAGATTCCACGCACATCGCGTATCCAGGCAAGTCGTGCATGCTTGGCGTGCTGGCAGAGATTGGAGAAGATGGGTTGGGAGCCGTGGATCCAACCTTCAATTGGTGATGGACGGTCTAGATGTTACCTGCCATCTGATCAGATGATGGGTAAATGTCATTTTTAATTACAATTAAGTATTTTAATTATTAATCCCTTCTATTTATTTAATTAAAATAAAGTAATCAATTGAGCTCTGAAATTTTCTAAAATTTCACCCCTTGTTAAATTAGGGGTGATGAACTCAAAAATAAACTCTGAATTTTAATCAAAGATCTATTTAAATATTTTAATTTTCTAAGTATTTAAAATATAATAAAATATTTGGGAAATTTCGACTACTTCCATAACTCCTCGAATTTTCTCCCCTAGCTAATTTGGGGGTGAGGAGTTCAATAGCGAACTTCAATTCTGATTTGAAAGTCAATTTAATTATCTCTTTTTTAATTACTTAATTACCCAAAATTAGGGTTTTGTCCATTTAATCTCTAAATTGGACCAAAATTTCAGGGTTTGCTCTTAATAATTATTAGAGACTAATAGAAGATGTTACACATTGATTAGGCTAATAAACATAGATTAAAAACCTTGAGTTGTTACAAATATTTACCCATAAGTATCATCTAGATAACTTAAAATAAATCCTAACTTCTAGGATAGTTGATTATAGATCACACCTAGATCTAGTGAATTGATAGAGTAGTCAGAAGTAATTTTCTAGTGTATCACTTGCAATTAAAATAGGACTTATAAGATGAATAGAATGGAGTCATCTTAGGAAGATTATTGCCTTCCACTTAAACTTAGTAAATAACCTAACTGACTAAGTGCAACCTACTTAGGGTTGTATGAGTATCCATATTATGCTAAGTGTAGAGCATATATTTAAAATGAAATATTATTAAGACTTAGAATCCTTTAGAATGCTTAGTGATTGAGCTAAGGCTAGATGCATATAACCCTTAAGTGTTAAGCAATGAAGTTAAGCTTAAGTAATTAGTGTTAGTAATGCTAAGGCTTGGAATCTTAGAATTAAGGGGAAAAGCTTAATGTTTAGATTAGTAAACTTAAGTGAGATAAACTTAGATAATATTAACTTAAGCATTATTAACCCTTTAAGTTTTACCAAGTTAGACTAGTAGTCTTATTAAACCCTTAAGTCTAAGGATAGATTAGAATTATCCCATTTGTGGCATACTTTAGATTAAGATAATTTAAGTAATTAGAGGAAGAACCTTCTTAAGTAGAGAACCTTAAGATGCTAGTAATATAGAATACTTAAAGCATAGTGTTAACTTAAATATTTGAATAATATAAGTCAAGAAAACTCTATACATTAAGTGTAGGGAGACATTAAGTTGGGAAGTTGAAGAATTCTTTTAGCTAGACCTTCAAGTATCATAAGCCATAAAAGCCAAGTAACCTAAGTAGTGTAGTAGTGAAATCTTTAGAAGGTTATATTATAATAGAAACATCAGTATATAGTTTAGACAATTATAGTGTTTGTAATATGATAGGATGTTGTTTGTATCCTTTCAACTATATTTATAAGCAATTTTATCACATAAATAAGACCTTAATCAAATTATTATTTTCAAAGCCTCATTTGAATTGTATATATTATTATGTATCAACTGATTGAGACATTTGATGTACATCTAAGTTAATTAAGGAGCTTAATTAGCCCCAATCATAGGATAGATAGTTAAAAGTAGATAACAATGGATATCACATAGTTTGTAATTAGCTTTGAACATCCTTGAATGCTGCAACACATTGAGACTAAATCCTTGAAAACATTCACAAAGGCAATGTGCATAAATTAAACTTATAATATTTACTTTGGGGTTTCATATGTATGACTATGTCAGGGTAGGCCATGGTGTAGTAAGGACACTACATATATTCTAGAGGGGGAGTGCGTGTGTTCTGGTATACCCCCTTACTTGGTCAATCAGACGTGCTTGATCCCTCATTTGTTAAAAAATGTTTTGCAGAACAAAACTTTAAGCAAGATAAATAACTTAATATCTTACAATCCTTTATAACTTTCCTTACATTTCTCATAATCTTCTTGATTGTGAATGATTTTATTATAAGCTTTGACTATGCTTACTCGGTCCTTTATAACTTATTTTACTATATATTCAGTCCTTTAGACTGAGATTTGCCTTACTTGCATATATAATAGGTTCACCTGTATTTATGATTCTTTTGCTTTGCTTGCAGTGTATTTTGGTATTTGCTCTCATTTATGCTTACACTGCTTCCTCTTATGTTACTTAGCATATGTTCTTTGTACATATCTCTTACTATTTTATTGCACATTTGTATATATAGTTATATCTACCTTTCTTAATTACTTATTTGATGCAAGATGTATTTCAGCTTTCCCCTTTAGTGCTTTTACCCTTTTTATTTGTCACTTATAGTCATTTACTTTACTTTCCATTTTTATTGCTTTGTGCTCCTCTTAAATAATTATAAATGGCTAATTTTATATCCACTTAATCTAAAATAACTTAGTTGCCCTAAAATGTATTTAGACTTCTTAAGTATAAACACTTTTTTTTATTTTATTATTATGCCCTACCATATTAAATACCAATAATGGTACATCAGGAGCTTGGAGTGGATCTTGAACCTGAGGTATATCAGATCCAGTAGTTGCTGATTTAATACCTTTAGTTATGCTATCTTTTCTCTTACTTGTGCATCCCATGATGACGAGTGTCATTATGTCTAAATATTTGTATAACTTTATTTAACTCTGGATGTTTTAGTTTACTGTTCTCTGATGTATTTTTCTTTATTTATGGATGGCTATAATGTTATATTTATTTACTTAGTATTATGCATCCAATTTTTCTCTTGAGATACCCTTGGCTCCCCATAGTGCTTAATAATGGGTTAAGACTCACCAAACCAAAATTCTTGATTCAATATTAGGGTCATTACAGCTACTCACCTTATTGACTGGGTATGCATGCGATAGTCTTATTTCCCCTTGAGTCTATAGGAGGCTATTTGAGTTAAGACTAGCCCCATTAGATTTCTAAGCATCCCCTTTATCCTTTATCCTTCAAAATTTTTCTAGTACAAAATTTGGTTGTTTGGTTGTTATTAAGTTGTCTTATTAAGGAATGCAATGTAATACAACATGATGTAGAATGTAGAATTCCTTAATTTTCCTATACAAATGCTTCACATTCTAGTCTAATTCAAATTCTAAAAAACTATAAAATATTGAATGAATGATTTGCATTGATTTATTATGGGGAGATGGATCTATTCACCCTTAATTGATTGAATTATAATTGAACATCCATGCATACCTCGATTACGAGCTTTGATATGGAATGCAATTATGGGGTAATGAGCTATTGAAATCCATTGGAGATCTCCTCTAAGATGTGATAAAGCTACTAAATATTCTAGCACTCCTTATAGTCTTTCAAAAGCCACCAAGGGATCTTGGAAACCATAGGTGCCCATTATGGGGCAAGTAGTGAAGAGAGGAAATTATAGATTAATTGGGATCTAGAGGTGCAGGGGTGCTCTTAATTTTTATATAAAAAAAAATTGAGAGTTTATTATAGCATTTAGAGATGTCCAGGTTTTATTTCAACCCTTCAAGTTAACCCAAGAATGAGGGTTTGGTTTGCTCTAATCTGAGGCTGAGCCAAACTAATCTTGGCTCGGGGGAGATTCTCCCAGATTTTAAAATTACTTGGAGATGTTGGGGAACCATGGGATATAAGAATATTCGTGTCGTACAATTTTATTATTACGCCTAATTTTTACTATCGGGGCTAGTTGAAGGAGATGATCCACAGTGATGGATTAAATCTTGGTCACACGACGAATACCATAGTCTGATTACTTATATTTAAATTAACTACTGGGTACAATTGCAGTCATCTGATCTAAGTTAGATATGTGCAACAATCATGATCCACACTATTTCCCTTTAATGCTTCAGACCTTATAGCTGATTTTTTCCATTCTACAGTTTTAAATTATTCAACTTAAAGGTTGACTATTTTAATTAAATCTTTTAAGATTTAATTTAAATAAAAATTTAAATGTATTTTTTGTTAATGCCTTGGTCGTTTTAGGTAAAACATTTTATGAAATTTTCACCTCTATCATATTTTGATGCCATGAATCTATATATGCAATTTATTTTGGGGTTTGAAGCTAGTATTTTGAAATTATATAAATAGTCAAAATATTATCCTTTGAATACTTTTACTTTAAATTTCTAGTGATGGTCTTAATGAGGTCTAAAACCTTTTAGAAATATTTCTATTCCCAAATAAGCTAAGTAACAACAAAGGGCTATTATAAACTCCCCCGCTTAAAAGAAATGTCACCCTTGACATCAAATATTATTAAGAGAAATATAGCAAAATTATAAAGAAATTCTTGAGTTCTTAGATTCTTAAATATCATTGGGTACTTCAGATGCATATCATCTTCTTTTTCTTAAGTGTCTTTTGTAGCCCTGTAATTCCACTACTGAACTTTGATCATGAGTATATTTTAGTTCCTTATCTATTGATTATCTCCACTGAAGATCAAAATAGATCTTTAGAAAAAGTTAGATCTGGCAAAAGTTCAATAGCATGAATATAGATCTACTGGGATGATTTATGCATGCATCTAAGAACTGAAAATACATGTAATACATCTTACATGACTGTAAAATCATATGAGAAATTTAATTTATAAGGTGAGCTTCTGGTTCGAGCTACAACCTCAAAGGATTTGACATATCATAACTTAATATGCAGCAACACTAAAGATATATATAATCTTAATCAGGCTCACTTTAAGATAAGACAGATCCGACACTTGAATTTTTAATGTATGATGTTTTGCATCGTGACATTTTCTTTGTTTGTCACGAGCTGCAGAAATTCTTCTCTTTATTAAATTGATCTTCTTATTTATTTCTTCTACCAATTATAATTCATAAAATTGCACATCACCATCCTCAATCCAAGCTAGTGTTGTGCTGCATTTTCTATCATATTGGGCCTCGTATAGAGCCATTATAATACTGAATTGGTGACTATTATTATAAGAAAATTCAACTAGCAGAAGATGATCTTCCCAATTGTTGACAAAATCAAGTATCCTTAATTGCAAAAGATAATTTAGTACTTGATTAACCCTTTCTGTTTGATCATGTATCTACAAACTGAAAGCGGTGCTCATGGCTAATGTGGTCTCCAAACATTAGTGTTCGCTTACCAAAAGTGACAATTGAATATACTATCATGATTCGAGATAATGGTTTTCAAAACTCCATACAATCTGATAATTTCTTTGATGTAGAGCTTAGCAAGCATCTCTACTAAATCAATCTGCTAAATTTGAATGAATTGAATTGACTTGACCAGTTGATCTTGCATTAGTTTCTGATTTACTTTTAGACGATCACATTACAAAATCCATCAAAATATCTGACCATTTACTTTCTATAATTTCTAATGAGTGCAATAATCTTCTTATTCTTTGGCGCTCTACCTTTGCATTATTGCAAGAATGGCACTTAGACAGGAACATTATTATGTCTTGCTTGTGCCCATGCCACCAAAATACATTTCTTAGGTCCTGATACATCTTATTAGTTCTAGGCAGATGATATAGTCTGAGTTATAATCTTTAGACAATATAAATTATGCATGTACGAGTCCTTTGGAACTCATATTCTATCTTAATGGTTGATATGAAATCCCTTTCATAGATGTAGGTCTGATCTATATTTTCTTTCTATGTTTGCTTTCAATATAGGGTACTTGTTATTTCTCTGAGTGGTTGCGATGGCATTTTGAACGTAAGCTCTATAGTGCTAATATCGTGCATAGCCGTAAATATTTGTCCTTGGAAAAGTTTATTACCTAATTTTTGAAATTCATCCACAATTGGACTTGTATCTATCATAGCATTTAAAGTTGCTTTTTTTATTGAGGAAGTTAGTGAAATTGTTAACTTTGTCATGGTTGAATTGTACATATAGTTCATAATTACTAATCAATTCAAACCATCTTCTATGTCAGCAATTCAACTCTTTCTCGGTAATATGTACTTCAAACTTTGTTGACAGGTTTAGATGTTGCATTTTACACCATAAAAATAATGCCTCCATACCTTTAAAGCAAATATCATGGTTGTTAATTTCGAGTCATGCATGGGATAATTTTTTTTTATGAGTTTATAATTATTTTGAGGCATATGCAACTACATTTTTTCTTACAAAAGAACACACCCAAGTCCCACTATGGATGCAATAGTGTAAGCTTATTAAAAACAAATTTCTTGGGGAAGAGTTAGTACTGGAGTAGTTGTTATAGCTTCTTTCAACTTTTGAAAAGTCTATTTGCATTCTTGACTTTAAATGAAAGGTATTGTCTTCTTAGTTAATTTGGCCAATGTTGAGGCTATTAGTGAGAATCTCTTAATAAGCTTCATGTAATATCCAGCCAGACCCAAAAAACTGAGAATTTCTATTACATTCATTAGTTGAAGATGTTCTTGATCGACGCTTATCAATTTCAGATCTACACTTACTCCTTCTACATCTATTAATTGGCGTAGGAATAGCACTAAACTTAACTAAAAATTACACTTACAAAAAGATATCAATAAGAATTTGTGGTGTTCATAGTGGGTTCTAATTATAGTTTTAAGAATGTCTTATTCCCTTACTCTTAGTTAATGATATTCCGACCACAGTTCAAGCTTGGAGAATGACAAACTGTGAAATACACGTCTGCGCTTGCACGCAAGTGTACGCAGTCTGAAGTAATAATTTGGAAGGTGAGTTCTAAGATTTATCATCCGCAGGGAATGGGGTGTTTTGTTACGAAGGTATATCTAATTTCAATAATGTTTAAATGGTACAAATTCGGCTTGATTTGGTTCCATTGTCAAAGCAATAATTCAGATGTAAAGAAACTAATTAAAGTAAAGATGAGAGTTGGGCTTTCTCCATGTTAAATGATGAGGACCTCAAGTTGTATTACTTCTCATACACATTTCATTTATTTTATTAAGCTAATTAATCAAGTGCACATTGTATTTCTTAGAGTTATCCTCTAATTCTTTCAAGTGCAAATCTTGTGCGAGAGATGAACACACTAGGGTTCAATTTTTGCACAAAAATTCCCATGAGATTGCAAGAAGAGCACTTTAGTTTTCCTATGTCTAGGTTGCCAAAATTAACAGTTTTAATTAGCTGATCTCAAGAGCAATGATTCTACTAATGAGCTTCAAGCACATCATGCGCAGTTCAGATAAGGAAGTGATTTTATTGTGCTCTATGACTATGTCATTATCGTTCATGAGCTCTCAAAGAATCTACTCCCCCCTTTAACATATGCTGAGCAGCGGAGCTTCAATTAATGGGTCTTAGCTCACACACTTCGACTCCTTAGTTGAGCTTAAAGTATCGTACAAGAAGGCTCAAGAACTTCTCACTTAGTTCTAAGCTCTTCTTTCACTCACACCCCGCTCTTAACTAAGCAGTGAGCCATGGAGCACAAAACTTTCATTTTGTTTATTTAGAATTTATAGTTAAGTTTTCATAACATAAGATTTTCATTTGTTCACAACTTATTCTTAAGACGATTTCATTGAGTCATTCAAAAATAGATTTTTTTTTAAGTCAATGCTTGAGGAAGTTCTACATCATTCATTAGTCCTTTACATTTTACAATGGGCTTAGCTAAACCCTCCCCAAGGGAGTTTAGCCTTTCATTACAACGAAGAAAAGAAGAATAAAATATAAGGATAAAGACTCTTTCATAATCCACTAAAAGAAAAGTAAAATCAAGATTAGAGTTTACTAGGAACAACTCTTAAAGGGGTTCTCTGAATCTCTCTTCTTCTTCCTCTTCTCCTCTCCTTTAGCTCCCTAGTGCAGCCTCCGATTCTTTTTCCTCTAGCAATGGTTCTTTCCACTTCCCTTGGAAAGGTCTCCTTCTTCCTCTATGCAGCCCCCTAAAAACTAAACTTCTTAGATGAAAATTGGGAACCATTCAAGAGCTGCATTTACAGAGGGGTCAATCCTCTTCCTTGTCCTTCAAATTCTGCATCTTCCCTCAAAAATTCTACAGCAACGAGTGCCTATCCTACTTGAGGCATAATAAGACAATTACTTTTTTATTCTTTAATCTTCACATCACTTCAAAAATTCAATTTTCCTTTTAAAAGCTATTCTGCTACAAAAGAAATGATCGCTGGGAGACAAGAAGCAGGTTGGGGGTCTTGTCCCAGCCGCAATAAATACCCTGAACAAACAGAAATTCGACGCGCCACTGCAGCGCACTACAGCGGTTGAGTTCCGCAATCTCTTCCGCTATGGCGCGCTGTAGCGGTTGAGTCCCGCAAGCTCTCCCGTTGGGGTGCGCTGCAGCGATTGAGTGCCGCAAGCTCACCGGCTATGGCACGCTGTAGCCGTTGAGTCCCGCAAGCTCACCCGATGTGGTGCGTTGTATTGGTTGAGTTTCGAAAGCTCTCCCGCTGTGGCGCGCTGCAGCGGTTGAGTCCCGCAAGCTCACCCACTGTGGCGCGTTGTAGCAGTTGAGTTCCGCAAGCTCTCCCGCTGTGGCTCGTTGTAGCAGTTGAGTTCCGCAAGCTCTCCCGCTGTGGCGCGCTGTATTGGTTGAGTTTCGAAAGCTCTCCCGCTGTGGCGCGCTGCAGCGGTTGAGTCCCGCAAGCTCACCCACTGTGGTGCGTTGTAGCAGTTGAGTTCCGCAAGCTCTCCCGCTGTGGCGCGTTGTAGCAGTTGAGTTCCGCAAGCTCTCCCGCTGTGGCGCGTTGTAGCAGTTGAGTTCCGCAAGCTCTCCCGCTGTGGCGCGTTGTAGCAGTTGAGTTCCGCAAGCTCTCCCGCTGTGGCGCGCTGTAGCGGTCGAGTCCCGCAAGCTCTCCCGCTGTGGCGCGCTGCAGCAGTTGAGTCCCGCAAGCTCTCCCGCTATGACGCGCTGCAACAGTTGAGTTATGCAAGCTCCCCCGTTGTGGCGCACTGTAGTGGTTGAGTTCCTCAAGTGCACCCGCTGTAACGCGCTAGTGTGTGTTGTGGCATGCCATAGCGAAAAACGCTTCAGAATTCAGAAATATCATTGTTAAAAGTTTTCTGTATGCAAGTAGCTTTGGCGCGCTGCAGCGATTTCTTTCCAGAATTTGCAGAAACATTCTAGAATTATCCAAAAATTATTAAAATTGTTGAGTTTGTATTTTACATGAAAAATAGGCAGAATTTGATCAAAAAAATTATTTAAAATAAGGAAATGAATGAGCTTTTTCCTTTATTTATGATGTAAATTATGAATTCATCAAAGAATCGGTGTCATATACCATGACATATCTAAAGCAAAAAAAAAATTTTGATTAGACATAAAAGTCTAAGTACAATGGTTTTATAATTATTGTAGCGCATCACATATTTACAAATAATTTAAAAGATGCAAAATGCTGAAATATAGTTGCATAAGAAAATAAAATATAAATAAATATAATGTTAAACTGAATAGAAATATGATTATACAAAAACTATCAAATTAAACAAGGTATCCATATATAAATGCTAAAAAATTGCAAAAAAAAAAAGTAGTCCACCAAATTTATGCATAGTAAATTATTTTGTAACTGAAAGCCTGCATTGAAAGTTGAAAGTAAAACTAAAAGTAAAATAGAATAGCTAACTATAAGTTGTATATAGAACTAAAAATTAAAATTGAGATTAATATGAATAACCAACTGTAAACCATATCTAAAAATGCAATGTAATATGTTATATATTTTTTTTATTATTATTTTACTCTATGAGTACATACAAAATAAGTGAGGAGTCAAGCATATCAGTCCGATCATTTAAGATATCTGGATCCCGAAAAAACTACACATTACCCCCCCTCAAGAATATGTGCACTTTCCTTTTTCTTCTAGAAAGCCTGCCCTGGCTATAAGTTGTACGTACATAACATAAATTAAGGTGAGTGAACCCACTGAAATTTGTTTTTTAAAATTCAGCTAGACTAGAGATATTTAGACTCAGGATTATTCAGTTTCTTAATACATATTTCTAGATACATATTTTTAAATTGAAATATTCATATTTAGTTGTGCTAACCAAGTGTTTTAACCCAAATAACTAAATTATCAAATTTACTTAAATTTTCACTTAAATTCATGTTTTTTGATATTATGAATTTAAACAATAACTATGCTATTTAGATTTTAAAGTGCTAATATTCTAATCATTTGCTTAAATTCACCAAGCCTAAGCATCAGATCTTAGATAGGATAAAACTTATACAAAATCTAAATTTCAGACATAAACTCTAATTTTGTTAAATTATGAGCTCTTCTAGTATAAGCTAAATCTCTATTTTAAGATATTAGCTAAAATAATATTATGTTATTACAAATGATATCTAATTATAATTTCATCTCATATTAAGGTTTTGTTCTACTAAAATAGATTTAGTTAGCTCTACCAAGAATTTTCATTCAATTATACTAAGCTCTAGATCACATCAGATCATAAAATTGGGTATAGCTTAAAATTATTTAGCTAAATTGTATTTCTTACTATTTTTTTCTTTAATTGATTCTAATTCATATACATAATATTAATTTTATTTAGAATGCTTAGTAATACCATTAGTACAAATTTTCAGCCTTAATCCTCAAATTGAATAATATATTAAAATTTTAATGCATTATTGAGATTATTATTATTTTAAAACTAGAATACTCCAAGGTGTCTATATTAGGATCCCATTATGTCAAGAAATTCATCTGATATATTAATTACCAATTTTAGTGCTCTATAAGGCTTAGTATTTCATAATCAAGACTAACTCAACAGTCTCTTCATATTTAATGGAGCCAAGGGTGTGAGGAGTCATTCAAAAGTTTGAAGCAAGCTCTAATGACCACACTAGTACTTTACCATAAGAAAATAAGGACTACCAAGTCTGTATAGATACATCAGACATAGTGCTTGGATGTGTATTAATGCAAAATAAGAATGTTATAGCTTGTGATTCAAGGCAACTATAAATGCACAAAACAAATTATCCCACTCATGATTTGGAGTTAACAGCTCTAGTATTTTCACTAAATATATGAAGGGATCAACTGTATGGTGTGAAATGTAAGATTTACACTTACCATAAAATATATCTTTACTCAAAGGGAATTTAATTTTTGGCAGAGAAGGTGGCTAGAATTAATTAGCAACTGTGACTTGAGTAATCAATACCAACTTGGCAAGACTAATGTTATAGCAGATACACTTAGTAAGTGTGCAACATTAAGTTCTATAATATGAATTAGTTCTTTAATGGAAGAGTTTCAAAACCTGTTTATCAAACCCACTCAGGGAGATGTTTTATATACTATTTTCAATATTAGTACTGTCAAACCAACTTAAACACACATTGGAATGTCCAATTTGAAAGATGAAGGAAATCAAAAGTTGAAATCCAATATTGACTTACAAGTCTAGCATGAATGCTATATATATTAAGGAAATAGAATATGAGTTCCTAAAGAGATGCAACATGAACTGCTATCTAAAGCTCATTTTAGTGTTTAGGAATGAAACATGATATAACATAATTCATTGCTAAAAGCAATGAATGTTACTTGGTTAGGGTTGAACTTTGAAGACTTGCTGGACTACTGCAACCTCTTGAAATACTTGAAAGGAATGGGCCAATACATCAATGGATTTCTTAATGGAATCACCAAATGCAAGATTTGGAGTAGCTGTTATTTGAATCATTATTGATAGATTAACCAAATCATCTCATTTCATCCTAATGCGTTAAACAGATTCAATAAAAAAGTTGGTTAAATTATATATTAAAAATGTTGCTCAATTGGCAAAGGCAATATTTAATGGAATTACCAATATTTTCTTATCAGGATAACATATTTGACAAACTGAAAATGCACGTTTACGCTTACACGCAAATGCACTTAGTCTGAAGTAAAATGGGATGGTGAGATCCTGAGATTTATTGTCTTCTGGGAACGGTTTCCTTTTAGCTAATGTTTAAGTGCTCAAATAGTTAGTAGTTTTGGTCCTAATTTAACAAGTCAAAGTTTCTTGAATGAGAAACTACTTTTAGAGAAAATAGGGAGAGTTAGGTTTTAGCATTAAATTTATTAAGGGTTCATGTAAGTACTATTCTTTATCAATTTAGTGTCAAATGTATTGGATTATTTAAATACAAATCAAGAAATGTAGCCTTCTCTAGGGAGTTCCATAAATGTGCTAAGTCTTTCCTAAAATGCTCAGAGATGAACACAAGAAGGTTCAATCTCGGCACGTAGATCCTCATGTTATCAATATTGATTGATTTGAATGCTTACGTCTAAGTTATGAAATCTATAGTTTTAGTTGTGCATCACATTAACTTAATTCCACCAATGGCTCACAAGCATCAATTTTAAGTTTAGCTAAGGAGATCAACTATTGGGCTATATGGACTATGTTACAGCACCTATAGCACCCAATGCATCTAAATCCTCGCATAAACCTAGAATGAGCTATGAAGCTTGACTAGTGGCTCTCAGCTCACATGCATCAACTTCTCAACTTAGCCAATGAATTATGTTATAATGCTCACAGAGCTTGTCACAATACTCTAGGATGTTATGTACAAATTCCTCGCATATGCTAATGGTGGGCAGTGGAGCTCGGAGATTATTAATAATGCCATGGTTCTAATTATCAGCTTTGAGCTAAGGATTTGTATGACCATTTTTGCACAGTGAATGTTGTCACAAACATCCGCAGCGTCGACGCTTAGTATGTACATCCTTAGTTCTAAGTGATTTAAGAGCTCTATTGTGACGGCTGGGGAATCGAGTTTGAGAATTTCCAAGAAATAATTCATACTTTGAAAATATACATTCATGAAAGTAAGTAAAATAATATATATATATATATATATATATGTCCATAATTACATTCAGAGCCATCCATATGAATTACACAATTTATAATTATTACAAAATAAGTCTGAAATTTTAAAATATCTTCATTCTGGTCACTTCTCAATACTTTATCTTTAACATTAATGCAAGAAGATCTACTTAAAGCTTAACTATCAAAACCTAAAATATTATCAACAATTACCAGTCAAGCAAGAGTATGTAGACAATTCTTATAAGAATTATATTTTAGCATCCTATAATAAGCATAAATCAATGTAAATGTGATATCTATAGTTTTTATAGTTTAAATCATTATTTGCTTAAATATCTTCATTTCAAAATAAGCTTATCCAATCCATTATTCACAAATATTCAATTAAAAGAAAATAATTAAAAGATATTCATTAATATTGAAGAGTATAAAGATTACATTCTTAAGTCATTACATGCATATGCCCAACCCTCCCCAAGAAG
Source organism: Gastrodia elata (assembly GCA_016760335.1). Classification (NCBI taxonomy): domain Eukaryota; kingdom Viridiplantae; phylum Streptophyta; class Magnoliopsida; order Asparagales; family Orchidaceae; genus Gastrodia; species Gastrodia elata. The sequence goes on along the minus strand of CM028674.1, from coordinate 49,693,565 downwards.
GATTTAGGCTACCATTGAAATGAAAGTACAAAAAAAGCCACAAGAAAATGGAATCCTTTGCATGGCTTTTATTGAAAAGTGAAAGGAGAAAATAGGCTACAATACTATGGAACAACTATCGCATTCACCTAGCTCTCTCTACCTTGAATCTCCTCTTATCTTTTTTTTTTTGTGCTTACTCTTTCCTCATAGGTTGTAGCCTTCTCCTTCCTTAGGCAGGGGGAACTCTGTAGAGCCCCATACCTTCCGTGGCCATGTTAACACTGAGGTTAACATGATTACGATGATTACAGTCATCGTGCAAAAACCGTCCCAACTATAGTCGAGTCAGGTATAAGCTCAACCTGCCTTAATTGTAAGACTTGTAACCTGAAACTGAAAGTCGTGCATCAAGACATCAAAGTAGTGAAAATAAGTAAAAGTGTAACATCCACATCCATAGCACAATAAGGAAAAAGTAAAGACAGTAACTCAGCTCAATATGAAAATGTATAAAGTAAATACATCTAGAATATTTAATTATTATAAATAAAATTTAAATGAAAGGAACACTCGTTCTCATAAGCTGGAAAGAAAATTAGCTAATCTTTGGTAGCATGAAGGTACTCCTCCTGACTAAGCTCCTCTTCTGAAGTAATATCAACGAATAGCTCTGAATCTGATAATGTCGATATCATAATGCTAGGGCCCTAGCTAAGAAAAGAAAAACTTACTATTAGACAATTACCTAAGTATATTTTAAGCTGATTTAATGAACTCCATATTATAAGATATCACATTTTACTAACCTAAAAGCATTTAAAAGGTGCAACAAGCAAATAGAAACATGATAGTTATAAATAAAGTATTTACAACTAAGCAAAATGAAGTATGTACAATCACATACCTCAACTAGAAGCTGCAATAAGGTTAGACAGTAAATATCCTAACATGCTTATGATCATTTGAATATGTGCTGATTTGCAAAAAAATCAAACTGTACTTAAAAATAAAAGCAAACTGAAACTAAACTAGCATCATAGTATATGCAAGTAACTAAACTAAAAAGCACTGAACTAAAATAATTGTACTGAAATAAACTAAAAGCAAGCAAAAAATAGTAAATAATATGCATAACTAATAATATATATAACTTAGCTAAACGAAGCCACTGAACTGAAAGAGTCTAACATATATTACCCTAGCCAACCATAGAGCTAGGTCTAGTTATAATAAAGAATCAGAAAAGAGAGGTGTGTCTAAATGAGTACTGTTATAATAGAAATTGGTTAAACGAAGCCGCTGAATAGAAAAGTCTAACATATATCACAATAGCTAATCATAGAGCTAGGTCTAGTTAGACTATAAAATTAGACATATGTCATCCTAACCAGCCATAGAGCTAAGTCTAGTCTTTCAGGGAACTGAACTGAATAGGCAGACTAATTAGAACACACTCTACTGAACTAAGCACTGAAGAACTGAATGAACTGATTTATAATTAAATGATGTTTATGCATTCAAATTTACATGAGATACTTATTAAATATTCAATATTCAACTAATATGTTCAAGGTATAAAACTCAAATATAAGGTATGCGAATCAACAATATTTAAAGGTAAGCAAGAGACTCTACTAAACATATGTAATATCTATTATTATCTAATTTAATTCATTCTATCTAATCTGAGATAGTACAAGTTTAGGATCTTCAATATCTAACTATCTAGTATACTCCCAAATCTACAACCTTAAAGTTAAATATTAGAACTTAATAAGTTCTAATTCATAATTAAAAATGATGGCTATAAATGTTAAATAATAAATCAAAGATTTAATGATTATATTTTAATACTCAAACCCAATCTTGATTAAGCAATTCAAGATTTAAAGATTTAAGGTTTAAGCTCCAAATTAGGGTTTAAACTCTAAATCCACGATACTAACTTATAAGGGTCTAAGGGTTCACACCAAAACCTTCTTCTAAAGGTAGAGAGTCTTAATAGCTGAATGATTAAAGAATTATGACTCTATATATAAAGGTTGAATTTAAGGTTATATGACTAAATAATAAGATAACAACTGATGAATCCAATAACTAAATTCAATCTATAAAATAATTTTATTATTTTAAAAGTTGAATTAACCTAAACCAACTAAGAGAATTATAAAGGATTTAATTAATAAGGATTTCAAGAATGAAATGTTTCATAGGCTAGAGAGGACTTATCAAATAACAACTATTAAAGATCTAAGATTTAAGAGTTAGATCTAAAAGCTTAGGATCTTAATTAATATTAACTTAAGATTTTCATTAAGATATTTTCTTAGGGAAAATTACAAAAATTTGATTAAATGATAGTTAAGTTAATTAAAACTAAATTCATGAGATTCTACTTGATTCATTGAAGTGAATTCATAAGAAAGATTAAGATCGCTTTAATATCTTAATAATTACTTATGTTCATTTTAAGAGGAAATTAAGGTTTAATGATTAGGATCCATAATAGATTGCAAAAGCTTTAGAAATGATTCTAAATAATTTCAATACTAATTTAAAACAACCTTAGGTATGGTTGACAGATCTCTAGGGTTCACGAGAACTCTTTGCAAAGGCAATGCCATGCTCTAGCTTGATCCTAATACAATTAAGTACAAAGATGTAGTGAATTTGTGAGGAATTGCGTAAGCTGGTTCACTGATTAGCCAAGGTGCTACTCACAGTGGAGTACTGATGAAAGTCGAGTCTGGGTCGATCAATTCAAGTTGAATCGATTGATCTGATCGACTTAATGATTGATATACCCTAACAATTACATGCTGAGACCAATATGATCCACTAAGGATTTTAATTGGCAGGAAATGCTCAGCAGAACTAAGGCTGACTTTCAGTGCACACTCAGATAGCGATTCCACCGTATGGTCCACTACCAGCACCACGACTGCCTAATGATGAACTATGGTGAGGTCATAGTACAGCACCTAGGATGATTAAAGCAGAAGTCGAGCTAGAATTGGCTCGATAAAGGTAAGGGTAGATGATGCACCTGGTAATGGAGAACGACTGCGATAGAAAGAAATTGGACGATGCTGGAGCTTTCCAGGTGATCACTACAGCTTAGCAGGGGGTCTGAACGCCAAACTGCACCCTCAATTAACAATACACAGCCGTGAGAGCGCCAGGAAAGCTTTGAACGACAGTCGGGCAAACTAGGATGAAGTAGGAAAGGAGAAGAGCAATGGAGGTTGATCACAGTGAGCAAAGTGGCCCACTGTGAGAGTCCTAAGCTCTTTATAGCCATGATGCAGGGAAGAAGCTCCGGGCTTGGCCGCTAATGGCTAGCCCGATGAATTGGACTCTGAGCCCGACCCTATAGAGGTAGACCCGGGAGTTCACATCCATTACTGTTGCGATTTGAGTGTGAGTGGGGGGACATGATTGCTCTCGTACTGCCACGGCAGCAAGAGCTGGGCATTCTGTTGGGGCCTCTTCAGGAAATTGGGGACAAAGCTGAACAGGGCACGGGAGGGCTCAGCTGTCTGATCCACGAAGCCGTTGGGATCGAACGATCTGATGTTCCATCTGAGTAATGGAATTGCAGGTGCACTTCAGTCGTTGGATCGGCTACTCGATCCAATGGGCGATAGAGGATCTGCATGCGACTCATCAGCATCGTCTGATCTATACGCCAAGATTCGCACTGATGCATCCGTATGCTAGGATTGTAGCGCCGCTGTCAGGACTCCGCAACGGATCTGCCACGATTTCGACAGCAAATCTCACAGATTAAATTAATTAAAATATTTAATTTAATTATCATTATAAAATCTTTAATTAATTATAATTAATTCAAAAACTTCTAAATTCAATTTAGGACTATATAAGATTCAAAAATTTTCAAAAACTCACTCTTAACTATTTATAGTGCATGAAATTCAAAGCATGTATGATAATAGTAGTATAATATTTGCTTATTAAAAGGAATGTGTTATATTAGATTGAATTATTTTTAAACTCTTAATTATAATCAATAGTTGTCTATAAATATTAGAATACCCAAAACTTAAATCTATATGTGCTTTAGCTTTATAATAATATAAAGTTTTTTTTTATTTCCATACTTGATATATTAAGATTCATTGTTCTATTTACTAATTTAATGAGATTATATTCTATACAAATGCAAGTAATTATATGTCAATTTAAACATAATTTTTATTAGACAACATCCATTGAATATTATATTGTTCAAGGTTTTTGTTATTCTTATATTTTTTTATTTTATTGAAGCATTATGAAGGACTTGATTTATTCAAGCAACCAATGCATAATATTTTTTTTAACTTTGAGAAGAGTTTTGGATATGTCTCAATTTTTTAACTTACATAGAAGCAAATTAGATTAATAGTTTTATTGTGAGATAAGAATATTTTTGCTTTAAACATGTTAGAAATTAAGTTATGTTTAAAACATATAAGAGCCTATTAATTATTTTAAAAAAAAATTCCATATATATATATATATATATATATATATATATATTATTTATTTATTTATATTTATATTTTGGTGTGTAATACTCTTCTTTGCTACTATCTCTAACCAAAAGTCCAGCCCACATGATCTCTCCGACGGGAGCAACCAACCTTTAGAATCTTCGAGCCTCTTGGTCTTCTCGGGAGAAACCTCATCAGCCTTGCCTTCGATAAATGGCCTCCAGGCTTCTTAGATCCCGACTTTCTCCCCTTCTGCGCTCAGCGATCCTCAATCCACACATCCCAATTATTCCTCCAATCCCTCGTCTTCCACCAACCTTCCCCGCCTCCGCCCCATGCCCCCTGCGCCATCTATCTTCCGCCGTAGGCCGCCGCTACCCACAAGCTTCAGGTGGCCGTCCTATCGACATCGGCGCCCGTGCCCGCCAACTCCAAAACCGCCGCCTCTGGACTTACGCGCTCACGTTCAGTTGCATTGCTGGCTTCGTTGTCATTGTCCTCTCCAACTTTCAGGAACAGCTCCTCTTCTACATCACCCCATCCGATGCCCTTGCAAAGTTCAGCGCCAACCCTTCCAAAACCCGCTTCCGCCTTGGTGGTCTCGTCATGGAAGGCAGCGTCGTCCATCCTTCTGGCACATCCCCTGAGATGGAGTTCGTCGTAACCGATCTGCTCAACGATATTCTTGTTCGATTCGATGGTGTCCTTCCCGATCTCTTCCGAGAAGGCCATTCGGTCGTGGTCGAGGGCTTTCTTCGCCCGTTCTCGGCCGATGACGATGTTCGCCCTGCTACAACTGGAGGACCGCCGGCTACGGCTAAAGCAAGAAGCCTTGATTGCTACTTTAAGGCAACCGAGGTGTTGGCCAAGCACGACGAGAAGTACATGCCCAAGGAGGTAGCGGCAGCGCTAGAGAAGAATAAGAAGATTTTGGAGGAGGCGGAAGCTAAGGCTTTGTTGCTAGAGAAGACGAGCTGAAGATTTTTATGTTCCAGGTTTTTTTATTTTAATTCTTTAAATATAAGCTGAAAGGCTTACTCTCTTTATATAAAATTTTCCATACTCGTGCTTATTTTGATAATCTTGCTTATTGTTGTAAGTTCATTGTTGGAATCCTAGTTCAATTTTGTTCTGAGTGGAACGAGGATATAATGAGAATAAAAGGGAACCTGACACTGTATTTATTTACTGAGAAATGTAGATACGATATAAAACTACTTGGTTTGTTGTGTTAATCTTAAGCACATTAATCATGCGCATGTAAACTTCTATTGCTTGTGTTTGGTTTATTTAATAATTAAACTATAATTTCTTATATGCAGTACATAACAGTGGTATCTAACGTGTGATTTCAATATTTAATTTAGACTACTTTCTGCCAGAACTTGATGATACCTTGATTTTAGAAAAATATTATTTGGTTCTCAAATATCTTCCAAAAAAATAATGATAAGGATTTTATATTTAAAATAGGTATTTTTTATGGGCCCTCACAAGCAAATGTGGATTTAATGATATTTTTTTGTGAAAAAAAAAATTGTATTTTTTGAGAGATGTTTAGGAGTTATTTAGGAGCTATGTAGCAAAACCCTTGATATTATTAGGATTCTACCATGGGTTTGAGTTGAAGTTACCAAAGTAAAACTCATAATTCACCCAAGAGCACAAATTTCACATGGCAAAAACATTCAAACACAAAGATTTACGTGAAAAACTCAAAATTTGGAAAAAATCACAAAGTCACACTACCACAAGAAATCCACTATATGAAGAATATAAGATTACAGAGCACAAACCAATATTTGAACCTTTGGAGGAACAAGAAATGATAAACTCTGCTTAGGAACACACTTAAGCCCTGTCTCTCTTCAACACACCTCTCAAAATCTCTCAAATCTTCTTCAACACGCCTCTCAAAATCTCTCTCAAGTTTTTTCCAAAGGGGTTCTCTATTAATCTCAATAGGCACTCACGCCTTTGGAAAAAACTTGTTTTAGCCTGAAACCCCCCGAAACCGTTCAAAATCGCCCATTATTGCCAACAGGACTCTATTTTAGTGCTTGAACCGCTGCAGGCGCCTGGGCTCCCATGCCTCTACTCCTGGGCGCATGGGGTCGCCTAGCTCCCCGTCCTCGGGTTACAAATCCCGTTGGGCGCCTAGGGCACGCCTGGTCACTTGGTTTGCTTCCGACTAGTGTAGCCTTGACTTGGAACCCTCAAAACCCACCAGAACCTGTTGGTACCTCCTTGGTCTCCACACCTTAACAATCTCCCACTTGGAGACTAATTGCAATCGACCCATCTTCAACTCTGGAATTTATTCTCCTTGGCTTCAATCCTTGCAAAGGATGTGGTGTGGCTCACCTTGCCTTTGATCACGTATCAAGGTCAACTAAGATGCACCTAGCTTCAGTTTATGTGACTTCACCATTCCTCACTCATGATCACTTCTTTGGTGCCAAAAACCAGTCTCAATTTTTGCTCCCGCAATAAAATTAGATGCTTTATGAATCACATAAAGTCTCCCTTTTGCCTTGAACTGTGATCAAAGCACTTCTTGTCACTTTCCATTATTAGTCTATGGTGAAGGTTGTAACATAGCGTGCACGGGCTTTCTGAATGACAAGGATCACATTTCTCTTCAGACTCAGAACATGTCTGACATCCCTTAATCTCCATACTGATTATTTTGGTAACTTGATGTTGACATTACCCTTTTCGACAATCCTGCATGCCTTGTCATTTCCCAAACAGACTTTTCTTGAGTGTAATTTTTGAATACCTCTTTTCTAAGAGATATATGAAAGGATGCACCGGAATCTACAACCTAGAATTTTGTACTCTCCAAAGATAAAACAAGTACATCTTTGACATCATCTGCTGTAGCATTTGCAAAATGACTTGCCTCTTGATTTCTGCCACCTGATTTCTTCAGGGCGAAACAGTCATTCTTTAGGTTCCCTTATTTTCAACAGTTCCAACACTCAATCTTTTCTTTTTCTGGTTTTGATTTCCTTTGTTCTCCTTTCAGTAGTTAAGGATGAACTTAAAGTTTCACCGCAAGCCTTCTTCCAAATTTTCTTCATTCAACATGAGCCCCATAATGTCGTCGAGTTTCAAACTCGCATTTATTGATGAGTCACTGATCGCAATTACTAATCCATCCCAACTATCCGTAGTGAAGATAGAAGCAATAAAGCTCGCACCTCATCATCAAACTTGATGTCCACAAAGCTTAAATGGTTTGTCACAGTATTGAACTCATTCAAATGTTTTATTACTGAAACGCAGTCTACCATCTTTATGTTGAATAGCCTCTTCATCAGAAAAACCTTGTTGGAAGCTGAAGGTTTCTCATACATTCTTATTAGGGCCGCCATGAAATTTTGTTGTTTTCTCATTCACTATGTTGAACGGCACGGACGAGGACAATGAAAGGAGAATCAATCCCAGTGTTGTTCTGTCAAGGACTTCCCATTCTTCATTTGTCATAATTGCAAGTTTCTTCTTGGCTCCTCCTAATGGAAAGTACAACTTCTTCGGGTATAGCAAATTTTTGATTTGCAACTTCTATAATGCAAAGTTCGTTCCGCAGAACTTCTCGATATTGTATCTTGTTTCTTTAATTATTGTTTTCACTCAAACTAACAAATTCTAAAATCAATTTCTCTGATATCACTTGTTAGGATTCTACTGCGGGTTTGAGTTGAGGTTACCAAATCAAAACTAAGAATTCACACAATAGCACAAATTGAACATGCATAAGCCACAAATATCCAAACACAAGGATTTATGTGGAAAACCCAAAACTTAGGAAAAATCAAGAAGCCACACTACCTCAAGAAATCAACTATATGAAGAATGCAATATTACAGAGTACAAACCAAGACTTGAAGTCTTGTCTTAAGCCTTGTCTTTCTTCAACACCTTTCAAAATCTTTCTTTAAGTATTCTCCCAAGAGTTGTTAATCTCAACAGACACTCACACCTTTTACTAATTAGGGCTTCTAATAGGCTTTAAAATGAGCCCGAAATCGTCCATAATTTCTCATAGGACACTAATTTTATGGTTGCTTCACCATCAAATCGAGGTGAGTTGATGTTTGAAGAAGTTGAATTTTTGAAAAGTTGATATGTTATTTGATTCGAACAATTTATTAACAATAGATGTTTGGTGAAGATGAATTTTTGAAAAGTGTGAGTTTTTGGCTTTCATATTCTTTTTTTTTTTTCTTTCAAAATTACATTGTGTGTTGCGCAAGGAATCGACAACTTTGCCGACTTATGCTTTGAAATAGATAGTTTTTGTGGTTGTCTTACCACCAAATCTTGGCAAGAAGGGTTGTGCAGGCTTCACCTGCATAGTACACAAAAACATTACTCTAGCATGTGAGTGGACACGTTTGGAGAAGATGAATTTTTGAAAAGTGAATGTCTTATCTGCTTTGATTTGAACAATTTTAAGTCTTGGTTTGCTATTTTTTGTTTTATTTTATTATTGTATTATTTCAAATTTGTTTGTGTATGGATATCTTAAATTTTCTTGAAGTTTTTTGAGTTCTTATTTTTATTTTATTTTAAAGCCCATTTACCTCCTTGGTTGTGATGTATATTAAAAATATCTTGAATCCAGCAAATGTATTAGTCTCCACACTATCATGATTCAAAGATCAGTAAAGATCTTTAATCTCTGACAATTTATTTGGGGGTGCTTCATACACTTGTTCTTCACTTATTAATGAAATTGTGTTTGATTTATGGAATGAAAATGCAAAATTTTCTTCAATCATTAGACTTTCTCATGTTGAAGCAAATTGAGCAAACGATTATACCAAACCTATTAGTCTCATGGCTTGGTAGACTAGTGATGATCACACAATGCAAAAGTTCTTATTTTTATTGTGCTTTGAAATATTAAGATTTTATGTGCATTTCTTTGTGTTAAACGGGTAAAGAAATTTGTTTAATTTTTCTACAATTTGATTTGGTTAAATGGTCAAAGAAATAATAAGCTCTTATATACAATTCTTATGTTAACAAAGCTTTGATTTGAATTTAAACAAGCCCTTGTTGTTTACGACGATTCTATTTATGGATGCATCTTGTACAAACAATTGTGTTAACAAAGCTTTGATTTATATTCACCTTAAGTTTAATGCATACAAGGATCTTTGTGGCTAATTTTTTTAAGAATGCATCTAGATCACTGTTGATCATGTTGTGACCTGAGTATTCACGTTGCGATCAAAATAAAATGTAGTTCATCTTTTGTCAGCTGTGAACTCTTGGGTCACGCCACAATAGATAAAAAATGTGGGTTCACCTACAGTATTGATTTGAAAAATGAATAATGTTATAATGTTTACTAAAATTAACTTCTGGGATGTGGATATTATCAAGTTGAACTAAGAAAAGATAAATTATATGTATAGTGTATTCAAATTATAGAAAGTTACAAGTTTTATAATTTTTTTTTTTGTATTTAGATTATTACACCTTTATCTTACAAAAGATCTTCAATGAAATAGTAGTGCAGAATTATAGATCAATTTTTAGAAAGAACAGTCAATTTGCCCACATTTAATGATAAAAAACAAAGCTCAATTTATCCAATACTTAATTTTTTCAAGCTAAACAACTTGATGTGAATTTATGGGTGCAAGTGTGACACCAATAATAGGTTTTGGCTTATTATGCTTTCAATAATGATGTGCATTGATTATTAATAACTTGTGCAATTAGTATAGCATCTTTTGATTTTTTTGGTTCATTTAAGTTTGTGTATCACCTAAATCTCATGATTTAAATTATAAATAGAATGTTTGGCATATAATTAATTTTGTTTAACTTTTGGTTGGGCACAAGTTGGGTGGGGTTAACTAATTTGATGGTAAAAAAACAAATTTGTTGGGTGTGGTTTGATTGAATTTTTTATTTTATTTTATGATATATTATATTGGGAATTATAGGATGGTAAGATTTTTCATTAATATTTCAAGCAAAATGGAATTTATTAGAAATTCAACGTCAAGAAGGTGTAAGCACAGCTAGAAAGGGTAAAAATTTATATTTATGTAATTTAAATATCCAAGGCTACTCAGATTCAACTTCAAATCTGATCAGGTAAGTTAAATACAATTTTGTTAATTGAGAAATAGTAGCTCAATTTCACAGCTCTTTATTTCCAGCTTTTTTTTTATATGGAATAATTAAATATGTATTTGCAAGATATAAAAATGTTAAGGGCTATTCAATTATAACTGAAAAAACAGGCAAATCTTCTTCATCTGCAGTTGTTTGATATTACAGACATTAATTTTATACAAGCATGAATTATTTTCTTCATGACATTTGTGACAATCTAATTTTATTTTCCCACGTGATTTTAATTTTCTTAATTTTAAGAAGCATCGGTAGAAGTACTTTCGCTTATTTTATTTAACTGTTTGTTTTGAGACAACAAGAGAGATGTATTCTCAGATTTTTTATTTATTTACTTCAGTGTCATTATGGTATGTTTAGCACAATATTTATATTTTGCTTATAATTTTTTCCTTTTTAGTTGTATACCTCAAAACAATATTCCCATACTTTAAATCTAGGTTTAGGAGGTTTTCTTTTTTTAATTAACAAGATGGATTTTTTACTTGAACTAAGGACATCTGTCATGTGAATGCCACCATAGTAATTAAATTAAATCAATATAATCTAAGGTATAAATCCAAATTGTAAATCTTATAAAAGTTAAAGACTTAGGAATAATATCAACTGAGGTTGATAGTTGTCACCACTTACTATCCCTACAAGGTTGAGCCACCCAAAAGTAAGAATCACAAAAAATTGAATAGTTCAAATTTCGTGACTTATTTTTTAATGTGACATTGACATTATTGAAAATGAAAGTAATAATAAAAAATTTCATATATATGTAAAACTATACATTTGGTATGCAATTTTCCTAAAATAAAATCTATTAATAGCTTGTGTTAAATCGTCACATACGCATTTTCTATACAAAATGAACATTGATAATTGAAATAAGATCTTATCATATGCTACCAAATTTAAGATGCTTAAGGATATTCATTTGATATATCATGCAGCAGTTTCAATCTAAAAAGTGTGAACTTAAATTCTAGCAAATACTATGATCTTTCAAGCATGAAATGAATGAGAGGTTAAACGACAAACTTAATGAAACCTAGGAAACAATTTAAAGCAATTTGCTATGTAGTCATATGAAACAGCTGAAAGCAGTTGACTATTGCTGTCTATGTTGTTTAAAATTCAAAAATTAAAATCAAGTGGGAAGCTTTGAAAAAATAAAACTAGATTATCACAAATGTCATGAAGAAAAAAGAGTTCATGCTTATATGAAATTAATGTATGCATATAAAATAATATAACGCAATTAAAAAAGAGATTGTGGCAACTACAAATGAGAAAAATATTTACCTTTCTTTCTTGGTTATAAATGAATTAGCCCTTAACGTTTTTAAATCTTGGTAATTAAATATCTAATTATTCCGTAAGTGTAGACAGTTGGAAGTACAGCGCATTGAAGTTAAGCTAATATTTCTCAAAGAAAAAATTATCTTTAGCATTCCTGTCAGGATTCCCAACTTCAAAAAGTTGATTTTGAGTGCTCTTGGAGAATTAAATTGCGTGAACCTCTACGTCTATCCTTCTTAGCTCTGTGTTTATGACTCCTTTATGTTGAACTTTTTTCTTTTCAAATAAATTCTATTTTGCTTGATTTTTTATTAAAAACTTATTATCCTATAATTTCAAGTATTAAATATCAATAAAAATAAAAAGATTCAATCACAATCACACCCAACAAATTAGATTTTCTTGCCATTAAATTGGTTAACCCCACACAACATGTGGTAAATCCAACCAAAGGTTAAGTAAGAATAATTATATGTTAGATATCTTATTAATAATTTAAATCATGAGGTTTGGGTAATGCACAAGCCTGCTTAAACAAAAAAAAAATGATGCTATAATAGTTGCAAAAATATTGAAACTGAATCCACATCACTGATAAAAGCATAACAACCCAAAATCTGGTATTGGTGACACATTTGAGCACACTAGTTCACATCATGCTGTTTGGCTTGAAAAATTTGTATTGGATAAATTGTTCTTTGATTTTCACCATTAAATGTGAACATATTGATTGTACTTTCTAATCAGTGATATATGAATCCACACTAATGCCCCATTTAAGATCTTTTGTAAAATAAATATGTAACAATCTAAATGCAAATAATAATTTCGGCAAGACATAATCTTGTGTAATTTGAATACAAAATGACTTCATATAATTTAGCTTTTCTCATTCTGACTTGATTATATTCACCCGACTAGTCGAATTTAGTAATCATTACATCACTATTCCTTTTTTGCGCATTATACTGTACGTGAACCTCAACATTTGTCTATTGTGGCGTGATCCAAGGGTTCACGACGCAATTGACAGAAGATGTAATTATATCTTATTTTTGTCTCGATGTAATTGTATTTTATTTACAACATGATATACATTGATCTAGATGCATTCTTGAAATTAATCACAAAATTCCTCTCATGTTTTGTACTCATGGCAAACCCAGTATAAATCAAAGCTTTTTTAACATAACTATTTGTACTAGATACCTTCCTAAACTGAATCGCACAAAACACAAGGGCTTACTTAGATTCAATTCAAAGCATTGATAAGTTATGTTTTGAACTATTTTTTTCCAAAATCAAATCACTATAAGTCAAAGGATTTCCTAAATCAAATCTCTGTGCATTAACTCAGATTCAAAGAAATAGAGGATATGTGTCTTCCACTAGAAGAATTTTATTCATAGCCATAGGTCAACGCAAAAAGAGAAAATCACAGAGAAAGGTTTCTCGTAGCTGGCCCACAGTGGAAAGAGTTGAAGGAGATGCTATTTGTTGCCATTTCAGCCTTAGCCTACCGATCTCAATTTTCTAGCGCGTCTTCGTTCGCCGACACGTCTTGTTCTTGCCTATGTGTCCCATTCTTGTCGACGCCTTCTTTCTAGTTGATGATTTTGTTCTTGCAAGTTAGTCTCCGGAGGCTGCATTTGTCCTTTTATCTCTCCTCGATGCCTTCTCTCAAAGTTCACAAATCACAAGCTTAGGGTTTAGAGTCGACAAGATGAAAAATTTGAAATAGAGTTGAAAAGCATAATAAGGAATACTAGATACAAATTAGGCAAAGTTCTTAAAAAGCTAACAACTCCGTTATAAAGTTTATATGCTAAATATGGCTAACATTAGCCTTTAGATAAAATAATATCAAATTGCAATCATTAATTTTTTTAATAATATTTTATTTAATTCAATTTTTTAAATTATCAATTTACGTAAATAATAAACTGAACTAACATCTAAAAGTCAAATTAGTCTAAATTTGATCTAAATTTTTTAAATTATCAATAAACTAAACGAATCATTTAAATAAATTTGGCTCAATGTATTACACCCCTACTATGATTAGAATATTAAAATCAATTCTCAATAAGTTTAATAAAGATAAAAGATGACCTCAGTAGAAAACAAAAGGTAAGTGCTCTATCCTTATTCTAAAATTGAAAATAAAATCTTATCAATTATGAATCAAAGGAAAACAAAACTATGTAAGAGTAGAGTTTCCAAGGAACAAGTAAGAACAAAAAAAAATGTATAAGGGAGGCTCAAAGAGAAGTCATTTTGCATAGACACAGTTTAAAATACTCTTTAGATCAGAAATTAATCAAACTTCTGTTTGATGGTAGGAGATTGTGGAGATATATCATTTGATATTGTAGAAGTATGTGAAAATTAATTTTATAAAGTTAAAATTTACTAGAAAATTACATTTTTTGTTTTATTAATGAAATATCATTAAAAGAAACATATTCAATAAAGTGTTTAACAAATTAGAATCAAGAATTATTGATGAACCAATGAGGTTAATTCACATGGAAGTTCTTAGGTTAATTAACTAATATATTGAACATAAATTTATTTGCAATTCATTAAAAAATACAATGAAAATTATAACACATGTCTTAGTGTATAAGTCTTTAGAAATTAAATGATTTTTGGTCTATTTATACTAAATTGTTAGCAAGCATTAGGAGAAGAAATCTCCAAATAATTTATATATTAACAAAGGCATACCTAATAAAGATAACTCTGCCTATGGCCTACCATCTCTTTATTGTCCCATCTTTTGGGTGAGTACTTTGCCTCCTTGGTTCCTTTGTGACCATAACTAAGTTGCTTACATGGCCAAAATCTTTACTTTTTACTAGCATCATCTTGAAAGGTATGCTTAGCTTTAGACCAACTATGAACTTGATTAGATTGAGTTGTTAGTTAAGTGGTAACTCCATCATTATAGTGAATCATTAGTACTCAAAGGTGTGATCTTGGCAAATTGTCCTCTGCTTTGGCACAAATTATGCCATATCCTCCACCTCACCTCTGTGTGTTCTGAACAGTTAGAACTCATCTCGAAAAATTTTCTTAAATTGTGTCCAACCAATCGTGCTATTCTCATGCTTCATCGGCTATTACACCAAATGGACACATATTTTTTCGCCTTCAATTGGCCAAATTTTATTTTCTCTTGAGTTGTTTACTCAATGAGCTTGAAATAAGTCTCGAGTTGATCAATCCATGAGTCAATCTCTGAAGAATCTAGAATTCCATCATAATTCAGTAACTCAATACTTGGCTCAGCTCCCACACCTTTTCACCTTCTCTTGTCTTTAATTATATAATTTTTTTCTTCCATGCACTTCAGTAGTCGGCATCACTAGCAACTCGAATTTACTGTATTACTCGACGTATTGTTATAGGCTTTCCTATAGCATTTCGACTTTACTATTGCATCTACGTTCTCATCAAGTTCATCATCTCAATCATTTGCTAGGTGAGTTACGATGTTCTTGACAAGCTCACTTTCACAAATCCACTAGAAGATCTCATCTCAGGCTTTCCTTGGTCCCTTCTCAAACTCCTCCTGAGGCTAGTTAGCTAATCATCTTGAGCTTGTTATATTCCACAGATCTGCACCATCTCAAGGTGATCATTTATACTCAGTGAATCTTAGATATAATATACCAATCTTAATTGTGTGGTCTCAATGATATTCAGGTATCGCAAACTACTGTATAAATCCTGTTAGTGATGAATGTTTTAGGCCGAGGAGAATGGCCTCTCCAAACTCACGCTCGGATCACTAGAAAACATACACAATAAGAGGCAAATGAGGGTCCTACTATGTAGAACCTTACCAAGTCAAAAA
Organism: Gastrodia elata; assembly: GCA_016760335.1. Lineage (NCBI taxonomy): Eukaryota > Viridiplantae > Streptophyta > Magnoliopsida > Asparagales > Orchidaceae > Gastrodia > Gastrodia elata. The sequence goes on along the minus strand of CM028674.1, from coordinate 49,677,773 downwards.
CAAAGATTACAAAGAGGAGCACGAGTAATACTTAGTTGCTCCAATTACAAGGTAAAAAACTTGGGTAGCCAAATGATGAATACTACTCAATATACAATTACTACAATGATAAAAAAACAATTAATGCAGGTGACTAATAGTTGGCTAACCGTGCAGCTCATTTCTTGTCTCCCTACAAATCAACTTTAACAGTGAATGTCATCACATTGCACCACATGGCATCATTAGTTTCAAAACTCCACACAAGATGAGCCAAGCTGAGAAAGTTAGTAGTTTGCTATGAGCTGAAGGAGCTCGAAAGCAATTTGATAGGGGGAATCCCAAGTGATATATGGGCTTGGGGAAAATAGCCAATTCCTTGACTGTTTATCTTTCTCAGTCAGTAAAGATCTAAGGAAATCAGCTTTGCTAATGCTAACTCTCCACATCTTCTGTCTGATCATCCATCGATCATCTCTTCAGTTTTTAGAGGATCACTAGGTCTTCTCAGCAGTTTATCTACTTTTGTCCCATGCTCGAGAATTTCTCCAACATCTGGATGATCCTTCATAGGGCGAGTCTCCTTAGGATACGAGTCATTCATTTGTTTGAGCTGGGGAATACTCAACACTCTACTCGATAGCGTCTACAGGTGTTCTAGGTATTTTGGAAGTGGTTCCCGACTTAACATTTGCTACAACTAATCTTCTTTAGCTCAGCTGGGTTGAATAGTCGGCTAGGAGTTTAAGCTACTCATAAAGTAAGTCATCTCCTAAGCCCCCATATCACATGTAAATGCTTTACTTTTCAGTACAACCTAGCTGAATCGTGCCAAAGCCTAAATTCATTTTGAAAATGAAGTTGTATGACTTTTAAGAGTACAAGATATAACTTCCACGACATTTATTTTTAGATCAGTAAGAATATAGAAAGTGGCGAGATTAATTTCTAGTTTGATGTTACAAGAATCCACGCTTTAGGAAATAAGGTATGCGGAAGAATTTGAACAATTTAAGCACTACAAGTAAAAATATCAATGCAAGAAAATGATAAAGAATGTGACTTCCTACAAGAACCTCATTAGCATTGCTCCAATCCTCAATGAAACTTGTATTATGAAAGGATTTAGATAATCATAAACAAGGTGAAGATAAATTACAAGATCATTATTGGTGATAGAAATTTTACTATTTGCATAGTAAAAAAAAAGTGTCGAAATCTGAATTAAAATAGAGATTAGATTAAAATAAACAGACAAATTCAGTGGTTGAGAGGATTAAAAAATGAAAAACCAAAGCCTTGAAAAGATCTACAGCAGATTCAAGTTTAATATGTAGGGTGTATAGCCTATGGGTACTAAAATTATAGAATATTTCTTGGAATATCTTCAGCCCCAACGGAAGGAGTGTTGCCTTAAGATTCACCCTGATATATCTTGGAAACAGCACAAGCAATTCTTCTAAAGGCCATCTCAACATCTAAGAGATTAGTTGAGAAATTACTTAAAAGAAGCTAGAGTTTAAGGGTAAAAGAAAATTGTGAAGAGAAAAAAGATTAAATGATCACTACATCTTACCCAATGAGTGTCTAGTCTAGCGACGAGTGAGTTGTATAAAAAGATTTGAATCTAATAATTATTTTAATGCTAATCTAAAGTGATCAAAATGTCTATTAAGTAACGTGTAAAGGTCAAAAATAGTATATGCAACCTAATAACTCTAAATATGGCTAAAAAAATTCAAAACAGCAAGATCTCACATGGCGAGTTGGCAGCTGCATGACTCATTAAGAGCTGCATGGCAAGTGACAAAAAACAAATATATATAAAAAATTAAGTTAAAAGTTTAATTTCACATAGTTCACATGAACCCAAGGCCAAATAAAGTAGTCAAAAAAATAAAAAATGAACAATCTAGGAGAAAATTCTTAAAGTTTAAGTTTTAAATTAATTTCTTAACTTTTGATAATACATCCAATGCAGAGATGATAGATTGGTATTCTGATCAAATGTAGTTTTGCTTTGAGCTCCATGAATTCACTAGCGGAGAGAATTAACTTCGTATGGACAAAATTTACTAACTATTCCCTTGCGTAGTGGAATAGTCGAATCGAGGTAATTAAGATAATGATTTAGTCACCATTTAAGATATTCTTTTGTGTAGAAATTCATGTTTGGGGGGTTATGAAAAGAAGTGGAAGAAATGTCATGATGTTTACATTGGAGAAGAGATCAATTAGTGCAAGAATACATCACTGAGTTTAGAAGACTAGTCTTTTAAATGGAACTATCTGTTAACGATGCAGTATGTTGACCAAGTATAAATTAGAACTGCATTTGCATATTGTAGTCAGTTTGACGTTCTTTCCTTACAAAGAACGAGAAAGCTTTTGCTATGACCGTAAAAAGAAGAATTATTAACGGTCATAAGGCCACCGAGAACTAAAACTCGTGGAAAGTTGGCAATCAGAGAGAAGCATTTGAAGCTGAAACGTTAAAAAGATTACATGAATCAAACATGACAATTTGTACAGTCTGTCGACTTACTGAATGACTAGTCGGGCAACCAACAACAGCTGGAAGAACTTGTGTTGGAATCATAACCTAATTGTAGGGACCTAGAGATTGGAAGTCTTTGTGGTTGCATTGTGAAAATCTTTAAGGAGACATTAATAACTATTTCGGAGGATAATGATATAGAGAAGTTCATGGATATTGATAGAAATCTTTCCATGATGTTCATACTGAAGGAAAGCTCCCGTGGGAAGATGATGCTGATACTGTGGCCTTGATACTTTGATTAGACTATTAAATTTTAATGATAATATGCCTATATTTGAGGCATTGTATTAAGAAGTGTGCAAAATTGAAAAGAAGACTCGAGAGATAATATGTCGAGAAAAGGCAATAAAAATAACTAACGAGAAGGCGATGACTCAGGCAGCTAACATAGAAGCATGCTGAGATTTTTGATAACCAATAGGATTATCATGTCAAAGCTGTCGAACATAAGATTCAATTCCCTTGCAATTCAATTGTATTGAATATTAGAACATACCAAACTTTGTATTAAAATGAAGAATTAATAAAGTTGTCAATTTACTAGAAATAAGTTATTCAACCTAGTGCCTTACCTTGCGAATCGCCAATTGTGCTAGTATCAAAGAAATATGTAGGGTGAAGAATTTGCATCGATTATTGTGATCTAAATTAATAATTGTGTGGATAGATATCCACATCCGAGAATAAAAGAGCTAATAGATAAGCATGTCTTTAATAGTATTTTCTAAACCCAATCTTATGTTTGGATACCACAATGTCAGGACGATTGCAACTAACTTGTGCAAGATTGCTTTCATGACTAGATAAGGATTATGCAAGTTGATGGTGCTGCCATTTGGGCTTTATATTGATACCCCAACATCATTCATGAGATTTATGAATGAAGCTTAAAATCATATTTTGATGACTTTGTTCTCGAGTGCCTAATTGGTATTTTAATGATAGTAATATTGAAGAACATGTCAATCATTTGGAGAAATTACTTCAGACATTTTGACTTTACAAATTGCATCTGAATTAGATATGAGTTTTGATAGACAATACTAGCATTTTATTGGATTGGATCAATTAGTTTTGGCTTGAAGAAACTAAGCTATTTCAATTATATTTGATCCAAGCCATATTTCTTAAAAGTCGAACCAAACAAATTTGAATTAAGAAATCCTCATCACAAATTCATAAAAAATATATGCACACAATTCTTCAAAACAAGAAATCCATTATGAGTTGGTTGTATTGCTTATAGGTTTAACTTGGTTATTCTTGCATTTATTTTTGGTGTTTTTGAAGTCAAGAAAAATGTCAAAAAAAATGCATAGCAGAGAAGGGGATGATGGGTCACTAAATATTTGATTGTAGAGTTCTTCTTGTAAAAAAAACCTTAGCTGATGTAGAAGAAGAGGAATCGTAGTTTGTATCTTGCGGGTACAATATACATGATATATATTGCAATCTTTTCAAGAGTCAAGGTAACTGCAATCACATCTGCATCCACAAGCTTGGTTCATCGGAGAACGATATGTTTCTTTAATCTTGTGTTTCATTGTCACTTGCGTGAGAAATGAGAATAGAAACAAGAGGATGTCGAAGTCACGAATTTAAGAGAACAATGAAATGAGAGATGAGAGTGGTTGAGTCAGCATGTAACTTGGACTTAGGACTTTATGGTTTTAAATTTTGCGTGAAATGTTATTTGTTAGAATGGATAATTAATAAAGGAAGTCAAAAGTAATTTGGATTTTGGACTAATATGTTTAAGCTAATTTAGAACTGAACTACAATCCTTGAACCAATTCAGCTTATAATTATATAAAAATTTTAAAATTTGAAATGTAAATTGAATGGAACCATCCAAGTAAGATTTGTTTCATTTAATTGTTTGGTTTTTTCCAAACAATGCACATCCCTAGACAACACTTTCTACATGGGATTTGAAATTGGTGTGGATAGATTTTGCTTGATTTAGGTTCTAGCCATTATCTAGCCATAGTTAACTGAAGCTTCAGAGACAAGAAGTTATATCGTAGGCTGTTAGCTTTTAGGAAATTAAAAAAAAAAATTAGTTTTTGAAGCTCCATTACATCAGTTAACAATAGCCATCTGAGTCTTTCAATGGGGAGCTGAGCAAGAGAAAATTTTCCAGGAGTTGAATTAGAAGACTAGTTACACATTAGTTGTTGCCTTGCCTGACTTGTATAAATCATTTGAGATTAAATTTGATGCCTCAGACTTCTCACACAAAAAAGTACTAATGCAAGCTAGTCGAGTGATCACATATTTTTCAGAGTCATTGCTAATTGTGTACTTAAATTAACCAATTTATGATAGAATTACTTTACGTTAGATGTACATATTCAGGAAGGGGATAATCATCCATACCGACTACAAAGCTTGCCAACAAAAACAAGTGTTATATGTTTTCTTGTACCAAGCTGACCGTAGGAGAGAATCTCTATGTATTTTAAAGGAGGATTGTTGATTTCCAAGAGGGGAAGCTACTTTGTATATGCTATTATAGATTGATTCTTTAATATGATTGCTTTGATTTCTTGCAATAAGACTATTTGTTACTAGTGATAAGGTTGTTTAGTGTTTTCAAGCATGCATGAGCTGACTTTGGCCTTACCACGTCAATCATTTTTGATTATTTCTATTACATTTTATTACATGTGATAAATAATTCCTATAAAAGGAGTGCAATGTTTTACTCACAAACTGTTAGACAAACAACTATGGTGAACTAAACAGCTGTTCAACTGTCAAGAGATTTTCACGATAAATGAAAACTTGCCATGTAATTAATTTCTTAAAATCGAGCAATTCCTGTTTTTACCTCAATAAACTATTCGATACATGTTTCAGATATTTCTTTTGAGTTGGTCATTAGCCAATTGATGGATGAAGTTGGTTGGCACAGAAGTTCTTGGAAAGAATTCTTATGATTCATTCATGACTTGAAGAGCAATCCTGAGCCTCTCAACAAAAGTACAGAAATGCATGTTAAATGCTGAATTGAAAAAGTCTACGGAGTAGAAGATTTTCTATGACTACATTTCTTCAAGAAAAGAAAGAAAGGTGAAGGAAACATAATTGCAATTGATACAATGCGAACAAATTAACCATTTAAGGTCTTAAAAAGAATTAACAATAATTCTACCGGCTTAAATTTCCTCCATGCATGCAAAAATATTTTGTCGTGAATGTAGGTGGGGAGGAGTTATTTTAGCTATCGATGACGGAAATAGAAATCAATGAAGGTTGTCGATTATAGATAACTTATTTTTGGGTCAAGAAGAGAAACTAGCAGAAGATGCCTAATTGAATTGAAAACTTAGTCACCTGGCAAGGTTTCTAAGTAACATGATGACATATTCCAGGCTGCATTTGACTCACACGAGCTCAAAGCTTTTTGTTGTGGGGCACATGATCAAAAGTTTGATTTAAAAAATATCCTAGATAGCTCCACTTGTTACCGAGTCAACCTGCCGAACAGCTTAGTGGAGCACTCTAAGAAAACTACTCGAGTTATCTAAATTGGGAATATAACCCAGGTGACATTTGTTGATTCTACTACCGTGAGTCAAATCTAGACTAAAAACCATCGAATCTCCGATTTACTCAGTAATTTGGGCTGCACTCTAAGCATTGTTCTATAGAGAAAATTAAAATACTCTCTATTAGAAGTCAACGCTTATGGATGAAATCTGCAGAATAGGACGTGGTAACCAGTTATTGGTTAAATGGCTACTTTTTATGTTACCTAGGATTATTTAGGAAGATCCAATGTAAAACTGTACTATACATGTTTCAATATTTTCTTAGAATGCCACAATGCTTCTAGTAGACTATAAATAGCTCCAAATGAAATGAATGCGGATATGCATAGCTGCGTACATGCTTCTGTATTTGTTAAGAAAGTCACAATTCTTCTATTTGGCTATCAACAGCCCCAAATGGAATGTATGTATGCCATTGGCCAAACTAAAAATAATTTACAGCTCCATTGTTTTCCTTCTTCCACCTCTTCTTTTTTTCATTCTGGTTTCTTTAGAAATTGTTCCATAGAAGCAACACTCGATCCTATATTTGGTTGGGCTGAGTAAGGCTCAAATAAGTTCCAAATTAGCCAAAGGACATGTGGTCATAATAGAGTATAACCTTTGAGATTGGCCTAATGTTGGTGGGCTGGTGGGGCCATCAATGTTGGTGAGAGTAAAAAAACAATTTTAGATGATGAATATATATAACTGCTTAGAAGTAAGTTTAGCAACCTAATTCTTCTCATATGTAGTGAAGGTAAGACACTCATTGTGCTCATATAACTCTTGGAAATATAAAAGCATGTAGCTTCAAAGTAGTCTCACTAGATTCAATAAGTTTAGCTGTAGGACTTAGAGGATTGTGGATGTAATTGTAGGTTAATCATAGTAGACTTTGGTGGCTTAGGCAGCTCATCCAAAATGTTAGACCTTAAGAGTACCTTAACAGGAGTGGTAATCATATCATAGTTCTGAATGCTAGGAGACACGTTGAGGATAATTTGGAAATGATTGACTAGTCTTGGGTTGAGTTTGATCAATTATGTATAGAGGGTCATTGATGATACGTTTATGCTCGATACATATGTGTTCATTGTTTTTAGATAAAATCCAACAATGGCTTTGATTCAAGTTCTTAGGAGGGCTAAGCGGTCAGATAGGCCATTGACAGGGCTTTGCATTTTTCGAATATGTTGACTAGCAATCAGATGGTTGTTGGCAAAGTTTTTTGCAAGTAGGAAAGTAGCTGGATTGTGTCGATGGGTTAGAAAAAGGGTAATAAATTTAAACAAGTTGAATTATCTTTGACTTGCTATAAATTGAGTCAAGGAAATTTTTGTTGATGATGAGACTACTTTGATCCATAACCTAGTAAATGATAGCCTGGGTAAAGCATGGTTGGCCAAGGTAAAAAATTGTTGGCCTAGTTATAAAGATTCTAATGCAATAATAGAAGATGACGCCATCAATTTATAATTGTTTGGTCGATTAAATCCCACTAGGGGTTTGCAATTGATTGTTTTAAAATTGAACTGATTCGGTTTTGAAATTAAAAAAAACTATCTATCCAAATTTTTATAAACTGAATCTAACCGAATTTTGATTGTGGAAACAATTTTAGATTTCCAAAAAGAACTTTCTTATACATTTTTGACTCATCGTTTTCACTTTTGCCGCTAGCTTATGAAGCTCATTTTGGCTTTATAAAAATCTTGGTGGATCATAAAATATCTTCGTTTTCCCTTGAAAAATTCATTTAAAGCTTGTTCTCAAATGTCATGAACATTGAACTCCAATCTTTACTTTGGCAAGCCTAATCTTTATGTAGAAGTACAAGAGTGAGTATATTGTTTTCAAAGGCAAAAGAGCGAACAAAGCAATATTTTTGTTCTTCATCTTTAAACACCCATTTGTGATGCAAGGAGACAAAGAGCTAAATATTTGATTATAGATAGTTTGATTTGTTGTATGCTTTCATAGAAGAGAATTCACATACTACAGCATATCAATTCTTCCCACATTTTTGCTTTTTTAAATGAAAATTTGTGATATTAGAAGCTATTTAAATAATAGTGGTTATTATATCCTGATTTGCTTATTGATTTCCTCCTAATAATTGTGATTAAAAGCTTAAGTGGGATTGTCGATTAGATAATTTTGTTTAATAGATATATACTAGAGAAGTTGATGTAGCACATCATTAGAGGTTCTGAACTTTAAGCTATTTATTTTTAGTTATAAAATCTCTTGAACTTTGAGATCTTATTAAAACTTTTGTATGTATAATTATGATGACTTCATGAGTTTTTGATTTTATACTATTAAGATAATTTAGTTTTATTTTGAAAACGCTAAATGGTTTCTGAAAATTTCCGAGGCTGTTTGGTTTGCAGTAATCTGACAATAGCACAAATTAATTACCTAAATTTATACTGTGTTTTTGTTCTTGTGTAAAGTGAATGTAAAATTTTATTGTAAAATAATTACCCTAAAAATAAAAAATAGGGTAAATATTTTATGCCCCGAATGGGTGAATCTCATATACGTATAAATTGGAAAAGAAAATCACATATAACTTGAGCAACTTACGTAAATTATCCCCTAATCGCCAATTGGGGGACCTCACTAGGTGTGATGGTTCTCTTCTACCGTCTTTGGTGAACACGTGTCACTATTAATCATCTCCTTGAGCTGATACAAAAGTTAATGCACTCATGGATCTTAGATAGCCCTCTTCAATGTTTGCTGGGCCTTATCAGACCTCTCCGACTAGCACCAGCCATTGCGGTTCTATAGAACCTTAGCTCGGTTGGCTTACTCATTGGTCTTAAGATCAAGTAACCCCGAAGGATCATGGGCTCTGCCTTGCTCTCTTTGAGAGACTTGATTCCCAAGTCCCAGTTTTTAATACTCATAGTTTTTTTTTTTCCTTTGTAATTAAGTTAATTTTCTTATAGTCGTTGAGTATTTTGTTGTTTTGAACTTTTTCTCTGATTTAATTTAATGGTTAGTTTTAAAAAAAAGTACTATTAATTTACACACAATCATATATCCAATACTAATTACACTGCAAAAGTTCTAATCATCTCATTTTACTTAAAAATACTTTAATATGTATATTTAGTGCACTTCAGTTTTTCTTTTCAGAATTTGACATTTATTGTGAAAGACATGGTAGCCTAAGCATAATAAATAAAAGTTTTAGTACATTATTAACCATGATCAAATTCCACTGTCCTCAATTAGGAGGTCTAAGAGCCTCTCGGGGAGCACATCTCCAATAACAAAAGAAAAATCATTTTGTCGGGCTAACATAGAACAAAAGTTCACCGCTAATATAGAACAAAAGTTCACCGCACGATTTGCATCGCGCGAATGGCGAACAAAAATCACACAAGGAAAGTTCAGCAAGAAATTAAGATGATCAGCGTGGCGCTCTCCGCCTCGTGAATGGAGAGTCCTCTCCTAGTGATGTTGGAGCCTTCGGATCGTTCCAAGGCAGTTTTCCTCTATGATGACTCCCTCAGTGTCAGCGTCTCTGGGCAGGAGGGCCTGTAGTAGAATAGTAACTGCTTGCATCTCAATCGGGAGAGGAGACATGCAAACGGGTTCCAGCAGCAGCGAGCAAGTGGCCTTCTGAGTCGCGGACCACAACTCCACCAAAATCAGCAGGCTCCCCGTAACTATAGGAAGCATCAATGTTGGCTTTCAGCCAACGGGTAGAGGGGCACCATATCTAGGAGGTGGAGGGCCCTGGTGGGTCGTGGAACCCCAGGAATCAAACCCGTCATGTAGACCAGCACTGACCATTGTCGAGAAATCGAACCCGCACAAACCAGCGGAGTTGAGTACGAACGGCCATGAGAACGCTTAGTCCTACTCCGCCAAGCCTGGTAGAGGGAGGAGGCCACAACCTGACAGCTGAAATGACGGTGACGAGACGCAGTGGCAGTCGAATACAAAGCTGTAAATTGGTCCTAGGATATCAGAGTGGCTGGTAGCAAGCTCCAATGTACAAAAATCTCTAGTATGGCCACCGTGTAACTGCATTGGGCTACAAAGTGCTCACTGTACTTATCAGTCGAATACATGTAAACGGGCTCCAGCAGCAGTGAGCAAGTGGCATCCTGAGTCGCGAACTATAACTCTACCAAAATTATCAGGCTCCCCGTATCTATAGGAAGCATCAATAGTGGCCTTTAACCAATGGGTAGGGGGGGCACCATCTCAAGGAGATGGAGGGCCCTGGTGGGCCGTGGAACCCCAGGAATCAAATCCGTCATGCATACTAACACTAACCATTGCCGAGAAAATCGAAGCCGCACAAACCAGCGAAGTTGAGTATGGACGGCCATGAGAACGCTTAGTCCTACTCCGCCAAGCCTGGTAGAGGGAGGAGGCCACATCCTGACAGCTAAAATGACGATGACGAGATGCAGTGGCAGTCGAATACAAAGCGGTAAACTGGTCCTAGGATGTCAAAGTGATCGACAACAAGCTTCAACGCACAAGAGTCTTTAGTATGGCCATCGTGTAACTGCAGTAGGCTACAAAGGGCTCACTGTCCTCATCAGTATCATAGCCCCAAACACAAGAGATGACTAAGTGAGTCCTCTCCTGAACAGCCATAGGAAATAAGCCTCACGGGGGCCCAGAGCCATCACCCACATGGCCGCAAACTGCCAAGGCCGGTCATCCACATCCGCTATGTAAATATGGCTAGCTCGGCTCTCCGTGAAAGCGTCGACCTACCACTGCAAACTCTCCTCCATTGACAAAGTGTGGCATTGGACGATCGACCACCCATACTCTAGTAATATCCAAACTGCAGAATTAGAACACCGAACAGTGAAGTCCTCACCTCGATGGCGGTAGCGGAACTTCATGGCTCTCATCCAAAGGAGATCCTCCCTGCTGATTCCCTCTTTACGTATTTGAACGTGTGGCGAGCTACAAAAAATAGTCATCCACAGCCTCAAGTCTCTGATCCCGAGTCCACCTGCCTCAAGTGGTCGACAGATCTCTTGCCACCTTATCAAAGGAACTTACGGAGAATAGCCTCTATGTCCGAGAGGCATGAGTCTGAAATCGAGGCAACCAACATCAGATAGTTGGGGATCATGGCAAGCATGGATATGATCAAGCAAAACTTGCTGGCAAGAGAACAGTGGCGACTATTCCATGAGCCCATCCTAGCTCGAACCTGCTCAATAACTGCTTCAAAATCTACTCTTTGCGGAGGTCGGCCAGTGACTGTGACTCCCAAGTATCAGAGCGACGACCCTCACCGAAGCGACAACCTGTGACTTGCGCGAGTTCACAGATTGTCCAGTTCAGCTCCCATAGTCTGTCAAATCTGTTGCACCTCTCTCCCCGCTGCCTCAAAAGATGGGGCAAACAGTATCAGATCATATGCGTACATGAGGTGGGAGAAGCTAGGACCACCCGATCGAGAGTGATACCAATTGGGCGTCCGGTCCGCTGCTGTTGCCTGACCAGGAGGGAAAAGAGCTCCGAGCACAGGATGAATAGGTAAGGGGAGAGGGGGCATGCCTTGTCGAAAACCTTTCCTCCCCACTATCCAGGGAAGCTTGTGCTCACCGATCAGGATCGAGAACTTGGGGGATTCCACGCACTGCATGACCCATTCCGTCCAACTCTGCGGGAAGCCAAATCTATCTAGAACCAAGAGTATGCACCCCCATTCCATTCGGTCGTAAGCCTGCTCCATATCCACCTTGATGGTCATGTGACCGTCCGTCGATTTGCAGCGTGAGGATCTTTTGGACCGCGAGACAATTCTTACTGATGTCTCTCCCGGGAACAAAGACACATGTTCTCGGGAGATCAATGGGGGAAATATTGTTTTAAGGCGCATGATCAAGATCTTGCCCACCACCTTATAGATAATATTGCACATACTGATAGGGTGGAATTGCCTCGGAGTGGCGGCCCTCCTCCTCCTTCGGAATGACTACTAGAGTGTCGCACAGCGATGTGGTATCTGGCCACCATCAAAGAAATGATGAACAACAGCCAATGTGTCATCCTGGGTGATCCTTCAGTAGCTCATAAAGAAAGAATGGGTGATATCATCAATCCCAGGGGAACGATTAGGGCCGAGGTCCCGCAGGGCTGCCCCTGCCCAAATTTTTGCGTCCTATTAAACACTCACATTTGTTGAGCGATACATATATTGCATTATGTAGTTATTCTAGCTATTGATACATAGCTAGCTTGAGTTGCTCTATACTTATGCATGAGATTGACTATTAGATATGATATATTTTGCATGATTTTCTGTGTTGCCTGATACATATATTTTTATTACATGCCTGTGATAGTATGTATGCTTATTTAAAATTTAAAATTGATACATGCCCGTTACCTAGTTGTGATGCACAATGCATGCTAATAATTGGTTATGGCACGTATCTACTATACTTTTTATGCATGATGACTACTAGATGATAGATACTGCATAATTTACCTATGACATATGATGCATTATGATTACATATTTGTGATTTTATGCATAAGGATTTATAACCGATTTTTACCAGTACCTGGTAATGAATCACAATGCATCCTATTAGCTAGTTATGACATGATACAAATCATAATATTTGCAGCAAGCATGATAATCATTAGCTTAACATGTGCTAGTAATACACCCAGTCTATGCTACATATTCTTCATAACCGATTTGTGATACATGCCAGTACCTAGCACCTAGTAATGAAGCTACTTTGAACCCAAAAACACCCATCACAATGCATCCTATGACTCAGAATGATTTGAGCAAGCTCAAAATCAGCTATAGAAGACTCCAAATAAATATGAATGGATGATTTCAAAATGAAAAATGTCATATAATATAATTTTTTGAGCTGGCACCAAATTAGCTATTGAAGAACTCAACATATTATAAATGGATACTTTCATGATGGGAAAGTTTCATATATACTACAAAATTTTAATTGTTTACATATTCAACACCATTAATTTATTGCTTACAAATTAATATTTATATACGTAGTTCATTTCAATCATAACAAGTGAGCAATATTTTAATATTATGAGGCACTTTTTTCAAGTAAAATTTTGACATTAGATGTATAGTCAAAACTTCTGTGTTTGACTGACAAAAAATAGGCAGGGCTCTATCTAGAACCATGCAAGTTTTGAAAACTTTAGTAATAGTCCAACTTAAATAAAATAGCCATTTTATTTACAAAAATTAAAATATTTCATATGGTTTTGAAGGGTTCAATGATCTGACTTATTTGAGTATATGTTATAATCATTAGTACTAAATCAATATTATTAAATCATGAGATCTAAGCTTTAGAATAGCATTAAAAAGTGAAATTAATTTTTCTCAAGAACTAGTTATGCATCACATCATAAAAATTTCTTAAAGGTACAATATCAAGAATCATAGCAATATCTCAAGAAAAATATGTGAATAAGATCCCAACAACCAGGGTTTAGTCTAAAGCCCAACAAAGGTTCCATATGTTAAATTTTTTATGTATTTTTTTAATGATTTTATATATTTTATTAGTCAAAGCATATGCTTGCACAACCATGACATGAGGGGAAAAAAATTTTGTGTACTTGAAAATTCTTCCTCATTAATGGCCATGTACTCCCTCTTTTCCTTCATATTTTTCCTATATATTTTCCCTCGAAATCTCTTAGTATAGGATACTTGTAATTCTTATAAATATATGCTAAATTATAAAGTAATTGACTTGCTTAATGAAGCATTTTTCTTAGTAAATTAATGTTGCCTTACTTTGTGCTTGATGATGTCATGGTTGTTGCCTATCTTTGGAGAGTTAGATTCTTACCTTATTTTATTTTTATTTTCTTACTAAACTTTGATTCCTCTAACCTTTAACTTTATACATGCCTTCTCCCATATATTGAGAATTCATTAAAACCCTTAAAGCATTAACTAAACTCTCATACCCACTCCAAATTCAGCCATAATCTCTCACATCCAAACCTAAAATAGCACGACCTAATCTTATTCCTTATCCCTTGACACACATCTAAACCCCACAACATTTTATCATCCACTCTAGATTGAAAATACATATCCTAAGCTATTTATAAAAGCTTATTTCTAGCCATCTAACTCACCAAAACCCAATCCACAAAAGAGATTTCTAATTAGCTAAAACTAGACATACTCTAGATTAGTCTTGGCATACCTCTCACTAGTCCCCCTCAAAATCTGTAAATATCTCACCAAAACTCTAGAAACCTTCCAGAAATATTACGTTAACAATTCATACCCTTTTATGGCCATATAACACACCAAAAGGCTGCCAACCACCATTATATATTTGCTAATCTTTGATTGACTACTTCAATTTGACAATCTGCTTGAGGATGAAAAGCTGTTGAGAATTTTAATTTTATGTCAAGAAGTTTCCACAGAGTTTTCCAAAACTATGAAACAAGCCTAACATCTTGATCAAACATATTAGTTGAAGGAATGCCGTGCAATTTCACAATTTCCTTAAAGAATAATTTTGTGAAATGGGTTGCATCATTAGTTTTAAAGTAAGGGGTGAAATGCACCATCTTAAAGAAAATATTAGCAACCATAAAGATGTCATCATTAGCATGAGTAGTTTGAGGTAATTCACGAATGAATTCTATTTATAATTATTCTTAAGGCTTAAAAGGAACATGCAACATTGTGTATTGTCATATTTTTGTTTAATAGCTTTAGTTTGATTTCAAATCAAACTTTTACATAATAATTTGTATTTATCTCTTTAAGGGAAGGTAAAAAAAATATACTATCCATAAAAGAAAATTTTCTCTCCCAAAATGACAAACAACCTCTTTTAAGTGCTGTTAAAAAATTAAGAATTCTCTAAGGGAAGACCTAGGAATGCAAAGATATTTTCAATGGTAAATATATCTATTAATAATAAAGTATGATGCATGTAGAGTTAGAGTTTGTCTAAATGCTTAATATAAATTTATTAATAGTATGGATACCCTAGGTAGTCATTTTGAATTTGTTTAAATTCTAAAATTTTGAGTTTTAGAGAGAGGAGATAGTTATATCCATACTTGGCAAAGCATCAATGGATTTGTTTTCAATTCCTAGTTTATGTTTGAGAATAAATGTGTAATCTTGGAGAAACTCAACCCATTTGGCATGCCTACGATTTAAGCTTTACTAAGTATTGATGAATTTAAGTGCATGATGGTCAGAGTTAAGCATAGACTCCTTATGTAAAAGGTTGTATCTCTAATGCCTAAAAGATTGAATGATAGCATAAATACCATATCAAATGTTGATTATAATTACTTTCCCTCATTTTTGTTCTCACTTAAAAAAAGATATGAGATTATTTTCTTGACTTAAGACTCCTCCAATCTTAGCTCTAGATGCATCACAAGTCACCTCAAATACATTATAAAATTTAGGAAGCCTTAAGCCTTGGGTAGATGTTATCAAAGTTTTTATTTGATCTAAAACCTTTTGTGCAGCTAAAGTTCAACAAAAGTTATCTATTTTTGATATGTTAATGATTGAGAGTATGATAGTACTAAAGTTTTTGATGAAGCTTACATAGAATGTTGATAAACCATAAAATTTCTTACACTAGTGCAATTTTTAGTAGTTGTCCACTCCATGATTGCATTAACATTGGTTGGGTTAGCTTTTATTCCTTCAATTGAAATTATAATGTCTAATAAAGTCACCTCAATTTGCAAAAATAAACATTTATTATAATAATGCGTAACAACTATACCATAAGGGTCTCATAAATTTGATTTAAATGCTTATGGTGGTCTAGTTTACATGGGTTAAAAATTAATATATCATTAAAGTATACTGCCAAAGAATTTCCTATATATGGCTTAAGAATATTGTTCATTAGTCTCATAAATATACTTAGTGCATTTGAGAGTTCAAATGGCATGACCATCCATTCATAGAGTTCATCAAGAGTCTTAAATGATATTTTTCATTCTTCTCTAGATCTAATTTTGACTTGATGGTTTCCACTTTTAAAACCAATCATTAAGAAAATTTGTTACGAAAATCAAGTCTAGCATGTCATCTAATCGAGAAATGGGAAATCTATATTTTATTATGATTTTCTTAATGAATTTACTATCAATACACATTTTCCTTGCCCCATCTTTTATGCGAGTTATTAACACAGGAACTGCACATGGACTAAGATTATCTTCTATGAATTATTTCTAAGGAAAATCTTCAACTTGTTCATTCTATAGTGAGGAGTGTTTGAGGGTTATGGCCCTAGAATTAATTTGATAGCATGTTGGATGGATCTAAGTGGTGCAAATTAAATATGTTGTTGCTAAGTACAAAATCAACAAATTTAAAAAGGAGGGGCAAGACATCTTCAGGTATTGAAACCTCATTAAGATTTGAGTTAAATTTCTTAACATGCAAAAGGTGAATGTTGGTTGGATCAAAATTTAATTTCTTTAATGTACCAAATCCATTGATCTTATATTAATGGCTGAAGAAAGTTGAGAAGAAGAGATAGAAATGGTGGAGCTATTCTTACTCATCAAATCCACTATTACAATTAATTGAAAGTTCGCTCTTTTCTTTACAAAGACTTTTGGTTGAAGGTCAGATGTTTACTTGCGAGGTTCTATTTATGGTACGTTTTCTACATGTTTAATTAAAAAAAGTGTAATGGCTTTATTATTTTGCTTAAGAATATGCATACTCTTTCTACCATAAAGCATTACACTCAATCATTTAGCAAATATAAGTAATATCAATGGGGAGCACAACACACCATTTCTTTCCTTCATAGATACTAATTTTGATAGGAACTAGATATTAACTAGTGATGGAAAGAGAGGTATGGTTAACCCAACTAACATGAAATAATTCATGATGAGGTTCAATCTCTAGGTTAATTCTAGTGTTAGCATGGGTGCATATAACATTTATTGCACTTCCTCCACCAATAAGTAACTAACACCCTCTCTTATTACACACAACATACATACATATTGAATTTATTTCTTCTCCTCTATTCTTATTTTTCATTCTTAACTATTATATGGAATCTCATTACATTAAACTAAGGATCATCCAAAAACTTTTCAGCTGATAATGGGGTATCATTATAAACTTTTTCTAAGCCTTTATCCATCAAGTCATGAGCTTCATCTAAAAAAAAAATTATGCCTTACACTAGGTTTGCATGTGACCTCTCTTACAACTCTTGAAATAAATGATGTCTCTATTATTAGTTATGTAGGATTTTTAGGTTGATGATTTGAGTTAGTGGTTGGAATGGGTATCACAATAGATTAATGAATTGGAATGAAGTGACTTGAGGTTTAGGCCTTATTATGAATACAAACTTCTTTTATCATTAAAAAAAATAAGAAATAATGAAAGGCTTCGAATATGGTTTAAATATCAAAGAGTTCAAAGTCATTCCTAATTTTTAGTCTTAATCTAATAATAAATTTATTGACAAGTTATCAATCATTATCTATAGATTGGCTCTAGAAATGAGATCCTCAAAAGTATTCAATTATCTTATTACATGAAGGAAGCCTTTCTTTTGAGTCAAAAGTTAATCATGTTACTTCTTATCATGATATCAAGGACAATATTTTGATCTAAGTTTTTTTTTTCATATTTATCCAAGAAAGATTAGTTCTTCATATTCTCTATTCTTATGCTAAAGTGTTTTTCCAACAAATTTTGGCATGAACAATAAATTTTATTTTAGCAAATGAAACTTGCATATAATTATCCATCCTATACCAATCAAAAAAAGTTATCCATCTTAGTTAACTAATTGAGTAACCTATTAGAATCATGTCTACCATTATAATTGGGAGCTTCAACTTTAACTCAAATGGCAGTTTCAATAAACTAATTAACAACTCTTAGAAGGTGTTCTCTCCTTTCTCTATTTCTTGGGTTTATTTGCCTTTGTTGATGTTGCAAAGGTGGTGGGACATGTGGTTGGTGATCACTTGAGTCTGGGCGTGAACGATCATCTTCTAAGTGTACATTATGGTTTTGTATAACAGGTAACATGAATTCTATTATATTGTAAGAGGTTTAAGATGATTTGAATTTGATCTTTAAGTTCTTGCAATTGAATTTTAGTCTCCCTAAATAATTCCTAATTCTTGTTTTCATTCTCATGAATCCTAAGATCTAAAGAATTAACTAATTTGGTCAAGTTTTCATATTGGTCTTGGGTAATAGAATTCAATGCTATGTTGGAAGTAGCATAGGTAATTTGGACTTACATAGCCTATTACAAAATTTGATCATAATAGTGCCAATTCTAGAACATCCAAACCATCACAATTTAATTGACGTATGACCATGATTCTAAATGACTAATCAATGATTCCAATCTTACACTTTATGCAATTTTTTATTCAACATTTATATTTGCAAAGATTTTCAAAACCTCTATAATTCTATAAGGCAAAAATTTACTTTAATAAATGAAAAATATACATCTATGGTAAATCATAAAACTAGTAGAATAATTTTAAGAAGGTGACTATATTTTGATTCACATCTACTCTAAGGAATACAACACCACAAAATATCATAAATTATCTTTTAGAGCATGTGGCCCATTCATAACATTTACAAAAATTTGAACTAATGCTTATCACCATGATTTGCCTGATAATATGCAAATTTATCCTATTTATAATATTGAAAGTGTTTTATCATATGAAAGAGTTAGCAAAACATTACTTGGATAGTCTATCTCTTTAAATAGAGATATAGTTTCTCACTTACAAATTCTTTTTCTTTGAAGTTGACTACATCATCATCAAGAAAACTCCAAATGATCATGATGAAGAGCATTATTTTATTATATGTTGAAAAAATAAGCCCTCTACATATGACATTGGCTAATGCATGTTAACTTGTAATTTATAGACCCCCAATTAGTAAGAGCTTAGTTGTACTTTAACTCTATAGTGTAGAGTTCAGTTGATCCTAGAAACGTTGATGTAAAACATCATAACAACTCTCTCAAAGTTTCAGTAACAAGAGCCATTTATAAAGCCCAAGAAAATGGTGGGAAGAAGAGCTCAACCAATAGGGCCCAATCTAAAGCTAATAAAGGGGTCATATATTATCATTATTGATTTTAAACTTTTTATTAGTTATATCATATGGTTGACCAATTATGATATGAGGGAAAAAATATTTTTTGTACTTGAAGATTCTCCTTCATTAATGGCCATGTACTCTCTCTTTCTCTCTATATTTTTCATCATTATTTCCATCCATAATTTCCCTTACAAAATCTTAGGGTAAGAGACTTATAATTACTACAAATATAGCTAAAATGTAATGTAATGAATTGTTTAAATAAAGCATTTTTGTGGTGAATTGGTTTTGCTTTGTTTGGTGCTTTGTGGTGTCAACTTTGCTGCTTATCATTGGTGAGTTAGATCATTACCATTTTTTTTTTAGTTTTTTGCTAACCTCTTTTTCCCTTGACCTCAAACTCTCTACATCTCTTCTCTCACTTTTGAAAAATCCTTTAAACCCTTAAACCATAAACTAAACCTTCTTACCCACTCCAAACTCCACCATGCTTAGTCTCATTTTCTACCCTCAACACCCATCTAACCCCACTAAACCTTTTTATCTACTCTAGATCTAAAGTGCACATCCTTTAAAATCTATAACAACTTATTTTTAACCATCTAACCCAAAAAAATCCCATCAACAAGAGAGAAATTTCCAATTATTCAAAGCTAGACATGCTCTAGACTATCTTGATATTTGTCTCACTAGTCCCCTTAAAACCCATATATATCCCACCAAAAACTCCCAAAAGCTTTCTTAAATATTGCAATAATCATCTATAATATCTTGTGTCCTTGTAGCTCACCCAAAATCTACCAACCAACATTAATAAATTTGAGTTTTTAAGGTTTGATCTAAGTTATTTTAATAATGGTTATATTATTTAGATCTTTGATCATTTGTTCATTAAGATCAAAGGATTTGAACTACAATAATGTAAGCTAATCAAAGGTATAGAACTTACGTTCTAAAGCTAGTAGATACAAGCACAAATTTGAGTTCACCCAAAGGCTAGGATGTCTTGCAATCTCATAAGAGAGGATTTGTCTTTATAGATTAATTAAGATTATTTTTATTAGTTAGATCATATAAGACTTTCAAATAATATAAAATAACTCTCTTATGGATTTATAATTTGGGCACACAAATTAATTAGAGTAGTGGGACAAACAAGAGAGTAGTTTACTCTAGTGGTACAAGTAAGGTTTAACTAAGCGTAAGGTTTAACCCATGAATAGAAAAATTACCCATGAGCGTAGTTTACTCTAGTGTTTAGATTAATTAGAGTAGTGGGAGAAAAAAGAGAGAGTGAATCAATAATTTAGGGTCTTTGTATTTTTTAATCATAGTTAATTTTAGAATTAGTATTTAGGTTTTACATTTAATAAAGCATGATAATGGAATAAAGCATGATAATGGGCCCTTAAGCACTCAAATTCCAACCTTACATTTGTGACAACTCGATGTGGGGCTATTAAGACTAATCTAATATTAGGTGTTAACATCCCAGGATCATATTAAGATTTAGCATAGTAATTTCTTAAAAGAAATAATCTCAAATATCATCCAGTCAACACATCCAAAAATAACAAAAAAACTAGAAAATATCCATACAAAAATATATAGTTTAAATGTACAAACTATTAAAATGAAGGGAAAAAAATGTGCACTCTCTCTCTCTCTCCAAATTAAAATGCATAAATTTATTTCTTCTTGACATTGCTCCTCCACAAGCACTTGATCATCACTAAGATCCTTATTTGACATATATACAATATGCAAGTGTAGCCATGGAAAAATCAGTTATAAAATATCCCTTGCACAATTGTCAGGATATCATAAGTTAAAAATAAATAATGAGTGGTTTGCATCAAAAGAGACATGAAGATATAAAATGTAGGAAAAAATACAAAGGCAAGAAAAATAATGTGCATCAACTAAAGAAAACTTGACCCTGCAAATCTATCATGAACTGAATTAAATACATAATATATATTCTATCTAAAGTGTGCTTAATCTTAAATATATATTTATAGAACAATACTTATTGCAGTTGTTCTTTTGGGCAAGTTCAGAATAATGTGGAACCATATACATCTATTCGACTACCTAAGTTTTGGGTTCCTGGATTATCTGCACACATCTCATAAGTCATGTATAGCTTCCTTATTCCTCCAAATAAAAATCTAGCCCCGTTCTATAATGTGGCCATACAAACCTATTTACTACCCAATATGAACCCATTTTGGTTTTTTTCTTTCATAGTAAGATTTGTGAACAAAAAATACATCAAGTATTAAACCATATAAAATATCAAAAGCAAAGCACAATATAACAGACAAAATATCTAGATGCAAAAGTGATATCCATTCTTGTTTCAGTGAAATTTTCTTAAAATTGTATAAAATCTTTTCAATGTTATTTTCTGATTTTAAACTTAAATGGAAAATATTCCATTTCTATTAAGTTACATTTAATAGGCTAATTCTACAATAATGCATGTAATGAACATGCAAGTATGCAATCACACCTAATAAAGGAATGGGAGTTTCATATATAATCCATATTGATTGAATTTAGGGTTACTAGCCTCACCATTATCATTAACATTTGGACTGTCAATTTGTGATTTTAGAAATTACTCTATGTTACACTAATTGCAAGTTTAAAAAAAGAAAATTTTTATTTAATTTTGAGGGTACTATTAATGGAGCAATAGGGAGGATTATGCTAGAATTATTAGGCTCATAATCTCATCACACACTGAACATAGATTTTAACATAAATGTTATGAAGATTTTAAATCTATCATGGGGCAACAAAATTATTGATCCAATAGTGATATCTCACGCACATTGATACCACACCAACCAAAACCATATGATTATCTTTAGCCAATCTCCTAATGAGGATCCCATGACTTTGGATCTTAATAGTTTGAAAGGTGGACATTAATTACACTACGACTAAACCCTACTTAGTAAATAGAGAACATGACATTCACAAGCAGCTAATTATCCTTGTAATTCAAGATGCATCTAGCAACTCCTTACAAAACCTAAACTTATGTTTAAGTGCGAGATTCACATTCAACATAGAATTTACAAGAACATGAAGATATATGTGGCATCAAAACCTAGTTTCATAATTATGATAAAAATGGATTAGTGCACATACATGGAACTATTTCAACATATGAAATATAGGTTTTAACATAGCATACATACATCATTTGGAAATTCAATTTAAATATACATCACAACATATCCTTAGTTGTTCAACATGAAAAGATGAATTATTACTCCATATGTCTAGCATAATATATGATAACTCATAGTTTTTAATCAATATTTAATAGTATAATCAGTCTAAAAATTCCTCTATTAGTCTATAAATATCATTAAGAACCAACCTATGAAAATTAGTTCAATTTGGAGCTCATTTGAATTTCTTAAAAATTTTAATGCATTTAAATAATCAAAAAATTAAGAGTAATAAATGGATCACCGATTAAGACTCTGACTTTATTTTTGAGTTTCTCACCCCAAATTAGTTATGGGTGAATTTTTGAGATTTTTCGGAGCTCATTTGATAGCTAAATTTAATTAATTAATTTAATTATGCACCATCGTCCCACTTAACGAGACGGTACATTTGATCGAACAATGCGCTAATCAACACTGTTTGATCAAACAAGCTATTCAAATTAGACGAATGGGAGACCGTCATTCCCGATCGCTCGGGTGCGTGCTATACGTGGCTGCTCGCAAATGCTGCCAGCGCAGGCCACGACAACTGCCATGCTCGCCATTGTTAAGCCATCTCCTGACTCCATTTCATCTCCAATCACTCGACACGCCTCAATAATACTCGTTATAACTAAATTTGCATGAGGAGAATCAGTTGCTTCTTCCCGAGCCCTTCAAAATCCTCCCATCATGAACTGAGGTACTCTCGTTAATTTCCATCATTTAAACTTTTAAAATCCCTCAATTTGATTTGATTGACTATAACTTCCTATCTCAAATAATTGTTGAGCTTCAATCAAGCTTGAATGAGCTCGATTGGTGCTGGATACCAATGGAACCAATAGTAGCCAATAGTAACCCTTGGTCAAAAGTTTGAAAACTAGGGTTTGCTGATATGGCATTTTTAATTAGGGATATAATATGCATTTTGTAGATCTTGATGAGAGCTTCAATTTGACATATAGCACTACTTCTAGATCTCTCTGTACACATAGTATTTTAATGCCCTAGCTCAGGATCCATGTCGCCCCGATAGGGAAGGGCTACAGTGTCGGTCGGGTCGACCTAACCCTCACAGCCTTGCACACGTAAGTTCTCCATATGCATGCTGGAGCCACCCGTAGCCGAGTGCATGCCATGCGTGCTCTTAAAATAATTAAGGATTAATTAAATTAATAAATTTTAATTTTTCAAAGCTTAATATCTTCTTAATTACAAATCCAAATATAGTGATGCTATATAAAGTGATTATAAGAATATGAGGAACATTAATATGATATTAGATTTACATTTTGATAATTAATTTCACTAATCACCTTTTTATCTATCATTAAGGGTGACTAAAGCCTACTTTAGACATTTAATGTCCAATTTCAGCATACTTACTGTCATTTTACTCCTTATATTATAGGGAAGCTATAGCCACTAATTTTGTATCATTTGGACATGATTTGGTAAAATTGCATTTTTGGTACTTCTCTTAATCATTAATGGAATTTATATGTTATGGAAAATTTTAATATGAGCTTTCTAAACCCTAGGACAACAAGCCTTAACTTAAATTGAGACTTAACTGAACCATAGGGCATGCTATTGGTAGAAAATAAGTACTTTAGAACTTGATTTGCTTAAACTTAGAATGAGCCCCAATCTTAGAGAAGTGATTAAGAATTTCTAAGATATGAACTTAGGATTGATCCTTGTAAGAAAATTTAACCTATTATAATTATAATAACATTTATCCCATGCTTAGGCTACATGAGATTTAATTGTAGTAAAAACATAAGTTTTAACCTTACATGTCATTTCCATCCCTTAGATGTAGAAATGACCTAGTCACTTTAGTACTATTAAACTATCTTAATTAGTATTCATTTAGATCATTAAAACCTAGATTACTTAGCCATGAAGTTTCCAAAACAATAAGATTATGACCATTTAGGTTGTTTTATGACTGCATTAAAAGGCCTGAAACCTTGGAGAGATGTTCATATGTGTGTCATCTAAGACTAGCAACCTATTAAGGAATTTCATGAACTTAGATTAAGAAGTTATCATTCCATAAACCCTAGTGGAGATCATTTAATATAAATATTATATAAGGACATCATTCCTACTAGGACTAAGTTTAGATCATCCTTAATAAATTAATTCACTCAAGATTAGTTAACCCTTTTAGTGCTATATTGAAGTAACTGCTTAGATTGATGGACCACAAAGATTAAGTGCCTTAGAGCGTGGTTAAAAATAAACTCTAGACCTGATTAGTGGAAACATATACATATAAATGTTAGTAGAATATATGGATAGAGATTTGAGATGAGAAAACCTATATAATATGCTAAGCTAAACTTAGTTTTAAGTATTAATGAGGCTTAGAACCATTTAGTAATAATAGATAAGATCAAACCTATAAACTAGTATTAGAACTTGAAAACCACATAATATAAAAAGAAGAAGCCTATATACATAGATTAATAAAATTAAATACCCTTGTCATAAGTAAGCTGATCTCTTAAATATCTTATCTAATTAAACTAATAGTTTTGTAAAGTTATTAGAGTGAGAATAAAACTAGCATTGATTTAATTATTGACATATTTAATGTTAAACTAACTTAATATGTTAGATGGAAAATCTAGGAATAAAATATTAAGTTGTTAAATGAAAATTTGGATGATTAATATCAAGTTAGAGGATTAGAAAACCTTTTGAGCTAGAGATAATATGGCTTAAACCCTAGAAGCTATATAATCTAGAATGAATAAAGTGAACTTAATCTTAAGTCAATTTGATAAATTTTTGAATTACATTTAACATCTATACTTATAAATTATTTTATCACCCAAATAATACTTAAATAAACTAAAATTTTCTAAACCACATTACTATACTATTATAATTCAATTAACTTAAAGGTCTTTTGATGTCTAAGCTAATTGGGGTTTAATTGGCCCAAATCATTAAGGTAGATAATTAAAGTAGAAAATAATGAATATCACATAGTTTATAATAATTTAAAATCCTTAAAATGCTGTAACGCTTGAGACTAAATCCTTATACTAATTTATTAAAATATTGTGCATAAAAATTGAACATTTAAACATACTTCTGAGGAGTTTCATATGACGGATTATACTGTACAGTGTGTTAGTAAGCTATGGCAGGCTATGGAGTATCAAGAGACTACACAATTCCTATGAGGGGGAATACATGTGCTTACAATAGACCCTGATTACATTATTGTTAAGAAGATGTGCTTGACTACTCACTTGTTCTGTGCCCACAAAATAAAATATAAGATAAATGAACATATATTGCATATATCATAATCTTATTGATTGTGAATGTTTATTATAGATGACTATACTTTTCAGATCATTCAGTCTATGAAACTAAAAATTCTTCACTAATTATACTACAACAGCTTACCATTTCAGCTATACTTATATTTTGCACAGTGTAGCTTTTCATACTTATCACTTGCATAATTTCCTACACTATCATTTACTATTAATTACCATTTGATTTACTTGAACATATACATACTTCCTCTATTTGTTCAGATGCTTATGTAAAACATACTTGCTTTATTAACCTATTGATGCAGGTTTGAGTAAAATTTTATGAGAGGTATACACACCTTATAGCTTTTAGTGCTATTTATACTTTATGTTCATTTCCTTGCATTTTTGCTTCGCTTTATTAAAATTATAAACAACTACGGTGATATCTGCCAAAATTAAATAATAATATTACCTTTAAATTGTACTTAGACTTTTTAAAGTCTAATCACTTGTTTCTTTTTGTTGGCTATGCTCTACCATATTATAAACCAAATGCGGTAGATCAGGAGCTTAGATAAGATCTGGTACCTAAAGGAGAGGCCGAGAAGTAGGAGATTATTTGAAGACTGCAATTATTATTTTCCTTTTTATTATATATGAGGATGAGTGAATCATTTACTTTGTTTGTATTAATAACTTATCTATGATGTTTATCTTTAATATTTTTGTGATGGCTTTATACTTTCTTTCATCTTATGAATGTATATATATGTATGTTCTGATGATAGATATTTACTAGATGATTTTCTATTCACCGTAGATCCATAATTAAAGGTAGTACTCAATAGTGGGTTAAAATACACTAATCCAATATTAAATATTACCGTAACACCCATTGTTAGGTTAAATTGTCTAACCTAATAACGGGGCATTACATAATCTCTCCCACAAGGGGTTAAGGATTTCATGTTCAGGGTAAGAACACAAGAAGAAAAGATAAAACTCACAAACTTCATGATCTAAATTGACACAAGATGCAGCAGTAGGATATGCGATGTTGATGATAGAATTCTACCTGCAATTCACTCTCCCAATGCTCTTAGATAATTCTCAATTTTCTTCCTTGAGTCCTTTGGTGGCTCCTAGGGTTTTACTTTTGTTTTCCTTACATTCCACTCTACAATCCTCGTTATATTCTTATCCATAGTGAAAAGATGGCTTAAATTTCTCTTCAAAATTACCCCAAACTACCTCTTGGACGTGAAGGGGAGCATCTTTTCATATTGGAATTGTCACGAACACCTAGGAGACTAGATCTTGATCTTGAGGGGTGGCCCAAGGATCTGTTTTCTTTATGTGTTATGGAGTGCATGGGAGCCTAGGTTTTGGATAGCAACTTCATTATGAGTGCACCTAGGCTCCCAAGTCTTAGTTTGGCTTCACTCTTATTGCTAGCAAGAGGTGCTCAGGTACATTTGGGAACCTAGTTTTCTACCTCCTTGACCTATTTGCTCCATGTCATGATTAAACCACATGAATCTCTGCATAAACACAAAACACATGAAAACACTTAATACCATGTAATTCTAATACAATTATACATACAAAAGGGGTTTAAAACACTATAAACTATGACCTTATCACACCCATCACTAGTTTTCTTATTTGTTCTCGAGTAATATGAATCAAAAAACTTTAAAAGTGGTTCACATAAAGTGAGTTGTTGGTCTTGACATGATGAAATTTAGTGTCTAAGGATCTAGTAAGGATCAATTAGGTGGTATGGATTTATCATATGCTTACCTATAATCTCCACCCAATTCCATCTAATCTCATGAAGATCCTACCTATGCACCTCATTATCTTTATTTAAAACTTATGATGATACTAGTTATTAGTGTGTGTGTGTGTAATATTTGTTGTTCTGTAAGTTATCATACACATAGAGAGGTGGGGTATTTAAGTGCCATATATGCTCCTCTTCATTTATATTTAATTATTTAAGGAGAAAACTTTTAATCATCCGTATTATTAGACCTTTTTTGCGAGTGATAAATCTCTCTTTTATTGTTATATGAAGATAGTTGGAGCCTAGTACACCCAACTCAAAATTTGTAATAATCTCTATTTCTCAACTTCATCTCCCCCACACTTAATCTAGTGCATTATTCATGCTAAACCAAGACTATATTGGATTATTTCATGTGACTTTTCATTCAATTCAATTTATATAAGGCTTAGATGTTGTTCACATTTGTTATTCTAACCATCCTTTAGACACTACTAAACCTTGGCACAAAACAAAATCAGCCCTCACAATGCCAAAAGTCAACAATTTTGTAACAAAAAATTATGATAACATTATTCCTTGATTTACTTACATAAGGAAGATAAAAAATTTGATAGTACATAAATACTCATAAGTATAAAATATTTCATAGTATATGACAAAAGGATTAAAATCAAATAGATATAAAAAGAACAAAACAACCTGATAACAATGTAGGGCTGCCTCCAATAGTGCTTGGTTTAATTTCCTCAGCCTGATCACACTTCATCATTTGTCTTATGTTGAAAGTGCATCCTTGAGCATGATATTTTCCTTCTCCATTTTCAATTCCTACTCTAAATAATCAATCGCATCTCATACACCTTAAATGCATCCTTTCCAGATGATATTTCAATTGGTCCATGTGGAATAACCTTGGTTACTGTGAATAAACCTGAGAAATGAGATTTTAATTTTCCTGGAAAGAGATTTTAACTAGAATAAAATAAAACACCTTTATTCCAAAAACAAATTTTTTCTCTTTGCTATGTTTTTCATGCCAATTTTTGTTTTTTCTTTATAAATCCTGGCGTCTTCATAAGAATCCAGCCTAATCTTATCCAACTCATCCAACTAAAGCATCCTTTTTCATCAACTTTCTTGAAATAAAAATTTAGTTTTAAGGACAAGTTCAATTAGAAAGTGAAAAGACTTCTAATTTGAATGGTGAAACCCCCAATGGGGTTTTGTAAGCAGTCATGTATTCCAATAGTGCATCATCAAGCTTTGAAGGCCAATTTCTCCTACGAGTAATGACCATCTTTTTCTTTAATTTTCTTTAGTTCCCTATTTGAGATTTCCACCTATCTGCTTGTATGAGGAGGACAAGTCATACCAATTTTATGTTTGATCCTATACTTCTTTAGGAGTCTCTCTAGTTGCCAATTGCAAGAAAATAACCCACCATCACTAATTTATATGTGTGGTGTCCCAAAGAGATTCAAACTATTTCTTTTGATGAATCTAATTATTACCTTTGCATCATAATTCACACAAGCTATCTCTTCAACCCACTTGGAGATATATTCAACTCATTAACATGTAATTAGGAAATTGAGATGTTGGAAATGGACCCATAAAATCTATTCCCCATACATTAAACAACTGAACACCAAAAATACCTTGTATAAAGAGCTCATCTTTCTTGATAATATTTATTGAATGTTGGCATTGATCACAACTCTTAACATAATCATATGAATCTTCAAATAAAGTAAGCCAATAAAATTCTATATATAATACCTTTGTTGTTGTTTACTTGGAACCATGATGCCCTCCATATGGTGATGAGTGACAACAAAATAATATGTTGTTCACTTCACTCTCTAGCACACATCTCCTCATGATCAACAAACCATTTATAAATAATGGGATTATATCAAAAGTAGCACTTTACATCTGTAATTAGTTACTTCTTTTGATGATAGGAAAACTCTGAAGGGATATTGTTACAATCCAAGAAATTGGCTATATATGCATATCATGGCAGTATGGATGTGGCTCATGAAAATAACTACTCATCCAAAATTTTCTTTAAAATGGCTTATGTATAGTCATCCTCGATATGTGGAAACCTTGATAAGTGTCTGCCATCACATTCTCACATCTTTTTTTGACATGAATCTCTAGATTGAAATCTTGTAGGAATAAGGCCCATCGAATGAGGCGGGGTTTAGCGTCCTTCTTTTGCAATAAATATTTGATTGCTTAATGATCAATATATAAATGGCTTTTGAACTAATCAAATAGGGTATGGATTTGTTAAAGATAAACATTACTTCCAAGAGTTCTTTTTCAGTAGTAGCATTATTTTTTGTGCCCCATTCGGTAACTTGTTGGCAAAGTAAATAGATCGAAAAAATTTATCAATCATTTGTCCTAGAACCACTCCCACAGCAAGGTCACTAGTATCACATATAATTTTAAATGGAAGCTTCTAATTAGGCATGGCAATGATTGGGGCTAAGACTAACGTAACTTTCAACCTCTTAAATCCACTCATGCAAGCTTCATCGAAGTTCAAATTTTCATCTTTGGCTAGTAATTGACACAATGGAAGGCTTATCTTGGAGAAATCCTTGATAAATATTTTGTAGAATGTAGTATGTCCCAATAAATGTAGTGGAATTTTCTCAATAGCATCCACTTTAGCATGATCAATTTCAAAGCCTTTTATAGAGGTCTTATGGCCCAACACAATACCCTCCTTTACCATTAAATGAAAATTCTCCTAATATAGCAGAAGATTAGAATCTTCACATTACTTCAATACTCTTTCAAACTTCTTTAAGCATTTCATAAACGTTACTCCTTCCACAAAAAAATCATTCATGGAAATTTCAAGGAAGTCCTCTACCATGTAAGAAAAAAAAAATAACCATCATTGTAAGGCCCCATCCCGTCGTCGCGCGCAATCGAGGTATTAAGGATAATGACATTTGGCGGTGGAATGGTAGGTTACTTGGGAAGAGTTGTTGAACCTCCTAGAATGCCGCTGATAAAATTGTTGTAGCTATACCATAGGTAGAACTGAGGACTATTCCTTAAGATAAGTATAAAATACTTAACTTAAGTATTAGATAAAATACTTACATACATTGGAGGTAGATTTAATAGGAATCCAATATATATAAGTATTGGCATCATTTACATGCTGATCAAATAGTAATAATAAAAGAGTGCGGAAGCTATAGCATTCATCCATATCATTCATCATAGAAGCTAAGTAAGAAAACATTCAACTCAAAAAATAAAGAGAAAAATATATCTAAAGTTAAGTTATTACAGGCTATTTGCTTTAAAAAAAATAAAAAGGCAGTAAGGGTCTCTCACTCATAATAGAAAGTAAGCTAAAGTAGCAATTAAAAGAACAGGGCCAGCTAGTGCTACACAAACGCCTCCTGGATCTCCTGGAAAGCCATCAGAGCCTACTCCTTAGATTGCGCTGGATCTGACAAATTATCGGATCCCAAAAATGTCGATTTCCCGGATAGAAGAAAAAGAAAAAAAGTACCTCGTATTAGACAATAAGTCTAACACATCAAAAGCTACTACATGCCTTTATAGTTTAAAAAAATTAATATTAAAGTAACAAATTAATACTGTAGAAAAGCACTGAAATAAATGAAAATAAAGCTGTGCAGGACTGAAAGTAAAGTAAAAATAGTAGCTAAAAGACAGTGTACTGAAAACATGAATATGTAACAAATCTAAAATTGAATAAAATATTGAAACAAAATCGTATTGTATGCCATTGGATATACATATACATAATTGAATATGCCACAACATATTATGCCTCAAATATGCATAATCTTGGCGTCGCCGACATCCCAGAGAATCCTAGGTGAGTAAAATGCTCCACTAATATATCCTAGGTGAATAGAATGCTCCATTAATATATCATAGGTGAGCACAACGCTCCGCTAATGTAGTGATATGTTTGTGCAATTTATGATATGACAAGGCTTTAATAACTGTATGTTTTTTAAAACATTAAAACTAGAAAATGATCAAACTAAGTAAACAATCCATTTGTCTCCATGATTCAGAAATTAACTAAATGAACTACATAATTCTATTCTAATTCCACTGAATTCAATATTTATTCCATAACAACATCCTAATTTATCACATGTGAAGGGTACATATGCATGATTGGTATGTCCTAGGAAGGGTGATTTTAACACTTTATTTGTTTAACTACACTTATCAATGCACACAAGGATAAAGGATCAAATCATTTTATAGTTTATTCTCTCAAACTAATTTGCTAAAGTCTCAATCTATAACACACTTTGGAATTGGGATATTTATCCTGAAATGAACTATACTTATCTAATTACCTAATATAAGATTGAGACTCTACATTTTTATTCATGGTAAATCAACCAATTCCATCTTCTACTAACTAACTCAGTTCAATGGATATGCACTATCATCTTCATATGATAATACTACAATTTCTCATTCTAATAATCTATTTAGCAATTAAAGAATAACAAGCTAATGAATCCTTACTCCATTGTGGTGAGTCCTACACAAAGGCTCCAAGGATGTAGCATAATAAGTCACTCCACTTAGGATACTATCACAAGGGATAACTTCAATCTAATCTCTTTAGGTTATTCTACCACAAGACTTAGGGGCAATCATCTATGGCTATTAAGGTCCATCTAAGGTCCTACCTTAAAATGAGACATAAGGTATTTCCTACCTCAAGAGTTAGTTTACTTAAGGTATATCATTTACTTTAACTTAGAACTATCTTTATTCCTTAAAGATCTAAAGGACTAACCATCATATTTTTATTCACAAGCAACTTCCTAAGATGATGAAGTTTCATGTAAAGTTACAAGTTCAATCACATGGTTTGGATGCCATAATCAAGTGTGTAATTTTTCTAAATAATATCTTAATCAAAGCACATGAATTATGGGGTAAAATCACACAATTTATTGGGAATTGATCATTTGTAAATCAAGCATGTCTTATTGAGATTAATTCATGCTAGTTATCTTGTTTAGGAGAAAATCAAGGATCATAAGATTAAATCAAGATTATAAGACATGAGCTATTATAAGATTTAAACCATCTAGTTTACAAGCCTAGAATCAACATCAAATCAGCAAGTGTTAATTGGTTTCATGCCAAACAATACTTTCAATTTAGGTTTTACTTATGGGATTTATCAAGTCTAATTAAGTTAGAAATCAATTATTATATAATTAAGGGTGTTTATGCTAAATTTGAATTGTAAGATTATCCTTAAATCATTTATCAATTATTAATAATCAAATCACAATAGGTTTTATTTTTATTAATTTAATTATTCTTATTAAGCTAATTAGGGTTTTCTCCCTAATTAAGGTAATTTAGGAAATATAAGTGTCTATATTAACAAGTACATTCTCTAACATGCATACTACTGTATAAGAAGCACATATAAAGTATAATTAGTAAAATCAGAGAATATTAAATGCTAATTAATCACTAATCAAGTCCTAACATGATTAGCACATAAATGCAAGAATAATAATCAAAATTTCATGTAACATGGAATGTAGGTTCTAATTAACCATATGAACAATTAGAGACTATAAAATGTAAGTTTGACTGATTACAAATCCTAATTTACTCTAATCATGAAAAATAAGGATTATGGTATAATTAGTGAAATAAGAATCAAAAAATTAATTCCTTTGCCAATTACATTCTATATGACATTACTAAGCATTAAAAACCATAAATAGAAGATTTAGATAATCAAGCATATTAATATTCACTAATTAAACTATTGAAGTGATTAGGCAAAATTAGAAAATATATTCACATAAACTAAAATAGTATTATATATTCTTATTATTTATATATTTCTAAACAAAATAGTATATAATTTTATATGGTTTGAATAAGTTTTTAAGAAGTTAATCAATAAATTTATTCTGAACGTTTTTAATTAGATTTGAATTTTTTGATTTATTTTCCTTAAGGAAAATAAATCAAATAATTCTTTTATTATTAAACAGAGGCGGCCCGTTTCGAAAAGGTGTGGGTCAGCTGGGCCCGATGGCCCATCACTATCGCACCACGCGGGTCATGGGTCGGCCCAACCTGCATCGTGCATCTTCTTCCTCCCGCATCCCTCAACACCAGATTAGGGTTAGGATGCCGAGCCGAATGGTGGGTGCCCCGACCGCGCCACGGCCCAAACCCAATTGCTACATGATCAGGAGACCAAGGTGCATCGAACACACCATGAAGCCCTCAGTAATGAGGCTGGAGACGTCCGAACCTTACTCACCCGAGGCCCTCCTTTAGGGTTTACTATGGGGGTCAAATACTCCCCATAAAGCTCATGGAATAACTTGGGCTCAATCCTTACACCTTCAGGGAGGTGAGGTGGATCAAACCCATATGGCCACAAGGCTTGTGGTGCACCCAAACATTGGGTCCTTACTCGGACCCATCCTCCTGAAGTGCTCTCAGCCTGATTAATCGAATCGATCAATAGGGGCTAACCCATACTTCAAGAGCAATTAAAATGAATTCATCTAGCCTAAGTGTATAATCATGAATTGAATGGATGTAAATGCTATGCCTACTCGACTTAGCATGGAAATGGAGGATACCTAGTTTGAGAGCTTGAACTGGTTCGAGTGATAGAGAGACTCCAAAGGCTGGCTGAGCTTCAGGAAGTAGTTAGGGGACTTGAACTCCAAGCCACGCCCTCCGGTTTCCACTAATTGGAGCTAGGATGCTGAAAGAACTAAGGCTGGTCAAGAATTGAAGGTTGGGGCAAATTCAAAAATTAAATCAATTTAGTGAGAAAATAGCTCACTAAAACAGTTCGGAAGCTACTTATAGCCTCAGAAAGAGAGGGGGAAGGTTTTAGAGGCTTGGCTTGGCCTGAGAGCTTGGGCCAAAGCTGAGCTCTCAAATCTCCAAGAGAGGGAGCTCAGGCTTCTGGGCCCGATCCAAGGCATCTTGCCTAAAGTGGGAAGAGCCTAATGGCTTAGTTGCGGTGGATGGAGGAGTGGGGGACAGGGCCTGCTATCAGGGTACAGAGGATCCTCTCTGTTGGGAATGCGAGTGAGTGGGAATGAAGATCCATAGTCGTGGGGAGGGGTTCTAACCATCTGATCAATCAAAATAAAGAAGTGATAGTTCTGATCTCCCGGATCCTAACGACGATCACGGGAGTGATCCGAGCCGTAGGATAAACATGTAAGATCTAACGCTCGGGATTAGGCGCCGCAAGTATTTAATCAAGACCATTGGATTCATGAAGCGATGGACAGATGCAATTTGAAACCACTATCATGGGACCCAGGCTCTGCAGCGGATCGCCTGCGGTTCGCATAGCGAATCCTAGACGGTACTAGCCATTGAGGGTTTAAATGTAATTATAAAATGTTTCAAACCCTTTTGTGCAACTTCCTCTATTTAAATTAATTCAATTATAGCTTAAATGACCTCCAAAAATTTCCAAACTTGCACCCCTATGCAATCAAAATTTGATTTAGAAATTAAAATATTTTGGCTATTAATTAGAGTTCATAATTGGGCAAAATTGTCATTTTGACTTAGGGAGGTCCGATTGACCCCAAAATTTCAAGATTAGATCTTAATGACCTTACGAATGCAATGGATTAAAATTTAAGGTGTGGTTTAGTATAGTTTAAGCTTGGTAACAACCTAAGATTATTGCAATCATACACTATTAAAAAGTTGTTGGAGTTGTATAGTCCAAATGGCATTCATTTAAAAGAAAAGGTGCTATATGTACAAGTAAATGTGATCTTTTCTTGGTCCTCTAGTGCAATAAGAATATGATTATACCTAAAATAGCAGTTCAAGTAGTAGTAGAATGGGTGGCATGCAAGACGATCCAAGACTTGATTAATAAAAGGTAGTAGAAAATGATCTTTACACATAGCCTTGTTCAACTTCCTATAATCTACGTACACTCTCCAGCCCATAACATTCTTTATGGGAGTAAGCTCATTGTTCTCATTGAGCACAACTATTATTCCACTCTTCTTTGGCACAACTTGAATATGACTCCCTCAAGAGCTGTTAGAGAAATGAAAAATAATACTTGAGTCCAACTATTTAATAATCTCATTTTGTAATGCCTCCTTAATAGTAGTATTTATCTTTAGATGATGTTCAATGGACTGTTTGAAATTATATTTGATATATACAGTACTCCACCCAATAGCTGGCTTATGTTTTTATAATAATTCCCATAACAACTGCTCTTAATCGACCTCCAATGATGCAAAAATAATAACTAGATGGGTAGAAGCTACTTGAAAATATATATAGTTAAGATGTAGAGTGAGTGGCTTTAACTCCAAATCAAGTGTCTTTTTAATGGAAGGAACATTTCTACTTCTTTTCTCAATTAGCTCATCCACCTTGTCATCAATTTCTTGCTCAGCGTCATCTTGTAAAAAAACTTGTAGTTTATCTTCTTTTGGGGTACATTCCCAAGATTCCAACTACTTCAACTTGCTAGCAACTTTTATTAAGATTATTTGGGTGTTTGATGGCATTGGCAATATTGAGAATGACTTCCTCACCTTCAAAAAGTAATATCATTTTACCTTTATTCACATCGATTAGTGTTTACCTATTGCTAAAATGACCTCCCCAATATGATTGGTGCTTCTTGATTGTCTGTCTCCATATCTAGCACTATAAAACTAGTAGGGAAGATGAGCTTATCTACCTTGACCAATAAATCCTCAAGAATACCAACTAGAGTCTTAATGGAACGATCTACAAACTAAGAAAGTAATCGAAGTAGGCTTAATACATTCAACATCCAACTCCTTGTATACATAGTACGACATTAAGTTCACCGAAACTCCAAAATCACATAATGCTTTATAGAAGGTTTGATTCCCAATTGTGCAAGGGATTGTAAAATTTTTGGGATCCCTTATTTTGAATTGGATCCTTTTTTGCAAAATTGTGCTACCTTCTTTCATAAGCATCATTGTTTTCTTACCTTTAGGCATCATTTTATTTGATAAAATCTCCTTCATGAACTTCACATAGCTAGGCATCTTTTCTAATGCATTGGTAATTAGTATGTTGATGTGATGTTTCTTAAAAACTTCAAGAAACTTTTCAGATTGCTATCCAGCTTCTATGTTTTCAAGAGTTGAGGGAATGGTACATGTAGCTTGTATGGAATAGGACTTTTAGCTGGTTGAGTGGTAAGCTATCCTTCTTCCTCCTCATCTTGTGGATTTACCTATTGAGCATCAGGATTTGTAATTGATGCCTATAGACTTAGCTTTCTTGTACTATCTGTATTGGTTATAGAAGTTAATACTCTCCCACTTCATAATAATAATGTTTGTTCTTGCTTTTGACTATGTTTAGTTACAACTTCCACAAAGGTTGGTCTGATCAATAATTGTTGTCGCATTGGTTCTCATTGTCTCTCAATCTTTTTAATAGTCCTCTACTATGTTTTGAATGATACCGTATGTCTATTCAAAGTTGCATCAATTCTTTGCATGAAGTTGATTGTGTAAGCTTTGAATTATTCAAGATATATCTCTAGAGATGTTTTTCGGTTCTTCTATACCTAATTGTAAGGATTTGATTGCGTAAGGTTATTTATATTGGAGTTGTAATTCTTATTTTTTATATAGAAAATATACTTTAATTTTGAAGAAGTGTCACAAATGATTCCTTGGGTTTCATGAGAACTCATAGCATTGAGTTTTTGGTTGAGTGAGGCGATCTCTTTTTGCAACTGTAGAATTTATTAATTCCAACTACATTTTCTAGTTCTCTCATTGGATGATACAACCTTTAAGTATGCCATTGGTATGAGTTGTTTGTCATCTCCTCAAACAAATCATAGGCTTTCTTTTGTATCTTACAATTTAATGATCTGTCATATGTCGTATCTATGAGTATCCTAGTGATAACATTTAATCCATTGTAAGAAGTTTGCATTTGGAGCCATAAGGATAGTCCATGATGTGGGCATATTCAAAAAAATTTCTTAAGACTCTCCCAACTATCATACAAAGACTCTCCATCGTGTTGTATGAAATTTGAAATGTCATTTCTTAATCTAGCTGTCTTTGCTGAGGGAAGTATTTAGCTAAGAACTTTAGGGCTAACTCATTCCATGTGGTAATTGAGTTACTATGGAGGGATTGAAGCTAACTCTTTGCTCAGTCTCTTAGGAAAAATGGGAATAACCTAATTTTGTTTTTTTATTATTAATTTAAAGTGTCACATATCTCCAAGAAGTTCGAGATATGGATATTAGAATCCTCACTACGCAAACCACAAAAATAAGAGTTCTAGATCATTTGCAGTGTGGAAGGCTTAATCTCAAAAAAAAATTCCTCTATGCCCGGCCTTAGTATTATATTGGTTATTCCTCCTACAATGGATAAGGCATAATCTCTCAAAGCTCTCCCTTAGTGATTCTAGTATTTTTCTCCAAGATTGTGGCAATCCATGGTTTGATTGACTATTGTAGCTCTCAATTGACGTTTGGTTTTGTTAAGGGTTCTCTCTATCTCAAAATCAAAGGCTAAACAATGTTCACCTTTTCTACACATGAAAAACTCTAGACTTCCTAAAAAACTAGATAAACAATTCTCAAAGCATCAATTTACATATAATAAGAACAAGTATGAAAATAAAATTAAAAAGAAAGAAAATAATTGAATCACTATTCCAAAGTTTTCATTAATACCATTATAATCCCTTACTTGACAGGGTTAATTCTATAATAATGTTTGTAATGAACACACAAGTATACATGGTTGCCTGTAATAAAGGAACAGGATTTTTAGATATCATCTACAAAGATTAAATTTAGAATTACCAACCTTAATTTGATCACAAATGTTCGGATAGTCAATTTGTAGCTTTTGAAACTACTCTACATACACTAATTGTAAGTCTTAAAAAGGAAAATCATTTATTAATATTGAAGATAAGATCAATGGAGCAATAGGGATGACTAGGCTAGCACTATCAGGTTCATAATCTCATAACAAATTGAACATGGAATTTAACATAAATCCTATGAAGATTTTAAATCTAACATGGCGGAGTAGAATAATTAATCCATTAGTAATGTCTCACGCACATGGATCACAAACCAAACAAAACCATAATATCAAATTTAGTTGATCTTCTAATGAGACCCCATGACTTCGGGTATTAACATTTCATAAGGTGGGCTTTAATTATGCTACAGTTAAACCTTACTTAGTAAACTGAGAACACGACATTCACATTCAACTAATATCCTTGTAACTCAAGCAGAGTGTAGATATCTCTACTCCAATAACCCCTTACAAAACCTAACCTTATGGTTAAGTGAGAGGTTTGCATTCAACATAGAATTTACAAGAAAATGAAGATATATGTGACATCAAAACCTAGTTTCATGATTCTAACATTCTAAGCATGGATTTAATGAACACACGTAGAATTTATTTCAACATATGCAATATATGATTCAACATAGTATAGATACATCACATAAA
Organism: Gastrodia elata; assembly: GCA_016760335.1. NCBI lineage: Eukaryota > Viridiplantae > Streptophyta > Magnoliopsida > Asparagales > Orchidaceae > Gastrodia > Gastrodia elata. Next base: position 49,638,669 of record CM028674.1, on the reverse strand, counting down.
AATTCTATTCAGACATACATCATATTATATCATTATTTCTTCAGCCTGAAAGATGAAGTTACTACTCCATAAGTCTGGCCTAATCTTCCCCATAAGTGGTTTAGGCTTTCATGTTCAGGGAAATAACACAGAATATGATATACATCTCAGGCATATTGTAGGCATTATGATACCTTTAAATTTTATAATTTTTAAATCATAGCTAGGAAACAATGAATTACAAACTGTCATTTCATATTCCTTGCATTTCATAAGCACTAAAGCATTGAATTATATAGTGAAGAAACTATTATAAGACTAGGAGCTAAAAATACAGGAGTTTCATCTAACATTTAATTTCATATATACTAAATGAAATAAGGATTAATTAGAGAGCTAAGAATGCAGTTCACCTAAACTCTTATCATAAGAAACCTTTGGTGAAGGGTATGATGTAATTAGGTTTACAAGTTATATATAGAGAGTTTTATAAATTGAATCTAGTAAATAAGGGTTTTAAGGAGTCAATACATTGCATTTGAACAATAGGCATATTACATTATTATATATATTAGAGTGGTAAGTAAATTTACTAAGTATATAATATACATCTCAGTTATAAGGCTTAGAGCATTAGAATACATCCATTGGATTGTTTGACAAGATTATGGACATTTAGATAGATAAGTTTAGTTAGGTAAACACTGAAAATTAAGCGCATTTAGTTAGAGCTATAGGTACATCTCAAATTCATTCATTTCATGGATATCAAATTTTTTAAAGTAATTTACAGACAAATATGTACCATAATAGTAGAGTTCGACCAACCTTTAGGGGTCTTCCCTTAATCTCAAATAGTATACCTCGACGCTCCAACAACTTAGGGGAAAGGTTAGGGTGAGTGAGATGAGCAAGGAGGTTTCAATGCCATTAAAATTCCCTATGATGCTTGTGAGGAATTAAGTGACTCTCAATTGGGAGGAGATGACCCATCAATTGCCATTTCTTGTGCATGTATCCATGGCTCACAACTTTGCTTCAACACTATCAACTTTTCATAATAATAAAAAAAGGATGAATAATGTTTTGTTAATTAAGTATATGCTATTGTTTTAAATTATTGTCCTCCAAGTATAAAATTAAATATCCACCAGTCATGTCTTAACTTGCCTATTAGCTTAGTTGGTTGAGCTTACTATTTAAAATCTCCGTATTAGGCATTCCCAAAGGTTATGATTTCGAACCCGCCATTTTGATCTATAATAATTTTATTATTGTGATTTGAGCATTAAATTCATTTTCTTATCTTTTGTAAAATGAATCAATGTTTATATATTTGCATAAGTTTATGTCTTGATATTAAGAAGAAAGTTTTTCAATTCTGATGGGCAAATTCAAAATCTCAAGACAGGGTTTAAGAAAGCTTGTTCATCAACTAGGCCCCCTCAAATACTCCAATTAACATCCTTATAACTCCTACTGGACTAGCCCGTCTTTACCTAATTCATCCACCATTTTGTAACCCTTGTAAACATTTACAAGATATAATAAATAGCATTTTTATTGTATGATATTTTTTGTAGTAACAAATATTGCATTTAATATTAACATGAATCAAGATCAAATCTATGCTAAAGCAACAGTTAAAATCAAAAAGTGCAAAAATTAATATATGAGTCCATTTTGTTAATTCATTGATGTGCATGCCAAAGGTCAAATGTCAAGAGTATATGCACAAATTGTATGTTTATTTTAGCTATAATTTTTACATTTCAAAGGTACTCTCATTGTTTCCTCATATATTTATATTTGGTGAGTTTTAGACTTCAATGGTTATGTGCATTACATATTCCTTGAATAAGTATATTCTTTACTTATAGAATTTACACATAAAATTGGTGCTTCTAAAAGCTAAGTGTGATGAGGATCTTAAGCTTGATGACATGGTGACTAGCTAATCTTTAGTTCATGTGAAGGTTGAGATTCTTCTCATTTAATATAGTTTTATGCTATGTGATTGGATCACTTTCAGCACTTTAGGCTTACATTGCTAGATTATGGTATTTTAGAATCTAGGAGGTTGCCAAGGACAACTAGTAGGGAATTGAACTTTTAATCTAATTCTTTAGGATTAAAGGCATAATATTGACTATCTCTTGAATAAGGATTCCTTGAGGCAGAATGGGCTAACTCAAGTGAACCTTTTCTAACATATAAGCACTTATGAATTATCTTATGGATTATAAATATGTATTGAGGATTTATTGAGACTTGTGCTTAGACTTAACTATTCAACCAAAGGTTGTTGAAGTTTTTAGCTAGTTTGGGTTAGCCCATATAGCCAAACACTCTAATTAAATTAATATCTGAGTTTCAAGCTTATAACTCTACAATTGGAACCCTATTAGCCATTTGGTTGATCGTTATTCACTTTGCAAGCGTTATACCCAAAAGTATAGCCATGGGTCAACATGGGCTAGCCCAAGTTAGTAATGTTCCTTTTTTGATGAAATTTGTGATTCAATTCAACTTCTTAGGCGATGATATTGAACCTATTCTAGGCCAAATTTTGGTTTGAGCTCACTTGGGTCTATTGGTTAACTAGGGCTTGCATGAGCCAGCCCAAATGAACTAATCCCTTCAATTTTTTCATGACATGATATGGTTTTGACTACCCATTGGGGTTCTAAGTTTAGGGATGGCTCTTCTTGGTTTTTGGTGAACCAAGGAACCACATGCTTGGTGGATAAATAGGTGCTTATTAGTTCAAAACATCTTGCAAGTAGTTAGAACCCTTCCTGGGTTTGGATTTTACATGGGCTAGCTTAGATTAGCCCAAGCTAATCCAAGCTAGCCTAAAGGAATACTTATGTAATAACCCAAGGTTGTTACTTAGCTTACTTTAAGCATAATTATATCATAATTATCATTCCATTAAGTTCATCTAGTCATTAGAACCAAACCCTGAAGGTTTGAGCAATTCGGAGCTCAATCAATTATTTTGGAAAATTTAAATAATTAATTAATTAGAAAATTGATGTATTTATTTTGACCTCGAAATCAAAATCTGACTTTGTCGTTGCGATCGTCACCCCCAAATTAGCTAGGGGCGATGTTTTGGACGCATTTGAAAGTCGTCAGATTTTTGCGAATATATTAATATAAGTAAATGCACCGGAAAATGGAGTAATTAAATAATTGTCAGAATCAAATTCCGACTTCGCCGTTGAATTCCTCACCCCCAAATTAGCTATGGGTGAATTTTTGGGAATTTTCGGAGCGCGTTTCAAAATTTTGAATTTTCAAATAATTAAGGAAAATGAATAGTAAATATTCAGTCCACAAATTGCAATTTTCCCCAAATTTTTATTTGCTTTGGCTGATAGCCCCTCCCTTGGTCGGCGCCCCATACCTTCATGCCCCTTAGGCTCTTGATGGCTCCCTACTCCCCTACTCCATCTTCCCTCTTCCTCTTTATTAAGGAGGAGCACAACCCCTTCTTATCTTTGCTGAAATTTTCTCATCTTCCCCCCCCCCCCCTCCATTGCTAAGTCCTTGTATTGAAGAAGAAGGCTCCTCCCCAAGGTCTTGAAGAAAATAAAGGTCCTCTTCTTCCTCTCCTTGCAAGGCTAAGGTACCTGTTTGCTCCTCTCCTTTGTCTTCTTCATATTGTTATTATATTTGTTTGTTGCTATAGAAACTCATGATAGAGTAAGGAAGCCATTAAGGCTTATTAAAGCTTCTCATTTCTGTGAAAAATGCATGCTCTATTTTTGTCCATTTTGTATACTCTATCCTTTATCTATATTTTTCGTATAGCTAGGATGCTCCGTTTGTGCCAATTTTGGTGTTGATGGAAAGGTATTGGAAAGATATTTCCATTGATATATGGCACCGCTCATGGAATGCTCTAGATTGGGAGTTTTTGAGCTCGAAAGTAGGCCTTACAGGTTTTATCTAGGCGAAAATACCGTCTGGCGCTGCAACGCGCTGCAGCGCCCAAGATTGCAAAATCGACCACTGCAGCAGCGTGCTGCAACAAAATTTCGACAGAAACTATATAAAATTAATTATTAAATAGTAAATTGCAAGTTAGACCGCTGCAGTGCGCTGTAGCAGGTTGTAGCAGAATTTTGGGAAAACTTTAGGAAATGTCAAAAATTAATTAATTAAACAGTTATTTCGCAAGTTGGTCCGCTATAGCGTGCCACAGTGGGTCGCAGCAGGCCGCAGCGCTGAGAGCGCTACCGCGCGCCGCAACGCTAAAAGTGTCATAGCGCGCTAAAACCGCCACAATGCGCTGCAGTGGCATAAGCGCCACAGCGCACTACAGGTCCAAAAGCGCTGCAGCGCGCTCTGTAGCGCCCGAAATTGCAAAACTGCCTAGTTTTAGTTGAAATGGTCAAAACTTCATTGTTTTTGTATTTTAATGTCCCTAGGACCATAGTGTGATTGAATTATATCAAATTTGAATTTATTTTAGTTATAATTGAACATTGCATAAAATTCTGTGAAAATTAAGTTTGAAACTTTGTACCTTAAATGTATTGTGTAAATTGTTAGGTAGCTTAGAATTACAGTGCCAACAATAATCTAAAATAATATTTAGGTTTTAAACCCTAGAAAAATCTGAAATAACCAAAATACCCCTGACCATAATTAGGATATAACTGGACCAATTGGAGTCCAATTTGGGTCTACTCCACATTTAAGTACTTAGTGTGATATAGGAAAGCTATAGCCACTGAATTGCTGAATTTGGACACCAAATGGAAGAATTAACTTTTTGACCCCTCAAACTTAAAAAATTACCAATTTACCCTTAGAAATTCAAATGACTATAACTAACCTCAGAATTTAGTGTTCTTGGACTCTATGAAATCCTTGAACAGCAGTCAATAGTAAACTGTATAAAAATTTAGATTTCATTAAGTGCAATTTACTAAAATGCCCCTTAAGTCAAATACCTTAGTTTAGACCTATATGACCCATTTCTTATCCAAATTGAGCGTACTTACTGCATATCTTCATGTTAGACAGTAAGGAACCATTTGGTAATAAGAAATTCTAATTTGGATCCCCAAATCAAAAGATCACTTTTTGGACCCTAAAGTAGGGCAAAATGGTCATTTTGCCCAAAATTTAGGTTAAGCATCATCTTTAACCTCTAAATTATCTTTTAAAGAACTCAAATAAGTATTAGAACTATGTTAGAATCATTTAAGTGAGAAAAATTAGCTATTAGGTTGAATTTGTTAAAAATTTTACAAAATTCTCTAAGTCTTTAGGATCTTTCACCTCACAATAGGATTACTCCTGAGATTAGGACTAGCTTATATGTTAGATTTTATTTATTAGATAAGTGAGTTATTCAATAAATAAATCATTAGTTTTATTAGTTTCTAGATTTTATAACTTATTTGGATTATTTTATCTTTCAACATTAAATTTAGGATAGAAAATTCATCCTATTAAGATTGATTTGCTTAATAGGGCTTACCTCAATCATTAGATCACTTTTAGATTGAAACCTAGATCTTATGTCTTATCCTTTTGGATTATGTGATTAAGCTCAATCTCATGGTGTTTAATCTATAATTTATAGCTTAGTAGATCTTAGATAAAACATCTAAATTCATCAAATTATGATGTTATGATTTATTAATTAAACTTGTAGTCGTATTTGATTGGATTAGATTAGAACCTGATTAGTTCTAATCCTTTTAATTAATAAGGATGAATTTTTAAGTTACACTTGATAGTAGGAATTGGAGATCCTGAACTTGTGTAACTTAGAATAGTTATAATGATTTAATTAGATAATAATAGTGTCACCATGTGTAGAGAGTCCCTTGCTTACTTGAATTATTTGTGCTACGCATTCCTTATTTTTGTGCTTAATTCCTTGGACATATCATATACGAAAACTTTGTGCATGAAATGAAAACTTAGAATAATTAGGATAACAGTTGCATTTGGGTTCAGTATATTTTAGTAGATTCGGGTGCATATTTACCATAATGGATAAGGGTAAGGAGTAATAAGGATGCTTAACATTACTCATTGAGGAGTGTGTGTTAGGCTTGGAACCCGTATAATCTTGCAGACGTGCTTGACTCCTCGGATGTTTATGGACGTGTCCACAAAAACAAAGTAAAATAACTAAAAGATTCTGCAGTTGTATTTACTACCTCCTCAGTTTTGCTGCTAGATTCTGTCTGCCCTAGCTCAGAATGACTGGAAATTTCTATCTGCCCAAGCTGAGAAAGGCTTTGGGGATTTCACCGGCCCGATGACCAACTTTCTGATATGACAATCTTTACATATCTGTTTCAGTTTTCAACTTACTGTGTACTGTGTTCTGATGTATATTTCAGTCAACTAATTTTCCTTACTTGCTCAGTTGTACGTATTTATAGGATGCTAGACTTTACTGCTTACTATACGTACCATATTCAGATTTTTGTCATTTAATTTGCATATGTCATATAATCATCAACATGCTTAAGATTAGACTTTACTGTCAGTATTTTTATTTACTGTACTATACATGTATATGCCAATTCCTTGCTTAGTTATTGAGGTGTGCTTTACGTCATTTGTTGCTTAGTTATAAATGTTTTGTTTATAACTATCCCTGTTTCTTTGTACGTTACTGCACCTATGCTTTTAGTTTACTTTTGTTGTGCTTAAGTATAAAAATGGTAACATTAATAACTCATATAAAATATTCAGCCTAAAATGTACTTAGACAATTGTCTAACAAGATTTTTCTTTTATTGGGTGGAGCCCTGGCATTATGAAACCAATAATATTATATTCAGATAGGTTTGAGGAGCTGGGTGCTGAAAAAGAGGTGCCTTATATAGAGGTGGAGCTCCAGCCAGGAGAGCTAGATATTGTTTAGTTCCTTCTTAGCTTCTTGTGAGGAAGAGTGATTTGTTTTCAGTCTTTAAAACTATCAATTTAATGTTATAATAATACATGTACTGTGACTGTGATTTACTTTATGCACTTTATTATTTTTTGAGCTATCTTATTACTGTTTCTTATATTATGCATGGTGAATGGATGTACTATTTACTTTATTTAGCTTCCGCACTCTGTCTGTATGTCAGATTTAGTGACTGGTCCTCTTAAAAGTTCTGTGCACGTCCTCCCCTTATTAGTAGACTGTGAATCTTACTTAATCCAATGATAAGAGAAGGATTTGCACAAGTGACATCCACTTCTTAGCTTAATGATTGTGGGCTTAAGGAGCGGGGCGCCACAACTTATCTCATCAAGCTTTGTTATACTCTTATTTTAGGTTCAAAGGTATAATTATGCTCATTATGGGTTAGGCTGATCCAAGCCACCATTATTTGTTGTTTGGATCAATGCCCACCTAAGTTGAACTTGGGCTAGCTCAAGGTAGCCCAAGTGAACCACTTTCTTATTAATGGGCTTTAGGCTCTAGATGATGCATCACATCAACATGAGTAGTGACACATGCCTATAATGGAAGCATGAAGATTTTTGAGGATGTGCTAATTTTCTATTTATTTACTTTTGTTATATTTTTATTTTTATCATACATGAGAGCTTGGTCAAATGGTGTGTGATAAACATGAGAATGATAAGTAAGACTTGAATTGGTTTCTTATGAGCAAAGACATTTTAGTCCTTAAGTAGAGATAGATTTGTGGTAGATTTATAACTTTATGGTAATTTGGCATGCCTTATGTGATAATAAATAAGACTCAAATCTTCTTGTACACACAATTGAATAAAGTTTTTTACAGAAATTTGGCATGAGAGCTCTTAATTTTTTGTATTGATAACCAAGACTTCATTAGTGTGCATAATCGGCAAGCTTCAGTTACTTTTATTTTTTTTTTTTTTTTTTATTATTCAAACTTTCATCTTTTATCTTCATGGTTTTTGCCAAAGTTCACTTCTGTTTTAGCCATAAAACACCCCTCCAATAAAATATACACAAACCCCAATGCCCTTCCACTTTTCTATCCATAACTCCCTCAAATATATACTAAAAATTCTATAAAAATATTATCTAGATTCCTAACACCCCCCCCCCATAAACATCCTCCCAATGTTTCATTCAATTTTAAATTTATTCGACTCACTAAATGACTTCTGAAAGTTGAATAGTCGTTTATGCACACGTAATCGTATGCTTAAACTTTGTGCCACCATTTTTGGTATTAAAGTTGGTATTCGCATCTTGGTAAGGAAATATTGTTCTTCTCTTTAAGAGCTTTCTACCGCAAATACTTTGAAATTTTTTTAATTATTTTATTTTCCAAAGACTACTCCCGTCGATTGCCCTGCCGCTTGCCCGTCACCATCAATCAGTGTTTCCAAGTAACCCATCAAGCCCCGCTTGATCCACCCCAACCCATCAACCCGACAACTCCTTACCTGCCCCACATGTTAGAAAAATAAAAGAGAAAAAAAAAGTGCAAAAGAGAGAGAAAAAATAGAGAGAGAAAAAGAGAGTTTATAGTATTATTATCATAATAATAATAATAATAATAATATATATTATTATTATTAATAATAACAATAATAATAATAATAATAATAATAATATATTATTATTATTATTATTATTATTATTATTGTTGTTGTTATTGTTGTTGTTGTTGTTGTTATTATTACTAAAATAATGAAAAAAGAAAAGATGAATTTTTTTTTGGCGACCAAAGACGAGTGCTCGTAGTCTTCACGCAGACTTCCGGCCATCTAATCTTCACCGTCCAAGCACCAATTCCATTGCAGTTTACGCCATTGAAAATTAAGATTTGAAAGTCACTCCAATAGCAATAAGTTTTAACACTAAATTGAGAAGAGGAAAGCAGTCTATTTTGACAGGTTAGCGGTGATACGTTCTCCCTCATGCGAGGTAAGTCTTACAATTTTATTGCATTTAAAGCTTTTATAGTTTAAAATTTACTAGCAATATTTATTTTATAATGATTTTAAGGAAATCTATATATCAATTGCAAGTGATATGCTAGTTTATGTTCTTGCTAGATTATAATAAGCTCCACCAAAATTAGCTAGCCAATTGACCTATAAACCTACCTCTTGAGTGGCTCATGTGAGCTTGTGTGCCATTACAATAGTCATTCTAGAGCGTGAATGAGCTACATATGAACTGTAATTGAAATAATTTATATTCATTAACTTGTGATAGTCTATTAATTGTGTTATTTCATTACTTTCAAGGCGTTTCACATTCCAATTTTGTGTTGCACATTTAGTAAAGCTTTAGCAAATTTAAAGGTAGCATGGCTAATAATAAAAAAAACAAATGAGAATAAGATGAATCATAGAGTTGAGGGTTTAGAGACTTCCATAGTTAAGATGCAAACTCAACTAAGGAAAATATTAGAAACAATAAATAAGATGAATGATCAACAATCACCACAACAACCTGATCCTCCCGCACCTCACAATAGATAGACCACAAATGATTTGTCATCATAGGCTAGAATGAAGATCCTTATGAGGTTAGGAACAACTCAAAATCTAGGATAGGTAAAATTTATTAGGATGACTATGATAATTAATTTGATGATTTGTATCTAAGGAGGGGCCACCAAGGTAATGATAAATTGTCCCCATTGGGAAAAACTAAAGCAAATGATGATGGAGCTCATGAACATCAAACACTTTCAGATTGGATGACCAAATTGGAAGAGTTATTCAAGTGTAATGATTTTGATAATTATATGTGAGTCACATTTTCTCACATAAAATTAATTAGATAAGCTAAAACATTTTGAGATAACTATCTCTAAAAGAAAATGAGAAGTAGTCATAGGAGAATCACTTGGGTAAGGATGCAAGAGATTTTGTGTGATAAATATTGCTCATATCATCATAAAAAATAATTAAAATACATTAATAATCTTAAGATTCATTACACACCAATTAGTACAACTTCAATATCACTTTTAGCACCCCAGTCAATTCCTTTCACTTATTCACAAAAAAAGTGTACTAATACAATACCTATTGAACCAAAACTTAGGGAGACTGAAAATCTTCAATTGATTATAAATGTAACAACACCTTTGACAACTACCATACTTAGAGAACTTGATAATCCTATTTTTGAACCTATTATAGATCTATAAGAGACCGCACCTTTTATCAAGAGTTTGAGAACTTTAAAGAAGTAAATGCCAAAAAAGTTGTAAATATCCTTAGAAAATTTCTAGAAACATCACTTATGGATATTCTAGATGAGTTGCCACCCACACAATAAATTATACATGCCATTAATTTAGAATTGAATTATCAACTTCGCAACCTGACATGATACCATCTTAACCTTTGGGTGTAAGTTGAGCTTCAATGGCTAGTAGAAGCCTTCAAAAAGGTTTATTATGGGAGAATTTGAGTCCATGGTGGTTAATGTATAGTACACTAAGCCTTTTATCATCATTAAACCTACATGAAAATTGTCCAACTAAAGTGATAAATAAGTTATTAATGAATCTAGTAAAGGGCCCAGTGGGAAAACACTTAGTCACTCAGAGTTTACACCTTCATATGGCAAAATTTTCTAGTAATATTACTATTTCTAAGATATAAAAAGGACACCATTTAAATTTAATTGTGTGTATATTTCTTGAAACCCAATTGACCTAGTTTTTTTGCCTATCCATGTACATTACGTTACTACCTATGATTTTGCTATTAGTTTTCATAAAATGCAGCACAACATTAAAACTCAAATTTAGAAATCGATAAGGATTATGGGTAGAAGATGGGAATATTTTGTCATGGCCATTAGTTTTCATGGAAGATATCATAAGTGGTTATGTGCTCATTTACATTCACCTGGAGATATATTCCATGACAAAATATAAAAATCTACATGCTAGACTTGCAGGACCTTTTAAAGTACTTAGAAAATTTACACTAAATGCTAACTTGTTTGATTTGTCTTATGATGTTTAAAGGTTCTATTTACAATATTGGAGATTTAATTCATATTCAAATGAGCTTTTCTAAGAAAGTATAGGCACTTCTCCAAATGAGCAGAATAATAAATCATTTTTAAGAACTCTCCAACTTTTTATTTTTGAGATTGATGCTATTATTTCTGATTAAGTTGTTGAAGGAGAGCAGATTGAGTTTAGATTCATGATAAATTAAAGAATAGACCATTATAGAGGACACTTTGTTAACATATGAGGAGTTCATATGATCAACTCTATAGAGTATAGTTTTTTTGGTGGGGGACAACTAATGCAACACATCAATACGAGTAGTGACATGTACCTATGATGGAAGCATGAAGATTTTTGATGTTGTGCTAATTTAAATTTATTTATATTTTATTTTATTTTTATTTTTATCATGCATGAGAGCTTGGTCAAATGACATTTGATAAGCATAAGTGTGGTAAGTAAGAGTTGTATTAGTATTTGATAAGCAAAGACATTTTAGTCCTTATGACAGAGTAGATTTATTGTATTTATGATAATTTGGCACGCCATATATGACTATAAATATAGCTCAAATCCTCCTATATCAATTGATAATTAAATGAAGTTTTGTTATAGAAGTTTGGCTTGAGATCTATTGGTTTTTGTTGTGGATAACTGAAACTTCATTGATATGCATAATTAGCAATCTACAGAGTGAATACAATCCTAAAATAATCAAGGTGTGCATAATCTTGATCAAATATGTCTTGTTTTTATTATTATCATGATTTTCTTATAATTAAAAATATCATCTTTCATCTTCATTTTGTTTCATCAAAATTTGCTTTCGTTTCGGCATCAAACACCCCTCCAATGAAACATACTCAAGCCCAATACTCTCTCTCTTTGATGTCCATACTCTTTCAAATAGACACTAATAATTTTATAAAAATATTCCCTAGACCCCTAACATCCCATAAACATCATTCCAAAGTTTCTTCCAATTTCGACTTCATTTGACCCACTAAACTACTTTTGAAAGTTGAACAGTCATTTACGCACGCACATGTAAATGTGTGCTTTAACTTTGCACCACTATTAAGTTCATGATATTTCCTCCCTTAAGATCAGTGGTGGTTTGTTGTGCCATGGGTTGATCTAATATTTCCTAACATGGGTTTGGGTCACCCAAGGCCATGGCTATGCTTGGACTAGGCTAGGCTAGCCAAAGTGAACCCAACATTAAACCTAAAGGATATTGGGTCCCTATGGTCAACCATGGGCTGTGCCAAGGACTATATAAGCTTTTGTGAGCTGGGCTGACTTGACCCACCCTTACATGGGGGTTTGGGATGGCCAAGCCAAGGTTTAACTTCGGCTATCCTAGGATAACATGAGCTTAGCCAAACCCTTGTATGAAGGATTAGGGCACTTAAGATGTCTCCATGGCTCTTAAAATTAGTTGATGGAATTGGGTTGGTCATAGCCTCCTCACGAGTGGGCTAGACCAACTCTAGCAATGGCTAGGACTTAGGCTACCTCAAGCTAGCTCAAGTGAGCTTAGTATTGGATTTAAGAGTTTAAAGGCTAGAGTCTTTCCAAGAAGACATGCAAAGTCAGTGAAGAGTATCTTAATGATCTATCATGATGAGAATGGTAGTTAGTCTAGCCTAAGGATCAAATATTAACTTGAGCTAGCTTGGACTAGCTTAAGTTAGTCTTTTATTGTAACAACCCAAATGTTGTTACCCATCAATTAGCGACCTAATTGACTCTATAATATTTTTTCATTAGTCTTATAATAGCTTTAGGAGCTTCCATTTCAATTTTCGTGCGAATTGGAGATCGTTTGTCAATTTCCAATATTTTCTAGTTTTCTGATAATTCTGAGAATGCCTAATTTATTTAGACCTCAAAATCAAAAATGGAGCCCTTCATTGAACTCAGCAACTCCATTTTAGCTAGGAGTAAAGTTGTGATAATTTTTGGAAGTCTTTGAATTTCCCGAATATTTTATTTTATTTCGAACGCTAATAAAATTAAGTTGGAATCAGGATCTCAATTCAAGTCAAATAAGAATCTAATAAAAATATCATCTTATAATTCCTATTGAAGGGATCCTACTGCGAAAGTTTGAGCGCATTTGGGATCCCGGATTGTCCTAAATAAATTCATGAAGTTTAAACTTCAAAGGCTAATATTAAGAAAAATATAAATTGGAATTTGGAAATTTTTGTATATTTAAGTTATGCATCAATAAAGGATGTTATGTTTTAAGTTTCGCTAATTTTCAAGCTTCCGATTTATCGTATTTAATTTTCAAAATTTTTCACTTAAAAATTAATATAAAATAATTTACTTATCGAAATTAAATAATTTTTAGACGCGTACGATCATCTCGCTGAGACTCTCATTTTGATACCAAGTTCATAATTTTTAGAGTTCATTTGGTCATACATTCGAGCTTGGAAATTTTGGATGATTTTTAACCACTCGATCTTAATAAAGTGGTTCTTAGCAATCTGTTTGGGTAATATTAAAACCCCTCATTTAAACCTAATTTATGCTTCTCTTTTACTTCTTAGCCGAAATCCATTTCCTTATCATTCCTAATTTGGAGCGCTTGACTCTCCGTCTCCATCTAGCCGAGTGCCTCCTTCTAGCCGAGCGCTTCCTCATGCAGCAAGCTGAGCTCCCTCTTTCCAAAGCCAAACCCTTGATGCCGAGCATCCCTCACCCTCCATTCGGTGCATGAAGTTCAACATTCGATGTGAGGAGGAGTAGTCGAACTGTCCTCCCTTCAGAAATAGATGAACGGAGAGATCATCGATCTCTCCTCATTTTCTTCCTCTCGGTTGAATGCCTTCTTCCTCAAGCAACAAGCTGAAGCTCTCTTTCCTTGGCCATGATGCAGCCCTTCACTTCTTGACCAAAATTCAGTCAACATGTGCAGCCGCCGAACCTGTGGACAGACCTTCCCCACCAATCGTCGATCCTTTGTTTATTGCCATTAAGGTATATATATCTTATCCCAATCTAAATCTTGTAGGTTAAGTCAATAGACCCATTTCCCTTCAAATAATTTGGATGTAATTAAACCTATATAGGTTGTGCTCTAGTGCTTGGAAGGTCTAGATAATTGAATGTTGTATAATCTAAATTAAGAAATGAATTAGATATTTAAGCAATGGACCTTCCCTATGCATGTAAGGAGGGCTTCTGATTAATTTCATGTTCTGTTTGCAGTTAGCATTGAAAAGGCTTAGGAGCATTAAAATTATAATGCAACCATCTTATTCTTTTGCAAATCTTCTGGTCAATTTAAGTAAGGTATCAATCCGCTATAAGTTGAATCATATGGATCTATTTATCATTGTAATTATTAGCAAATGCAAGCTTGTGTAATTATCAAATAAGTATCATAATGTTAGTGGATCATTAGCACTATTGAATTGCATTTAATTGCATGTATTATGTTAATTCATGTATTGTTCAAATTGGGATACACATTGCTCATGCTCTCATTCATTCACAAATTGGAGGTAGTTTTAATAATGGATTGTTTCCATTTCATATCCTATGTAAGAATTATTATTATTTTTTTATGAATAATGATTTCCTTTGTTATCATGGAAATGATATTTATCGCTTCCATTAAGATGTTATTTGTTATTCTTATCGATCCATATGCATGCAACCCTCTTTTATATTATCAATCATATAAGAATCATTTATGTTAGTAGTATGCTTATACGTCTTTTACGATGATTAGTTCATGCAATCTAAAGAGTTGTAGATTTTCACATTTAACTTCTAAATGGATCTTGGCAAGGCTTGTTGAAATGATTTATTAATCAATCATGTAATTTATTACTCATCGTTTCTCATCTTAATTATCATTAATAATTGCATGAAGAATGTAATATAGTGATGGTGCTGATTTTATCTCAATCGGATTATAAGGAATTATGTTCATTGCAGTTTTATAAATCCTTCATAGGAATGATTGTTATCAGTCTTATCAAGTTTTTATATGCAATCTTGTAGATCTCTTTCTCAAGTAATTTATTTTAATATTTTATCATGCATATGGGAGAAATGAAATAGTTAGAATTCATATACATCTAGAAGTAAGAAAAGTCATCAATAAATTACTTTCTAATATTTATTTATGGCCTGTATTAATTAAAATTATTTACTTAGTATTTACTATGCTTATGTTATAAGTTAAATTCCTCACTTAAATGCTTGGTTAGAGATGAATGGATATATATAGATGAATGGATACTTAAATAAAAATTTAGTTATTATTTTCTCATTTTCTTATAAATGTAAATGATGTAAGATGTGTGTACCTTATGATAGAAAATTACTTCATATATTTTTCTCACTTCAAATTATATTAAAATTGGAAATAAACAATCCCATGTAACGAATTGACTTTATATTAGAATTAGAAATAAGCAATCTCATATAACAGATTAACTTCATATTAGAATTGAAAATAAACAATCTCATGTAACAGATTAACTTTATATTAGAACTGGAAATAAGCAATCCCATGTAACAGATTGACTTTATACTAAAATTGGAAAGTTTCTGTACTTTTAATTGATCTTCCATTGGAATTGAGAACTTGTATGTTGAAATTGTAAGTGTATATTTGACCAAATACAGTAGAGGCCATGCCGAAATTTTTAAGATTTAATTGACTTAAGCTTATTTTGTATATTGTACACTCATATCTTATCTCATATACTAATCATTAGAATTTTCACATCTAAATTTGCAAGTATCTATATCACATGTTCTTTTTAAATTCATGTTTTCATATTTATTTCATGTTATGTTTTCACAAAATTCATTCCATCTTAATTTACGACCCTCTTCTAAATCCTTGGCCAAACACAACACCTAATGATTTGGATTAATTTCCTTCTAATCCAGTATTAGATGTTGTGGTGGCGTATCAATATTGAGATTTATTATTATTCAATATTGGGGTGTCACATTTATTTTATCTTAGCTAAGTAGAGGTTTAAGACTAAGTCTCCCCAAAGTGCTTCCAAGATTTCTAGGGATCATCTAGATAATTGGGTGAACTCGAGCACAACATGGGTTAGCCTGGGCTATCTCTATCATTGGCTTGGGTCTCCACGAGTTAGCTCATGGAAGGAGAAGAAGTGTTAGCTTTATGTCTCATGCTATGGGATTGATGGCTCCTGAAGATTCACAGAGGAGAAGGGATGCTATAAGGATGTGTAGATGGCTGATGGAGAGATCAAAAGGTTCCTAGACTCAAATAAAATTTCTTGAATTCAAGGTGAACTCGAGCTTACTAATGGGTTCAGCAACTTCTGTTAAGTTTAAATGGATTGTTAGGGACCGTGGGGGAGTTTTGAAATGCAAGAGGGGCATGGGATTGCTCAAGGGTGGTCGAAGAGGAAGAGCCAAAAAAGAGGATCTTTAGGTTTAATCTTTCAAGGAGAACGTTTGAGCAATCTCGTGATCAAAGGAATTGTTCTGACATTCTAGAGACCCTATATATATGATCCCGTGCGAGCTTAACCATTGAAGTGTCATGGATCTAGAATTTTGTCAATAGTTGAGAAAAATAGGCAATGAAATTTTCCACACACATCACACAAAAAATTGATCACAACCAAATGCATGAAACTTACATAAGAAATCGTGGAGCCACCTCCATGATAAATTCTACTTTAAAGAAGAAAGGGAGTACAAACTTACAACTCCAATAGCAAAATAAAACTCTTAGCTTAAGGGAGAATATGAATTCTGCCTTGCTTTTTCATTGTAGTTGAACACCTCTCACCCAATGCAATTACTTCATACAAATCCAAACATATTAAGGATTCAAATGCCTTGGAACTCCCAGCCACCAAAGAACAATTTAAGTTCTAATATGGAACCTAAAATGGCTCCTACAAAAACTTTTGCTTAGTCTATTTACGTCAAAAATTCCAAAATGGGGAAAAATCACAGAGCCACCATCACAAAAAAAGATCCACTAAAATAAGAAGGGTATTATAGACTTACAAAAACTCTCAACAAAGCTCGCCCTGCTCTCTCAAGGAAGAAAATAATTTTTTACTTTTTTTATTTTCTTCATGCCATAGTAGCTTACACTCAACTCTATCACATCCACCTCTTTTTTTATATATATATTTTATCTTTATCCTTTGTCATTATCTTCCTATTGCTTTTCTATTATTTTCGTAGTATGTTCCTTCCTTAGGAGAGTGTTTTCATATTTATTTAGTGTTGCATCAGTTTTATTTATGAAATCACTTGTGGAAACTCATAATTCGTTTATAGCCTGTTCGAGGTACCATTATTCTGATTTACATTGTTGTGATTGTTACCAATTAGATTAACATTTCTATTTTCTCACTCATTATTATGGATTGTGTTAGAATTCATTCTCTAATTTTTGATTTAATAGGACAACTTCGAATTCAAGTTCAAAAGTTTAGGACATTCAGATGTATTGTTCCAATCATTCCTATTAGAGTTGAACCCAATATGCCACTGATAATTGTTATTTGCCATCTCCTTTAAGAGGTCAAAAGCTTCTTCTTAGGTTTGCTACTTAATGATCCACCAACAACTGTATCAATAAGTGTCTTAATGGGTGCATTCATTCTATTATAGAAAATATGTACACCACTCAACAATATCTAATTTCATATAAAATTTTCAAAATCACAATCTCGACATTGCCAACTTATTTTGTGAACTAAAAACAAGCCAATATATTATGTATCTTTTGATTCTCATTGTTTATAGCTTTAAAACCACTCTTTACGGCAAATCTTAAACTTTTTGTTTCATCGAGTCTCTTTACTATCAAGGGCTCGCCAATAAATTTTTTTGCCAATTTATAGATGAAATAGCAATCTTTTATCACATAAGATCAACTTCTCATCATGACACGCTAACCAAATCTTTGAAGGGTCATTTGTTTAAGGTTTAAGTTTTGGGATTAAGCAGATTGTATTAGCTATAATCTATAAGTTGTTTGGCATACTTTTTTTACTTTTAGTTGATTGTTTTACTTTAAGCTTAAATAAGATCGATAAGTTGGATACCATCGATTAGCTAAATTAGGTTGCTAAATGCTTATCAGGTAGCTAACCTCAGGTAGCTAAGCTAAACTAAACAAAAATAAGCCTAAAATGAGCAAACCAAAAACTACAGTCCTAAATAATATCATAGATTTATATTTCCATTTTCACTTAATTAACTTCAAATATGATATAATACTCAATGTTGAGTTGTTAAGCTTTCTCATATTATAAACCATACAAACTCTGCAATATGTTAAATATCATTTTGTCTAAATGAAAATAAACTATTCATTTAAATGATAACATAAATTTCTCTTTACTTAAACAATGTGAATATTCATAAAATCATAAGCCAGAACCAACTTGAAGAACATTTTTTCAACTTCAATAACCCCACAAAAACCAAACCTGCATTTCCGCTAAATCCTTTTTCTATTCTTCCAATTTGCTGCTCATATAACTATCATCAGACAAATAACATTTTCGCTTGAATTTATTCATTAATTTAACTTATCTAGAGTATTTCAAATTTATTTTGGAGCCACATCCAATTTTTAAGTGCACAAATGTTTAAAAGATCCGCCAATTATAATTTTAAAGTTGCGAGTCATTTTATCAAACTCTGAACGTATAATAATTTATTCTTCAAATTTTTATCCAATATAGTATCTACATAATTTCTATGTCAAATCCTATCTAAGCACCAAAAGCTTGTAATGTAAACTATCAATTTCCTTTACATTCTCACCTACAAACCTCACTTTCAAAAGACATTAAAAACAACATTTATTTCATACGCTTGGTCGTTTCAATACCAAAACTACACATAGGTATCAATGTAGGAGCCATAACAGACAGACTCATCATTATATTGAAGCAATACAATATGTCACTTCTAAAAGATGCCCTAATTCTAGCTCATGGGGATAAAGGAGTAGCACATTAAATACCTTCTGAAGAGGGTCTGCTTAACAACGGGCACTTCAGAGTCAAAGGCTGATGGGTACGTGTATTCAAAATAAAACCAATCTCTTTCTTTGCTTTATAATAATCTTACTTCTTAGGAGAGTTAGCCATAACATCACCTACAACGAAAAAACAAAGAAAGTCATCTAACGATAAGGAAGTTGATAAACTCGTAATAGCAAAATTTGCAAGGGCAGCTCAGTACCATGAATGGTTATCAAAGGTGATGATAGTCTAAAGAACAAATACAAAGTGGCAAACGTGTGCAATTTCAGCAAGTATATTTAAAAGATTCTTATCATTTATCTAATCAATATTAGACCCTATGATCAACTATTCAACTCTTGATTTTCTTGATTCCTTCTAAAAAAAATCATTAAATTCAAAAGCATCCAGGTATGAGCAAGAAAAAATTTCCATCGACAATAAAAGGATTTTTGTTGTTTTGAAATGTCTTTCAGTTTGAAGAATGTTAAAGCAATTTATCAAAGTTTAATGAAAAAAATATTCAAGAAACAAAAGTAACAAACCTTAATATCAATGATGCTTGTGAAAAGAAAAAGTAAAGAGGAGCATCTTATCAAACTTGTCAAAACATTTTATGCATTAAAAAGGTACGAAATAAAGCTTAATCAAGAAATACTCGTTTTCAGAACATACTGAAGGAATTTTTTTTATTAATGATGTCAATAAATGGGCAAAACCAAACCTTTATAAAATCAAAACTAAGTTGTGTAATATACACATACCAATTTAACAAGGCGTAACATAAGCTTATCAAGAAGCATTTTAGCATATGAGCAAATTCATTCTAGCAAAGATCACTCTAATGTCTAGTGACAAATTTTGGCATTTAAGCAAGAAGCCTGGAATACTGATCCATAATCATTACATTTGTATTAATTTCATTATACTTCTTATTTCATAATTTATTTATAAATATCTTTTCTATTATACAAAATTCTTTACAATTTTTTTTTTAACTTGTTTATAAATATCAACAATTGAAGTTGATCATGTGACAATTTGTAAAATACATATGCTTGAGAAAAATAAGATAAAATAGAATTAAATTTAAGATTGTTATTTTGAATTCTATCTATATTTTTCATATTTAAAAATATTTCTTTTATAACTAATATAAAATTTATTGTATTTTTAGTTATTTCAGAAAAGACGTCCTTTTTTTTCTTTATAAATATAGGTATTAAAATTAAGAAAATACTTATTTTATTCAAAAAAGAGTTGTACTTTGATCTTATAAAAAGTAATTATCCATAATAAAATATCTATATATAATTTTTCAATAAATAATTTAATAAAACAATATGATTTACGTATTAATATTCTATTTTTATTTATTAATATCATCCAAAAATGTATATATGATTTTAATACTCCATCTTTAGAATATTGAATTATGTTATTCTTTTTTTGCGTAAGAACTTTAATTTTATTGGTCTTTATTTTTTTCCTTTATTTTTTATAATGCTTCAACTACATACATCATTGCACTTCCACCTAACACCTATTATATAACTACTAATACTAATAATAAAATGGCCAATATCGTTGTGACCTTATCTTGACTTAAATTATCAATTAAGTTAAAGTCAGCATTGACAAAATAAGAGAGCAATCATCATGTGGTGGGCTTCCTACATAGATACTTTCAGCAGTAATGCACTCCACACTTGACTATCCAGCATTTACCGATGGCACGATAACTGGTACACCAGAGGTGCATCCTTCCCGATCCTCTCATACTAGAGAAAAGTCATCTCGATGCTCTAACGCCTATATCGGATAAGGACCGAACTGTCTCACGATGTTCTGAATAACTACTTTATCATTGGCATCCAACCAAGAAGCCTGGCATACTAATCCATAACTACTTTACCATAGGCGTCCTTCCTTTAGATCAAGATGAAGCCAAATCTCTTGGTTATCACAAAAATAAGAGATTTTTATTCAACGAAAGAAATCTCTTCCTAAGTCATGCTCCGGCTTTTGGATGTGCTGCATCACAATTGAAGTGTCCAGATGTATCTAGAATATACACATTATGGGGAATGTAAGAACCAATCGGTATCAAAGAAATTTGATCAAAGTTACAAATTTTGTGAGATTTATAGACAATCATATTGTCGTAGTTGTTTGTCATGGGGGGATGACTTATTGAGTTTTTTTGTCCTTAGCAGAAAACACAAATTAATTGATCAAAAAAACAAATAAAATTAACACTTATACATATAGACTACTTCATTAAAAGGGTAAAACGCCATCTTTCTTGCAAAATCAACAGCTGGAGGAAAAATTCAACTTTTCTGTTGTTAAGTGTCTTCGTTCATTGCAGGCTACAATTTGGCAGTCACTGATTAATTCATGGTTGATCAATAATAAACTAATTGATATTTATTTTAATGATGGGTCATCTTAAATTAACACCAGTATATGAAGCTGAATTAATCAAACCGAATAGGTCAAAAACGCTATGATTAGTATTTTAAAGAGTAAATTTCCAAATAGTCTAGGCCAACAACTCTCATCAATCCTATAGGCCTGTTAGGCACCTAACAAAATAATAAAGGGCCCTTCCTTTTTTACCCAATACAAAGGTATTATTCCTACAGAAATTTACATGCCTGCTGATATTGATAGAAAGAGTGTCAACGGGATTCAATAATATACATAATATCATGTAGAATAGTTAAATCTACTTGAACTAAAAAAGGCAAGAATGAACTGAGAAAATAGAAGGAAAAAAGCCAGAGCACTCGTTCATTGAAATTCAACTCAAAAGCTGAGTTTCACACTAGTATTATGTGAGAAATGATAGCACTAGAGCCAAAAAAAAATATTTTCCAACATAAATTAAGCCATATAATGAAAAAATGTCGGTTATCTATAGAACTGTGATGAAAAACATTTAAGCAGAACTTATAATTCTAATGATTTAAAGTTAATTTTGCATCTAAAACTAACACCTCTGAACAATTGGTAAAATCTGAACTCTATAATCAAAAGCAAGCAGTTAGATAACTTTATAGTTTCTCAGTTGCTATCATTTCTTTGTCAAAATACCAAATCTACATGATATCCTCCTTCAATTGCAACAACTATGATGAATGAAGTATCCATGGTATTGTTTGTACCTTGCCTACCTCTATTTACATCAGTTCATGCATGTATATTAAACCTACAAAACTGTTAGTATGATGGTATATTCACAGCTTGCAATCTATTTGTATCTTCTTCAAAAATTTGATATCCATCTCTCCATCATTAACGAATCCATCATTGTATTACTCTACTACAATATCCAAAAGTCTACAGCATCCAACCTTCTATGGCGATGCTTATTTTTCCATTCTGCTTAGGAGGCTTGCAAGTCATCTCTTGTAGAGTGATAATTATTCTACCAAATAATCTGGAAAAGCGTCACATCACAACCATGTAAATAATGATTGTTACGCCACAACAAATGGGAGATTATCGCACCACATTCTGTAGGGCATTGGCTATCTTTCCACACAACATGGGAGGCTACCAAGTCACATCCCTTAAAGAATGTTACTACAACACTACCAGGTAGGCTATTGCGCCACAAAAGGTAATAACTACTCCATACTCTCGGAGTTACACATCGCAACACATCTTATAGAGCAATGGCTATTCCACAACAAATATGAGATGCTACCCCACAAAACCATATATTAAGAAGCATGGATCTAGTATAGATGTTGATTGATATGTTGTATTTGAATTGTAATCTAAATACAATGCAATTTGTGTGTAGTATAATCTAATAACTTTACAATTATTTGTTTATCTAAATTGTTTTAAAAAAATCAAAAAATTTCAATTTGAAATGAAGAAAACTGCAAAGTATGGTACTATAAGTAATTTAATGGTGAGATTATCACTAAATGAAGTAAATTAGTCTCTTCAAATTGCTAAGAAATAAGCATATGAAAGTGGAGAGATTCTTGCAAGCCAATAGAAATGTCAAAAGACCTGTTGGATCGTCAAGCTAAAATGCAGATATACAATAGCAAGATATTAGGTTATCCTAACTAACAGAAATTGAACCATCACAATAGCAAAAATTAAACGCAAGAGAAAGAAAGAGTTGAGAGATTCTCACTAATGATAGGCATTGGACTATCAGCATCTTGGGAGATGAGGATGATGATCAAGCTACCATTTCCTATAAATCACCAATGAGAGCTCCAATGGACGAAGCTGCAATTTTCCACCACTAAATCGCAGGTGAGAAGATGATTGAAGAATCTTCGCAGCTAATCTCATCGAAGAGGGTTGCAGGATGATGCTTAAGCTGTGATCTCCCATCCCTGATTCGCCGACGAGAAGAATATTGTAGAATCATTGCAGTTGCTCTCGTCAGCACTTATGCAGCTGCTCTCGAACAGAGAAGAATCGCATTTGGTCTCGAACGAAGAAGCTCGAACTGCCGACAAGAAGAATCACAATGCTCGACGATGACGAGAAGAATAGTTGATAAGAACAGCACTTAGACGGAGCTCGCAAAAAAGAAGAATCACGATTTTTTTTGTCGTGGAGGAATGAAACAATGGGGTAATCGAATTATGCCCAATTCGAGCGTAATTAGATTCCACCAAAATCCTTAAGAAAAAGGGAATCAAGTTCCCACCAAAACATTACCATAAATTAAATTACTTTGTAAATCCTGCAAACTAAATACCCTAAAATTGCAAATCCAGAAATCATAATACTTTACCTCCAAATTCCCGCAAACCAAACAGCCCCTTAGATACATCTTGGGAGGTTACCATGTTAGATAAATTATGCTCTGTCACCATGGGAGATACCCTGCTACATTCCCTTGAGGGCATGGGAGCTACAAGATAATTTATCAAATAATTCCTTACAATTTCAAGTAAAACAATTTATACCCAAATTATTTATGGCCAATTTAATCCCCAATTAACAAATTTGATTCCAACTTAATCACAAATTAAAATTAAGCTAAGATCAAATTGTCTTGCTTGAAAATGAATTGGGATCAAACTGAATAGCACGTTGGTTAAATTGGGAATATTGAGCAAGCAATATTAACCAAACTATCTATAACAGCCTAAGGACTAGTTTGGCAAATTTCTCAAATCTATATATCCTAAGCCACATTGATTATCTTGATTAGGTTATGTGAATACGGCCATTTAGGTTGAAGTAACTTCAATCCAAGCAAAATGATTAAAACCAATTTCCCCTATGTTAAGTTCCTCCTATAATTTGAACTTAAATTATAATGCTTTTCTAATATCTGGATTTGCAATTGGTCCCCTCCTCTCCCTAAATTAATTAACTATTCGATCACCCAATGTACCTTCCACCATTAACTTCCTTTTAGTCAGCTCACTGCTTTACCCTTCCTGAAATCACCATTAAACCCTAAATCTATGCTCAACTCATAACAAAAAAATTCTCCCACAAGCCTAATGTATCTTCATTGATATATATGCTCTTTGTATCACTTCAATATAAACATTTTTCTACCCCTCTTGTTGGTGGTTAAAAAGGTTCATGTGAATATTCAAAAAAAAAAATTATATTCGGTAAAATTTGTCAATAGAAGGCATAACACCAACATGAACGAAAGCCTACAACAAAAAAATGATAAGTTTTGGTCACTATAATTTGTATACGTATTATGTATATATATATATATATAGATATATATATATCTTTATCAAGTATTTATTACTATCAAGCATGGCACCGACACTAACCTACTACAACTTAAATGCTTTTCTTCATAAACTATAGTCGAGTGTTATCCCATCATCCTAATGGGCTTATATATTCTTTCACAGATAGACTCATCTTAAGTTAAGTAGCTTTTAGGCCTCATAATTATATATGGATTCGGATACACGGCTCCAAAGATCTTCAACTGCCCCAAGGTCTTGGTTTCACCCATAAGCAGCCAAAAAATGCTTTTATTTTCAATAAATTCCCAAAACAAACTTTGAAAATAAACCCTATAATTGTTTTACAATTTTACTCCAATCCAAACACAATCAAAGTAACAATTTTACCTAAATCATTTTAAAAAGTACTTATTTAGATTTGAGAGTTATTTTATTCTAAGCAAAGAGATCCTTCAAATGAATTTAAGAGGAAAGTATATGCTATACAGATTATAAGGTTCTATGGCTATAAAGAAAGTATTAATAATCATTCAGATCATAAATACTCATGCTCATAAATGCTATTCAAGCTGCAAATAGCCATTGTAAACCTTTATAAGACCCTGTGGTTCCTTTCAAATTCCAAATGATAGCTTCAATGCTCCATGTCCATTTGATAAGTTGTAGGATCCCTTGCGTCCCTCAATCTTC
The DNA here is from genome assembly GCA_016760335.1 of Gastrodia elata. Taxonomy (NCBI): domain Eukaryota; kingdom Viridiplantae; phylum Streptophyta; class Magnoliopsida; order Asparagales; family Orchidaceae; genus Gastrodia; species Gastrodia elata. The sequence continues at coordinate 49,613,304 of CM028674.1, read as the reverse complement.
GAGGAGTACACTCCAGCTCCTTTTGTTTCAACTCTAGAATCATTCTTTCATTCTCTGTCATCAGCCTTTCATTCTCAAGTTTCATTTTCTCCATTTCCCTATCCTTCTTGCTCCGAAACCTCTGCCACTTGAAGTGTCTCTTCTCCAACTCCAAAGCCTCCGCCAAAATAGCCAATCTCTCCTGTTTAATTTGCAATGAACGTTTTTGGAACCAATTCAGCTTTTCCAAAGCTGTCTTGCTGTTATCATGAAACACCAAATCAATCTCGGCTAAAAACTGGCCAACACCCAAACGCCCATGGTCATCACTCTTCCCTTCATCATCATCTCCATCCTCGCTATCCTCATTAGCTTCATGCAAAATGCCAGAACTTGTAAAAATTTCAGTCCTCAACCCGAAAACTTGTGAATCCGGTATCCTCTGCCCATTGTGATAGGCACACATCTCCCGGTAAAATAGATGCTTCGAATTCAATATCTTCTTTGCATCTTCCTTCATCTTGGCAGAAACATGAGTCATCGAGTCCAACAGAGCTGGGTTTTCGACAACCATGCAAGTAGTTCCGCGGCCCAGAATCTCATTCAATCTCTTGTACCTTTTGTTGAGGTCATTGAACTTGTCCTCGCATTGTTGCGGGGACACATAGCAGCCCTTCTCCATCATCAACTTGGAGACAGCTTTCCACTTTCCTTTCTTCTGAAGAATAGATCGCCGCCGGGAAGCGGCCTCGACCGGATCCGGCGTGCCCTCGTCGTTGATGAGAGCGACGACAGCTATGAGAAGACGAACCATCTCATCAGTCCACTTCATACGGTGCCACGGCGAATCCTGCTTAGCCCTGTCGTTAATGGCGAAAGAATCAACATCTTCATCGCTGGGCGAGGCGCCATGGACTGGTTGTAGGTGGTGAGAATTGAGAGCGGACGGCGGAGGCTGAAGGTGGTCGGAGCGATGATGGTGATCGAGGGTTATGGAGGAAGATCCGGGAAGCAAGTTGATGATAGCTGAGCTATCCATAATTATAACAAAGCCCTAGAATTACAATTTACAATACTACCTACCTGCGAACTAAATAATGCTCTTCGGAGAAGGGATCCAAATTAACCTATCGAATAATTTGTTTATATTTTACTTTTAAAGTTATTTGAGATGCGAACTCTTTGAGAAAAATACTGATAATGACAAACGAAGCTTCGTTGGGGATTTTACCTCCGCACGTGAAATAAATGGGAAATTTAGAGTGTCCGCATAAAAAAGTAAAAGTATTCTCCTTTGTTGAATATGCATTTCAATTGTCTCTTGGCCTTACATTTCTAAGAGATAAGTAAAAAGTTCAATGAGTTATCAAATGCTAATTTAATTTAATTATTAATGAAGTAGAAAAGTGGATCATATGATAGTTAATTCAAGTAAAATTTTAATCAAATTTTTATTTAATTTGGAACTCGTAAATTAAAGAGCAAGGAAGTTTCGAAAAAAAAAATTGAGTTGGATGTGTTAAGTTCCAACCATCATCATGAATGTTAAGAAAAAATGAGTGTAAGTTATAACCCAAAAAGTCTAATAATATGGATAATGAAAAGTGTCTCTATACACCAAGTATAATGTCCTACTGAACAACAATAGCTACCCATGCACACTTACATATAGCATCAACATGAGTGCTAAATAAAGATCATTGAGTTGCAAGGATAAAAACTTTTCATGAGATTAAGTAGAGTTGGGTGGAGAATCTAGTAAAGCATAGGTTAAATCCAAACCATCCAATAAATCTCTACTAGTCCCTTAGATACTCAATCTCACTCTATCAACACCACATTATGTGTATTTGCTTTAAATATTTCTTGATTCATCTTATTTGAGGATGAGTAATAACTTAAGTGTGGGAGTTTAACAAGGTCTTATAATTTAACCCCTTTATTGTATGTGAAATATGTTAGAATAATGTACTATTAAGTGTTTTTCATGTGTTTCTGTATATGTAAAGGTTCATTAGAATCGATCTTGACATAGAGCAAGAAGGCTAAGGCGGTAGCAAATCAGGCGCTCAGGCGCACATGGATGCCTCTTGTCAGCAATAGTAGCAAAGCCAATCCAATACCTTGGAGCCCAGGTGCCCATATTGAAGTCTTTGACTGAGACTTGGGCACACAGGTGCACCTAGGCGCACCCAGGAGCCCCATAACACACTATGAAAATAGAGCCATGGGCACCTAAGCGCACCTCATGACAGAACGCTAAGCGCCCAGGAGCTCCCAAGCGCCTCAATAGTAAACAATGTTACTGAGCGGCCTAGGCTCTTGTGATGGTTCTAGTTCAAGAAGTTGCATCCCTTTACATTTATAAGGTGGTTGCGGGCTGCTTTAAAGAGGAATTTAAGCCATCTTTTGAGGGCGGGACAGGAGGAGAAAGAGGATATCGAGGAAATAAACCTAAAAAATAAAAAAAGGGATCGAGGAGAACTGGGAGAGCAAATCAAAGGCAAAATTTCATCGTTGATAATGCATATCCCTTGAGGGGCTTATGCTAGATTTATGTAGTAATTTTATATTCTCAAGCTGAACCATGTTGCTATGTTGTGATATATATTATGAATTTATTATCTATGTGAGGTGCGCCCTTTTAAATTTATGTTATTTTTTTTCAAATATTGAATTCAATTTCATGTATGCATTGAATTTTATGCTTAGAACATTAGAGTTTTTAGTCCAGGGCTTTATGCTGCATATATCTTCATATTTTTGTATATACTATGTTGAATGCAAACATTTCATTTAGACATAAGGTTAAGTTTTGTAAGAGGGTTGTTGGAGGAGAGACATCTACGCTACGCCTTTTGAGTTATAAGGATTTTTGGTTGCATGTGAATGTCATGTTCTAAGCGCACTAAGTAGGGCACAACCAAAGTGTTATTAAAGTCCAACATTTGAAACGTTAAGATTCTGTCAAGAAATCTTAGATCAGCTAAAGATGATCTTAGAGTTTTTGGTTGGCGTGTGGTCTACGTGCTTGAGACATCACTAATGAATCAATGTTTCTATTGCCCCATGATAGATTTTAAATTCTCATAGCATTTAAGTTAAATTTCAGGTTTAGCATGTGATGAAATTATGAATTCAGATAAATCTAGTGTAATCCTCTCTATTGCTCAATTATAGTATCATAACTATTAATTAGTAGCTTATCATTCTTACAATTAGTGCAGTGTAGATAAATTTCTAAAAAATCCACCAATTAACAATCCGAATATTAGTAGTGATAAAACTGACATTAGTAACTCTTTATTCAATTCCTGAGGACAATACCTAGAACTCCAACTCCTATATTTCTTACGATCATGTATATCTGCATGATCAAAACAAACACTACCTACAATGTGTCTTCCAATGCAAAATATATTGTGTTATTTCATTATGGCTAACTAATTTCAAATTAGAAGCTTGATCTTGTAGCATATTTCACATTTGATCATTCAATAAAAATCCATTGATCATCCTCAAAAGGATTAGCCTTGTTTAGTCCGCACACTGGCCAAGCAACCATTGAACGACATTCATTGCATACAATCTAGAGAAAAAAAGTGATGTTATAAAAGATAAGATATATCCTTTAATAAGTATGGTTTTTGTTAGTTCTAATCCAAATAAAATTTTGTTCAATTCTAGTACATCACATTCTTTCATTTTGATAAGTTTCTTCCATTAGAGAGGCATCCAGTGAACAAACACCCAAGCTCGAGATAAATCTCAAAATTGAGAGAAGAGCCAAAAAGAACAACCCTCTTAACAAAAACCAGCCAAAATGGTATTAAATGAGGCCATTGGCCCGACTCCAAACTATATGAAGATTCATAATTGATAACAAAGCATGCGGCTGAATTCTCGTAGAACACCATGCTCCAAAAATAATAGATATTAGTGTGATTTATTTTCCGAAGGCTTAGGTAGGTAGATTGTAGAAGGCTGCGAACGAAGTGATGGTAAATAAGAATCTCCGGTCATAGAAGAGAAGATCCCAAAATAAGCTCATTGATAGACAAGCGATAGAGTACGAGTGTCAAGTACTATTATAATAGTAGTATACAGAATTATGCTTAGGGGCAGCAAGCCTAACCTGGTAATGAGCTCGGCATCCCAGATCTAATTGTGGTGCTTTCCTCTGTCTTATTGTATATGATGCACACCTTCTAAATACTAAATAAATGAGCGTAGCGGACCACGAACCAATAGGATCTTTTATACGAGAGTCAAATAGCTATGCGACTGGGGCTAAGCCTGTAAATTGGGCCGATATTGGGTCGCGCAGCTATTCCTGGGTGGCATGTCTGTATTGGGTGGTCAGGTGAAAAAGATCATAAGAAAAGAAGCTTTTAAAAGATGAGATAGGGAGGTTTATTTGTATGATTGATTGGTACCGGTTAATGATGCGATGGGTCAGAATCAATGCGATTGGCATAGTGAACTTTCAGTCCCAGCAACATATAACACCAAGACCAGCTGTCGCATTTGACCGAATTAAAGCAGCAGATCCAACGACCAAGTGACTAGACCTACTCATAGGCCTAAGCATATACACAGCTAGAATTAGAATGCCTGCCATTCCCAACATGTGAGCCAACAGGCTCCGAAGAACCCCTTAGATAAAGAAAGAATATATGATATGGCTTCACTCCAATCCAACATGGCAATGTAAAGACTCTTCGTCAAGAGGCTGTCCAGCCAATACAATACTAAGACTACGTGGACATACATGAAAGAACGAACTTTCTCGTCCCTCCGACCCCAATAGATAGCAGGGTCGCTGTCGTCCGCAGCAGACCACGCACGCGCTATTCACGCTCCCGGTCAAGATCACCGTGAACTCGGAGATAATCTACACTCTGTGAAGACTTTCACATTTCCACTGAGCGCGGCTATTTGCGAAGCCTAAGCTAAGAGAGAATCCAGCTAAGACTGTGAACTATGCTAACTCTTCCTTAGCAAAACGATATGGCACGCAGTACCACTACACTAGGTATAGTAGCAAGCATCAAATTGGAAGAAGAGTCATGCTCGTTGAGTCACTTTGTGTTAGTGTTAAGAAATCAAAAACGCCCTAGCCCTACCACTGATCAGGTGGTGGAGACATCGAGAAATTACTACGGCAGACCTGAGCTCATGGCGTAAAATCGACCAACAAACACAATGTTGTTGCCACCGAATAAAGTAGATTTGCTACACAACCTTCTTGCAACTACATTCTAACCAAAGAATGCTCCTACAAAGGATCTAAAAGAGTGAATCTGAGAAGGCCACCCAGTAGGATCTATCTCAAAGAGTGAGATGAGAGTCAACGAGTCAGAGTTCTGCAAAGTTAAGATAAAGACCTTGGACCCGGCAGGCTCTGAAAGAGATAGTATAATGTATGTAAGAGTGAGCTTACCTATTCAATCGTTCAAGGATAATTTAGGCTACGAAGGCCGCGCAGCGGTTCTAGGTTTGAGATAGTCGAATCTCTGAAAGCCTTTAGCCTTGGATAATTACGATCCGGCAAGTAAATTGTAGGCACATAAAAAGCGCAGTGAGGCTTGCACATAGGTGTTTATATAAATTAACCATGCTTCGGATCTACTATTAATCTGCTTCGCAGCGGATGCGCCTTCGGATCTACTATTAATCTGCTTCGCAGCCTCTCCTAAGCTAAATAGAATTAGCAATGTAGAAGGCGCATCCGCTGCGCGTCCTTCTTCGTGTTTATATATACGCAACAGATATGTAAGCGCTTCTCATCCCTTCTTCGACACAGAATCTCTATATGCCACAGACACCATGTCTCTGTTGCCCCGGAAACATCTCTTCCATGGGAACTTCCATATCGAAGGTATAGTCCAAGCTATCCACTTTCACTTTCAAGTCAACTTTATTCACATGTGTAAGGAGGAGAGAGCCTTCTGAATGATGGGTATGCTTTTTCAGAGTCAGAGAAACAGAGGTTGGGAGGAATCTAGAAAAGAGAGATTTTGTTCTTAACGAACCTATCCGCTGCACGGGCCTCTCTTGCAAGCTCACAATTACATACCCTCTCATTCAGATTCAACTTGCTTCAAGTATACCTACTTGCCGGCCGCCTACATTGGACTATCTTGCAAATAAATCTATAAAGAAAAACCCATACTGAGGATTCAAGTATAGCCCTAAGTGCATTTCCTTCCAACATGGATTCATGTAGAACATCGCGCCACCATACGAACATGGTATATAGTAGAAAGATGATAAGAATGCCTAATAGATTCCATCATTAGGGCTTGGTCTCATTTTTTTGATAGAAGACAGTCATTTTATTTTTCTCAAAAGAAAAGCAAGCATTTTCTTTCAAATTTAAAAGAAGTGAGACCCTTACTCAGACGAATCTTCAACTATCCCCCCTTTCCCCTTTGGTTTGGAGAAGAAAGAGATTAGGTGGGTGGCTTACCCAACAATTTTTATGCTATTCTATTATGGCTTTTTCATTTGTCCAGGCTTGCTTTCTTATCTTATTTTATTAAGTTTTGAATCATTCTAAGGAACGTTCGGGATGTACATGTAAATAAGGAAGGCCGAGATGGTCTTTCCCTCTTTGCTAACATAAGCCTGACCGATGGAGGAGCTCCGTTCCAAGCGATTTATTCGAATTCGAAAAAGATAGTACTCATACGAGGCTCTGTTTTTTGATCCTAGAGGCTTTCGTTTCGTTCGTATATGAAAGCTACAGCGCGAGGTCTCCTACAGCTCTGCTTGTAAATATTAAAGCTTAGGTTTAAAGTTCAGGTGCTCTGCAGATAAATATCCCCCAATAATTAAATAGGAAAAAAGGAAAAAAGGATAGCAGAACAACAAGGTGCTAGGAGCATCCAAGGCTGGTGAGTATGGTACTGAGCTCATCAAGAACCATACGGGGGCGGGCATATGATCCGGCGAGATTGATTGCGCGATATTCCAGCCCCATCCACTGAGAAATCAGTGAGAAATGGGGCCGCTGATACCGGCTGCTTATTATCTCGAGCGCCACCGTTCTCGATCTGGCCGACACCAAGTGGGTCAGGCCAGCTCCGTGCGCCCCTACCACAACCGAAGCCTCTGCAACCGCGCCCACTTGCTCCCTCACTGACATATGGGCGAACAGGCCATTCACAACACTCAGCCTGCATTTGCTGTGGTTCGCTGCCGCAGCCGCCCAGCTCTTCACCGCCGTGAAAACCTCTTCCTCATTGCTCAGCCGGGCCTCCAGCTTTCCGCTGTGGCGAGGGTGGGCCAAGTAATCCTCGCGGCGGACAAAGAGGATGCTGTGAGCTACGGATGCCAAGTAATCCTTGCCAGCCGGAAAGCCGAAGGCGGATCGGAGCATCTCCCCAAACTCCAGCAGCCTGGCGGTTTTCTGGCCCTCAGGGATCGATCTGAGAAGGTTCACGGGGGCGCCCTGGCAGCTGATCGGCTCCGACAAGCCCTTGAACAGTGCGGTCTCGTATCCCAGTGGCGACAGTACCACATGCCGGAAGCACACACTGCCTGTAAAGTGCTTGGCGTATCGGACGCTGCTGAAGAGCGCCTCCCAAGTTTCTTCCAACGATGTCTGGGGTCAGTTGCCAATATGGCACAATCAAAGAAAAGTCGGCCTGAAAATTTCAATATATATATATATATATATATATACACATCGATATAAAGGATCATACCTTGCAATGGCCATCCAGAAATATCAAGTGAGGCCTGTAGGGCAACCCGGTAACTCTGGAAGAAGCATATGCGCTGTACCAATCTGTAACGGTGTGGAAGAGGTTCGCATACTCAAAGCGGGTCACCAGAACTGTAGCTTCTTCTACCCACTGCATTCACATTAACCACTCATCCATATAAATATTAAGACCAAGACATTATCCTGACTTAGCTGTTTATCATTACAACGATAAGTTGTCCCAATTAGACAACAATATAAGCTATTCATTTATTCATTATAAAATATATATATATATATATATATATATATATATATATATATATACATTATCCTGACTTACATAGCTGGTTACCACTAACTAATTACAACAATAAGTTATCCCAATTATACAAAAATATAAGCTATTCATTTATTCATTATATATATATATATATATATATAGTCCCCACACCCTCTCTCTCCACTGAGTCTCCTTTTCCTTCTTCCAGCTGTTTGGATGTAGCTTTAGAAGCTCACATTTTTCATTTGTTTTAGAGTGCTGTCAATGGTATTAAATTATACGGAAAGCAAAATCACTAATATTCACACCACCTATATAAATATTAAGACTAAGATATTATCCCGACTTACAAATATAGCTGGTTATCACTAACTAATTACAACAAAAGTTATCCTAATTAGATAAAATATATATAGTATTAATTTATTCATTATATATATATATATATATTCCCCACACCCCTTCCCTTGAGTCTCCTTTTTCTTATTCCAGCTATTTGAACGTAGCTTTAAAAGCTAACATTTTTCAGTTGTTTTCGAGTGCTGTCAATGGTGTTAAATTATATGGAAACAAAAATCACTAATATTCACATTTTTAACACTCAAGATGTTAATAGTTACAAAAGCTAGCACAAAACCTTCACCTTCTACAAAATACTTCCAACAGTAATATTTAGAAATGAATTAAATGAGTGATATTTTTGCATATTGACAAAATTTGAGTTGTTTGTAAGTGAACATTTTTTTGATGTTATATATATGTAAATTATAAAGATTATGATGCTTTGTAGGTAATTACCCATAAACAATTATTCACAAAACAATTTGAATTTCCACCGGTTAACTTAGATACCACTTTAGTTCAGACATCAATTTTTTCTACTCTACCAAAAAAAAAAAGGTAATAAATGCATACAAATTTGTGATTGATGTTGTGGCCTTGTGGTTGAAGCTCTTGGATTTAAATTTTTAACAGATCAAGATCAAGGGTTCAAATATTACTGGTCACACATATTTATCTCATTGATACTCAACTTCTTAAAAAAAGTCACAAAGCACCAAAACTTCCATATATACAATTTATTAATGGCCTAGTGCATTTACGCATTCTATAATCAAACTACCATTCACTGTATAATTACAAAAATATTTTGGAGGGTGATATTATTGAAAATGAAAGTGAAATAGTGCTTATTTAGTGAATATACAAGTTTTGGGTGTTTTGCAGGAAGTTGTCCTTAAAACCCTATTCATTTTAATGATTGTAATTTTATCCTATACATGTCCAAATCATCTAAATCTTCTCAATAACCTTGTCTTCCACGGATGAGTCACACTGACTGCCCTTCAATATAATATTCTGAGTTCTCTTTCCTAATTTTGCTACAAATAAATTAATTTAGTATTCAACAATCAGATCTTGATTCGCTATAGCATAGATGACAGAAGCATAGTTTATAAAATTTACCATTAACCTTAATTATTATTGCATAACTCCTCAAGTACTTTTTCATAATCTAAAGATTTGCTTGAATAATTAGTATAATTATGGATTAAGTTGACTTTTATTTAAAGACTTTAATTGAAAAAAAATATTGATTAGTTTGATTAAAAAATTAAGTATGCAACAACTCATATATTGACTCGTTAATTAAGGGTTTTGATCATAAATCTCAATTTAATTAATAATATCAAAGTTACATTAGAGAAGAATTAAGTTAAATTGACAATAATCAATGGCTATAATAAATAGTGTAATTAAGCATATAGCAAAAATTGCTAGATCATTAGTTTAATTAATGAAATGTCATCTAATAATACATTTGAAAAACAATGACAAAATAAAAGTGATGCAAAGCTATCAATTGATTTGATAATGAAGATGATGAAACCAAAAAGTTTTGATTTAAAGATTAAGATCCCCAGAATTTTTTTTGCCATGTTATTTCCTTTAACTATCGCTGCATGTCATATACTTATTAAATTGTGTGGAACATCATATACTAAATCAAGATCACTCCAATCAAAGCTAATTACGATCTATGTTTGACGCAAATTGGTTCTTCTAGTCTCATCAATTTTGGTTACAAAGAATTGATCAATTAAAATAGAATTATAGAAGCTTTTGGTTAAATTACTCTATCAATTTTAGTATCATTAACCTTTTTAACATCATTATCATTTATTATTTAAAATAAATCAAATGAAGGAAAAAAAGGCCTGAACTCCCTCACCCTCAGTCGCTCTTCGTCCTCTCATAGGTAAGTGCTACAGTGTTGAAAAGAAAGGCAGTGACGGAGAAAAACAGAAAATACAACCGGCCAAATTCAGCAGCAATCTTCAAACAGTTCAAGTTTTTTCAACCGGACCCTAACACCGATGTTCCTTTCCAACTCTCCTCTGGTGCTGCTTTACCAAGATCGGTTAACCAACTCTGCTATGCCATGTATCTACTTTTTGGTAATCATTGGTTGCTTACTGTTTATTGACAATATCCTCAGTCGTTTATCAGATCAATTATAATTAAATCACTAACAATTTTATTAATAGAGGAGATCTAGTCAGAGGTAATGAGCGTCAGAGACATTGTCAGTTTTTTTTTTGGAACACTTTAATCTTCATAAAGAACTAATCACTATATACAAAATTTAATGAAACACTTTCAATCAGACTTCTGAACATTTTCAGTTCGTTTTTTCCTTTTATAAATCAGCAAGCCAACTTAAAAAGAAAGGCACAATACAAACAGCTAATCAATATCCTCCCCATAGAGGGTTGCAAAATCATGAAGAATATTCCCTCCTTCACCCAAGAAAATCATTGTTAAGAGCTAATGATGCACATTTGTTTGCCACACGATTGCAAGCTCACAAACTATACATAAAATTACAAACTTTAATTGCAAAAGAAAGAAAAACTATTCAATAATGGCTTGGTTACACGCTCATTATTTGCTCAATCCACTGTTTCTTAATTGTGGATCAAGAACCCCACGATGGGTTAATTATTGGCTCTATCCAAAAGGAAGAACTGTCAAGGGACTCTGTTTCTGAGGAAGAACCTCAAAGTTTCTCTTCCAGCAAGCAGGCAGCAATCAGGCCTTCGGAGGATGAAATTTTATTTTATTATTAACTTTTAATGAGGAAATTGTATTATATGATATATTTGTAATGCTGCATCTAATTTAGTGAAAACTACTTGCTACGTGTGACTACTCTAGTGCCAATGCAAATTTTTATACAAACATGTGCAATTTGACTTATGAGCACACTCATGCTTTTTACTATTGGATTTTTGCTAAAGTCATTGCTCCTTTGTGACCATTGGACCCATAATAGCCCAATTTTATTTTCTGGGTGCCTTTTTTATCCAAGTAGTTTTTAGAAGAACAACACATGTCAATCGGATGGTTTTAAACCACTCTGTTTTGATCAGAATTTAACAATACTGTTTTCCACCAATTTTATTTATGATCTCGCTGAATTTATGCTTTCACTTGGAGTACTCAACGTATAACTTGGGTAAACAAATTTTAAGTGAGTTGAACCTTGGTATAATCATAACTGGAGAAAAAAAACCTTCACACTGTTTTAAATAAAAGTATTGAGATGTATGGTGAATTTTAATACAAGTCCTTGAGAGTGAACTGAAAGGTCACTTTGCACATTTCATCATCCCGAGGCTCATCTCTCTCTTTTGAAAAACCCAAGGCTACGATGATGGAATCTGTGCAAATGGCTTCAAAGGAACGATTTGATAGCAATAGATGTCAAACTCTCCAATTAACATACTAACAACAACGGAGCAAGTTTCTAAATTCATGGATAACCAAAAATTTTCTTTAAACCTATGACTTTTGGATCTCATAAGTTTCTCACGTCTATAAAATTCTCTAAAGAACGTAAGTGATATTATCGAGGATGCACGAGTATGGTGTGGGTGTTGACCCGTGAGAGACCTAATTTTAACTTTTCAAAAGAGGAAATCTACCTAGTACAAGGTTATTTCACCAAGGCTTTGGTTTGCCCATACCTAGTCACATTGATGGCACCTTAGATATTCATGGCATACTTCTAAGTGGCTCCCAATTCTTTTTGAATGATCAACACTCAGTATGACTTGTTCATTCGGTTTCATACTGAGTTTCGCATAAAGAAGATGCTGATCTGGGTGAAGCTAAGAGTGGGGATTCTTGAAGATTCTGTCAGTTCTGTCAAGTAAGCTTTACAAGTCTTTATCTTACTCAGAGTTACTAGATTAACAATATTGTCATACTAAGCTTTTCACCCTTCCTTGAAAGGCCCCAAGAATCAAATAGGAAAATTGTTTGCATCTACCACATATTCCCCCCAGCCAAGAAAGCAAGCAAAGAGAGGAGACAAGGGAGAAAAAAGCTCTCAGACAGAAAAAAAAAATCACCATGAGGGGGCAGAATTTGAAGAAGTGGAGAATGAGGAGCAAGAACAGCTCTTATGGAGAAGAAAAACCAAAGAAAAGCAAATTGAAGAGCTGTTCAAGCCATTGGCCCTGCAAGAGACCCAAGGTGAGGAATAAGCAGGAATCTCAAAAAACCTTATTCATACAAGGGTAAGGTTTCCCTGTACACTTCAGTTGCCACCTCTACCGCTCCAAAATTTGAGAAAATGCAGCCTGAACTTCCAGAACACCAAGAAGACCCCACCAACATAGAGCCGGATCGCTCAAGAAGAAGAATTTGAAAAACTGATTTTGGCTGCAACAACCACATATCTTGAAGAGAGTGAGGACAAATAATCTATGAAAGAGATCAAACAATCATTACTCCAAAATAAGAAAAGCATGCTGACTCATTCCTACAAATGCACAGAGAAAAGAAAATCAAAAGAAACTCGATTAAGAGTTTGGCCAGAAAACTCAAGATCAAGGGCAATGTGACCTAGTTAAATAAGAAAGTAAAGAGCAAGAATGAAATCATTAGAGACCTAATCTCTCAGTGTGTACCAACACTAATTATGCATATTCAAATAAACATCACCTACATAGACTAGGCTCACCCAAACTTAAAATTATAAGTATATCTACTTTGATTTAGCTAGCATTCATATAAATATTTATCATAAATATTAACCTCAACAATGCAGTGTGATAAATTTGCAAGAAAAAATTCATGAAGTGAAAATTGTGGGAATTAAAAGAGAGTAAGAGTACATCTTTCTAACATTCGAAAAGTTAAGAAAAATAGCATAAATACCTAAATTTATTTAACTCAAGTCCAATCACTCTCAAGAATTAAGGAGTAAAAAAATTCAATCATCAAAATAGGTCTTAAAATGTTATTTCAAAAGACAAAAAGCTCAAATTGATATATTAACAGAACGCTTAATACTCTAACTTCACTAAATTATTACCCTTGCCATCATCATAACCTTCTTCAACCCTCTCCTATTCATCATCGCTTACGTCAATAGCCTCTCTATTGTTACATCAACAAAACCAAATTGGCATTATCAGCATCACCCTTGAATACACACAAATAAACATATATATATATATATATATATATATATATCTATATATATATATATATATATATAGATATATAACGCACGCACGCACATGCCATTCTTTCTTCATCCATTGTCACCTAATCACCTTGTCATCCCCATTGCCACCTTCGCATCATTTATCCAAAATAGAAATAGAAATATATATATATATATATATATATATATATGACTATATGCATATTATTTCATTAGGAAATTTGCATCATAATCCTCAACTTCATTATCAGCCTCCTCAACTCCACCAACTGTATATTATCACCATTATCATCATCACCACTATACCATGATTAATCTAAGAAATACACCACTGATGAATTTATTTAAATACTTGATCCCAAAAAGAAACTTTCTTAACGTAATCAATTTTATACTCTTGCAATCAAATTGCTCCTTACCTTAATTTGACTATAGCAAACTCTTCTTATTAGTATACGGATCCTCTACCATGCAGCAAGTTCTATTGGAAACAGAAAACAGCCGCCACAGTAGGAAACAGATGAATGTGCTTCTTAAAATAAGAATCTCCTTGAGATTGCTGTCAACTACCAGTTAATAACCACCTTGGCGTTGTTTTCTTCCTCCATTAAGAGCTTCAACTCCTCAGAGCACTATCCACGCTTTCTTGAAAGAGGAGACGGGTCGAAGTTTTAGTATGACCGTTCGGCCTATTGTGCGTGAAAATTAGGATGCTGCCTTTTAATCGTTAAAAAGGGGATGAAGATTAGGAAGGTTATTTAATAATAGAATAATAATGTTAATAGATAAAGATTTAATTCCAAAAAAAAAAAAAAATGGTTTGTTTTAAAAATTACATCAAAATTCACCATAATAAAATCAATTTGAAGAAATTTCAGATCCTCATAAAATGTAGAATCATATATTTAAGAAATTGAGAGATTCAAAAGATTTATAATAAATAAAATAAACTCAGAAAAATTTCAAAATTTTATAAAACTGTAATTAAAAATATGCAAAATGCCCTAAGATTTTGGTAAATATTCAAAGCGGTTTGGGAATAATAATAAAAATAAATTTATTTATAAATGTGAGAGTTCAAAATTTTCAAAAAAAATTGGAGTGATTGTCATAAATACTCCTAATTAATCATTATTAAATTCTCTCCAAAATTTAAAATTCAATTTGTAAATTTTAAACATGAATTTTGATGAGATATTTATATTTACAATTCTATGCAATATAATATTTTTATTATTAATATTTTAATAGTTTTAAACTAAAATCATGTTGCATCATATTCCCAAGTCCCAACGTCATAGCCCTAGAGCATCTCATCAACAAACCTATCTCTGCCTCCCATCAGCTTTACCCCATTACAATCTCAAGTCATCACCTCTCAGACCTTTCCCTTTCATATCCAACAAGATGGCAGGAAAAGCATATTCAAAACAACAACCACCTTCATTCTATAGCATCACTCTCACCGTGGAAATTCAAATTCATTAGCATGAAAGAAAGATAAATTGATCAATTTATATTGACATAATACAATCGGTACGTAACCTTTGGTATCAAAGCATTATAATCCGAATGGAAAAAGATTGCATTTTTTTTCATCTCTGATTCCTAGGATTCTTGTTTCATTTTTTTGCTTTATTTGCCATTTGCATTTCATATGTTTTCTGTAATAATAATCTGTGAATTGAACTTACAATTCCATCATGTCACGCCTTATCCACAAGACCAACCAATAGATTCTCTAGCAACCACCAAAACACAATCCCAATGTACCTCAATGGAGTGTTACCCTTCAAAACTACACTCTGAAAGCCCCATAACAGTCATTATCCAAATCATCAAACTCTATTCATTCTAAAAATTGGGCTAAGCAGGCCTATGCTAGCATAGGATGGCTATGGTTGGTCAGATTTGATTCACCCCATTGGACTACATAACTTTGTAACCTTTAGATCAAAATTACCCTATCAATTCCACAACAAATCTTTCTAGTTGCTGAAAGCTACACTAACTGACCCAAAACACCCTCCCAAAATCTGACCCTCTCGATACTACACTTGCATTACCCTCCAAAATTGCTCTATTTACCAGCCTCTATAAGATAATCCGCAAGAACTCGGGTGGCCTTCAGAGTTAACAGTTGCCCAAAACTACGCTCAGATAATGATTACACAAACAATATTGTACAGCAATCAGCCCAAGCCTACTAATTTATGTCAAGAGGTCGCCATGGAGATCATCATTCTAGACACTAAATAAATGAAAAATGTTGTGACGCCCAAAATGTAGTATCCAAAAGTTTCAAAATCGATCAAAATTGATATTAAAATGAGAATAAGATTATTTACATAAATAAGATAATATATATTTTACAGTATTATAAGTAATAATATTACAGAAAGAAAACAACAAGTCACCTGTGAGCATTGGAGTTTCCCAGGTTCAACAATTCTCATCGACTCCATCAACGTTCGCATAGTATGAAACTGCACGGCCCCGCGCGGTACATACTGATCAAGAAACTCCTCATTCACCAGCTTCCCCTCGCCTCGACTTCCATCACCCTCAATTTCGAACGACCCGTTCTCAAAATCGGGCAATTCGTGCTCCTCCCTCCGACCAATAACTGACTTCAAATCCTCCCCTCCAAACGACATCTTGATCTTGCTCGGATCCATACGCACCAGTCCCCCTTCGCAAATAGAACTCCTAAGCGTCGCGCTGTAGAAGCACCGGAACCACCCGCCACCGCTGCCGCCGTGGACATCGATTCTTCGAGAGAACCCATTGCCGAAATAAGCCTCGCAGGAGCGGAGCGGAGGCTTAGGGTTTGAATTCCAGGGGATGAAGGAGGGGAGAGAAGGCCAAGGCTTGAGGGATGAGGTGGCTAGTGATGGATTTTGGATTTCGGAAGAGGTAGGAGAGGAAGATTGGAGGAAGAAGTAGAGCGTAAGAGATACAGCGTTGATGGAGAAGAGGAAGATCAAGCTTCTGATGACTAGGACTCGCTGCCGGCGAGTCATTTCCGTCAGCGACGGATCATTTCTGTGTTTACTGCAGCAGTCGGAAAGTGTAGATCTGCGCTGGTAATCGCCGGCGGAGTTTTAGATGAGGAAGACGAGCGAGGAATCCACGAAGGAAACGGTTCTTGATCGTCAATTCTTGGGCGTATCAATTTTTTTTTTTTTTTTTTTGTTGTTGTTTCCGTGAAAGATTGTGGGTACAAGAAAGCATAATTATAATGTTTAACTTGCAATCGCCCCAACTCCTCTGTGATTGAGTTTTTAGTTTATACTCCTCAAGGCAGTGAAATTTGGTTGTAGTTTAAGCAAAAGACTCTCTTAATACATTATATAATAATTCAATTTAATTATTCATATAATGTTTATAATTTAAATCACTATCTAATTTTATTAAAATGGTAAAGCTATTGCAGCTATTGGATCCGCGAGTCATCTAACACCCGGGACTGATATGTAATCGCGGGATTAACATTATTTATATCGTTAAAATAAGATGTTATCAGACGATTTAGATTTAATATATCGTTTATCATTAAAACTTGTTGTCTGACCCGACAGCGCGATACTACAAGGTCAATGTATCCGACAGCTCGAATCATGGATGCCCTTAAACCAAAATTTCAGGCTTTTTACAATATTAATTAGTGCACCATTGGTTGAGCTTAAATAATATTTCTTATTCTGGTGGTCTTTTCTCGATTCTGGAAGAGCATAATACCACACAATCTATCATTATCCAAAAGAAATTAATTCTTGCTCAAGAGCCAGGTTTTGATACTTTGCTTTTGACTGTTGGAGATTGTCCCTTCTGTCGAACTGTGGATGGATAATAATGAATTCCAAACGTTTAACAGCTTTTGCGGAATTGGAGTGCCTCTTTAGTTGTAATCAGATACCGCCATCAAATACTAAATTCATGAGGAATCCTCCCGCGGGACTCAGATTCATCTTTCTTCGTTTCGAATTCTAAATTTTAACCACTTTGATTTTTATATTATTTTTATTTTTTTCCTTTGTCTTTCATTGCGGTTGATCCAGTTGAAATTTTACTTTAACATAAATTAATATATTTTCAAAAAAATGATCTTATTTTGTATGCTTAATTCTTATATAAATTAACATTTGCCCCTAGTAAAATATATATGGGATGCATTATGCGGTTTCATGATCTCATTTCGTGGGTTGGGGAAAAAAGAAAGAGAATTATTTGAAGGGCTGGATTGTCAATAAGGTTTCTTCCAACAATCTTCTAAATCTCTCTGCTCTCGACTCGAAATTGCCGTTGTTCCCAATTCCATGTAATTCTGGTTAAAGAAAGAACCAGGAGGGTAACAGAATCCGAGTTTCGGGAAAGCGCCTATAAATTCCAAACGTGAAATAGCCGAAAACCTCCACCGTATATTATCGATTGTTAAGAGGTGCATACGCTCTGGCACTCGTCAAGTGTAATTTCGATAATTTCGTCGGCAGATTTGCGTATTTTAGAGTTTTCAGCGTGAATTGCACTGCTTATCGATGAGAAATGAATGCTTGCTGTTCTTTTTTTGATCGGATTATGCGAACCTGCGTAATTTCTTAGAAACCTATTTTTGCCGGTTGGAATTCAATTGCAGCATTTATTTTTCGATCCCCCTTCCGGCTCTGCAATTACTCAATTCGGAAGACATAGGTTGAAGGAATGTCGAGTTATGTCGGAGTGCATCTCTCCGATCCCGCGCTTCAGAGCCATTTCACGCAGGTGGAACTACGAAGCCTTAAAAATAAAGTAAGCAACCTGAAAACTGCAAGCTTCTTTTGCAATCTTCATAGCAAACGATTTCTTGAATGTTGTTTAATTTTGTGCATCGATTGCGCAGTTCATCACTTTGAAGAGGGGATCACCGGAGTCTGGAAAGGTTTCTGTTGCGAGCTTGCCATCTTTCATGGTAAAGCTAAAGGGTGTCAATGAAGTGCTTACTGAGGAAGAGATCGCATCAATCTTGAGAGAATCCTATCCCGACACCAGCAATGAAATTGACTTTGAAGCCCTTCTTCGGGTAAATTCTTTGGGTTGGTTCGGTCTATGGTTATGCTTCCGGGATAAAGAAAATTTGATTTAAGTAGAATGCTGAATTGGGCAGGCATATCTAAATCTGCAAGCTCGGGCTGCTTCCAAGTTAGGAGGCACTAAGCACGCTTCATCGTTTGTGAAATCGTCAACGACTACAACTCAGCACACAATCAGCGAATCTGAAAAGGCTTCTTATGTATCACATATCAATACTTGTTTTGCAGAAGACAAGTTTTTGAAAGGTTTCCTGCCTTTGGATCCTTCATCTAATGCCCTTTTTGATCTTGCAAAGAATGGCGTCCTTCTCTGGTGAGCATTGAATTTAAAGTTATTAGCACCATAGTAATCTATTCCTTTATCATCTTGTAGTTCTTTCTTAATTATGTGAATGTAAATGCTGACAATGTATGCTAATATTGAATGGGTATCTAGACTTGTGGAATGATCCTTGAACAATTTGTTTGACATGTTCGTAGTTGTTTATAAATTTTGTTCAAAATATAGCTGAATAAAAAAAGAATTTTGAAAGTTGTTTTATATTATAAATTTTTTTTATTTGGATAAAGTCAGTTGTCAATTTTCTTACTGCTATTTTACTCTTGCATATCTTCATGTGATATGCTCATGTTCACCCAAAGTTCTCTTGTAAAGCAGCAAAAAATATTATAGCCAAATGAAAGAGTACAGTGGCCTATTAGCAAAGGTTTATAGAAGCAACTTAAATACCACCTTTGTAAATCTAAATGCATTTTTTGTCATATTATCTCTCATTGTCTATGTCAAACTTGGATAGCTTGTTTCATGTAGCTAAAAGATACAAGTTATCACTCACTATTTTACTAAAAATTTGAATAACTTGATTTCAAATAGCTAAAAGGCTTAAAATATAAATGAAAATTTATCTTTTTTCTGCGCACTTGAAATCCATGGGGTTCAAATTACAAATTGGACAATGCTATATGTGCTAGAAAAAATATTGACACACTTCTAAAAATATTTTAGCCCAACTTTCAAGAATATTATTTAAACCAAGGTGATCTAGCTCAAGTAGTAGCTCCCTAGTCGTATAAAGGTCACAAATCTGACTCCAGCTTTTAACCTTTGTTATATTGAATATTATTTAAACTTGCAAAATTTGACAAGTAAAAAACCTTTGTGCATTCCACATCTATAGCTTGCCTTGTTCTTACTTATCTGCCATTGGCATTGCTTTACCTTAAATGAGTAGAATGTTTGGGATAGATTTCTACTCTTAAAACAAAATTAGGAAATCTCTTAGTCTATTATTTCTCTCTTTTTGTGCAGCAAGTTGATTAATGTTGCAGTTCCTGGAACAATAGATGAGAGAGCAATTAACACAAAGAAAGTTTTGAACCCGTGGGAGAGAAATGAGAATCACACTCTGTGTCTCAATTCTGCAAAGGCCATTGGATGTACTGTGGTCAACATTGGAACACAAGATTTAGTTGAAGGGAGGGTATGTCTTGAGTAATTTATTTTCAAGCTTACTTTCGAGATCTGCTTATTAAAATTACATTTTTGGTACATATTTGCTTTTTGTTTAATTTAGCCATCGATATTTGCTTTATATAGATTTCTAATAAGGCTTTAATTGATTGATTGTAGATAGAAAACTTGTTTGAAAATTTACAATTTTGTTTGCAGTCTTTAACTTTTGAAATTGAAGTCAAAGCATTAGCGTGTGTTATGGATGCTTATAGTTTGAAGTAAAACTTATTTTTCAACTTAATTCAGCCAGATGGATTTATCAAATTACTACTTTCCTAGATGCCTCTTTTGAATTTAAGAAAACAAATGAGAACAAAGGAAGTTGATCTTCAAAATAATATAAAATCACTTTACTAACCCTTTTCAAGAAATTACATGTCAACATATGAAAGGAAATATCTAATAAATGCTATCATATTATGTCGCTAATTTATATAAATTCTCCCTTTAAAGGAAAATTAAGTGCAAGTAAGAGAACATTGACACTAGAGATAGAAATGGCCATACATAAGTTTATATGATTTTGTGAGACACATTTATGACCAAGATTGTGCATAAATCAAATAGGCCACTAGCTACTAATCTTGAAACGAAGAGAAAGCAGTGTCTTTCTATTATACAAGTTTTAGATATGCTTAAATATTTTACTTTGGTTATGCTAATAGTCAAAGGGAAAGCATTCATCTACTTTGAGGATGAGGACTAGATGTGAGAAGATGTTTTCATTATAGTTTGTTTTGCCTTTTATATTGCGGAAGAGTTGGAACATTTCTTTGTTTTGAAGAAATTAAATTTATTGTTATATACACTTGTAAAACTTCTTCCTTTTTCTTGCCAATGGTAACTATCTCATATTATTTCCCTCTCTACTTCATATTTGCTTCTTGTGTTGGGGTACCATAATGCATTGCTCATAAACCTTATTCTAATTGGTCTCGAGATGTTATGTGTGGATGGTTAGGTGATAATATATCTTGAGTTTGAAATCCACCAATCTTGATAAATGAAAAATTTTGATAGTAAATATGAAAAGTTTTGAAGTGAAAAGGGTCTTTAATTGGTAGTCATCATTTTTCTTGCATATAGTTTTAACATCTCACATTTGGATATATAATTTTGACATACCTGCCCAATGGATTGAACAATTCCTTGTTCGATAGCCTTACATCTGATGCAAAGGCTAGCTAATACTTGTTAGCAAAATTTCTTTTGCAGGCATAATAGTTAGGTTTCTACACTTTTCAATTTGGACAGATATAGTGTATCTTGTAGAACACACTATGCAAGTTTTTTATACCAAATTATGATGTATGATCAAACATAGACAACCATTAGAAATTTTAAAGGAATGTAAGTTATTGGGAAACAATTTTACTCAAGGATTCATATGCTAAGGACGACATGAATTTTAAACAAAAAAATATTAATATTTTTAATGGGAATCAATTAATATCTTATTAAAATCAAAATTTCTTAGTCTCAACGATATGGCCTTAAAATAATAGTAACAAAATTATTTAGCATTAAAATTTCTTAGTTTCAATGAGATCCATAAAATCTTAATTATACTCGTAACCTTATCTATGGGAACAAAAATTTCTTATCACAAATCTTTGTTTTTACTATACAACCATAATGAATTTAGAGAACAAATCTTAGTCTTCGAGAACTAAAAAATGTTCCATACCTTATTTCATTTTTTGCAAGAACAAAATTTTAAATCCTGACACTTCACTGCGATCTCTTTTTGCCATGTCTTCATCCAGACAAGATTCTCGTCAGGTTGAAAGAAATGATGCAAAAGTTGTAGAGAATGCGACAACAAGTTTGATCGTTGAGCTTCACTGAAGCAAATATGAAAAAAACAATACAAACAAATGTTGTAGAAAATAGAGGATGAACACAACGGGTTTTCGCTGGTGTTACTTAAGCAAAAAAATCATAAATTATAAGCCAACACAAGCAAGATATAAAACACAACACAACCGATCACAATACAAACCACAAAACTATCAAAAGACAGATTTACTTGGAAAACCAAATAATGGGAGAAACTATAAAGCCACACCACCAAAGAAAATTCACTATGAAAGATAATAAAGTTACTTAGTTATAGAGAGCATCACCATAACAAAAATAAGAAAGATTTATCGCTTCTAAAACTTTCCGATCAACTTCTCCTCTAGGAAAATCCTGCTCTCACTAAAGGGTAGAAGAATGCTAGCAAAAGCCACAACCTCTAATAGGTTAGGGTTCAACATTAGAAACATCCCTCACATGTTTCCTTAAATACCCACACCTCAAATAGATTCTAAAAGGCCCAAAATATCCCTAAAATTACTTAGAGCATTGTCAAATCCGTGACAGGTTCTTGCAAGAGCCACGACGCGCATGGGCGCCTGTCCCTCTGGTCCAGGGACTGCAAGGCGTGCTGGAGCACCTAAATTGCTCTTGACTTGTCCTGGAATACCGTGGGGACTCCCGGAAACTCACCGAAACTTCATTGGCACCTCCATGGATGATCAAAATGGTCTCCATATCCCAACAATCTCTCACTTGGAGACTTATTGGGATTATTCCACCTTCAACCTTAGTTCCATCCTTGCAGAGAACGTGGTGTGGCTCACCTCACCCTCTTATCACACTTCGAGGCTAATTGAAGTAGCACATAGCTCCAGTTTCTTCACTGTTACAATCTTTGCAATCATGTCAGTTAGATTCTTTGATGTATAAATCTTCATCAATGCCAACTGAACTTCTTCCAACATTGTTTAGATGAAATGGTTCTTAGCGAGATGGATGGCACTCATACCGTCACTATGCAATTTCACATCCTCTTGCTCTTTTGCCCAACTCGGCCTGAAAGCTTTTCAACTAGATTGCGATGGCCCGACGCTGGTTCAGCGGAAACCGTTTCGACATTGGGTATTCACTTACCGCAGGATCATATTAAGCAATTTGAGAAAGAAAAGGAACACATAAAAACTATAAGATTTCTCATTTAATAATATTTCAAATTTTATAATGTAGTCAACAACTTCTGACAAAGTTCATCTGCTATAACACGAGATGAACTTTGAAAAAGTAAAATAAAAATAAAAATTGCGCCGTAGATTCTGCCGCCAGTATAAATTGTCAAGGCTCTTGGTTAAGCTCTCTCAGGAGCACCTGACCTGGTATTGTACATAAAATAATATCGGGATTGGAATTACCAGTAATTAGAGAATACTCTAAGTACCACAGTAAACAAAATATATTACGTCTTTATAAAAGCAAATATGCGCTTAGCAGATATAAAGATAAAAATGCAGGAAAAGTAGGTAATAGCGTAAAAATGAATAAAAGTTTCCTACAACAAGTATTATCACAGAATGTAGGTTACTGATATTATTTTTTCAGTAACCATCACGAATGTCACTGATGTCATTTTTCTAGTGACCCATGAATGTTGCTGATGTCATTTTTCCAGCAACTCGTGAATGAAAAAGATGTTGGTTTATAACAACCAACAAAGTATTAATGTTACTGATTTCATTTTTCAGTAACCCCCGAATGAAAAGGATGTTGGTTTCTAACAACCAACCAAGTATTAATGTTACTGATATCATTTTCCAGTAGCCTCCGAATGTTACCACGTTGGTTCCGAACAACCAACCAAGCTTCAAATGAATTTGGCTCAAAACAAATAAGCGAAGCTAAGCAGCAATAAATTTTAAAAGAAGTAATACATGTTATGTACTGGGTACCTTTGTTCTTTAAGATCCAAGTTTGACAGTTCGACTTTTGGATCTGTATTTAGTATTTGGATATCTTAAAATAGCTTTTTAATTCAATATTTTATAAGTAATTTTTATCTTTACTTCGATTCCGTTCTTCTTTCGCTTTCTCATAATGATTGAGGTCCGATTTTTTAAGATACTGCAATAGCAGTAATATTTATTATGGCGTTATTAAGTCACTGAGGATAGCGATTATAATGATATAATATTATTATTATCATTATTTCAATGATAATAATAATATAAGAATAAAAGAAGAACATAATAGGAATGACGATCAAAATGAAAATGCTTGAATTTAAATTATAGTCATTTTATAATATATGTATTGTTTATCATTATTAATTGATGACAACAATACTAATATGATGACATAATCTTATCTTCAAAAAGATTATTAAGTATATATAACAATAAAGAAAATAACAAAATAATTTCTCCTCTTTTCTTCCCATTTATCTTTCTCTTAAACTTATCTTCATACCTTTAGGATTAAGATTGCCAGAATAACGGAGAGAGGTCGAAATGGGTGGCTGGACGGCTGGCCGGGGTGGCTGCGGCAAGCTGGCAGCGACAGGAGAGGGCTGCTGGGTGGCTGGTTGTCGCTGGAGAGATTGCTGGTTGGCGGCTGGACTGTTGTTGGTAGGGCTGCTGGCTGGCCGGTAGGGCTGTTGGTAGGCTGTCGGAGGAAGGGAGGAGCTGCTGTAGCTGGTTGGGAGAGAAAGGAGAGGGTTGCTGTGTAGTGGAGGGAGAGGGGGTTTATATAGGAGACAACAGGGAGGGATGGGGGTGGTCGGCCAAGAGGGCCGACCAACCTGCGCCAAAAACGGTGCAGGTAGCAGGCGCAGGCGTAGGGGGGCGTAGGGTTAGACTTCCGCCTTTTGGCGGAAGAAAATTGCAGGTTGCGATTTAGGGGGTAAAGGAAAAATTGGAATTTCTCAAGGAAAAAAGTAAAAAATGACTTAAACTTAAATTAATTGCATTTTTCCGCCATTTGGCGTCCAAATACAATGAAACTTGACACCGAGGCGTGTTATGACATAACGAACACCCTTGCACTGAAAATTTTCAATTCAGAGTAATATTTTATTTTATATTAATTTTTGAGATTAAAAACTCAAAATTAACCATGATAAACCGACGCTCAGAATTTGATGAAACTTCTCGAACAGCCTTTAAATAATATACTTAATACAACGACATTGAAAACGATGAATTCGGACATGTATTTCGATGTTCTTGATTTTTAGAATTTGAATAATTCAGAAAATATAGTGAAAGCTTCCGTTATTTGGATTTCTCCCAAATTAGGGCACTTTGATCTTTAAAATTATTCTTATCTATGGTATTTTTGTTTGCCATAATTTGAAATTCCCCAGGGTTCTGATTTCTGAGGCGGGATTTGACCTAAATCACAAAGTAACGACTTTGGGTCGTTACATAGATCATCTCCTTACCCGCCTCAGTAATGGCGACATACTTTGCCTCAGTAGTAGATAAGGCTGTTATAATTTGTAGCGTGGAGATCTAGCTCACTGCAGCACTGCCCAATATAAACTCATATCATGTAGTGCTCCTCCTGCTATTAATATCTCCAGCTAAACCAGAGTCTACATATCCGTGTAGCTTTATGTTGTATTTCCCAAAGCAAAGTGCTTTGTCCATTGCACTCCTCAGATATCTGAGTACTTACTTGACAGCCTCCCAATGGTATTTCCTCGGGTTACTCATGAATCTACTAACCACTCCCACTAAATGTGCTCGGTCTCGTGTAGATCATGGCATACATCAAGTTTCTGACTGTTGAAGCATAAGGAACTCTTTCAATTTGTTTTTTCTTTGCTTCAATCTTTGGCATCTAATCCTTTGATATATTGAAGTGACTTGTAAACTGGCTTTGCCTCATTCATGTTGAATTTTCTTAGCACCTTAACATATTGTGCTTAAGATAGCTTCAGCATTCCTGCATTTCTCTCCATACCGATCCATCCCGAGTATTTGCTTTGTCGGCCCCAAGTCTTTCTTGTCAAATCTTTGACAATTGCTTCTTTAATCTCTTAATTTTCTCCATATCAGACCTTGTAATTAGCAGGTCATCATCTATGTACAATAATAGAATAATATAGGAGGTATCAAATATCTTAATATAATAACAATGATCCACCTAGTATCTCGCGTATTCCGTGTCAGACATAAAATTGTTAAATCTTTTGTACCACTGCCTTGACGCTTGCTTCAAGCCGTATAGGTTCTTCTTGAGTTTGCATACATGCTCTTTTTTCCCTTTGGTTACCAACTCCTGTGGTTGCACCATATAAAGTTCCTCCTTCAGATCACCATGTAGAAAGCTAGTTTTTACGTCCTTCTGCTCTAGGTGTAGATTTTCCACTATCACAATATTTAGCACTGCTCCAATAGTAGTCGTCTTCACTACTGGAGCAAAGATCTCACTATAGGCCACCTTGTGCTTTCGCTGGAATCCCTTTACTACAAGTTTTGTCTTGTAACGCTTTCTTTCAATAGGTTTTGCCTTCAACTTGTAGACCCACTTGTTGTGAAAGAGCCTTATTCCAGTTGCTAGAGCAGCCGTCTAATTTGACATGAGTGACTTCATCTTATCACCATGGCTAGCTCCCACTTGCTTGAGTCACGCATTTGCAGTGCCTCTTCATAACACTTTGGTTAACTAGCATTCGTTAGCAACAGATAAAAAAAATTATTGAGAATACCTCTCTGGTGGTCTAATGTTTCTGGTAGATCTTCTCAGTTCAGTAGCAGGTGTCTGAGGAATTGTTTGCCCTCCATCATCATTATCATCTTGTTGTACCTGCTCATTACTGTCTTTCACTTCAAAGTACTTTGATGCATCATTTGAAGCTCCTTCTGTATTTTTTTGGATGCCATTCCGGTTATTGTACATCTCATTTTCATTGAATGTGACGTCCCTGCTTATAATTTTCTTATGCTGATAATCCCAGAATTTGTATCCAAATTCTTTGACTCCATAACTAGTAAAGGTGCACTTGATTGCTTTTGAATCAAGCTTGCTCCTAGAACTTGCATCAAGATGTATATAACATGAGTAGCTAAATACCATCAGGTGATTTAATTTCACCCATTTCCCACTCCATGCCTCATCGAGTATTCCTTCTTTCAAAGGAACTGACAGCCCCTGATTGATCAAATAAGCTGCTGTGTTAATTGCCTCTGCCCAAAACTGTTTTGGCAATCCTGCATTTATTCTCATGCTTTCGGCACGTTTTGTGCTAGTTCTGTTCATGCGCTCTGCAACACCATTTTACTGAGATGTTCTCGGAACAGTACTCTCCACTATTGTATGATCTCAGGTATTTGAGCTTCAAATCCATTTTATTTTCTACCAAGGTTAACCATTTCTTGAACACAGTAAATATATTAGATTTTTGCTTCAAGAAATAAGCCCATACCATCCTTGTATGATCGTCTATGAATGTGATAAAATAGGTGGCTCCTCCAAGTGAAGAGATGGGGTTGGTCCCTAAATGTCTGTATGAACTTGCTCCAACTTCTGAGATTTCAAATCTCTTCCACTTCTTGAGAAATTGATTTTCTTCTGCTTGCCATAAACACAATCTTCAGAAAACTCCAAGTGACATATTTCAGTCCTGGAATATTTCTTCTAGATAACAACGACTTCAACCCTCGCTCATGTGACCGAGCCTCTGGTGCCATAGAAGTGGATCTACCTATCATGTTGCTGCAATAGAATCTGACACTTTATTGATAAAGTAAAGTGTCATCTCCATATTACATCGATCTACGACTAGTGCACCTTTGATGACCTTCTAAGAGTCTCATGTAAAGCTGGTACTATAGCCTTCACGGGCTAACTGCTAACAGAAATCAAGATCCTTTTCAGATAAGGCACATGTCGGGCATCCTTCAATTTCCACACTGACATGTTTGGTAGCTGAACGTTCACATCACCTTTGCCTACAATATTGTAGGCCTTGACATCTCCCGAGTAGATTTTGCTCAGATCGCATTTGGTGTAATTTTTGAATGCATTCTTGCTTGGAGTTGCATGGAATGAAGCACCTGAATCAACAGCCCAAGATTCAGTGTGGACCATTGTTAGGATCAAAGCATCCTGATCTTCCTCCGCTGAAACATTCACTGAGGTCTTATCCTTTTTGCCTCTTGACTTCTTCAAGATAGGGCAATCCTTCTTAAAGTGTTCTAATTTACCACAATTCCAGCAACCAGGCTTTGCTTTTCTGGATTTTAATTTTCCCCGCCTTGACTTGGACCTATTTCTGTTGGATCTTCAGTCTACACTTCTTATCTGATTCCAGGCTCTTGGGTGCCTGTCTCTCGGTGCTCAAACAGTAGCATGAGTGCCTGGGCGCCCTCTCTTATGACTGTAGGCTCTGTTGGTGCCCGGGGCGCACCTGGGCGCCTGGCGTGCTGCCAACCTAGTGATGCCTTGCCCCGAAACCCATCGTAACTCCGTCGACATTTCTTTGGTGATCCAATTTGTCTTCGCATCTTAACAATCTATCACTTGGAGATTTTATTCATCTTGGCTGCACTCCTTACAAAAGGACATGGTGTGAGTCACCCGCCTTTTTGTCACGTACTGAGACCAACTGAAATTGCACATATCTATAGTTTCTCCGCTAATCACAGTCTTCATAAACAGATCGAGTGAGTTCTTTGATGTGTGAATTTTCTCCAATGCCAACTGACCATCTTCTAATAGTGTTCAGATAAAATGGTACTATATTTGAATATACTTTATTCTGGCATGAAAGACTGCATTATTGGCTAGATGGCTGGCACTCATACTATCACTATGCAGTTTGACATCCTCTTGCCCCTTGCACAACTCAGCCAAAAAGGTCATCAACCAAATCATTTTCTTGCTCGCCTCATTGATGGCGATGTACTCAGCCTCCATAGTGAATAGGGAGACTATCTTCTGAAGCTTAGAGATCCAACTCACTGCAGCACTACCCAACGTATTCGGTTGTGCTTCTCCTGCTATCAATGTCTTCGGCTAAATTTGAGTCTACATATCTATGTAGCTCCATCTTGGACTTCCCAAAGCATAGTGCATTGTCCACAGCGCCTCATAAGTATCTGAGTTTTCACTTACCTTCTTCCCAGTGATGCTTCCCGGGGTCGCTCATAAATCTGTTAACCACTCCCACTGAAAGTGCTATGTTCGGTCTCGTGCAAATCATATCGTACATCAAGCTTCCGACTGCTGAATCATAGGGAGCTCTTTCCATATGTTCCCGTTCTGCTTCAGTCTTTGACATCTACTCCTTTGACAAATTGAAGTGACTTGATAAGGGGGAGTGCTTGCTAACTGACGTTGCCTCATACATGTTGAATATTTTCAGCACCTTTTCAACATATTCTGCTTGAGATAGCTTCAATATACTTGCACTTCTCTCCCTAATAATTCTCATTTCGAATATCTGCTTTGCTGGTTCCAAGTCCTTCATGTCAAAATCCTTTGACAACTATTTCTTTAGTCTTATATCTCCTTCATATCTGATCCCGCTATCAGCATATCATCTACGTACAATAGTAGGATGATATAGGAGGATTCAAATTGCTTTATGAAGCAACAAGGATCCACTTGACATCTCTTGTACCATGTGTCTGACATGAACTTGTCAAATATTCTGTACCACTGCCTTGGCGCCCTCTTCAAACCGTACATATTTTTCTTGAGCTTGTAGACTAGCTCTTCTTTTCTTAAGATTGCAAATCTCTGTGGATGCATCATATATATCTCCTCCAGATCACCGTGTAGAAAAGCAGTCTTCACATTTATCTGCTCGAATTATAGATTCTCCACTGCTACAATATTCAACACTACTGTGATGGTAGTCATCTTCATTGTTGGAGTGAAGATCTCACTGTAGTCCACACCATGTTTTACCACAGGCCTTGCCTTATAGTGTTTGCTTTCATCCAGTTCTTCTTTCAATCTGTAAACTTATTTGTTGTGAAGAGCCTTCTTCCCATCTAGTAGTTTAGTCAACTCCCATGTCTCATTTAACATGAGTGATTTTACCTTATCATCCATGGCTGACTCCCATTTGTTTGAATCATTAACTTGTAGCACCTCTTCATAACATTCTGATTCACCACTATGCATTAGTAACATATAATCCAATGAAGGAGAGTACCTTTGTATTGGCCGTGAAATCCTGGCGGATCTTTTCAGCTCAGTAGTAGACGTTTGAGGAATTGTCTGCACTCCACCATCATAAGCACTTTGCTATACCTATTCATTATGCTCATTGTTATTAGCTATCTCAATATATTTGGCTGTCATATCAAGCTCCATTTGAATCGCTCCGGACTCCAATCCTGTCTTGTACATCTTATTCTTATTGAATATGATGTTTTGCTTTTGATAATTTTCTGATTATGATAGTCCAAAAAGCTGTAGCCAAACTCTTTTGAACCATAATATATAAAGGTGCACTTGATTGCTTTTGAATCAAATTATTGCTCCTAGAATCTGCTTCAACATGCAAATAAGATGAACAACCAAATATTTTTAGATGAGATAATTTCACCTTATGACTTCTCCAGGCCTCATTGGGTATCTCTTCTCTCAAAGGAACTGAAGGATCCCTGTTGATCAAATATACTGCTGTATTTACTGCATCTTCCAAGAGCAGCTTTGGCAACCTTGCATGTAATCTCATGCTCCTGACATGCTCTGTGATAGTCCTGTTCATGCCTCTAATACACTATTCTCCTGGGGTGTTCTTGGAACAGTAACTCTCGTCTGATCCCATTCAAAGCACATAATTCCTTGAACACCGTATCACAATATTCTTCGCCATTGTCAGATCTAAGGCACTTGAGTTACAAACCAGTTTCATTTTCAACCAAAGCTAAGTAAATTCTTGAACACACTAAAGAAATATACTCATACCTTCCTGGTATGATCGTCTATGAAGGTAACAAAGTAAGTGGCTCCACCAATTGAAGAGATAGGGGCTAAACCTCATACATCTGTGTACTAACTCCACTTCTGTGACTTCAAATCTCTTATACTCTTTGGGAAACTGACTTTCTTTTGCTTGTCATAAATGCAACCTTCACAAAATTCTAGGTTTACTGATTTCAGCCCTGGAATCTTTCCTCTGGACAACAGTGAGTTCAACCCCTTCTCGCTCATGTGATCGAGTTTTGGGTGCCATAGACACGTGTTTATTTGTTCTGCTGCTGCAATAGAGTCAGACACTTTATTGATCAGGTAGTGTCCCATCCATATTGTCTCGAGCTACAACCAATGTACATTTTGTCACTTTCCAAGAGTCTCCTGTGTAGCTTGTACTATAGCCTTCACGAGCTAACTGGCTGACAGAAATTAAGTTTCTCCTTAGACATGGAATAAGTCTAGAATCCCTTAGCTTCCATACCGGTTCATTCGGTAATCAGATGTCCATATCACCCTTACCAAGTATGTTACATGCCTTATCATCCTCCAAGTAGACTTTACCCAAATCACCTTTAATGTATTTCTTGAAAGCCTCTTTCGTAGGGGTTGCGTGAAAGGCTGCACCTGAGTTCACAACCCAGGATTCTGTGTTAACTAGAGACAGGATCAATGCATTCTGATCTTCTTCTATTGAAACATTTTATAGAGGGGTTCTTATCATTATTTCTGTCTCATAACTTCTTCAAGGCAAAGCAATCATTCTCTACTTTCAGCCTTTAGGGCTGAATTAAATGCTTCATTAATATATCTTTTTCAGTCCTCTTCATTCATCACAAGCTTGATATTGTCATCGAATTTCAACTTTGCATTTCCTGATGAATTGCTTACTGTGGCAACCAAACCGTCCGGCTATTCGACAATGAAGATAGAAGTAACAAAGCTCGCACCTCGTTATCGAACTTGATGTCTACAGAGTTAACTGGCTTGTTACAATATTAAACTCATTATGATGTTGTATCTCTGAATTGCAGTCTACCATCTTCATGTTGAACAACCTCTTTATCAGAAATACCTTGTTGGAAGCCGAAGGCTTCTCATACATTCTAGTTAGGTCTGCCATGAGATCTACCGTTGTTTGCCACTGAGAAAAATGAGCCAATCTCAGTATTGTTCTATCAAGAACTTCCCAATTTTCGTTTGACATTGTTGCAGGTTTCTTATCGGCTTCTCCCAGTGGCAAGTTCAACTTATTCCGATAGACAAAATCCTTCATATGCATCTTCCAGAAAGCATAGTTTGTGCCGTTGAACTTCTCAATTTTATGTCTCATCTCGTCGACTAATGCTCCCACTCAAACATAACAAAACCTATAATCTCCCTTTGATACCCCTTGTAGAGAATGCGACCACGAGTTTGAGTATTGAGAGTCATTGAAAAAAAATACGAAAATAACAGCACAAACAAGAAATCACATGTGATGTCTCGATGCCAGCTTAACGAGAACTGTCCCGGCATTCAGGTGTTCACATACCGCAGGATCCTATTGAGTAATTTGAGAGAGAATTAATACAAATGTAAAGACAAAAATACATTCTCATTTATTATAGGATTGCAGATTACATGATCCTTCATAGTACTTCTCGTACAAAAGTGAAATATAAAAAAAAGAGAAAAAAAAACAAAGCATCTCCGTGGATCTATTAGCAAGATTGAAAATTTAAGAATTAGGGTTCTTGCGCATATTCTTCTAGAAGCACCTGACCTGGTGTTGTACAAAAAACAATATCGGGATTGAAATTCCTAGTAATTAGAGAATACTTTAAGTACTGCAGTAAACAATAATATTACACTTTAAAAGATGCGATTAGCGAAAGTAAGGAGGTAATAAAATGCAAGAAAAGTAAGGCAATAGCGCAAAATAAATAATCAATTTTCTGCGAAAAATATTATCACAAAATGTAGGTTACTGATGTTTTTTTTCCAGTAACCCACTACGACTGTTACTGATGTCGTTTTCCAATAACTAATCTCGAATATTATTGATGTCATTTTTCAGTAATAACTCCGAATATTATTGATGTCATTTTCCAGTAACAACATGAATAGTATTGATGTCATTTTTCAGTAACTAACCCTGAATGTTACTGATGTTATTTTCCAGTAACAACCACGTTATGTTGGTTTCGAACAACCAACCAAGCTTCAATATGAATTTGGCTCAAAGCGAAAGCTAAGCAGCAGTAAAGTGCAAAAAGTAATATTTGTCATGTACTGTGTACCTTTTTTGTTAAGATTCAAAGTTTGATAGTTCGATTTTTAGATCTGCATTTAGATTTGGATATTTTAAATTAACCTTTTAGAGATTTTGACATTGCTCTTTTTTATTTTGTCTTTTGTTCATTCTTTCTCTTGATAGAACACATCGTTTTTAAATCACTGAGGGTAGCCATTATATTTGATATATTATTATTATTATTCTTAATTCAATGATAATAATTATATATAAATGAAAGAAAAATAAAATGGAAATGACTGTAAAAATAAAAATGCCTGAATTGAAATTTAACAGAATGGAAATAAAAAATCATTTAACAACATTTGTATTGTTCTAATTATTAATTTATGAGAATAATAATAATGTGAATGACTAATTTATTAATTTTATAGTAACGATTTATTAAGTACAGAGTAAAAAGAACAAAGAAAATATTAGCAAAATTTTTTCCTCATTTTCCTCTTTTACATCTCATTTCACCTTTAGGATTAGGATCGCCAAAAAATGGAGGGAGGCCAGAGTGGCGTGGCCGGACGTTGGCAAGTGACTGGCTGGCTGGGTTGCTGCTGGCCGGTCGGAGGAGGTTGGGTTGGCTGCTGCTGGCTGGCCGGAGGAGGTTGGGTTGGCTGTTGCTGGCTGGCCGGAGGAGGGAGCTGGCCGGCAGGGTGGCTGGCAGAGCTGAGGAGGAGGGGCTGGCAGGGAGAGGGACTGGTTACTGCTGTTGTGGGGAAGGTGAGGGAGTAGGGGGCTTAAATAGAGGAGGGAAAAGAGGGGGTGGTCGGCCAAGAGGGCCGACCAACCTGCGCCAAAAACGGCGTAGACGGAAGGTTCCGCCTGCAGGCTCTGTCAAGCGACAGAGCCTGCGATCACAGGGATCGGGTGAATCGGGGGGGGAGAAGAAGGAAAGAAGGAAATTTAAAAAAACTTACTTAAATTTAAAATTTTCTCATTTTTTCGCCCTTTTGACGTCCAAAAATAACGAAATTTGACATTGTGGTATGTTGTGGCGTAACGAACACCCTCGCACTGAAATTTTTTGATTCGGAGCAAAATTTTATTTTTAATTAATTTATGAAATTTTAAATTTCGAAAATTAATTGAGATCAAACCGACTCTCAGAATTTGATGAAACTTTCGAGCAGCCCTTAAAAAATATAGTTAATATGACGACACGAAAATAGATGAATTCAGACACATTTAATTTTCTCAATTTATTAGATTTAAATTATTTAGAAAAATAAAGCGGGAGTTTTCGTTATCCGAATTCTCCCAAACTATGGCACTTTGATCTAAAATTATTTCTATCTATTTGTATTATTGTTTGCCATAAATCGAAATTCCCCGGAACCTGATTTCTGAGGCGGGAATTTGACATAATTTGCAGATAAAGATATTCGGTCGTTACATCACAGCATAACCACACAATCGCAAGCATACAATTACAAGAGATCTTACATAGAAAACTCAAGATTGCAAAAAGTCCCGGAGCCACACCACCACAAGAAAATTCATTATAGAGAAACAAATACAGAGTTACAGAAAATTTATTAATCTCAAGAGAAAGAAGGAACCACCCACCGCCTTTAGGTCTCTCGGTATTCTTCTCTTATATTTCTTCAAGCTCTCACTCTAGGATTTCAAGAAAGAGCACCCTCCACAAAAGGATCCAAAAGCATATATAGCCTTCAAGTAATGTTGGTTTAAATGCCAACCATCAAGGGGCTTAAAAACGGCCCAATAGCCCATAGGCTGCCTTATTTCACTCAAGAAACACTCCATTACGTGGGGCTGTTTTTGCAAGCATCTGGGCGCTAAGCCTTGGGCTGAGCCTGCTTCACAGGTGCCTGGGCGCTCGCCTATCAATGCCCAAACAGCAGCATGGACATTTGGGCTTGCCGAGGTGGTTCTGGGGCATCCCCTCCTTAGGCCGCAGGCCCTGTTGGGTGCTTAGGGCGGCTTGGGCACCTGGCTTGTTGCAGGCCCAGTGACATCTTGCCCTGGAACCCACCAGAACTTTGTCTGCACTTCCTTTGGTGATCCAATTTGTCTCCACACCTAACAAAAATTTGTGGGGAAGAAAGGGGAAATGGCTTTTAATTGAGTGGAGAATGTAAGGGAAGGCTTTTAGAATGAATTTGTAAATTTGGAAGCCCTAAATTAATTCTAAGATCATAAAAACTTTTTCTTAACACTCCAAATTGATTTTCAGATGTTGGGAAATGCCTCCATTGATTACTAACTCCTAAATCCCAAATAAACATTTTAGAAATGTATGAATTCAAATTTTGTTTTTAGTAGGCTCATTATATGATGTTTGTTTTATGAAGTGGTTATTCAATTGTCATCAACGAACGAAGAAACATAAGTTGGAAAGCAATATGGTTCAAGCTTGATCAACTAGTAAGTCTGTACAAGTTAAAGTTCAGAATGGAATTAACAATTCCAAGTACCTTAAATATAAATAAGATACAATGTAATGTGGTTACAATTCATACTATCATAAATGCAATCCATTAAACATGATAATAAAAACTTAGAGGGAGAAGTATAAGAGAGAGAAGCATTTTAGACGTTTGTTAATGGTGATAAAAATGAGCATTGGATAGGTTAGGTCATAAACCTTTGAATAATGATGACAAAATTTAGAGGCATGAAATAGGTAAAGCTATTATAATGAAAATAGAATATATGGAGGTGAATTAATCTTGTAGGACCCATGGAGGTTAACCTTAATGAATAGTTGAAGATGGCATAGATTGTATTTTGCATGTATGTGAGAAATAAATGGGAGAGTACTTAATTTTGGCTTTTGTAGTGGGTAAGAAAATGAATGGTTCTACTTCTATGAATTGTTAGGAGTTGATCAATAAAGGAGGTAATAAATAGTCCGTAGAGGGAGATGAAAGGGATGAGAATAAGAAATTTCATGCCAATTCTTTTAAACCATGCTAAGGTAGGGCACTGTGTGGGAGAATTTTTGTATAGGGGATTAGCAAAGGTGAAAGTAATAGAAGGAATAGGGAGTTGATTTGTACTCCATATTCTTCTTTACCTTAAGCTAGTTTGTCACAACTATAAGACACTAACAAGAGATTGAGCGGTAGAGGGAGCATAAAGCCTTGAAACAATAAGTGAAGATGTGACACTTAGAAGAATGCGTTAGAAAGCTTAGTGAGGCAATTAATAATAACCCAAATAGAATCATTTCCTAGTCTAGATCTCAGTCTAGATTGAGGAAATCTATTTATGAAATTTTTGGAGCTATCTCCCCACTTTCACTTTGAAATTGGAAGTAGTTGGACTAACCCTCTTGGTTTCCAATGCTCTACTTTGACCAAGGTACAAGCCTCACATTTAATTACAAATCCTATTGCTTCCTTCTTAAGTCCAAACCACTATAATAGTGTCATCAAATCATTGTACATTTTAGTAGTACTTGTTGTAGTTCTAAATCATTTGACACCCATAATATGTTTCCTTGAAATATAACATCATCTACATCTAATTTGAGCTTAGTTCTACATTCTTTACCTATTGAAGCTATTAAGTATTTCATATTCGTTAGTATTCTCTTGTGCAGGCTCGCCATTTCTCATATAAGTGCATTGATTGAAGTTAACTAACTTAAATTGCTTATAGATTTTTTGCTTAGTACATCAACCATTACATTAGATTTTCTAAGATAGTATTTAATGCTTAAACTATAGTCCTTTATAAATTCTAACCATATTCTTTCCAAATGAATATATATTTAAGGCTATGATCGTCAGTGAAGATTTCACATCTAGCTCCATAGAGAATAACACCTTTAAATTTCAAGTGTAACAAAAATATTGCTAATCCCAAATTCGACATTTGATAATTTCTCTTATGAATTTTTAATTATTTGGATGGCTATGAAAGAACTCGGCTTTTTGCATTATTACACATCCTATACCATAAAGTGACACATCACTATAAAGTTGATAATCCTTTCCTTTCATTGAAAATACTTGGACAAGTGCATAATTTATACAATTCCTTAATTGTTAGAAGGTTGGGTTGCATATTGAGCCATAGACAAAATGGACATTTTTCTGAGTCAACTTTGTTAATAGAACTATTAACAAAGAAAATCCTTTCACATTATTTTAATAATACTTGATTAGACTTAAAAATTTTATTTTTGAATTATTGATGTCAGTTGTGGCTATTCACATACAACATTGACCTACTAGGATCTATTGAAGTTATATACCCAAGAATGCTACTGATTCTGATAAAAAGTTTACATTTAGAATATTTAGCATATAACTGACGGCTTCTAAGAGTTTTTAGTATAATTCTCAAATGTTGTGCATATATTTCTTTGCTTTTTGTGTATATAATAATATCATCGATAAATACAATAACACACTAATTCAAATAAAGCTTTAGAACTTGGTACATTAGGTCTATAAAAATGGATGGAATGTTAGTCAGTTAAAAAGGCATAACCAAGCTTCTAAAGTGTCCATACCTAGTTACTAGTGTTGTTATTGGAATATGCTCTTCTTTAATTTGAGCTTGATGGTAGCCGAATCATAAGTTGATCTTTGTAAAGATTGTTGCTCTCACCAATTGATCAAATATGTCATCGATTATTAAAAAGGTACTTATTTTTATTTATAATTTTATTTAGTTCTCAGTAATCAATGCATATACACATTGAATTGTCTTTACTTAACAAACAACACAAGCACTTCCCATGGCGAAGTGCTGGGATAAATAAAGCCATGGTTCATAAGCTTTTGCAATTACTCTTTGAGTTCTTAGAGGTCTTTAAAGACCATACAATTCATTGCTTTTGAAATAGAAGTTCCAAGTACTAGATCGATGGTGAACTTGATCTCTTGTGTTGGGGGAAGTCTACTAAGATCATTTGGAAATACTTCTGGCAACTAATAAACAACAAGGGTATCTTTCAATCTCTTGACATGTTCATGAGCTCCTTGTATAATAGCTAAGAATGCTTGATACTCTTTCTTTAACAACTTATTGGCATGAAGAGATGAGATAAACGAAGAAAGTATTCATTTATGGCTTAGATAATGATTTTATTTTTTCACGTGCTAATATGGACCTTCCTTTTGGAACTAACCAGAACAGCATTCTGCTTACTTTTTCAGTCATTCTAAGCACAACATTGAACTCTTGTCAGAATAATAATAAGATTAGATTCTATAAACCTATTGTTAATATCTAAATTACAAATACAATACAAATACATTGGGTAGCCGCCATTAGACTACCACCGGATGATAAACCTAAAATCATAGGATTAGATAATTCTTTAGTGGTTCGATTGAGTGTAGCAGCACTTGTAGCAAAATATAAAAGAATGAATGGCATTATGATCAATTAAAACTATGCAAAGAGTTTGGCGGATAAAGATATTAGGCAATGGGTACCTGCCAATAATCTTCTTAGCATGGCACTGCTTCATCGATTTCTGCATGTAAAAATTCTCTTTTCCATAGAGCAATTGTATTTCAAATGATTTTTGGCACAACCAATACAAAGTTGCTTCCCTCTTATTTATCCACCAGTTTGCATATTAAATAGACTTATTCCGAGCTGATGAACTGGTCTGACCTTCTTAGAGAGTTGATAATTCTTTTCAGCTATCGTTCTCCTTAATCTTTGAATTAGGGTGAGTTTATTTTGGATTTCTAACAACTTGGCTCTCAGTATCAAGTCTACAAACATTGAAATTTGTGAAGTAACTAAATTCTATTAATAAAATACTATCTCCCATATAATTTGACAACAAATATCGTTTGTGGCAATCATTGTTGAGGCAGCTGAGCTAATCTTGCATATTATTTATATTGAGTAACAGACAGATTTTCTTGTTTCAATTTTAAGAACTCTTGTTTCACTACTGGCTTGGCTGATGGCGGTACGTGTTTATTAAGAAAAGTCTTCAAAAATTCAGCCCACTTAATATTATCATCAGTTCATCCTAAAAATGCTGTTGCCATTATGGATTTCCATAAGTGCTCTGCTAATTCAAAGAAAAGATATCTACCAACATCACCCTATGATCAACCCAGCACTTGACACTTGCGCGCTTAACACGAGTGTTGATTAGGCGCTAATAGGGGTGGCAGTAGTGTCATGCTCTACAATTATGCAGAGACAATCATGAGCATTTGGGGCATAGCAAGATTAAACTATCTTAAGTACCAACCATATGGGCGGCGCTAAGTTGAATTTGATGCGCAATGTTACAATGTAATACAGCCAAGATAAAATACACGTTTTTTCGCACACGGCATCCTAAGAAATGATATCTTATAAATTCAAATAGGTAATTTTGTATTCTTTTGAGAACCTTGGTTGGATGCTGTAACGACTCAATGTCGTTATTTTTCAAATTAGGTCAAAATCCGCCTCAGACATCAGGACCTCGAGGAATTTCAAATTAGGGCAAACAAAATTTTTATTAGATAGAAATAATTTTAGATCAAAGTGCCCTAATTTAAGAGAATTCAGATAACAGAAACTCCCGCTTTATTTTTCTGAATTAATTAATCCAATAAATCATGAACATTGAAATACGTGTCAAAATTCATCGATTTCAGTGTCGTTATGTTAAGTATATTATTTAAAGACTGCTCGAAAAATTTCATCAAATTCTGAGTGCAGGTTTGATCATGGTTAATTTTTGAAGTTTTAAACTTCAGAAATTAATTAAAAATAAAATATTTGTCCGAATCAAAAATTTTTGGCGCGAAGGTGTTCGTTATGTCATAACGCACCTTGGTGTCAAGTTTCGTTATTTTTGGACGCCAAACGGCGAAAAAATGAGAAAAATTTAACTTTAAGTTTTTTTTAAATTCCTTTTATTTCCTCTGTTTCTTCCCCCTCCGTTCGCCCCTCCTGTTCGCTCGACCGATCGCAGGCTCTGTCGCAAGACAGAGCCTGCAGCCGAAGTTACGCCTGCCTGCGCCGTTTTTGGCTCAGGTGTCGGCCAAGTGAGTTGACCCCCTCCCCCTCCCTCACGCCTATAAAATAGCCCTTTCTTCTCCTCCCTCACACAACCCTTTCTTCTCCTTCCTCCCCTCAGCAGCCCAGCCCCCTCTCTTCCCTGCCAGCCAACCCAGCCACTCTGCCAACATCCCAGCCTCCCCTTCTAGCCAGCTCCCACAGTCAGCAGCAGCCTAGCCCTCTCCCACAGCCAACCAACAAGCAAGCCAGCCACCCAGCAGCCCCCGACAGCCCTCTCCTGCCGCTGCCAGCTTGCTGCAGCCAGCCGTCCGACCACCCATTCCGACCTCTCTCCGTTATTTCGGCAATCTTAATCCTAAAGGTAAGATAATAACTTTAAGAGATAGAGAAAGGGGGAGAGAAAAGAAGAGAAATTTCTACGTTCTTTTAATTTATACCTACTTAATAATCATTATTATAAAAATAATAATGATAAATATCGTCATTCACATTAATATGGTTTTCATTAATTAATAATGAAAAACTATACATATGTTATAAAATGATTATAATTTCAGTTCAAGCATTTTCATTTTGACAGTTATTTCTGTTATGTTCTTTCATTCTTATATTATTATTATCATTAAAATAATGATAATAATAATATTATATCAATATGATTCTATCCTCAGCTACTTAATAAATGCTATAAATAATACTGCCATTGCAATATCTTGAAAATCAGACTTCAATCATAATGAGAAATCGAAAGAAGATCATAATCGAAATGAAAATAAATATTATTCATAAAAACATTGGCTAAGAGCTAATTTAAAAATATCCAAAACCTAAATGCAGATTGAGCGAACTGTCACTCATCCGAACTGTTGAACTTTTGAACTTATAGAACAAGGTACCAGATGTCTTTTATTACTCTTGTTTAAATATGCTTTTCTGCTTAACATCACACAAATTTCATAAAAATGCTTTTTAAAGTCACATAAAATGATATATGAAGAAGTTTGGAGAAGTGAGAAGCAAGGGTTCCATGTTGCTTTATACTTTTTGTCTGATCAAACAACCGCTAGGATGGGGCTGTTCGACATCGAGAGTCATAAAGAGTCTATACTGATAAGCCTTTGAGGGGGCAGGTATAGAGGGAAGTTGAGATATGTAACACAAAAATGAATCCCCATTTTCCTCAATTATGTACTTGCCCAACAAAATCATATTTTGCCTCAGATATCAAGCGCTAAAATTTTGTATTTATTTTTGTGACTGCAGTTATTTTTATGCTAAGTTTCAAGTGCAATTGAAACAGGTTTGTAGGGATAAGTTTGTACAACTTTTATTTATTGTCAAATATTGATTATTTTGTTTATTATTTAACATTTGTAAAGATGACATCTATCAGTACTTAATTTCACAACTAACTAGTATTCGAATGCCCGCACTTTTGAAACGTGCCCAGATCAGGAGTTCATCCTTGAGGAAAGATGCTAAGAACTGAGTAGCGCTGATACTGCTACCTGCTGATCCATCGCTTTCTTTTTGACTCTTTCTATTTTAAAAGTTTGTAACTTTTCTTTTATTTTGATCTTTTGTATCCAAGACTTATGAATTAATGAAAAGATGAGTTATGTTTGATGTCTATATATTTGTCTCTTAAATCACTCAATATGATCCTGCGGCTAGAGGATTTGTTGTTGTTGCTATTGCTATCCCACAAGCAATCGGTGCTGGATTAGCTCCCGCTGACCCGGCACCGGGTCCTCACAGATGCAATTTCAGACATGATTGATTTTTTTATTACATATTTGGATGCATTTTCTATGGGCATAATGGTAACTGAAATGGAATGCCTTGACCTTGGTGCTTGCATTTCTTATTATTTTTCACCATGGAACTTGTTGACAATATGTCATTGCATCAGCAGGAAAATTCTAAAATCTTGCTTATCTTTATTTTAAGATTCATGTTACCAGCAAAGGTGCTCTTTACTGACCAGGGAATTAATACAGAGAAGATCAAAATATATACATGCCAAGCAGAAGTTGCTTTTTTTCATTATTTAATTCCTCTGCTACTCTTTTTTGTAATTTTCTGTTATAATTAGTTTTCTCATATTTTCTTTTTTGAATCAATTTTTGTTTTGTAGCCTCATTTGGTGCTTGGATTGATATCACAACTTATAAAGGTA
The DNA here is from genome assembly GCA_016760335.1 of Gastrodia elata. Taxonomy (NCBI): domain Eukaryota; kingdom Viridiplantae; phylum Streptophyta; class Magnoliopsida; order Asparagales; family Orchidaceae; genus Gastrodia; species Gastrodia elata. The sequence continues at coordinate 49,571,068 of CM028674.1, read as the reverse complement.
TATTATATTGTCGAGCTTAAAACAAGTTTTTTATAATGCTATAGCTTATGTTTCTGAACAAGCAAAACTGATACTTGCTTGAATCACAAGCTTTCAATGAGTACAATGTTAGAAGAGAAAATATCTCCACTCTTACGTATGTAAACCATATTTTGAGAGATCAGTCTGCTTTCTTAATTAAATGCTTGAATATTTCAGATACAACTATTAGCAGACCTTAATCTTAAGAAGACACCACAACTGTTGGAGTTGGTAGATGACAGTCAGGTATAGTAAAAATTTTCTGGTAGTTATTTATTTTCTTCTCATTGTTTTCTCTTATTTGTTTTGGTGGCATATTGTAGGATGTGGAAGAACTTATCAATTTGCCACCTGAAAAGATGTTGTTGAAATGGATGAATTTTCATCTCCAAAAATCTGGCTACAAGAAACAAGTGACAAACTTTTCTTCTGATCTGAAGGTATTTTGAGTTCTCTATGACTTCATCTCTATAAAGTATTGTCATTTTTGGAATCAATACAGTTGTGTGAATTTATACTGGTGCAACGTTGCATCAGGCAGTCGTTTGAATGCAACAAATTTCAGTATTTTGTTTTGTCCATTCTCTTAAAATTTCTTATAATTGATAATGATTCTGACCTAATATTAGTATCTTGAAGCTTTTTAACGTCAGCACCACTGAAATTTTAAGAGCAAGTCTTATGAAATACTGCTAGTCTTCCCATGTAATTTGGCTAGATGTTTTGAGCCATTTTCCAGCGGAATTGAACTTGACTCACCAATATAGACATTCAATCTTTATCTAACATTATTAATGCTACAATGGCTAATGATTCTTATGCTGTCAATGACAAACCATCTTGGCTAATTGATTTTGTTTAATTGATGTATGATTGTAAATTTTTTTGACTTCAGGATGGAGAAGCTTATGCTCATCTTCTCAACACCCTTGCCCCGGAGTTCTGTAGTCCAGCTACCTTGGATACTAAAGATCCAACCAAAAGAGCAAACATGGTGATTGAACATGCAGAAAAACTTGACTGCAAAAGATACTTAACTCCCAAGGATATTGTTGAAGGATCAACAAATCTTAATTTAGCATTTGTTGCACAAATATTCCAGCATAGGTAATAATGTACCATTCTTTTATTTAATTGTCTGCTTTTTCTGTAAAGAATGTTATCAATATTTTATTGTTATAATAGATTTACGATGCACCCCATCATAGAGCTCAAAACCATTATCTTGTAAATTTGAGATGAGCCTCATATGACAAGAAAAAATCTTTCTATTTTTAAAGAATTATTTTAAAAATTGTTGCACGAACTCAAGTCTATCGGATATCTTATTCTCTTAAACGATAAAATGATGATCTCTACAGTTTTTTTGAACTAATTATGGAATTATGGCTGATGCATTATGTCTAAAAGATGTTGAATACTTTTCAGTGGTTAATTATTGAGAAATGTAGTTTCAAAACCCTAGTTTATTTTCTACCAAGATTTCCCTATTTGATGTCTAGGAAGGAAATTTTAATTGTTTCATAGCACATCTGTTAAAAAAATGCAAATTTATTAATATCTCAGTTTTTTTCTGGTCTTCTGAAAGAAAATCTAGAGTAAACATTGCTAAGCGATTGTCACTCTTCACACTTGATTGAATCATTCCTTCTGCTTGATCCCTCTTATAGTTACTTAGCATATACTTGTGATATGAAAAATAATTGCTAAATTGTATTCGTGTTTATTAAGCTTTTCTTGCATACCCTTATCTACATTCTCTTACTTATTTATATAACATTTGAAATAAGGGTAATACTACACTCCCCAAACAGGCCTGCACTGAAAATGAAGAATGCTGACCTTGGCTTAGGTGAACCATTCATGTAGCAAGAGTAAATTGATAAGTTTTGTTTGAAGAAGCATTAACTGTTTGCACTTGCAAGCACAAACTAAAGTATGGATTTGCCTTGATTTCTAAAAGAATCTTAGCATACCATTAGATTTTTTTACTACATAGTCTTAGCTGCATCTATGAAGTAAGTGTTATAGATATGCAGATGCTAGAGTGTCAAGCATAGAATGAGAAATAAGTTTATTTGTAGCAAGGCATAGTGTCTCCAATAGTCGATAAGATTAGAGAAAGTCGGCTTCGATGGTTCTCAAATTTTATAAATAGACCGTTTGATGTTTATGTTTGAAATTGCTTATTTGAATTTTTCCTATGTTAAAAGTGAAAGAGGAAGACCATTTAGAATTTAGGAAGGGGCTTCTATTAAGTTCTTATTTTAAAGTATGGAAGTTGTAGATGTATGATCCGTTGTTCTGCTATTAAAATTAAATTAAAATTAAATGTAAGCTCACGAGTAGTACGAAGCTACCTTTGTATTGCTGGCCACCTCTTATAATGACTAGAAAATGTGTCATGAAGTTCAGAACACGCTCATTTCTTCCTTGTGAAGATTCAGTTGACCACTTTACAAGTATTTTTACAAGGAAATCTTGAAGGGATAACTTGCACCCTTATATTTGCAATTACAAGATAGTGGATGAGAGGGAGAAGGACTCTTACAGTAAAAAGAAGCAAAAGACTCCTACCCATGCAACCTTCTCCTTATAAAAAATCTAGTGTTATTACAAATAAAAATATATAAAATATCCCAAAAGTGGCTATTCACATAAAAAGCTAGTTCGATGCATTAACGATCAGTAGTTGCCAGCTGTAAAGTGGATGATGCCATTAAAGCTCTTTAGTCGCCCATACCCTGAATGTCTACATCTTCAAATCCGCACGTCTATGTGACCATGTGTCCAATGCTCCGACTAAAAATTGGGGAGTGGTTTCTTGTGTGGCCCAAGTGTTCAAAATAAGCGATAGGGTCTCCATGGGTAAGTCAGGCACATCCAACTTACATGAAAGCTTGAAACACTATCACTTAGACAATCTTGTGGGATGCTTAGTTGATGGTTGGGATCATTTGGCTAGTACTCGACCTATTTGAGATGATCTTCAGATCTTTGCACCTCATCTACAGAGAGAGGGAGCTCACTCTTGTGAATGATGAACAACTTTGGTAACTCTTTTTTTTCCTTCTCCTCTGTGTACCCCCGTGCCCTTGCAATTAGTTCCGTGCATGACCTATGTGCTAGCTAAGCTTTGTACCTCGTCAAGTTTTCAACATCCTTACATCGAGGACTTCATTCTTGGACAACTTCTCTTCTGGCCTAAAGTATAGCTCATCCATGGTTGGAAACATCAATTCGTCCTCCCCACCTAGCATAGACGGCTCAAGTATTCCACACTGATCATTAGGTACAAATTTATGCAAGTTGGCAGATAAACATTGTCACTTATGTTTGGATAGCATGGAATGGTCTGTACCCGAGTGCCTTCAGATGATCCCCTTCAGCCTGCCTTTGTTGATGTGAACAAACTAAGTTGCCGACTGAGAATAGTATCTCAATCTTGATTTTGTCGTGATGTTTATACTTTTGCTGCATTCTCAGTAGTTGTTTCTTGACTTGAGAGTGAATCTTACTGACATTTCCTAGAAACTTGGTTAACGCCTTTATCTTATTAACTTGAATTGGTTAAAAATTGAATATCAAATGCACTATTTTGCCGATAACCCAAACACGCCTTGAACATGAAAGTTTTGCATTGCCCGAGTGAGGGCAAACTGATATACAGGACAGGCTCTCGACCTATGTTCTTAGCTTCTTTCCATGGAATGCACTTTGCCGGTTGACCACTTTTTGATTTGATACCTCAGTCTTCCCATCAGTCTAAGAATGGGATCATGCTCCACAAGTTCTTCCAATGCTGGTTCAGGAATCGAGTGCTCAGGCAGAGATAATTAAGCTTGGGATGTCGAAAAATCTATATGTGCTAGAAAAATCACTGCTTCACCTTCCATCACCATGCTCTTGCAAGGAAATAGTACGATACTCAAAGAACTGATCTACGATCACTAAAATGTAAATTTTCCACCATGGTAGCTGGCTGTCCTCCCAGGAAATATATGGAGGTACTCCTATAGTTGGTTCAGAACATATAGAGGTAGGTATAGTCCTTTCTTTAGGTTGACTGGCTTGAATGTGCAACACAATATGCAAGATTGAACGCTCCTCTCCTTTTCATCTTGCACGCAGGGATAACAAGTGTACTTTTGGAGATTGAGAAGTGTCTTCCCTACTCCAAAGTATCCCCGGCTATGCATCCTAGATCCACCTCATTTGGCGTAGCCCCTTGGGAATGCACATCTTCTCCCACTTGTAGAGCACCTTTCCTTGGCATTTGTACTCCAAATGGTTAGATCCTCGACTCAGTAAGCATTAGTAATCAATAATTATCACTCGGCTACATTGGTCTTGCCGAACTTTCAAATTATTATGGAAATCTGGATCTTTGCCATAGGTGTCTTTATACTTATCCAAGAGTGTCAACCTGCATCATAGTGGTTAGAATATCAGGTGAGCAAAATAGTGCATTGACTAACTTTTTCTATATTCCCTTCTGTTAACAAATGACTAGGTTGTCTTAGTCAAGGTAGCATCATAGTGGTTGTAGATTTGACTAAGTCTACAGGCACTAAAGGGGTTTGTGTTCGCTGTGAACCATATTCTTCTTCAAGTATATAACTTCTCTAATATTTACCACCTGATATGGGGCCATAAGATCTTGGCAGTAGATTGCAGTTGAGCTGGGTTTTGTGCAATAGCTCTAAATAATATGCAACCTGTTGGCCTGCTTGCATTAGCACGACTCTCAATCAATCTCAAGTTCATCAGTTGGGGATAACACAGGTGCCCAATTTATCTTATTTTTTTAACTTGGTGGCTTGCTTCCTAACTGAGCTCATGACTTTTCTTTGTTAGCTGATGTAAAGGGGCAACAATCATAGAATAGGCCCATGGTTAAAAGACTTGAAGGCATATAGATTGTATATAAGTTACCTTGTTTATAAAGCTGTACCTCTTTCGATGGCTCTATCACAACATCAATGATCACTACTAGTGTCCATGTTTATACTTAAAATGAACCAGAGTTGCATTATTAACATTGGATGTCAGAGCTGTTATTTAAAAAGAAAATAATCAGATTTAAGAAAAATAGAAAATAATTTAAGACCCATTCTTTAATTGGATTAAAATCTTGCAATCCCAAAATTCCTGCTGGAAAGGGTTATTTATACTAGAAAGGAAGACAACTCATAGTACTTTAAAAATTATTAAGTCACAAATTTTTTTGCAGTGCTTGAGAATTAGAAACCATAGTAGACAAGGACTTAAGCAGCTAAAAGTCTAAAATTAAAATACATTTTCATTAAACATGTTTTATTAGCATGTCCATATCAAATGATAAATGATATACATTATATCCAGCAAGGTACCCATGGTCAAAATAGATATCATATAGTTTTCTATACCCAGAGAGATTGCAGGCTGCATTTATAAAAGTTCTTTAAATAAAATATTTAAGTAATAAACTGTAGATTATTATGTGTTCAACAACAATTTTTATGAACAATAATTAAGCACACCTAGGTTCTTAGCTCAATAGATAAAGCATTATAGTAGTCAATATTGTGGGATCCATTGTTTCAGCAAGATCCAATATCTTACCATTTTAGCAAGATCCAATGTTTCTATAGGATCCAATCTCCCTCCTTGAAATCTCATTTGACTCAGCAAATGTTGTATTGCTTAATGCTTAATAGTACAATAAAGCATTGAGCAATAACTGTTATTAGCAGAGAAAGGTATATGAAAGAAGATGGAGACTGCTTACGAGATAATGTAATCTTGTTTCCTTGAGAGAGTCACTGGACAAGACCAGATACTTGTAGAATAAATATAGCGGGAACAATTTCAATACAACGGGATGCTAATTTCTCAAGTGCGGCACAATTAAAGTGATGAGCTTGGATATTAGTTCATTGAACCATTTTGGCTGAAGTGATTTTATGAGAACATCTACAAGCTGTTGCGTAACTGGAATTAAATGAACTTGAACAGTGGTGTAAGTAGCCTCAAGTTCATGAACAAAATGATAATCAATCTCAACAAATTTCATTCGTGTGTGAAGAATCGTGTTGGTAGCCAGATAGGTGGCCCTAACATTGTTACACCAAATGGTTGGAACTATTACGTGAGGAAAATTGATATCACGGCGAAGATGAACAACCCACACGATTTCACTGGCCGTGTTGGTTACAACCATGTATTTAGCTTTAATACTAGATTTGGTTGCTTTAGGAAGCTTCTTTGAAGACCAAAAATATGTGTCTCAAAAAGATGTAGATGCCCGCCGTGGATTTCCGATCAGGTCAACAGCTGGCCCAATTAACATCTATATAAGCGTACAAAAAATGATGCAGTGATGCTTTTATAGGAAAATAGTAGTCAAGTGTGCCTTTGAGTAGTGGAGGATGCGCTTGAGTTCTATCCAATGGACTGTTGTAGTAGTATGCATGGACTGATATATTCTGTTAACACTGTAAGCAATATCCGGTCGGGTCATAAGAGGTATTGGAGGGCACCGGTTATGCTGCGAAAACTGGTGATGTCAGCACCTTTGAGAGGTGTAGCTTCATTGGTGGTAGAAGCAGCCATTGGACTGTTTCAAGGTTTACATCCAATCATGTTGGTTTGTTGTAAGATGGAAGTAATGTATGTGGATTGAGATAGCAGTAATGCAGAATCAATCCACATGAAGTTCATTTCTAGAAAACTGAAATGAGGACCAAGGTCTTTTATGGTAAATGCTGATCCCAATTTTTGTATGAAATTGATGAGCTCGATAGTAGTGCTTCTTGTCAGAAGTATGTCATCTACATAGACAAGCAAAAAAATAAGTGTGTTGTTTTTGCTGAAAATAATTAGAGAATTATCAGTAGCACTTGACATTTTTCTTGAGAAAAAAGGACAGCTTGTGAAACCAAGCACGTGGGGCTTGTTTAAGATTGCAAATGGCTTTGTTCAACTAGCAAACATGATTGAGATAAGATGTATTTGTCAAACCATCCGGTTGAACCTTAAAAATTGATTCAATGAGATCACAGTCGAGGAACTCATTGTCAATGTACAACTGGTGTAGAGACCAATTGTAGGTCACGACAAGAGTAAAAATTACACGGATGGTTATTTGATGATTGGGCTGAACGTCTCCTCGTAATCAAGACCTTGTTGATGGCAGCCCCTGGCAACAAGACGGGCTTTGTACTTGTGTATAATGCCATTTGAATTGAGTTTATGTTTGAGCAATCATTTACATGATATGACACTCATAACTGAGCTTTGGGGAACAAAAGTACATGTGTTGTTTTTGATCAAGGTATTGAATTTAGTGTTCATGGAAGCAAACCATTCAAGATGTTGGGAAACTTGGGAGAAATGGGTAGGAGGAGGAACAAAGTGAGCAGTGTGGCATTGGCATGGTGGATGTTTGGTTGTAACGATCCAAAGTCGTTGTTTTACAAATTAGGTCAGAATCCCACCTTAGGAATCAGGATCCCGGGAAATTTCACTTTAGGGCAAACAAAACTACCAATAGGTAGAAACAACTTTAAAGATCAAAGAGCCCTAATTCGGGAAAAAATCCGAAAGACGGAAGCTCCCGTTCTACCTTTGAAATTTCTAAATTCTAAAAAAATCAAAAATATTGAAATACGTGTCCGAATTCGTTGTTTTCAGTATCGACGTGTTAAGTATATTATGTAAAAGCTGCTCGAGAAATTTCATCAAATTCTGAGCGTCGATTTGATCGTGGCAAATTTTCGAAGTTTAAACCCCTAAAATTAAAATAAAATAAAATTTTGCTCTGAATCGAAAATTTTTGGCGCGAGGGTGTTCGTCATGTTGTGACACACCTCGGTGTCAAGTTTCATTGTATTCGGATGTCGAACGACAGAAATTTGAGAAGATTTTAAATTTAAATTTTTTTTTTAAAATTTTCCTCTGTTTTCCTTCCTACGCCCCCCCCCTCTTTTCTCTTTCGCATCCTGCGACCTTTCTCCCGTGCCAGGTGTGAGAAGTTTCCACGCCAGGCGGAAGCCTGACGCACATACGGCGCCTGCCTGCGCCATTTTTGGCGCAGTCGGCCAATAGTGCCGACCACGTCTCCCCCGACCCCACTCCCGCCTTCTGGCGAGAGAAGCTTCCGCCCCAGAGGCCCCCTGGCGCGTGCCAGGCGCCATTTGGCGCACGTTGTGGCTCCCCCTCCTGCGCCTACAAGTACCCCATCCCCTCCCCTCTTCTCCCCACAGCCTTCCAGCAGCCTCTTCCCCTCTCCTTTCCCCAAATCAACCAACCCTTCCTCCTTCCGGCAGCCCGGCAGCCCCGACAGTCCCTTCCAGCCTCCTTCCGACAGCCCGGCAGTTCCGACAGCCCCTTCCAGCCACCTTCCGGCAGCCCCCGACAGCCACTTCCTGCAGCTTCTAGCAGCCCGGCAGCCCCCGGCAGTCCTTCCGGCAGCCCGGCAGCCCCCACAGCGGCTCCAGCAACCCTCGTCCATCCTTCGGCCAACCCGTTTCAACTCTCTTCATATTCCGGCGATCCTAAATCTAAGGTAAGAGAAGGAAATTTGAAGAACACATTCGCTTTCTCTTAATCTGGTTACTCTCTTTATAACTATCAAATTTATGGCTAGTCATGCACAATAGAATTATCCTCATTAATTAATAATGAGAACGATTCAAAGTGTTATAAATGACTACTATTTTATATTTGCCAATTCAGTCGATTATTCTGACTTTTTGGTTATACATTAGTATGATAATCATAAACCTTAACAACTGCTTTAACAGCAGCTTAATTCAATTGAACTTCAAATGCAGAAGAAGAAGAACAGAATGAAAAATAAATTAAACTCCTAAATCATTAAAAAGCTAACTTAAAAATATCGGGGACTTAAATGCAGATTGAGCGAACTGTCACTCATTCGAGCTGTTGAACTGCTGAACTTAAAGATTAAAGGTACCCAGTATATGACATGTATTACATTTTGCATTTTTTTTTCTTACTGCTTTGCTTCGCATATTTGCTTTGAGCCGAATTTCATTTTGAAGCTTGGTTGGTTGTCCGGAACCAACGTAATATTATTCGGGGTTGTTACCGGAAAGTGACATCGGTATCATTCGGGGTTGTTACTGGAAAATGATATCAGTAACATTCGGGGTTGTTGCTGAAAAAAATGACATCAATAACATTCGGGGTTGTTATTGGAAAATGATATCAATAACATTCGGGGTTGTTACTGGAAAAATGACATCAGTAACATTCGGGGTTAGTTATTGGAAAATGACATCAGTAACCGTTATTTTGTGATAACTACTTATTGCATAATTTTGCTTGCTTATTTTGCGCAGTTGCCTTACCTATCATGTATTTTTACCTCTGCTAAATGCATTTTCGTAAATTAATTTGTTATTATGTACTGCTGTACTTAGAGTATTCTCTAATTACTGGAAATTCAAATCCCGGTATTGTTTTCTGTACAATACCAGGTCAGGTGCTCCTGGAAGAGGTTAAACAAGAACCTTAACTTTCAAAAGATCGACGACGACGCTGAATTGTTAATTTGTTTTTTTTTTTGTTTTGTACGATGATGGAACTTGTAATAAGAACTTTTGATAAATGAAAAATATCATTCACTTTTATATGCACATTCTTTTTCTCTCAAATTGTTTGATATGAACCTGCAGTGAGCAGTTACCCAATGCTAGAACGGTTTCTACCGAATCGGCATCGGGCCCTCACATTGGTGGATAGAAAAGTCATGGGTTTTGGATTGCCAGATTTCAGTCTAATAATCATTGAATGGTAGTGGGTAACTTTGGGAAGCAGGATTGTCGGTAGTGGTGGAGATGTGGAGGATTCTGTAGCAACCGTTGAATTAGAAGTAGATGAGAGTGGAACGACAGGAATTGAGGCGGGGCGTCACTTAGAAGCTTGTAATGGAGGCTGAGTTGAAGGAAATTTATCTTTGGGGTCGCATGGAGAAGCTTGCCATTTCATTCATTTATAGGTTAGAAAGTGAGATGTAGAAGATAAAGCTTAGGTATGAGATGTAGGATGAGGCAATAATCCTGTGGATGGGACAACGGGGAAGATAAAGGTTGAGGACAAGAAAGGTGTTTGGAATTGCAGAAGTGTAGCATGTATATGAATGTGAGTTGGATCTGGGTGTTGAACAGGGGATGTGGTAGGTATACTGGGAAAATAGAGCTCGTTAAGTCAACATGAGTGGATATAAAATGTTGTTAGTGTGTAACGACCTGAAGACTGGGGTTGGGAGATTTCTAGTAATAATTCGAGAATAAATATTCATCACAAAATTACTAAATAAAATATTATCCATACATCACAGAGCCAGAAATTTAAATTAAAGTTATACAAATTAACTTAAATAAATATAAAATGATATAAAATTTAAATAATGAGTCTTCATCTCACACTTGAGAATAGAATCCTTTCTAGATCTTGAAATCAAGTGGGCTTCTGCTTATAATTCTCACAACCTGAATTAATTATCAACATTGTCAATCAGGAGTATGTAGAGTACCTAAAAGTATTAATTCTAGTGTCCTATATAGATTACAATATCAATGCAATAAAGTGTGAATGAAATATCATCATTACAATTTGAGGGTTATGCTAATTTCAACAATAAGGAACTTGTAATGCTCAAGCAGCTTAAATAATTTTAAAGAAAAATTATAAATTTTCATGCATGGAAATAACTTAGCATAAATATAAATTAGCATAAATGAGAATAACTTAGCATAAATATAAATTAATATGAATGAGAATAATTTAGCATAATATAAATTGACATGAATGAAAATAAGTTAGCATAAATTAAATGGGCACGAATGGGAATAAGTTGGCATAAATCACTCAGTGACATAATTATATCATTTTGGGCCTGAGACCTCCAAGCTTCACTGGGAAACCTAAATATTAGCATCAAAATTATTCTAGGAAGATATAAAATTACCTGTCGGTATTTGTTCACATAAATATCATTTTGGTGTTTTTCCTCTGGAACTTCTGCCCATTTCTAATGTACTAGATCCATCCATATTTTCTTATAGGTTATTAGCAAACTCTACATGTACAGGTTCAGTTTTGTTCTACCTCCAAAGACTCTCACCACATATATTTGTCACAAGCATTTATAAAAAGTAAAATGTAATTTTAATTTAGCTTAACACTGAGGTACATGTAATGGTTGTATATATTCAAAGAAAGTAAGCTCAAATAATGCTAAAAATAATGCAGTCAGAATAACTCTATATATTTGATCCATTCGTTTACTCCGCAAAACATTTCTTAAATAAATCTATTAAAAATTAATTTTTATATATTAATTTACTATTTAAAAACCTAGGAAATTATAATATAAAGATTTTGGGTTAACATTACAAAGTTTGGGTGAAAATCCTAAAATTTGTTAGGTTGATTAGGATTTTTAGTAAATTTTAGATACCTAAATGAAGGTACAAATGATATTCTTAGCTATTGATATCTAAATGAAAGTTTTTCTTAATTGATAGGAGATTGAGTATGCCAAATTTTAGCTATTAGTTCAAAGTATTGTAAAAGTTATGAATATGCAAAGTTTATAAATGATATTAACTGTTTCTAAAATTTTCTAAAAAATAGTAACATTATTTCTTAAACTTTGAACATAAATATGAAGACCTAAATGAAAAAATTAGGTTTTGGGTTCAACTGTGAAGTTATTCCTAATATAACAGAGAGTAACAATGCCAAAAATCAGTTAAATTTGACGGTTGGATTAAAAGTTATGGTAGTAACAACATAGTAGTCAAATTGTTTTCTGGATTTCAATGAGTGTTTGCTGATGTTTGAGTGCCTAAATGGTGACTTTAGAGTTCAACTGGACTGGTAAGGTCTTCTGTGAAATTGTTCATGAAATATAGGAGAGTAAATATGCAAAATTACATCACTCAGATCTTAGTGATTAAAAAGTTGTAACTCTCTAAAGTTGACAAAAAAATAGTAATTTCTGAAAAATGTTTAAATGAAAATAGGGTTCTTTTCTCAACTTTAGGGTGATTTTTGACATCTGAAAGGCAAAACTAAAATATAATGTCTTTTAGTGATTTGTTAACAATACATATGAGAATATGTGTTAAAAATTACAATACCTAATTTTGAGTAAATCTAAGAAATATTTTCTTGGAATTCTATGAATTACACATGTGAATTATGCAAACTAAAATATAATTATGGATGTGCCTAGAACTTACTAATATTGCAACAATCATTTATTTGATCATTATATATATTCAAATATGAAATATATTTGGTAAGGAAGGGAAATAATGAGAGAATCAAAGAAGAGATTACCTTGAAGCAAAGAAATTTTGATAAAGCCTAGATCTTCTCTTTGTAGTAGAAAGAATGAGGTAGTGCAACTTAGATCTTCTTTTGGTGTAGTGCTTTCAAGATCTACTCCTTGCCATGGGATTTGCTTAGGGATAAAGTCCGTAGGATTTGGAGAGGAGGAGAAGAGGAAGGGGAAGAGGGTTTGACAAATATTTTCAAATGGAGGTAAGAAAGAAATGGAGACAGAATTTTATGCTTCTAATTAGGGTTGGAGGTTTAGGAGCCCATATAAGGCTTTAGTAAAGATCCAATGGTGTAGGTTTGATCATGGTGAAATTTGAAATCTTAACATAATTTGACTTAAATTCTTCCATAATTGAGAATAGTTTCTGTGAAATATCAATTGGTGCATTTAATTAGGTGATTTAAATATAAAACCTCCAAAAATTATGATATAATATTGCTTAATTTGGCTAAAAATGAAATTTTAATATTTCTCAAAATTAATAAAAAATGTATCTCTAAAATTCAAATTTAAGATTTCAAAATGTAGATCTCATTGAGAGGAAACTATAGACACTAAAATTGTCCAATTTGGCCAAGTCGTTGTCCCGAGATATGAGTTTGAAGTTAGCCAAAATCGGGTTTGCCAAAATCGTAACGGTCGAAATATTTTTTTTTTTAATTCCAAATGTATTTTTATCATAACTCATCAATTTTAGCTCCAAAAATTATGAAATTTTTGTTGATAGTTAATTTGATAATGTAGAATTCAAAAATATTTTAATTTTGACCCCCAAAAATTTTCTATAATTATTTTAATTTAAATTAATCATAAAATAATTGAGAAAAATTCTCTCATGAAGAAATTCCCAAAAATTTATTAAAAGTCTCAAAAATTATTCTTAACAACCTAGTATTTTTCTTTTGCAAAAATAGCTAATAGATTATTCAAGTTAATTAAGATAATAAACAATAACTTTATTAACTTAAAATCTTGAGATTTTATATAGTGCGTGGATTAAGGCATATATATGCATCATGAGAGTCGTTGTAGCTAATGAATATTCTTAATATGGATTTTTGTCGATTTTGGATTTGGTGTATGGTCTCGAATCCAAAAGAAGCAAAGACTACTGAAAATATAAAGTCTTGAGTAATAGTTTAGAGTAATCAAGTAATTTATTGTGGAGAAGTTCAAACGAAGATTTTTTATGAAGATTCTTGGAAGATTGTCTGTTGATGAAGTAATCTGCTATTTGGAATAAATCCAGTAGGCTTTGAGGTAAGGCAAAAGTGGTGAGCAACCCTCGACGAATCTCATAGATGCGCCAATGTACGCTTAGTAGTGCCATTTTGTTGAGGATTGAAGGGGGAATTGAAGTGGTGAAGAATGCTAAATGTATCAAGATTGAGAGTAAATTTTAGGAATTCACCCTCATTGTCAGATTGTAATTGTTTGATACGATGCTCATATAGGTTTTCCTCCATGATTTTGAATTTGATGAAAGTAGAGAGAGCCTCACTTTTGTGTTTAAGCAGATAGAACCAACATACTCTAGTATAAGCATCTATAAAAATAATGTAATATTGATGGCCAATAATAGAAGAAGTAAGACAAGAACCCTAAACATCAGTGTATATAAGCTCTAAAGGCTTTTGTGTAAACATTTGTAGATGAAGTAAATGAGATCTATGGCTTTTAGCTTGAATGCAAGTATGACGAAAAGAAACATCAATATTTGGAAGAGCTTGGCTCAACGAGTTGGTGTTTGGATGACCATGACGGTTGTGCCACTTGGAAGCGAGCGGGGCAGTATAGTGATGAGCATGAGGAGAAGATGATACTTGCTGCAATGGAAACCGATATCAGAGCGCTAATTATTCTCTTGCTCGAAAATGGCCGGAGCCATCTCCTTTCTGATTCTCCCATAGGAGGAGACATTGAGTATTCTCCGCCTCTGTCTTCCACAGCGCTGGAGCTCGGCAATTTAGCGTCTCGATCCAAATTGCATTAGATCCTAAACGTCAAACTCAACAAATCGAACTATGCTTTGATACCATGAAAGAAGACGGATACCTCTTTTGAGATATTGTAATTTTGTTTCTGTGAGAGAGTCATGGGACAAGACCTGATACTTACAGAATAAATCCAGTGGAAACAATTACAGTACAGCGGGATGCTAAATTAGTTTAATAGTATATATTGTTTTCAACAAATAGCTCACTTTCCATATTTCAATTTTGTATCAAATCAACATTCCTTATAATAGCCACAAAACCCCTCCCTCATGCCTCTAAAATCTCATTTGACTCGGCAAATGCTGCTTTCAACAGATTGATCTTATTAATTAAATATTTCAATCGAATACTTTGTTTTAGTAAATAGTGCTTTTCAGTTATCATCAATAGATATATTTACTACTGTTGAATGCAGATTTAGAGATAATAGCAGAAAGTATTTAAACAACATCATAAAAAAGCTAATGTATGTCCACAAGCTTGGCAACAATAATGATTTGTCTTGTAGACAGTTTTTGCCTGGCTTCATTGAGCCCCATGCTTAGTACTTAATGGTAGAATAAAGGGATATAACTTGCATAGTCTTAATAGCGTAGAAGAAAAATGCTTACATTATTTTCTGCTAACTATCTACATTTCAATTTTGCAACTAAATAACATTCCATATAACAACCACAAATCTGCACTCCAAAATCTCATTTAACTCAGCGAACATTGCTCTCAGCATACTAGTTTATCAAATAAATGTTTTAGCAGACTACTTTGTTTCAACAGAGATTGCTTTACAGTTTCATCAAAATATTTATTCAATAATTTAGAGGCATCAACAACAGGGCTTACAAACAACATCATAAAATAACTAATGTAGAACCAAGCTTCACAACAACGATAGTTTTAGTCTTATAGACATGTAGTTTCTACTGAGACTCCGGAGCCCCATATGTAGTACTTAATAGTAGAATATAGGGATATATCCTGCATAGAGTTTTAATAGAAAAAAGATAAAAAAAAATTTTAACAAATACTCCACATTTCAATTTTGCAACTAAACAATACTCTAAATAACTATCACAAATCCCACTCCCTCATGCCTCTAACATCTCATTTGACTAAGTAAATGCTACTTTCAGCAGACTAGTTTTATCAAATAAATGTTTTAGTAAAACACTTTGTTTGAGCAAATAGTGCTTTTCAATTTTCATCATTAGACACATTCAATACTTTTAAATGTAAATTTAGTGGTCTTAACAACAAGATGTTCAAACATCATAAAAAAGTTAATGTAGGACTACAAGCTTCACAGCAACAGTAATCAGTCTTATAGACAGTTTCTTCTGCGACTCCATAGAGCTTATGCTTAGTACTTAATAGTAGAGTAAAGGGATATAGCCATCATTGAGCCTTAATAGAATAAAATATAAAAAGGCATACATTGATTTCAACAAATAGTCTACATTTCAATTTTGCAACTAAACAACACTCCATATCACAACCACAAATCTCACTCTCTCATGCTTCTAGTTGCTTTATGTTTTCCTCAATTGACTTTGTGTTTTCTTTCTTATTTAGGATTCTTACTTAAAGCTCCTCGATGTTGGCCCCATTAGCCATATTCTTCTTGTTTTCTTTTATGATCGTATTCCTAAATACTTCCTTCAGACATGTATCATTATTTTACTCAAAAAAGTTTGTGGCTTCAATTTCATATTAAAAGTGACATAATATAAAACATTTTCTTTGATAGCTTTTTCTTTCACCCTCTGTGACTCTACACTTCTATTTGCTTCAATTATTTATGGTTGAACCTTCTGATCTGAATCTTTGGTGATATGAACGGACTAGAGGCTGATTGAAAATCCTCAATATTTGTTTATCTTGTTGGGTTTGGAGGCCTAGCCGCCAATATATCTTTTGAGTCGTGTCTCTGGAAGGTCTTTAGCTTTGATATTAATAATTACCAAGTACATTGAAATGGGTTGAGGAACTTATAAATTATCATAACATTGTCTTCATTAATTCTTGACATTTTAGCTAACTTATTTGAATCAGTAATTTTTAACTTTATTTATAACACCAGCGTATTGACTAGCTAAATAAAAGTTGGGTTTTAGAAAATTTACATGAAACTGAATTAGCAAAATTCTTGTTTTCTTAAAAGGGAACTAACTTCCTCTACTTTTTCATCGTCTTCTATAGTTTGAAGAGGACTATAATAATGGTCTGAGAAATGTTGCCTTAGGAAGAGAGCCCTTCACAGCATTTCTTTCACCTTAAATGATACAACCCTTTCTACTTCTTGCAACCTATAGCTTAGATAGACTATTTTTATCTTTCCCTTTTGTTGAGGTTGTTGGGTTACTTTTGTAGATTCTAGTTGAGTTAGAAAACTCATTATAATCTTTATAACGATATGCTACAAAGTTAAACTATGTTTAAATACCTTACTTGCTACTTCATTTCATTTGGCTATATAGCTAGATAAAGCTCATGTTGATCTGTATTTTTCATTTTCAATTTTAGTTGGTTTTGAGAGCGGCCATCTTTTATTTCTTAATTATAAATTACAAAGTGTAATTTAATGTAAGGATGGAGAGAACGCTTAATGAAGCAACATATTCTATTATTAAATATAAGGATTTGAAGAATTGAGGAATTAGATCAGATGTTGAGAAAACACTCAAGTCATAATTCTGGAAGAAATAAGCATTCAAAATTTGGGGAGATGTTATATCAAATTTACCAAGCCAATATGCATCGTATACATGGATTGTCATGATGTATAGTTACGATATTGACTATAATAACTAGACTTGACTTGGGAGGAACACATTTCTAAATGATTCAATGCTGTTTGATTGATTACTTGATCTAATTGACTGAACCTTACTAGAGAACTACTAGTTTATAAGTCTTTTATCTATTTTGAAGACTTGTTTTTAAATAGTTGAATGGTCAACATTTGTAAATAGTTGTTTGGTTAATTGACAAAACCCTTCAATCATGAACTCCTTTGTTAATGTTAATTGAAGAGTCGTGTTCTTATGTTTCATCATTGAATAAATGTCACATCAGCATTCTCAATTGACATTAATTGTTTCATGAATTTTAAATCTCTTTCTAGCATACAATGGAATCCTCTATTCGAAATTTGTCTAAATTATTTTTGCCATATCTTGCATTGCAAGCACAAACAAAATTAGAACTCTAAACTAATTTATGCTTTTGCACTTCATTTTATTTACATAATGAAAAACTATATTGAGTTTCATTATGGATGTAGGATCTCTTTAGCAAAAAATTATGAATTTTTATCCTTTTTGTGTTGTTCTTTCTTTGTTTCTTTTTTTTTTTCTTAAATCATTCGCTTTTTCTCATTTTTTTTTTCAATTATTCACTCTCAACTACTTAAAATTAAGCTCACTAAATCCATTGCTTTCATACTTGACTAACTTTGAATTAAGAGAGATGGAAAGAGTAGTTCTGAAAATAACTCTCCATCAACCCTTTGTAATTAAAAAAAATTCTGAATTTAATTTATGGAGGTGAAACTCAATCCAATTATTTCATAATGTTTATATCCAAAAATACTAACAAATAATTATTAAACGCCTCAAAAAAGTCTTAAAAATATTTTTAAAATAGTATAAATCTGCTACTTTTCTGTTTTTCATACGACATTATTATAAATTTTAAATGCAAAAAATGATTAAAGAAAATTTTAAAAATATGTATGAATAATTATTTATTCTAAAGATGGATTAAAATTAAACATCGTAATAATTGTAAAAATTCTCTTAAATACTAAGTCTCTAAAAATAATGATGCTAGTAAAATGCATCTCTCTCAATTTTTCTATTTGAAGTAACCATTGGATTGATTGATTAAATAAATTAAATTCATCAGAAATTATGCAAACAATAGATCAAAAGATATACCTTCAACAATCAGAAATTTATATTGGTAATCATAGGACACGGCTGCACATAAACTATTACTTCATATTTCCTTAGCTGTGATTCATTTGTTTATGCATTTTTATTTTATTAAATTGTTTATGCTAGTTAGAACTCTTAATTAGTCGCTATTTTCACATTCAACGAACATATTTCCAGGAATGGCTTGTCTGTGGACAACAAAATGATGTCCTTTGCAGAAATGATGACTGATGATGACCAAGTATCCAGAGAAGAAAGAGCCTTTAGACTATGGATTAATAGTCTTGGCATTCCCACCCATGTTAATAACTTGTTCGAGGATGTTAGAAATGGGTGAGTTTCTTTGAACTGATTTTATAAATTTGTTTTTCTTAAATATCTCACTAAATGATGATAACTGTGCAGATGGGTTCTTTTGGAAGTGCTTGACAAACTGTTTCCTGGAACGGTTAATTGGAAGCATGCAAATAAGCCTCCGATTAAGATGCTATTTAGAAAGGTTGAAAATTCCAACCAAGTTGTGAAGATTGGCAAAGAGCTAAAATTCTCAATGGTAAATGTAGCTGGAAATGACATTGTGCAAGGAAACAAGAAGCTCATTCTTGGTGAGGTTTAAAATTTTTATATATTTAGATTTAGGGTGGTATTAATGTTTGAATGAGAGTATCCTGATTTAAATTTGAATGCGAATTGGTATTATGGCTTTATTTCTTGATGGACCTAATGGCTACTGATCTAATGAGACTGCCTTTCTCATAACTACCTCTTAGTATAATATGGACTTCCACTCTGAAAATTTAGTTTAAATGCTGTCTGTGTTAATGTTGGCCTTAAAATTAGCCTTGAAAATTGTTAGAGTACTGTGAGAAAAGAGAAAACACCACCTGCAACCTCAAAACACGGCACAAAATACATTTGTACGTGGAAAATTCTTAACAGAAAAATCATGGGAGAGGTGGATTACGACAGTAGAAAAACTAAAGAAAATTACTAATATGTCCGTCCCACCAAATTGCTCAAGACTTTTGAGGGCACTACCCCCCCCCACCCTCAACTTGACTGGGCAAGTCGATCCCTGCCAGGTGGGTTGCTCTAGGACCCTGCATGTGCTGTGCTATTCATGAATTTGGGGCATACATTCAACAAAAATGATGCATGTTTTAGAGAGTATATTGGTTATACATGGCTTTGTTTCACTATTGTTACTTGAAGAGGGTGAGTGATGCTCCACCGCTTGGGTGTTTGTGGGGCGAGGCCATCCGGCCGCGTAAGAAGTAGGTAATGCCCCTGCAACCTGGTCTACCCAATTTCTTGTTTTATAGCGATTCTGATTTCGTGGAGGCGCAATCTTAGATGTCAGGCGAGTGATGAAAAGGTTCTCAGCTCAGCTGGACCAGGTTGGCGGCATCTGAAACTCCGCTTCGCGGCAATTCCCCGAGTGAATGAGTCTTTTAGCAAAAAATCTTTTTACCAAAAAACCAAACGAATCTCCAAGCCGGCCCGGCCGCGAGGCTCTTGGATGGCTACCGCTAGGGCTCCAGGCGAGGCTCGAACGGGTTCTTTAGAATAAGAGGATATATCACACGCTTCTTTTCTCAGTCTAGCGAACCTTGAATCCCGAGCCCCACACCGGCTCCGGTAGAGAGAAGATAATGAAGCGGGGCTCCCGGGCGAACGTAATTCAAGAACTGAGTGACCGGTTTAGACGACTTCGTTTCCTGGCTAGTTCAAACTACGGCTTCCCTTCCCTGACACACGGATACTGGCATATTTCCTGTTAGCAACTCATTTCTGCTGCATTGTTGCTTCAATCATTAATAAAATAACAAAAGATGCATTTCTGGGTAATTAATAATAAAATAATTTGACGAATACCCTTTTGGTCCGTTCACAGCATTTCTGTGGCAACTGATGCGATCCAATATCTTACAATTGTTGAAGAATCTGCGGTTTCACTCTCAGGGGAAAGAGATCACAGACGCTGATATCCTTCATTGGGCAAATAGTAAAGTAAAGCAATCTGGAAGAACTTCTCACATGGAAAGTTTCAGGGTAAGTTCGTCTATGTTTGTTGCAATTACTGTTTAGATGTTTTTTAATATGATTTCTCTTATGTTATTTTCATTTCAGGACAAGAGTCTCTCAAATGGGATTTTTTTCCTTGAGCTTCTTAGTTCTGTGGAACCAAGGGTTGTGAACTGGAGCCTCGTCACCAAGGGCGAAAATGGTGCTCTATATTTGTCTCTTTTTCTCCATCTTTTTTTCTTTTCTTAATAAATTTACAATTCGTATGCAGATGAGGACAAGAAGTTGAACGCTACATATATAATCAGTGTTGCAAGAAAACTTGGGTGTTCCATCTTCTTATTGCCAGAGGATATCATGGAGGTAAAAGGACAGTATTTAGTCTGTTAAAATTGTTCTATTAGTTTTTAATTCTGCTTTTACAATATTACTAATAATTCAAATGTCAGAAAGAAGGCTCCTCTATCTTCTCAATCAATAATCTCACTTTTTCTTGCTGTTTCTCCTCTATCTCTATTTATCAAAAAATATGAATGAGTAGATAGTTTAATAATTTATGCATGTTAACTATTACGGCAGGTAAATCAAAAGATGATCCTAACTCTTACCGCCAGCATCATGTATTGGAGCTTGCAGCAAGGAGCAGAGAGCTCTGAACCCTCCGAAACAGAAGCTTTGACTGAGGATTCTGCTTCTCAGTTGTCTCCTTCGGATGGAGAAGGAAGTGTTGTTTCTAACGGCATTTCTAAGTTGGCCATTGACGAAGCAGATTCCGAGCCTGCCTCTTCAGAGGCAGCATCACAAGCAAAAAATGAGAGTAATGGTGTTATGGAAGGAACTCAGGCGACTTAAGCATCACAAGGTTTTTCTTCATCTATATTCAGATATCATTCTCATATTTATTTGTTACAAATTGAGTGAATATATGAAAATTAAAACTTTCGTTTTTATTCTTTTATTTTGTGATTAAAATTATAGGTCTAGTGCGTGCCTCAGAGGTTTTGTTTTGGCCATGTACGTATTCTTTCGACAAATTATTTGTTTACGTAGTAATTTAAATAAAAGCTGTTGCATTATTCAATCGGTGCTTTATGGAAAATAATTCTTGGATATTATAAATTTTGGCAATCAATGAAAGAAATTCAAAGCAGCTAAACGAATCTCTATTACCTGCCTCAAGCTCGGCCTGTTGAAGGGCACAACAGCCTTGCTGAGAACTCTTTTTCCTTCTTTTACAGATCGGCAAGTGTGTCGTGGCCCCACTTCTAAAGGGCACGAAGAGTATTAGCAATCTTGTTGTTGATGATAGAGATTGGTGATCTTCTACATAGAGCAGCCCAAGAGCAGAGACAATGTTGTCGGTCACTAGGTATTGCAGTCGAATGTCTTCAAACTTGTAAAGGAATCAATGCAACCACCCCCATAAGTGATTCTTTCTCATCTTATTGTTGCACCAAATGAATCTAGAGCCAACAAAACCCGACTTGTAGTGTAACATTTTTTAATTACACTCCAAGAGGTTCTCTTGTGCCATGTAGAAATCTCCTACTAGAACGAGAGGGTAGGGCTCTTGATTTCCTTAAGGTAATGGAACTCTAAAGTCCTTATCATTTGCGTTGCACTTCACAAGGTCTAACCCCTGGCAAAGAAATTGTATTGCCAAATTTTCTTTTCGAGGGTTGCACGTAGTAATCCTAGTGTCTTTGATGTAGGATGGGGTGATGACATGTAATATAATCACATCCACCAATTAATTAACGAAATTAACATTGCATATTTAAGTTACTAGTAGATATGCGAGTCGCTTGTTGAGAATAAAGAGAGGTGTCGTAAACGTTTACTAATAATGAGTTAGGATTAAATGAGCACACTTGCAAGGTAGGAGGAAAGAAAATAAAAATAAATGGAGAAGATCTTACGGGAGCCTTATTACCGAATATACTGTTTATGATAAAGAAGATTAACTTCTATGACCAGTCATTCGCCGCAGATCAAACCTTTTTTTCTTGGAAGTCATTCTCCAAGAATTGCAAACCACACATCAAGAAGTCATTCTCTTAAGAATGAAGTTCACATAACACAAAGAAGAGAGTTTTTTTTTTATCACTTGCAATGTCATAATACATGTGAGGGTGGTTAATTTATAGCCAGAAAATACATGTCAAATAATCATAAAAATCATTAACCAACCTCTCATGAAGGACTAAAGCGTCATTTCCTCTAAAAGATCAAAAAAATCATATACTTACTCTCTCATGAAGGATTAAAATGTCTTCACACAAATGATCAAATAAATCATAAACTAACTCTCTCATGAAGGACTAAAGTGTCCTTTCACATAAATAACTCATATTGATAATATATGGGCTAGGATTAAGGCCTATTTATGGAATAAATACAAAATCTCATAGAACTCAAAAATAGAAAAATAAAACATAGTACCATTAAACTAATTTATGATCTGCCATGTGGATGATGATTTCATTGATGCCCTGCATCAGCACTCCTCGGCTTTGAAGGATTCACCTCTGGTGAATGAAGCTCATAATATTCTTGAAGTAGATCTGAATCAAGTTGCTATAGTTCTTCATGCGTCAACCAAGAGTCTTCTAGAGGTGAAAGGCCTTTCCATCGAACGAGATATCCTTGAACCCCACAATTAGTACTAGCAATTATTTGATCATCAAGTATTTGGGACGGATGATGAGAACGGAGGCGTCGAGTTGGTAGTGGCAATGATAATACTGGTTATTGGTTTTGTGGTTCCTGCAGGTTAGTAATACAAGTAGAAGCATCTAATATATATCAGAAGAAGCATAATCATGGTACAATGTAAGGTCTGCCACATTGAAAATTGGAGATATTCCAGCATCATTCGGAAGATCAACTTCATAAGCATTTTCATTGACTTTCCTTAATATCTTAAAAGGTCTTGCACGCCTAGCATTCAACTTTTTGAATGTTCCTATTGGAAATCTCTCAGATCTCATTCTTATTAGCACCCCATCACCTTCTTGAAATTCAAAAATTTTCTTCGCTTATCTGCATTAATTTTATACTTATTGTATGTAGTGGTTAATTTCTGTTCAATTTCTTGGTGGAGATCATGCATGCTTTGAGTAAATGATGATGCAAACTCACTGGCTCTATATGTTATTGGAAGATCAATTAAATCGATTGGTTTTCGTGGTTCATAACCAGTTATAATTTGAAAAGGACTTTTACCAGCAGATCTATTAATAGAACTATTATAAGCAAACTCAGCAGTGGGTAATATAAGATCCCAGCTAGCAGATTGGTATGAGATTAAGTGTGGCGATCGGGAATCGAAGTTTGAGAGTCTCTAAAGAATGATTCATACAATTGGAAATAATCATTTATAAGAAAAACAAAATACATGAATATCCACATTTACATTCTGAGCCATACATATATGAAATTTACAACAGTTTTTAATATTTAAAAAAAAATAAATTTAATATCTTTACTTTCTCATATCTCTATCTCTTTTCTTTTTCTTTTATTTGACAGATCTTCAAAGTTTTAAATTTTCAAAACCTGAAAAAAATTCAGTTACCAGTCAAGTAGGAGTACGCAAATTGTTCTTATAAGAGTATTCTAGCATCCTATAATAGGCATAAATATGGAATTGAAAGAAATATCTGCATATATGGAAAGAAAGCAATTTTCTCAAATTTAAATTCTGCCCTGCATATTAGCTTTGACATTCAACATATACGAAAAGCATAAATTTTATCAAAAGCATTTGTAACAATAAGGCGAGTCCGTAGACTCCTGAGCCCAAATGGGTAAACCCATAGGCATAACCTGTAGGAAGCTTATCTCGCCACCCGTCGGTAGCTTACTCAAAATAGGAACTGATGGTGTGTCTTTCCTCTGGATTTGCCTACTTCCTACAATAGGCTAACTCTCTCCATATAACTCCCAGGGGCTGCCAGCAGGCCCAATCTGTACAGATTCTCAGTGTTGTGTTTCACCTTCCAAAGACAAATACCACAAAATATATATTTACCATGTTTTATTCTTTTTGTTACATGCTATTTGATATCATTCTTTTGCATATTAAAAAACAGTAAGCAGTGTAAATAATACTCAAATGGAAAATGGCTCAAAAATAAGACTACTGAAATGAAACTTATAAGTAAATTTGCGTACTTGACTATTTTGATACAAAATTAATTCAATTTAATTTCTTTGATCTGCCAAATATAGTTTAAGTCATTAATTTAATGTTTTATGATTTTAACATGATTTGTAATAATAGGTTTTTATGATATTGATACTTGGATTTGATTATTTTTATGACTAATACTTTCAAATGAAGTGAAAATTTATATTTCTCATAAATTTTCTAAGTCCTAAAATTCTTAAAAATTTCGACAGAGTCTCCTTTGTTTTTGGTCAAATAAATAATTTTTTACAATCAAAATATAAGTCAATCAATTGACTATTTTCAGTTTTAAAGTAGAGTTCAATCCTTTTTACAGAATTGCTCATTTCTAGTTCTATAAATATATAAAACTAAACTAAGCAGTTTATACATCCTATATAAAATATTTAATAAGAAAATGCAAAAATAAAATTTAACATTTATAAGAGCATCTTTATGTGGTATTTCACACATAGCATTTAATTTAACTTAACCTGCAAAGTTAACATTCAAATATACAAGGAACCAGATTTATTTATTTTAAAAGCAGCAATTGATTTTATTAAAATAAGAGCAGCATTTATTTTATTTAAATGACATCATTTTGATTTTATAACAAAGATAACAGCAATGAGGTAGATAATAATATTTATGTAACATGAATGACAGCAGTTTGTATGATAGCATTCAATTCCTTAATTTATGGCAGCATTATTTTAATTGAAATAATATTAATTAAACTAATAATATTTGCTTTTTATAATTCATTTGACATTTTATTATATAAGAAATGAAAGCAATTCTATCACTATAGAATAAATGACAGCATTTAGATCTCAAAGAACACATATAGCATTGGTTCTTAAAAATTAATAGCAGAGATCAACATATAATTCTATGTAAAATAAATGTGACAACATTCATTCTTACATCTCTTAATGTTAATCAGTAGCATTTAATCCTTATAAAAATAGTGTCAGCATATGAATCTCATAATACAAATGGTAACATTTAAATTCTCTGATTAATTGATAGCAATTTAATCATAATATAATGAGTAACAGCATTTAGTTATACTTGAACAAATCAATTAATCTCATGGCAACTCAAATCTTTCATTTTATTTGATAATAATGACAGCATTTTGTCCCATTCCATTTGGGAAGAAAGGCAACAGTGTGAAAGCATTTTATCTTATAGTTTGAAAAGACAGCATTTATTAATGACAGCAATTGCATAACATGAATGGCATCAAATTAATTACATTTGGTCACCCTTGATTTTATTAAAGATAGTAGCATATGAGCACAAAATAAATGACAACAACTATCTTACCTTATAAGAAAACAAAAACACTTCTCTTAATATTAACAACAGCATATGATGTTAAGAAAGCATTTGTTTCTCGTAAATGGCAGCATTTTGATTCATACTTTACATGGGAGCAACTTGAATCTTATGCATTTGATGGCCTCATGTGATCTTACTCTTAAAAGATAACAGTATATATTCTCTTATGAATTTTGAAGGCAACATAAGATTTTATAAAAGAATTGAGAGTATATAATCCTTTGGCAGCATGTGGATCACTTATGATCTCATATTCAATTAAAGGCAATAATGGGCTCAGCATTTTAAAAGGTAGCTGAAATATTATTTTAAAGAATATCAACATATATTACAAACACAATCTAATATTACACCTAAATCTGCAGCTTAAGTATCAATATTTAGCATTAGATATAGAATGAGCCTTTAGCATTTATTCAATACCCAAAATGCAGAAATTAATATTATCATCTAAAACTATTGCATAGTAATCAAATCTTCCTTATATCAATATAGAGAACCTGAACATGACTAAATAAGCTTAAAATTTCAGATTTCTGAAACATTATTACTTTGAATATTTACAGATGGGCGAATGATTATATTTTATTGCAAATACATTAACTGTCACTAGCATGCGTATAATTGTATTACATTTATACAAATTGAAGCATTGTCATGAGATACTCTAGGGTAAAAATTACCATTACGCAGGAGATCGTTGAACTCATTAAATAAATATTACTAGTTTAAAAGGATGTCTCTATAGATCGCATGATTTGAGTAGAATAAAAGCACAGCAAGTACTAATAGCTTGAAATAAAAATATTAAGATGTTAAGACCAACATTCTGTTTATTTAATTGAATGCAAAATAATAGGACACCCAAAAGAATTCAAAGTTTAAAGAACTTGCATGTGTTAATATTAACATAATATAAAGAGTTTTGTTGACAACTTTCAAATTCAATAACAACTTCAATAGAAGGTCACAGCATCAAGAAATAACTATTGGCATCATTAAGGATATAATAGATTTAACACATTAGCTAAACCATTGTTCTCTATGCACACAGATCATCATATGATCGGCTTAAAGAGGGACTTTAAACTACTAAATCAACAATTAAAATATGATTGGGTTGTAATTGGTTTAACAACTTATACATTGAATCTTGAAACCATATCTATCTCAACATCAAAATGTATAATTTAATTAGCATAAATAGATTCAATCTATTGAATATATAACTTTCTTAAAAGCTAATAAAATTATTGAGTAAATTTATGAAGTAAGGAGGATGAATGGAGGGTCGTACCCTTAGTTGCTAACAGAGGTTCAGGAGATGTTGGTATTTCGGCTCCTTGCCATGGGGAAAGATGCGATCGAGCTCTCAGCTTGGAAGGAGGCTCGACGAGTGAAGGTTCGGCCAGATGGAGAAGCTCGGCTAGGGCTCGCTGCTAGAGTTTGAAGGTCTCATTCCTTCATCTCGGGTCGCCTCCACCTTCCTCTTATCCTCGCAGGTAACCATCTCCCCTTCCCTCGTAGGATAAGATAAGTGCGAGAGAGGGGGCAACTGTCGTGCGAGAGAGAGAGATGCTCGAGCCACGCATCGCGCGTGAGGGTGTGCGAATGGGAGGAGGCGATCTCGGTCGCGTGAATGGCTTGAGTAGGAGAGAAGAAATTTTCGGTTGAGGGCATTTAGGATTTAGGTTTTGAAGAGATTTAAGAAAAATCTAGGATCTATATCAATCGTTGGATCAAAATAAACGGCTATAATTTTTGAGCCAAGATCTGAAGTCATTTGAGCTTCAAAAATTACAAACTTGGTATCAAAACGACCGTCTCGATGAGATGAATGCACGCGTCTAAAAATTATTAAATTTGGACAAGTATTTTATTTTATATTGATTTTTAAGTGAAAAACTTGGAAAATTAATTATGATAAATCGGAAACTCGAAAATTAACGAAACTTGAAACATAGCATCCTCATATGATGCTTGACTTATATTTACAAAAATCTTCAAATTCCAATTTATATTTTTCATATTATTAGCCTTTGAAGTTTAAACTTTATGAATTTATTCAGGACAATCCAGGATCCCAAATATGCTCAAAGTCTTGCAGTAGGATCCTTTCAGTAGGCATTATAAGAGGATATTTTTATTACATTTTTATTTGACTTAATTTGGAAATCTTAATTTGACGAAAATTTCTGAATGATCGAAAAATATCTGGGAAAATCAACGATTTCCAAATATTCTCAGAATAACACTCATAACTAATTTGGAGTTACTGAGTCCAATGGCGGACTCCGTTTTCGATTCTAAGTTCTAAATTATTTAAATATTAATAAATAATTTTGAAAAAGATTTCTGGTATTTTACATTAAGCATATAAGCAGATCTCCTAAGCTTCTATTTACCACTTCTGTTTTACCATATGTCTACGGATGATATGCTGTCGAAAAGTGAAGTCTTGTGCCTAGTTTCTTTCAAAGAGTCTTCCAAAAATAACTCATAAAGCATACATCTCGATCTGATACAATTGTTTTTAGGCAAACCATGTAACTTGACTACTTCACAAAAAAATAATGTCGCAACATGAGATGCATCAAAAGTTTTATAGCATGGAATAAAGTGTCATCTTAGAAAATCGATCAATGACTACAAGAATAAAGTCGTAGTGTCGTGTTGTGCGAGGCAATCCTAATATAAAGTCCATACTTATGTCTTCCCAAGGTTTATGAGGAATAGGAAGAGGAGTATAGAGTCCAGAATTATTCTGCTTTCCCTTTGCAAGTTGGCATACACGACATCGAGAAATCATACGAGCAACATCTCTCTTTAGACTAGACCAATAAAATCGATCTTGAATTATTGCAATAGTTTTGTCACACCCAAAATGTCTTGCAATTCCTCCTGCATGTAGCTCGTAAATGAGAAAAATACGAAGAGATGAATCATCAATGCAAAGACGAGTGCCATAAAAAAGATATCCATCAAAAAATGGATAATTTGAATCAATAACTCACCCCTTTTTTCAGATAATGAAGAATAAATTTGACCAAAATCTTTGCATGTAGAGTAATCAGAAATAATTTTATCAAACCCAATTACTTTTACTTTCATTGTATGTAAAAGGAGAAACATGCGACTCAAAGCATTTGCCACTTTATTCTCAATATCGGCCTTATGCTTTAAAACAAAAGTGTATTCCTGTAAATATTGAACCCATTTAGCATGACGATCACTTAACTTTTTCTGAGAGTTTTAAGTATTTAAGAGCTTCATGATCAGAGTAGAGAACAAATTCACGAGATAAAAGATAATATCGCTAGTACCATAGAGTTTGAACAACTGCATAAAACTCACGATCATATGTGGAATATTTTTGGCGGGCATAATTTAACTTCTCATTGAAAAAGGCTATAGGATGGCCTTCTTGCTTAAGCACTCTACCTATTCATACCACAGAAGCATCACATGAAACTTCAAAAATTTTATCAAAGTCTGGCAACTTCAATATTGGTGGACTAGTTAGATGCTCTTTTATTTCAGTAAAAGCCTTAGTGGCTGCAGAAGTTCATTTAAAATCATATTTTTTTAGGCATTGTATGATAGGTGCCATAATGGTACTGAATCCATGAATGAACCTTTTATAAAATTGTGGTCAACCTATGAAAACTCCTAACATTATGAATAGATATTGGTGTATGCCATTCTTTAATTACTTTTATCTTTTATAGATCAGCTGTGACTTCATAGTTTGAAACAACAAATCCTAAAAATATGACATATGAAGTCATGAAAGAGCATTTCTTCATATGAATATAAATTTTTTCTCGACAAAGTGTTTCAAAGACTTTTCTTAAATGACTTGGATGTTCTTCTTGGGTCTTGCTAAATATTAAAATATCATCAAAATACACAACTAAAAAGACCCCAATATAAGATTAAAGTTTGTGTCATGATGCGCATAAATGTACTAGGAGCATTAGTTAAACCAAAATGCATAATTAACCATTCATAAAGGCCATTTTGTGTTTTAAAAGTAGTCTTCCATTCATCACCATCGTGCATTCTAATTTGATGATATCCACTTCGAAGATCAATCTTTGAAAATATTATAGATCCAACCATCATATTAAGCATGTCATCCAACCTTGGAATAGGAAATCGATACTTGATGGTGATCTTATTAATTGTCCTACTATCAATACACATGCGCCAAGCTCCATTTTTCTTAGGCATAAGAAGTGCTGGAACAGCACAAGGGGACAAGCTCTCACGAATGAATCATTTGTGTAATAAATCATCAACATGGCGCTTAAGTTCAACATGCTCACTTGGATTCATTCGATAGTGTGGCAAGTTGGGCAAGGTAGAGCCAGGTACCAAATTGATAGCATGTTGTATGTTTCTTAATGGGGGTAGTTCACTAGGAAGTTCTTCAGGACACAAGTCTTGAAATTTAGTCAAGAGTTGAGTGACTTCATAGGATTGGGTTGAATTTTTATTCCCTTTTAAAGACTCCATAACAACAAGAGCATAGACAATATTATTTTCGGAGACATCCGATAAAATTGGAACAATACAGAGAAGATTAGCATGGCCCCTGCTCAAGGATGACACGCATAAATCGAGAAATAGTATCAGAGCAAACTATAGGGTGTCAGATAGGAGCTAAGTGTCATACAAGGCAAAGTACCACTTCATGTGAGCAGCCTCTTGAACCCATGATAGTTAAGGTGCTACATGGTTGTGAGTACCTCTTGTGCCTGTAAGGGTCACCTCTAGTCCTATCTACCCTATGGATGGTTCTTGGATCTGTGTGAGGATACTGACGAGGACGTCAGTTACTTAAGTTGGGGAGATTGTGATGACCCACTTAAGTAGTAATAAGTAAAACCCTTAAACATCGAGATGTCTTTTCAGATAACGGTGGAGTTCCTAATAAGAACTCCAAAGTTAAGCGTGCTCAGGTGGGAGTACTCCCAGGATGGGTGACCTGTTGGGAAGTTATCTTCTAAGGGCAAAACCATGAGGCATTTTTGGCCAAAGCGAAAAATACCTTGGTGCTTAAGAGTTTGAGCTGTTACAACTAGAATGCTCAAATTCTTGCCTACTAATAATAGTTAAAGGTTGCTTCTCTATTGGTGCAGAAGTCTTTTGGATTCTCAATCAAAAGTTCCTTTGTCTTTGCCGGGTTTAAGATAATTTTCTTTCCCCCAAACATAAAGACGTAAGTATTAGCCCTCCCAAAGTGAGTAACATCTAAGTCATATAGACAAGGTCTCCCTAAAAGTACATGTACGACGTCCATCGGGAGAGCATCACACCAAATGCGATCAGAATAGGTTGCTAAATTGAGGGGAACAAGACATCTTTGGGTAATAGAGATACTAGTTTTATCTACCCATACAACCTTATATGACTATGGATGAGGCTCCGGGCTTAGTTTCATTCTTACTAATACACTAGCTGATACAACATTCATGCAGCTACTATTATCAATTATAAGTTTACAAAACTTATCTCCACTTTTAAAGTAAGTGTGAAAGATATTTGTTTGTTTCCAATCTGTATTGGTTTGTGGGGTAGTTAAGACACAACGAACTACTGTTAAATGTGGATTAATTAAAGCTTCATCAGCGTCACAAGCATCTTCACATGGATCACACTCAACATCATTACTTTGATGATCGTCTTGTAATTATGGATCGATAGAATCTACATGAAGATTCCTATGTGGACAATTATTTGGTCTCGTCTTTCCACAAGTAAAGCATGTGATGTTTGATTTAGCATTTGAGCTTCCAGATATGGGTTTTACTCTCTGATCATTTGGTACTTTAGGAACAGATGGTTGGCTTGCACATTGTTAAATTTGCGTTAAGAAATTGGCCTTAAGTATTGTTCTATTTGGAGGGCTCTTTGAAATGCTTCTTCAAGTGTATACACCTCTCGAGTCAACATCTCTCGAAGAATGTCAGGTCTTAATCCAGCTTAAAACCTAGCTATAGTAGCTATAGAATCTTCAATAATATCACATCGAATTAATAACTCATCAAGGCGAGTCATATAATCTTCAATACTCATAGACCCTTGCCTAATTGTTATGAGTTCATCTAAAAGCTGGTCTTAAAATGTTGAAGGAAGATATTTTTGCTTGAGCATCTCTTTCATTTCTTCCCAAGATCTTGCAAATAATTGGCCTGATCGTTGTTGTTGTCGTTCTAGATTTACCCAGTAAGTCTTAGCATGACCAACAAGTCTCATACTAGCAAATCTAACATGACGATTTCTAGACATTGCCATCCAATCAAAATACTGATCCATTTCTACGAGCCAATCGTAAAAAAATTTAGGATCAAGACGCCCATCAAAGGTTGGAGGGTCTACTCTAACATTCCTAGTGATGTCTATATCTTAGTCATGTTCAATGTGTCTTGTGGTGGCATAAAGTTGATCATAACCTCGATAAGGTTCTTCAAAGCGTAGATGATTTTGGTTTTGGTTAAAATCTCATAGTCGACCCAAAGGTGCATTAGCTCCACGAAGAGTTTGAAATGGAACATCTTCTCCCTCAGGATATTCAAATAAATCATTCTGTGAAAACATTCTATTTCTTTGTATTTTAAATGTAAGTGGAGAAGAATTTATGTGTGGGTCATAAGGTGTATTTCGCTCACTATTTTCTGGTGGGGCATCTGGTGTCGGGTTAGGTTCTTGAATTGTGTTGTTGTTATTTTTGTTTTCTAGGGCCTCCAATCTTCCTCTAAACTCTATACAAGTTTGTTGATAGAAAAAAGTTAAATCATCGAGCTGCTTTTGCAGATTAAGAATATCATTCTCACATCTATGACCTAGCATTTGATTTTGATATGGGTGACCACTGCGAGTAGTCATAGCTATCCGAGTAGATGATGAAGCCCTTTGAAAGCCTGAAGGTTGAAAATAACCAACTACGAATTGTAAATCTCTTGTCGATTACCCAAAAACTAGATTTATATTAATAAATATAGACAACTTTTTTTTTTGAATGATTCTAATGAGGCGGATGTGAATAAATTAAAAGGAACAAAAAAATAAAAAAAAATTTTGTTTTTGTTGTTTTTTCTTTGTTTTGTTTTTTTGGGTGGCTAAAGATGATATAAATTTTAATCCTACTAAATTTTAATCAAATAAACGAATCTTTAATATTTATTAAAATAAAATTTCTTATGAATTAATATAGAAATGTATGACTATATATGAAGATAAATTTCTCTGATATCAATCTGATATAGGATAAGGGTGATGATATGTAACATAATCAAATTCACCAATTAATTAACGAAATTAACCTTGCATATTTAAGTTGAAGGACATAAAATTGAATTGAAGAATTGGACTTCTTAATCTTGCTAATGGAAACCCAATGCAATGGATTTGCAAGGCAATGCTCATGTATTTCTTCTATATATTTCACCCAACATAGATTATCATTTTAATTAAAAAAAGAAATTTTAAAAATATTTATATTTAGATTTATTAAGAATAAATCATTTGAATGAAATATTTTATTAATCAAAGTTTATGTAATCTTGATATTTTTCTCCCATCTTTATTATCATGAGGATCATTAATGATTATTGCAATTAATACTTTATCTAATTTATGCAATAAAAAAAAGGATGATTAATTTAATTAGGAGTATTGACTAAAGATTTTTTTTTAGGTATTTTGGATCTCCATTTTCCAAGAATGCTTAAGAAGATATTTTTCTTACTAATATTTGATTATTACAAGTGTTTGTTTTTGGATTATTATGATTGGAATATATCTAATCTAAAAATAGTATACTTGAGAAGAAATTTATCATAATAATAGATGACTCATTAAATGATTTGGGTGATTCTTTATAAATTTTCTTTCTAGAAAGAAATACAGTTAGTTAATTATCTAAATTGATTTAGGATTTAATTATAAATTTCCTTCGATGATGGTTTGAAGAAATTTAATGTTGATCTCAATTTGGTTGCTATAATACTCATTGAAAGTAATCAAAATATGAATGAAGTTAATCAATGTAGCTTTCAATCTAGTATTTGAATTATATGTATGACTATCTTAATAATGATTAGTCTTAATACCTATAATATATTGATTGAGAATTTTACAACTATTTATGATTCATTGATTTAATACTTATTATGTTGACCAAAAATAATCATTGAATAAAATTAGTGTATTATTATTATCTAAATCTTTTTTATTAAATTTGGGATGTCAATTTAGACTATTATTAAGGAGAGAAAATAAGCATAATATAATAAATGTACTTAATGATGACATATACAATGTTCCATGCTTTGGATTTATTCTAGAAAAATAAGTATAAAATTATAGTTGAACCTTTGAGAATTATTAAATTAATCCTTACATACACTCATGTATCTTAGGAATTCACAAGGTTTAATAATCTTTAGGTCTATAAATGAAACTCTATTTTGAAAAGCTAAATTATTAAAACAATAATATAATATAAAATGTATGATAAAGATATAATTAATTAAAATATCGTAATATAAATATTTTATTATTAAATGATTATTAATAATGTGGATAAGATAGAATAATAATAATTTTCCAAAAATCATGTTTACTTTTAGATTGAAGTGAACAAATATGTATTTATCTCTCTATACACTATGATAAAACATAAGTACATAGGTTTACTAGTTTTACTATACAATTATTGTTATTTTATATTTTAACATGTCTAGTTAGCATCGTTGTTACTTTGTACTTTTATTACCGTGGTATTATGTCTATGATGATGATTGAGTTGATTAGTAGTGATAGTCCTTGTGTTTTGGGAATACTTTTATTGAACATGTATAGATAATGCTGCTAAAGCACAATAAAGAAATAGGAGATGGTTGTGTCCATTATGAAAGGGTTGATGACCAATTGCTTAGGACTTATCACACCTTGGGCCCTACCAACGGGTAGGGAATACTTTCATAATATCCCTATGAGGTGAGTTTCTCAATAACATATTTGATAAAAGTCCCATATAAATGCTAAGTATAGATATGGTGATGAACATGATTTGTTTGGCTATTCCTTTTTGCATAGCGTACTTTGTTGCTCTAATTATATATTATGTTCATTTTTAGCAATGCACTTTAGTATGCTTTACTCGTTGAGACATTTGTTGCCTCAATTTTTTGCCAGACATGATAGTAGCAGCATATACTATAATTTATATATACTCTTTTCTAATTAACAAATAAATTTTAGGTACTACAAATATCTAAGAGCTCCACTAAAACATGTTTTCGGGAAAGTTACTAGGTGAGTAAATGTGAACTTCTTATAAATTTTGTAGAAGTAATTTATTTTTATGTTTGTTTCCACAACTTAATCCCCAAAATGTTACACTCTAGACCAAAGCCCGCAATTCTCCAATCCACCGACAACTGGGTATGTCCAATAAGTCTTGGTTTGGCTCACTATTTTGCTGATCTGTCAGCGCCTGGGTGTGCCTAAGCACCCAAGATTCAAATTCTTCCCACATAATCTTGCATCGAGCTTGCATCCCATTGTTTTGTTGCAAACTCAATGCCAATCCAAGCTTAGTCATTACCTCATGGCCAACACCAAGCCACTCATATGTGCTCAATGCTCCATCATGTTCAACTTCTAGTTCGCTCTAGTGCCACCAACTACATGTCTAAGTGTACCCCTCTTGGATTCACCTCATCGTGTTGCACTCAAAGCTCCACCAAACACAATAACTTCTAGCACAAGATGATGGGGGCACCATTCCTTTGAGTTACAAATGAAAGTCATCATTATTTGAAAATATCTCAAGGAGAAAAGATCGCAACCAAAAGCTTATTCCACAAATGGTTCTAAAGAGCAAACCGGGGATCTTTATTTTGCTTGAGACATGAGTACTTTGTCTTACAAGGAGATGGATCACTTTATGGGAAGACTGATGTAGGGCATCAACAAAATCATCATCGACGTGCCAGATCATAAATTAGTTTAATGGTACTATGTTTTATTTTTCTATTTTTGAGTACTATGGACTTTTGTATTTGTTTCATAAATGAGCCTTCATCTTAGCTCATATATTATCATGTAAGTTATTTATGTGAAAGAACACTTTAGTCATTCATGAGAGAGTTGATTTATAGTTTATTTGGTCATTTGTGTGAAAGGACATTCTAGTCCTTCATGAAAGAGTAAGTATATGATTTTTTTGGTCTTTTAAAGGAAATGACACTTTAGTCCTTCATGAGAGGTTAGTTAATAGTTTTTATGGTCATTTGACATATATTTTCTAATTATAAATTGGCCACACTCACATGTATTATGACATTGCAAGTGATAAAAAAAAATATTCTTTTCTTCTTTGTGTTATGTGAACTTCGTTCTTGAGAGAATGACTTCTTGAGGTGTGGTTTGCAATTCTTGGAGAAGGACTTCCAAGAAAAGAAGGTTTGATCTGCGGTGAAGGACTGCTCGTAGAAGTTAATCTTCTTTATCGTAAGCGGCATATTCGGTAATAAGGCTCACGTAAGATTTTCTCCATTTATTTTTATTTTCTATCCTCCTACCTTAAAAGTGTGCTCGTTTAATCCTAGCTCTCATTACTTGTAAACGCTTACGACACCTCTCTTTATTCTCAACAAGCGACTCGCATATTCGACTAAAATGAATATTTTAATCAATTTAAATAATAAATAAAATCAGATAATTATTTTGACATCCAATCTAAAATATGACTTCATTTTTGAGTTCCTCATTCCCAAATTAGCTTATGATGAAGTTTTGGAATTATTTGGTGTCTATTGGGTTAGAAAGTGAAGCTTAATTTAAATTATATTAAATTATAATAATATTTATTAATTATTTATAATTTTAAAATTAGTTAACAATTTTAATTGTTTCAACAGAAGACTCACTGCATATGGATTGTTAGAGCATGCAACGGAAGCGATGCGAACGAGGACAAGATATGTTGATGGTTACTGAGCATAGACAAAATTATCCAAGCATAAACAAAATATAAACAAAACTACAACACAATTACATCATAAACCACAAGTATCAAAAGAGGAATTTTTATGTGAAAAACCCAATAATAAGAAAAACCACAGAGTCACACCACACAGAAAAATCTTTACTATGAAATAAGATGATTATAGAGTTACAGAGAGTTTTACCTTCACATGAACAAGAAATATATACCACTTACACAACTTCCCAATCAACTTCTTCTCTAAGGAACACCAGCTCTCACTCTAGGTTGAATGAGGCAAACAATAGCCAAAACCTGATTAGGGTTATCTCGAAACTTCTCAAGCATATGAAATATTATATAATGTTCTCTTATATATCCAGGCTCTATTTAAACCCCAGATGACCCAAAATATTTCTCAAAATACTTAGGATAGCGCTAGATCCAACAGGAGCTACGGCACATCGTAACGCACCAGTCTTGTATAACGAGAATCTAGGGCACACTACGATGCTCAGGTTTGTACTGCAGGGCACCAGAGCATGCCACGGCATCCAGACAGCATGCTATTGTGCGTTATAGCACCTGACCCTTAGCAGCAAGTTCTGCAGAACACGTCGGGGCACGCTGCAGCACCCGAACCTCCCCCGACTTATCCCAGAATACCCTGGGACCTCCTGGAAGCCCATCAGAGCTTTATTGGTACCTCCATAATAATCTACATAGTCTCCACATCCCAATAATCTTCTTTTTGGAGAACTATTAGGATCCTTGGATCTTCATTATCTTCTTTCACCCTTGTTAAGAACGTGGTGTGGCTCACCCCCGCTCTCTCTTCTCGTGCCGAGACTAACTAAAGTAGCACATAGCTTCAATTTATCCATTGTTATAACTTTTGTGAATATGTTAGCTGGATTCATTGAAGTGTGATTCTTCTCTAATCCTAGCTGACCTTCTTCTAGCAATGTCCTGATGAAATGGTACCGAAGTTGTATATGTTTCATCATGACATGAAATACAATATTCTTTATGAGATGAATTGCGCTCATACTATCGCTGCAAAGATTCACGTCCTCCTACTTCTTGCCCAATTCTGCCATAAAACTCTTCAACTAGATTATCTCCTTACTCGCCTCACTGATGGTGAAGTATTCAGCCTCTGTGGTGGATGGAGTGACAATGTTCTGTAGCCTAGAGATCCAGCTCACAGCTGCACTTCCCAATATGAACACATAATCAGTAGTGCTTCTATGGCTATCAACATCTCATGTGAGGTTTGAATCTACAAAGCCCTGTAGAGTAATGCCAGATCTACCAAAAAAAAGTGTGCTGTCCGTTGTTCCCTTAAAATACCTCAAAAATCAACTTGACCGCATCCTAGTGGTGCTTCCCTAAAGTTTCCATGAATTTGCTGACCACTCCCACTGCATGTGCAATATTCGATCTCGTGCAGACACATACATCAAGCTCCCAACTGCTGAAGCATAATAAACCTTTTGCATATGTTCATTCTCCTCTTCAATTTAAGGTGTCTGATCCTTTGATAAGATGGAAGTGACTTGTTAGGGGAGTGTCCACTGGTTTTGCCTTGCTCGTGCTGAATATGTTGAACACCTTTTCAACATATTCCTTCTGAGATAACTTCCAAATTCCTACACTTTTCTCCATGTTGATTCTCATTCCAAGAATTTGCTTGGCTGACCCTAAGTCTTTCATGTCAAATTTTGTGTGGTTGATGCATGTATAATTTCTCTTCTCACTCTCTTTGAAGAAACACAGTCTTTATAATAATTTGCTCCAAGCGCAAATCTTCAACTACAACGATATTCAACACTACCCTGATGGTATTCATCTTCACAAATGGAGTGAATATCTCACTGTAGTCAAGTTTGTGCCATTGTTGAAAGCCCTTTACTACAAGCCTCTCCTTGTAACATTTTCTCCCATCCAATTCTTCCTTCAGCCAGTAAACCCGTTATTCTGAAAGGGCCTTTTTTCCAGCTGGTAGTGCTGCTAACTCCCAAGTCCCATTTAACATGAGTGATACCATTTCATCATTTATGGAAGCCTTCCATTTGATAGAATCTTCCACTTGAAGCACATCTTCAACGCTTTCTAGTTCACCATCATCCATTAGTAATAGATAAAATAAAGAAGGAGAGTACCTTTGTGGATGTCTAGTAACTCTTGTGGATCTTTACAATATGGGTGTTTGCAGTTTAATCTATCTAACACCCTCCTAAGAATCTTCATATACATGCTCTTCTGGCTCAAAAATGTCATCAACTTTCATGTGCTGGCTCACTATCTGAAGCAACCTTGAAATCAGTCCTAACTCCAAAATAGTCCTTGTACATCTCACTTTTATTGAAAGTGATATCTTTGCTTCTGATAACCTTTTGGTTCTGATTGTCCAAGAACCTATAGCTAAACTTTCCCATGATATATCCAACAAATGTGTACTTGATGGTCTTTGCACCAAGTTTTCCTTTGGATTCTGCATTAACATGCACATAAGATGAAGAGATAAATACCTTGAGGTGGTTCAGTTTTACCTC
Source organism: Gastrodia elata (assembly GCA_016760335.1). Taxonomy (NCBI): domain Eukaryota; kingdom Viridiplantae; phylum Streptophyta; class Magnoliopsida; order Asparagales; family Orchidaceae; genus Gastrodia; species Gastrodia elata. The sequence continues at coordinate 49,531,651 of CM028674.1, read as the reverse complement.
CTTTCCGCTCCAGGCCTCCTTGGGAATCCATTCATTTAGGGGTATGGAAGATCCCTGATTTATCAAGTATACCGTTGTTTTAACAGCCTCAGCCCAAAATTGCTTTGAGAGACATACATGCAGTCTCATGCTCCTGGCTCATTCTGTGATCAGGACTTCATCTATTCTGCAACACTATTTTGTTGTCATGTAGAACTGTAAAATCTCTTTTGATTTTTCTCAAGGAACATAACTTCTTGAACTCTTTGTCAAAATACTCACCTCCATTATCAGATCTCAAGCATTTAAGCTTCACTCATGTCTCAATCTCAACCAAAGCAAGCCATTTCCTAAACACATCAAATATATCAAATTTGTGCTTTAAGAAATAAACCCATACCTTCCTTGTATGATTATCAATGAAGGTAACAAAGTATGTGGCTCCACCTATAGAAGAAGTAGGAGCTGTCCCCCATCCATTTATATGCACCAAATCAAGCTTCCTACTTTTCAGCTTTCTTTCAACTTTAAAGAATGAACATTTTTCTTCCTACCCAGTACACAAACTTCACAGAAATCGCAATTCACTAACTTCAGTCATAGAAGCCTTCCCCTTAACTATAGGGATTTTAAATAACTCTTGCTCATATGGCCAAGCCTCTAGTGCAACATATCAGCATCTATCTGTTCTGTAGCTGTAATGGAATTATACACTTTATTGATAAAGTAAAGTGTATGTTCTGTGTTTCTCCATGCAATAATAAGTGCACCCTTGGTGACCTTCCATGAGTCCTCTGCAAAGCTTATACTGTAGCCCTCAATGGCTAGTTGGCTAAGTGAAATAAGGTTCTTCCTTAGACACGGCACATGCCTAACTTCTTTTAGCTTCCAAACTACATGGCTTGGCAGCTGGATGTCCCCATCACCTTTACCTTTAATATCTATGTGTCATCTCATAGATACACATACCTCAAGTCACCCTTAGTGTAATTTTTTAAGGCACCTTTCATAGGCGTAGTATGAAAGGATGCACCCGAGTTCACCACCTAGGACTCAATGTTGAGAAGTGATAGGATCAATGAATCCTGATCCTTTTATGCTGAACTATTTATAGTGGGGTTCATATCCTTGCTCCCACCACTTGTATTTTTCAGAATAGGGTAGTCATTCTTGCAATGTCCTTGTCTTTCAATAGTTTCAGCAATCTAATTTTGCTTTTTTGGGTCTTGACCTTCCTCACCTTAATATAGACCTGTTTCTATTGTGTATCTGGTTTACGCTTCTTCGTCGTCCCTCATCATTCGATACTGAATTAGATGCCTCCCAATGGGATCTTTTCCACATATATTCATTAAGCACCAGCCCGATAATGTCATCAAAGATCAATGACACATTTCTTGATGAGTTGCTAATGGATGTCACCAGCCCATCCCAACTGTCTGAAAGTGAAGAGAGGAACAATAAAGCTTTAACCTCATCATTAAATTGGATGCCCACCAAACTCAACTAGCTTTTCACAATATTGAACCCATTCAAATGTTCTGTCACTGAGCAGCCGTCCATCATCTTCATGTTAAACAACCATTTATCAAAAAAACTTTGTTGGAAGCCAAAGGCTTCTCATACATCCTTTTCTTAGAATCCATGAGATCTACAATTATTTTCTCATTTACAATGTTAAAATGCAACAGAAGAAGATAATGAAAGATGAATCAAACACAATGCGGCTCTATCAAGAACCTCCAAATCCTTATCTAACATAGTGGCTAGTTTCTTGTAGGCTCCACTAAGTGGTAAATACAATTTTTTTTAGTGGAGCAAATCTTCCATTTGATTTTCCAAAAGGTAAAATTAGTGCCATTAAACTTCTTTATTTTGTGTCTCATTTTGTCGGTCATTGCTCCCACTCAAACAATAAACACTAGAACACGTGACATAAGGGATGCAAATGAGAATGAGATATGTTAATGGTTACCAAGCAATAGACAATTATCCAAGCATAAACAAAATAGAAAGAAAACCACAACACAATCACAACATACATAGGAATTTTTACGTAGAAAACTCAATGATGGGAAAAATCACAAAGCCACACCACATAGATAAATCTCCGCTATAAAACAAGATGATTACAAAGTTACAGAGAAATTCAATTTCATAAGAATAAGAATTATCTACCACTTACACAGTCTCCCAATGAACTTCTTTTTCTCTAGGGAACACCAGTTCTCACTCTAGGTAGAAGGAGGCAAGTAGTAGCCAAAACATAATTAGGATCGTCTCCACACTTCTAAAGCCATAGGAAACATTCCATAATGCTTCCTTATATATCCAAGCTCAATTTGGATCCCAAATGGCCCAAAGTACCCCCCAAAATACTTAGGGTAGCATCTAGATCTGAAGTAGGAACTGATGAGATCTACGGTGCACTATAGTGCCCTAGTTTTGTACAGCGGGGAGCTAGGGCGCATTATGGTGCCTAGGATCTTATTGCAGAGCACCAGCATGCACCACAGTGCCTAGACAGTATGCTACGACATGCTACGATGCATGGCCCTCATCAACAAGTTTTGTCGGGTGCGCCGGAGCGTGCTGTAGTGCCTGAACTTCTCCTGACTTGTCCCGTAATACTCCAAGACCTCTCGAAAGCCCACCAGAGCTATATTGGCACTTCCATAATGATCTAAATGGTATTCACATCCCAACATAGACCATCTAATGTCCAGTGGGAGCGGATTAGAAGGCGACTACTAATTAGATGCCATATCTGGATCTTAGCCATTAGATCCAGACATGGATTCAATGGAGGTAATAAAACCATAGAAGTCCAACTCCACCCAATCAAATTAGGGCCATCTGATATATCAGATGGATGATAATTGATCTAAGCCATCCCCTCATAGCCCAAACACTCAAGGCATTGCGGCGGTTAGGGCAAACTGCCAGGCTACCATTTGTTTGCCTCAAGACATGTCCATACTCTCCCCTTATGTTAGTTTGGCGAGTTCACTATGATTGGTAGGATGGCTGAAGTTTGAAGACTGTTTGGAGTGCACGCATTGGCTCATCGGACTTGGAAAATGGCAAATGAGGTACTCATCTTCCTGATTTTTTTTTCTCGAGTTTGATGTTGTGTAGAATCGCAATCTAGCATTCATCTAGCTATTTCCTTCAATACTTGATTTATTGACAAACCCAATTGGGTTCATTTAGATCCTGTAGGACTGACGAACTCCAAGCTTGAACAGTGGACTATATTAAACACTAGCTAGACCGTATCTGTCAAGTGGTGGATAGGATAGTAAGAGCTAGGATAGATAGAAGTTCTTGGCACTATGAGAAAGTCTCATCATGCTGAGAATTTTGACAGTCGTTTCATGCCCTAATTCCCTTTATAACTCAAGAGATTAGGGTTTCTTGGAAGATATAACTCTCGAGTTACGCCTGCAGGGGAGGTAGGAGATGAATAGGTACTCGAGCCCACGATCTGATCGGCTCGAGTGGGCGATGTGCTGTCGGCTGCTACAACGCTAGGTTCGACTCGACCCGACAGGCCTTCAAGAATCCAGTAGAGAATATTCGATAGGATATTCTCTAGTTAATCAAAACTATATAAAATAATTTAAGGGAAAATAAATGAAATTACTTATTACATAATAATCCAAATATTATGAAATTATATGTCAAAATGATTAGAAAAATTCTAATGACATTAAATTTCAGCTTTAATAATTAATGTAACAACTTTAAGTTGTTATCATGCTCAATCTAGGTTAAATCAAATCCTAATTCTTATTCAATAAAGTATTAATTTTTATTAGGTCCTAATATTGAAAATTTGAGATCCATCAAAACTCAATTGGATCAATTGATTATTTAGTCAATTTTAATGACCTAGAAAATTAACTGAATTAAATTGATCTTTAAATCAAAGTATAATTGCAATTTTAAATTCCTCGTAACCAAATTAGCAAGGGGTGAAAGTTTGGAAATTTTGAGAGGCCATTTAAGCCAAAATTTAGATTTAATTTAAATTAGGGAAATTGTAAAATAGGGTTTGCCAAATTTCATAATTGCACAAATAACCTTGTAACAGTCAGCCAATCATCTGGATCCGATGTGCTGACTGCAGGAGATCCGTTGTGGGGCTCCTCCCATGCGACAACCATTTCCAAAGCTTAATTCGATCATTTAGCATGCTGATCCGATGACATTCATTTAATCAAACCAATCATGTTCCTCAGTCATCAGATCTTGCCAAGTTATGATAGCCTAGGCATTTTCAAGCACTGTTCATCATTGCCGTGATTGCGCCACCCAGATAGATCAAACATCCCGTACCAATGATTATTAGAGCCTTCTCCCCACCTCCTTGCCACATCACCTGGTCGTTTCCTTCCATTCCACTATTAGAGGGGAATCTTCTGGCGGGCCATGTGGCCCTGCCTTGCCAATTGCGATAGCTGAAAGCTATCCCTCGGGCTGCGGCTAATTGGTCATGGCCCAATGATCCAATGACCCTATAGCTATAAAAGATGCCCTGAGAATCCCAAAGAGATATTTTGCTCTTTGGAGCTCTCGGATTGACCCAGGTGAAGGATTTCACTCTGCTCTTCCTTATGCTGACCAGTTGGCCTTCAGCAAGCTCGATCATTCTTCCTAGTGTTGTAGTGCATGTGTCTTGGTGTTCAAGCCCCCAGGTGATCGTTGTGAGCTTGATGAAACATTTGAGATTGAAATTAGCCTCCATAATCCAGTGGAATTCATCCAGCAATTGTATAAGTACTTCAGTTCAGGTACCTATCCTACTTGTGCTAATTAAGCTCTAATGGCATTCAAATTCACTTGGATTCTTGTCCCTTCTTATTTTCTTGAATGCTTAGGATCAATCGATAATTAGAATTATGCATTTGTGTAGGCCAGCATCAGGCCATATGGTGGAAAGCATAGTCTGGAGGGGTGCTATTGGCAGCATGACTTCCAAGCCCTCATTGGCAATGGACAGCTCAATTAAGTGTCCATTCACCAGTGTTTAGTATTACACATTCTTAGCAATCGATCGATCCAATCGATGTCACTTGAGCTAGCCTGAGTGATCAAGTATCGTTGAACCCATGATAGTGCACTATAATGCTCAGTCGTGAGTAGGGTCGTGATGATCTATTGTAACAACCCAAGTTGTTACCATGATTGATTAAGACTAACCCTAAGTCTTAAACATAATTAGATGTACTAATTAGGTCAATGGAGTCAACCTCCTAAACCTAGCACAAATCAGGAGTCAATTGGATTGAATCCTGATTTCTAGAAATCCAGAAACCCTTGGAATTGACCTATTTAAATTGACCTCCGATCGAAAAACGGACGCTACCATTGAATTCATTGACCCCAAATTAGCTTGGGGTGAAGTTTTCGTGTCAATCGGAAGTCGTCAAAATTTCGACGAATATTTTAATAATAAAAATACCCCGAAAATCGAGGTTACAAAATACTCGTCAGATTGAAAATCCGACTGCGCCATTGAATTCCTTGACCGCAAAATAGCTAGGAAAAACATGTTCAAAAATTTTTTCTGAAAAATATTTTTTTTATAAAAAAAAAAAATAAAATTATTAATTAATTAATTAACGGCGCCGTACGACGCCGTTAACTCCAGTTAACGGCGCCGTCAGATCGGACTGATCAATCCGGACCGTCCGATCGCGCGCGAATCCAACGGCCCTCAGGCGCGATCCGCGTAGCGCGGTCTGGCGCGATCCGGACCGTCCGATCGCGCGCGGATCCCACGGCCCTCGGCCGCGATCCGGACCGTCCGCGATCGCGCAGATCTGACGGTCCGGAGGCGTCGTCCTCGCCCTCTCCGCCCGAGTGACACGAGGCGGCCCGTCGCGTTTTCTGGCCAATCCGGCCACATCCAGACCTCGGCGAGGTCGCCGTCCGGTCTATAAGACCTCGGCCTACCCCTAGGCTCCGAGTTTACACCGATCGGAGCCCGGATCGAGCCGGAATCAAGCCCCGAAGTCAGCCCTATTTTTCCGCCGAAACCTTCGCCGATCCGAACTTCAAGTACCCCAATCTCCATCGTTTACTGTTCAATCATTACAAAAATTGTAGGATATGTAGATTAGGATGTCATCTACACATCCACCGTTCCGATCGGGCTTAAACCAACCCGATCGGGCGCACCAGCTCCCCGAAGCGGACTGGGTTCGGTCCGCCGAACCCCCCGGAAGGCGAAGCGTCGTGCCTTCGGGCCGGGCCGGGTCGACCCGAGCCCGACCCGCCCGGGTCGGGTCCGCGTCAGCGCAGGTGGGGCCCACCCAGCCGCGTGGCACGTGTAAAGTGGGGGCCCACAGCCCAGTCAGCCGAGCTGAGTTAGCAGCCCGTGGGGACCACAGTGCCACGTAGCAGCCTCTGAAAGTGCCACGTGTCAGTGGGGCCCACTGTTGATTAATTAGAAAATTTTATTAAGGTTAATTTAATTACTGTTTAACCCTAATTAATTACTGTTAGTGGTCAATTAAGTTAGGGTTAGTACTAATTACTTTTAAACAGTAACTTTAATTAAATAATTATAATTAAAGATTAATTAAGGATTAATTAACTGTTAATTAAATCTTAAACAGTAATTAGGATAATTAATTACTTTTGAACAATAAATTTAAATAATTAAATATAATTAGAGATTAATTAAGATTAATTAAACAGTAATTAGCACTAATTACTTTGCTATGGTAAAATTAATTAATTAATTAATTAATAATTAAATAGTGATTAATTAAATAAAAACTTTAGGAATGAACAGTAAATTTAAATAATTAAATATAATTAGAGATTAATTAAGATTAATTGAACAGTAATTAGCACTAATTACTTTACTATAGTAAAATTAATTAATTAATTAATTAATAATTAAATAGTGATTAATTAAATAAAAACTTTAGGAATGAATAGTAAAATCATTTAATTTGAATAAATGAATAGTAAATTAATTCAAATTGTATTTTTGAATAGTAAATCTTAAAAGTTTAATAACTTTTTGTAGGATGATCCAAACATAGCCAATATGGGTCTTAAAATGCTCAGAAAAATATTTAGAATCAAATGGCATAATGTAAAATTTTGTTTTGTGGTACGTATAACGAGGTAGCATTTTATAGCCTCTTTAAGACCCCATAACTTTTTACCCGATTATCGAAACATAGTCAATATGGGTCTTAAAATGCTCAGGAGAGTGGCCCCATTACCGTGGTAGTATTAGTTTTCCCATTTTGATATCAGGATAAAGAATCAACTCTAGAACTTAGAGTTGACTTTGGTGAAAAATGACCAAAATGCCCTTGGACTTCAAATGGCCATAACTTGGTCAATTTAACTCTAAATTCAAAAATTCAAGAAGCTACCTAATTTAGAATTTCAATGTCATCATTTTCACTGAAATAATATTTAGGATTAGAACCCTAAAATTTAGGAAAATGACCAAAATACCCCTAGCCTTATTTTAGCCATAACTCGGCCGTTTCTCGTCCAAATTGGACGTACTTACTGTCTATCTTCAAGTTAGACAGTAAGGAATCACTTGGAATTAAGAAAATTCAGTTTGTACCATTGAGTTAAAAGTTGACTTTTTGACCCTTAAAGTAAGGGCAAAATAGTCATTTTGCCCTAAGATTGGATTAAGTGCCCCAACCCTTTAGATAACATTCCAGAACCCTAAACAAATGTTATAATATTCTTAGTATCAATTAAGTGAGTGAAATCAACTCTTAAGTTAGATTCCAATAATTTTTGTTAAGTCTTAAAAGCACTACACCTTAAGGACCTTTCTTGATACTAGGACTAGATCATAGGTTAGAGTTCATTCATTGGGTAAATTGGGTTACCCTATGTGTGAAACCTTGGTTTATTAGTTTCTAGACCTTCCTTTATTTTACAATTTGTTCCGATTATTTTGTCTTTTAACTCTAGATTTAAGGTAGGAGATTCATTCTATTAAGTTTGATTACTTAATAGGGTTTGTCATAACTAGTAGATCACTTATAGAATAAAACCTAGAACTTAGGTCTTATCCTTTGGATTATGTGATTAAACCTAATTCTCGTAGTATTTAATCCATAATCTATAGGTTTAGAAGATCTTGATCAGATCTTAGTTAGAACATCTAAATTTACAAAACTAGGATGTATGATTCATTTATTTAACTCGTAGTTGTCTATCTGATTGAGCTAGATTGGAACCTGATCAGTTCCAATCCTTTTTAACTTATAAGGACGAACTTCCAGGTTACACTCGATAGTAGGAAAATGGTGATCCTGAACTTGTGTAACTTGGAATAGTTAGATGGTTAAGTAGGAAACAAATGATATCACAATGTTTAGTAGAGTCCCTTGCTTCTGTTTGATATTTTGTTGCTACACATTCCTTGATTATTGTGCCACATTTCCTTGAGCATATCATACAAGATTTTTGATGCATAAATAAACTGTTAGGAAAATATGGAGACTCCTTAGATTCCTTGTGAAAATATTAAAGTGATTTATGAAAAGATAATAATTTTATAAGCTGCCTCACAGTTATATCTTTATTACCTAGCCTTCTTATGTCACTAGGGGAAGGATCCGTTTTGTTGTGTGCCTAGTTTACTAGCCTCCTTATGTCACTAGGGGTACACCGTTGGTGCCTTAGCCGTACTGGTGTTAAGGTTGCCTTGTATGCTTAGTTTACTAGCCTCCTTATGTCGCTAGGGGCATACAGTTGGGCCTTAACCGTACTGGTACTAAGACCCTTCGTTTGCTTTGTGTGCTTATTTTGCCTAGCCTCCTTATGTCGCTAGGGGTACACAGTTTATGACTTAGCCGTGATGGTGCTAAGCTCCTTTGGTATTCGATGGGCTTGAGTAGCTCTTTTCTGTATGGCAGTCGATGCACGTGTGGCTTTATATGCAGTTGTTGTTGTTTACTTTTCAGTATTCTATTCTGTCAGCTATTTCCTTGTACTGCTTTTATATATATATTTAGGATGTTAGAATCTTGCTGCTATTTATATGTACCACTGCTAAGTTATTTATTTTAATTGGCATATTTTCTATTGATCACCAGCATGTTTAGGATGTAGAACTTTTCTTACAGCATATGACAGTTATGTATATTTATACGCCCTTCCTTGTTTAGTTTATATGCGAGGCATGTCTCAGCCTCTTTCCTTTTCTTTGCTTAAGTTATAAATGATAATTTATAGCTTCCCTATTTCTTTTGTATTGCTTGCTGCTCCCTTACACATATTATTGCTTAGATGTTGTAGAATGATGATATTACTTAACACATATAAAAATTTTCAGCTTAAAATGTACTTAGACAATTGTCTAATTAGATTTTCCTTTTTGGCTGGGGCCCTACATTGTGAAACCGATAATGGCAGACTCCTTTCAGTTAGATGAGCAGGAGTTAGGTGTGGAGCCTTACCCCGAGGAGGAGCCCGTAGAAGAAGCTGTCGTTTAGTCCCTTTATACTTCGAGTGAGAATGAGTGGTTTTCATTCTATTTTTATTTAAACATTTTAAATTATGTAATAATATAGGTACCATTGACTATATTGGATTTTATGCTTATATTCTGAGTCTATTATTCTTATTTACACTGTGATGCTTGGATGGTTTATATTTCCTTAAATCGCTTCCGCACTCTGTTTATTTACTTATACAGTGACTGTTAGTTTGATTCTGTATTAATCCTTCCCTAATCAGGTGGATTGTGGAGACTATCCTAATCTAATGATAAGTGAGGGGTTAGCCAGAGTGACACCCCACTCTTAACCTAATTCTTTGGCGGATTAAGGGTGGTGGGCGCCACATCTATGCATCCACACGATGCATTTTTGTGGTCAATCGCTTTGCATGTGATCCCTGATTATGTAGGGATCAAGACGGAATGACTACACCATCTTTGTGGGGATGATTTACTCCCCACAGTAAACCCTAGAAATTTATTTAGGATGAGTACAGTCCTAGCGATACCGGCGTGCAACCGGTGCATTATGGTTCTAGGATCGTGGAGTGATGAAGATCGAGCCGTGGCGTAGCCTCTAGGACCAATATTTGGTGATTTAACCTAACACTAAGTTTTCGTTGTTGGGGAAGCAGCAGAGACGAAGGTAAGCAGTAACGGGCCGGGTCGACTACCGTCCCTCGTGTTTTCGATCGGGTTATTTAAATAATCCAATTCATCTGATTTAATTTTTTTCTGTTAATTTCTTCAATAATTCTAATTCATATGATTGAATAATTAGAAATATTTCATTTAAATTAATGAAATAAAATGCTCAATTCAAATCTAACTTAAGCGATCCAATATATTATTTTGATTAGGAGAATATGTGAAGCCTTAATCTGCAATAATATTTAATATTATTTGATTAATTTTCTTTATTAAACCCTAATTACCTTAAAATTAGAATAGTGATGCTTAGCCAAATTTCATGATTAAGGTCTCAATCTCTTCATTAGACAGAGGAGAAATTGATTATGTAATTTTTTTCTTGTATTCAATTTTGTTAATTATTCACTAATCACCCTAAAACTAACTATTGAATATTTATACCATCAGTGCTATAATTTTAGTGTCTAAGGTGTTAATATTTTCCTTAAACAGTAAGAAATCATTTGGCATTGAGAGAATAATGCTCTAATTTTAGGGTTTAACATGTTAATATTTTCCTTAAACAGTAATAAATAATTTGGCAATGAGAGAATTTAGTTTAGAACCTTAAATCTTAAAATCAACTTTTGGATCCTTAATAAATGACATTTTAATGATTTTGAGTCAAATTAAAGCCTCCCAATCTGTCCCAAACTCTTAAATTTAGAAGTAAGATATTTAGCACCTGGGTTGAGTTTAATTTGAATTATTAGTAGCTTTATTAGCTTTAAATTGTGGGTTAAATATATGTAATTCCTAAAATAAGAAAATGAGGATTTAAAATCCACATTGTCTTCTTAAACCCTTAGCTTAATATTTTAAAGTATTTAGAATCAGTTTGAATTTATTTAAAAATAGAAAACTTTCATATAGATTAAACTCTAATTTTGGCATAGGACTTAGCTTTTAATTGCTAAAACCATTTATTGAATGTAGGATATTTGAGATCCTGAGCTTATAACTTGATTAGTAAGGCAATATTGTCTGATTTTGAATTATAACTTGATTAGTCAGAATGTTTAACCTTATAGGATTGTGACTCTCAAATTATACTGGATAGTAGGATATTGGAGATCCTGAGTTTGTACACTCTTAGAATAGTTAGAATAAAAAAAAAATAGAAAATAAAGGATATCATAGATCGTGTTAGAATATTGCTAAAACCTTTTATTAATGCTTTGCTTTGCCTTGTTTTGAACTTTATAGCCTTGTACATAAAAAGAGAGATATTAGTATTTGATGAATACTCAATATTTTCCTTACCAATCATATCATTCTATATTAGTAAATTAAGTTTAGTAAATGAGATAATAGTTTAATGGGGTATGTTATAGTTAGTCCGCCTCCTATATTTTTGTTGTTCAAAATTGGTTCAGATCCAAGCACGAGTCTCGCTAGATGATACATGTATGATTTTAAAGTCCATCTCGAATCTAGCCCGATTAGTGGCTAGATGATATATGTGGGACTTGTTGTTCAGTGGCTATGCTTAGCGAGTTACTGTTATGGTAGGCTAGCCTAGGCATATGTCTAATAAAATGATGATTTCAGTTCAAATGAAAACAATTCAATTTCTATTTTTTGTCTTTCAGTTACCTTCAGTATCTTTATATTTTAGCATATTTTCTAGCATATTATATATATATATATGCATGTTATGTTGCTAGAATTTTAAGTTCTATTATATATTATAGTATCCTATTAGTCTGTTCAGCATGCTCAGTTTTGATCCTATTTGCTTAGAGACTTCTTTTGTACTTTTATTAGCCTTTATATTATAAATGTTTAACATTCTCTATAGTATTTGTATTTGAGGTAAGTTATTTTTCTTACCTCATTTTACTAAGTTATAAATGTCTTATTTATAACATCATTGTTTTATTGTTGCTTATTGCACCTAAATGCTTAAGTAAATTTATGATATCTTAAATTTCAGTAATAAATTATTTAGCATAAAATGTACATAGACATTTTGCCTAACATAAGATCTTTTTATTTTCTTAGGTTGGGCCATGTCATGTAAAAATCAACATGTCAGATCTAGAGTTTTTTGAGGAGTGTGTGCTAGGTGAGGAATAAGAGCGAGAGGATGATCCTTCTACGTCTGCTTAGCTTTATCTGCTATTTTATTTGGGAGAGAGTGATCTTTAGTTCTTCATTCTCTTTGCTTTCGTTATATTTTGATTTGTAATAATTAATTAAGTACTTGTATGTTTCTTTACTTTCAGCATCCTTATATTTGAGATGTATACTTTTACTATTCTTTTCTTATTATATGAATATGATGAATAAGTGTATTTTCTTATTGCTTCTGCACTATGTGATGAATGTTTACTCAGTTAAGTTTAGTACTCCAAATTATAATAATTTTTACATAATAATTTGGGGAACTAAAATTCTCATTTTAGATATTTAAGTACTTAGTTACTTAGATATCCTAGTTGGATTAGTGTGGACAACTTAAGTGTCCCTTAGCAGGCATTTACGGTGCTGGCACTAATCCATAGATTTTGTAAGTGATGACCCATCCCGTTGCTAATAATATTTCATTTGCGCAAGTGGCGGGGTGAGGCTCCACAGTTGGTATCAGAGAGTCCCATAAGGTGTCTGGTAGGAGCTATGTTCCTATTAACATATTGAGCTATTCTCTGACAGAGTGAAGGCACTAATTGCAAACATCATGAAATAACCATGTCTTCACATCCTTGCCATCTCAAATAGAAAACTAAAAAGAGAAATGTATAGAAGCGACACCCTAGAGTTATAATAAATGCTTAGAGAAAATATAAATGAATGGTACTCATAATAATAAACATAGAGTAAGATTAATTCAGTAAAAAATATGAAATGCTTATAGCCATATAAATTTGTGTAGAATGGCGCATGATCTTCCAGCATTCGAGTACTACCTTAGGAGATTCAATGCCTTACTAGAAAAAGACTATCAATATGATTAAGGTTATGGAAGGCTTGTGCAAGATGTGTCCCCCAATGGAGTTATAGTATTGGACAAGATTTTGGAACTCCTAGTTTTCAGAGGGTCGTACTTCCCTATCTTAGATTGAGAATGGCTGCACTGTGCAACTACAGCTTTCAACATCATTTAGTGTCCCAACAATTTCCCTCTTTAAATCTTGCTTCATCTCCTTCGAGACGGAGCAGGGTGTTGGTGGGTTGTTGCTAATTCAAGAGTAGTAAAGAAGTACTGAAGAGAGCTTCATGCAGTTATTTATGATAATTTCTGCATCATCTTCACTGCTGAGTACATTTGGATGATTGTACTTGGACCTTTATAGTTATCTTTGATATTTCTTTCCTAGCATTTTATATTCTCCATCAATATGATTCTCATCTCTAGCATAGCACCTACATTTGAGTTTTCCTTCCACTTCGACTGTACTCAAAACAAACTTAATGATCATTGTGATTCGATAGAATGAATACTGGTTCTTCTTCCCTAACCACACCTTTCAAGGTGGCGGTGGCATCCAGCAGTGTGTCCGAAGATATCAGTGCACTGTTAAACACTGTTATGTTTTGAGTGGATACTTAGGTCAAGTAATCTAAAAGAATGGAAAGGTTGATGGCAGCTCAAATTAACAAAACCCAATCACCAGCCTTAGTAGCTCAAGCTCCTTTTGTATCTCCTCTGCACTACCATCAATCTGTCGATGGAATTTTGCATAGTTTCCTACGACTAAGGATCCCTATGTTCAATGGCAACATGTCAGCCATGGACACTGTTAGTTGGCTAAAACTAGTAGAAAAGATCCTCACAATCATTAAGTGTCCAAACTCAGAATACTCCATCTCACAACCCATCTGTTACAAAAGGAGGCATAATTCTGGTGGGATAATGAGAGAAATTACCATTTTATTGAGTACGACATCAAGGATATGCCCTAGGATTATTTTGTGGAAGCCTTTAAGGCTGATTTTATTCCCCTACCAGGTCAGAACATCCTGGAGGACACCATACTCCATATGAAATAAGGTGGTAGGTGATGAACTTAAAAAAAATAATGAATTTCTTATTAGAATTTATGTTTTTATTAATATTAGTTATGCTTTAAGTGTATTTCTATTCCATTTTATGTGAGAAGAGATCAAAATGCAGAAGAAAAGGAAATTGAGTGAAAATGATGCCAAAGTGCGTTATAGCATGCTATGGAGTGCCATGGTGCCCTTATTCCCAAGAGCAAGGCGCCACAGCGCGCCATAGCACATAAATACTAGAGAACAAGGTGCTATAGTGCGCCACAGTGCACCATATCCCCTGAATTCTAGAGAACAAGGCGCTATAACGTGCCATAGTGCTAAATTTCCATAAACTCAGGTGCTATAGTGCGTCATAGCATCACTTCCATAGAGGAAAAGTTGCTACAGTGCTCCATAGTGCCATGACTTTAGAGAACAAGGAGATATAGCGTGCCACAACGCATCCATGGAGGAAAAGGAGCTACAGCACTCCATAATGCCAAGACTCCAAAGAGCAAGGCACTCTAATACACTGCCACTTTCACAAAGGAAAAGGCACTACAATGACACAATGCAAGGAATAGTCTATAGCGTGCCACAATACCAAAATACATAAAGAACAAGGCGCTATAACATGCCATAATGCTAAGACTCCATAGAACAAGGCGCTATAGCGCGCCATAACGCCAAAATCCACAGTGGACAAGGTGTTATAGTGCCCCATAGCACTAGATGGGCTAAAATCTTGGTGTTATAGCACGCCATAGCACACGATGAGCCAAAAGCCTGGCGCTACAAGCGTGTTGATGAATCCATAAAATATATCTAAAATAAAGGAAAAATTGCATTCATTTTTGTTCTTTAAACTGCTCCTAAATCAAATTTTGTCTATCTTTTCAGGAAAATTGCCTCTCTAATGAAGTTCTGAGACTTTTTACAAAATTCCAGGTTTTTTTCATAAGAATCCGCTGCAGCGGGTCATTTTGCAAACTGGGACACTATAGCGCATTGTAGCGGATCCATTTGCAAACGCGGGCGCGGTAGCGCGCTGCAGCGGATCCTTTTGCGAACTGCGGGCGCAGTAGCGCGCTGTAGCAGATCCATTTGCGAACCGCGAGCGCAGTAGCGCGCTGTAGCAGATCCATTTGCGAACCGCAGGCGCGGTAGCACGCTGCAGCGGATCCATTTGCGAACCGCGAGCGCGGTAGCGCGCTGCAGCAGATCCATTTGCGAACCGTGGGCACGGTAGCGCGCTGCAGCGGATCCATTTGCAAACCGCGGGCGCGGTAGCGCGCTGCAAGCGGATCCATTTACGAACCGCGGGCGCGGTAGTGTGCTGCAGCGGATCCATTTGGGAACCGCGGGCGCGGTAGCGCGCTGCAACGGATCGTTTTGCAAATTGAGCCGCTATCGCGCGCTGCAGCAGAGAATTTTGCGAAATGCTCCCGCTCCAGTGCGCTGCAAGCGATACAATTTGCAAATGGAACCGCTATAGCGCGCTGCAGCGGGTAAATTTGCAAAATGTGGATGCGGTAGCGCGCGACAGTGGGAGACTTAGCTTATTTTGCTTGCTCCATTGCGCACTACAGCGCGCCACAGCGCGCTGCAGCGGCCGCCGCATTTTTTGCCAGTCAGGAGCATTTATTGCAGCTGGGACAAGACCCTCAACCTGCATCTTGTCCCCAGCCATCATTCTCTGCTGCAGCTCGGATTTTTAACGGAAAGTGGCTTCTTGATGTGATAAGAAGGTTAACCAAAGAAGGATATTGCTCACTTCACCATTGATTTTGGATTTGTCATCATGACTTCAGAATTTTTAATTGTCAAATGCTGGTTATGGAGAGGATGAAGGAGGATGTAGCCCCTCTCCTATAAATACACCTCCTCTTAACTAGAGGAGGGTTCACAATTTTGCTCAACACACTAAGTAAAGAGGAGAAGTGAATAAGGAGAAGTGAGAAACTCCCGACGGGTGGTAAGGCAAGCTCTTGCTAAGGAAGAGAGGAAAGAAGGCAGCATTAGCGACCTAAGGGAGGAGCTTGAAGAAGGAGAAGAAGAATTCCGGAGAACTTCCAAGGAACGTTCCTAGTATCTTCTAAACATTACTCTTGTATTTTCTTTTCTTAGTTGATCATGAAAAGGTCTTTATCCATGTATGTGTTTTTCTTCATTTCCTTTGTAATGAGTAGCTAAATCTCCTTTGGGGAGGGTTGGGGAATTCCCATATGTATGAGTTATTATTAATGTATGAAGTTTTTCTCAAGCAAAAATTAAATTGTAAAGAACTCAATGCCTTGTTAAGAGATTTTTTTTTAATTATTTGGTCTTGAATGTGGATAAAAGGAAAATGAACTAATAACTTCAAGAACTAAGTTGTCTTGTGCTCCATAGCTCACATTAGGTTGGATGCTAGGTTTATGAGTGCATGAGAGCTTAGAACTATGTGACAAAGATCTTGAGCTTAATGCACCTTAATCTAAGCTCAACCAAAGTGTTGATGCATGTGATGCTAAGACCCACCAAATGAGCTCCTTAGCTCAACATAATTGAGGTAGAGGAAGAAATAGTTGAGTGCTCATGAACTAAGTGACATAGTCATTTAGCCCAACATATTAATCCCTCATCCCAACTATGTGTGATGCAAGTGATGCTCGTGGTGGAATCAATGCTTATAAAATTTAAAAGACTTAAAAAAATCAATGTCTCCTTGATCAAGAGATAAGATAAAAACACTAAACCTAAAATCTTATAGGAATCTTTGTGCCAAAATAGAACTGAATGTGTGTTCATTTTGTGCACAATATTTGAACTTGTGAAACCTTGAGATAAAACTCAAGAAAGAACAATGTGCACTTGATTAAATCTAAAAGAATAAAAGACAAAGCTTGAGAATTCAATATGCATTCATAAATTTCTCATCATATGTGGGATGAACCCAACTCTCCTCTCTCTTTTATCTAACTTATCTTCACATAGTGATTATTGTGCTAAATCTAGGGCCAACTCAACCAATCAATTGTAGCTTAAACATTAGTGAGAATAGATAGAACCTTAGTGTCAAAATATCTAATTCTCTGTGGTTCGATAAATCCCGAAAATTAATACTTTCCACTTATTACTTCAGACCACGTACATTTGTGTGTGAGCGCAGACGTGTATTTACAGTCTGTCAAGTTTTTGGCACCGTTGCCAGAAAATTAGTATTTGTTTTGTATTAAGGATAATCTATAAGTAGCTAGCGATTTAAGCATTTCATTGCATATATTTTTAGTTTTTAATTTTTGTAATTATAGAAACTAACATCTTACATTTCTGCTTATCTTATTTTTGCTAAAATTTTTGAACACTATTGCTAAAATTATTCTTGATAGCCTCATTATTAGTTGTATAAGTAAAAGAGTTTGCACTGAATATCTTTTTAATCCTGAAATTAAGAGAACTTACTTAGAGGCTAGAAGAGAACAAAACCTTTCAAATCAATAAACCATTATGGAACATACCATTATGGGAAACTGTAATGAAAAAGAAGGGGAGCCATTAGGAGAGCCTAGGGGAAGAACACTAAGAGATTATGCACTACCTATTGTTAGGGGAATCCCCCATACAATTGTAAGGCCAAATATGGAAGCCCATAATTTTAAAATCAAACCTTCCACACTGAGCATGGTTCAAAATAATCAGTTTGGGGGATTGGCCACTGAAGATCCAAACTCACATATTTCAACGTTCCTTGAAATATGTGACACCTTCAAGTTTAACAGCGTCTCTGAGGACGCAGTTAAATTGCAGCTTTTCCCATTCTCTTTAAGAGATAAAGCTAAGAGTTGGCTCAGCTCTCTACCTAGCGATTCCATCCAGACATGGGATATTTGGCAAAGAAATTCTTAGCCAAATATTTTCCTTCGCCAAAAACTGCCAGGTTGAGGATTGAGATCACCAACTTCACTCAGTTGGAAGGCGAGACTCTTTATGATGGGTGGGACCGATTTAAGGAATGTCTCAGGCATTGCCCACATCATGGGTTCCCTCTATGGATGCAAGTGCAAACCTTTTACAATGGTTTGAACGCTCCTACAAGGACACTCATTGATGCAATCGGCGGCGGCTCTATTAGCAGAAAAACCCAAGAGGAAGCTTATGACCTCTTGGAGGAAATGGCTAATAATGCATATCAATGACCTTCTAAAAGGTTAAAAAAGGAAGCTATAAAGGTAAATGAGTCCAACCAAATAACGGTATTATAGCAAGAGATACATACCTTGAACTGAAAGAATATAAATGATGAATATTAATATTGTTCAAGAAGTACATTGTGATTTATGTGGGGGTAGACATAATAGTGAAAATTGCAACTTAAAAACCCCCTTTGTACAAACTAACAATGAACAAGTTAATTACATAAGAAATAACAACTCGATAAATAACCCTTACTCCAACACCTACAACCTAGGGTGGAAAAACCACCCCAACTTTTTGTGGAGTAACAATAACAATAACGCAAATCAATATGAGGGAAATTCATCCAACCAATAAGGCATTACTAATGGAAATAATAATAGCAACCAACATCAAAATTTAGAAGGGGCCTTCAACTCATTTAAGGCTGAAACGATCCAATTTATGGGCCCACCGAAGCCACTATCACTCACCATGATGCTTATATCCAAGAAATTGAAGCTTCCTTGAGAAATATAGAGACCCAATTGGGACAGATCTCCAAGCAGCTGACCTCGCGACAGCTAGGGGCCCTACCCAGTTTGACCGAAATAAACCCTAGGGAATTGGTTAGTGTGATACATTCGTAAGATGTGTTAGGTGGAATTAATACTGAAGGTACGAGTGCAACATATTATAAGCTAGAGGAAAAGAAAAAAAATATTGGGGAATGAAAGTGAGAAGCTAACAGCTCCTAAATGTGAAGACCTAGGGAGGCTGAGCATCCCTTGCATAATCAGAAACGAAGTATTTGTAGATCCCTTGTGTGATCTAGGTGCTTCGATGTATGCCCTACCATATTTATGAACATCTAAAGGTAGGAGGGATGGAATATACCTCAATGATTTTGGAGTTTGCCAATTTAGAATCCCTTACCCCTCTTGGGATGATAAAAAATATTGCAGTCGAAATGAGAAATTTTATAGTTTCAACTGATTTTGTGGTTTGTGAATGGGATCAATAGAATAAGAATTCCACGATTAGCTTTGGGAGACCCTTTCTAATGAGTGTCAAAGCAGTTATTGATGTAGGTCACGGGGTTATGACTGCAAGTGTAAAAGGAAAAACTGAATTAATTGATCTTAAACCAACCATCTTTAAGCGGAAAGAGATGGAAGATGAAGTGAGAAGAAAGGTAAGAGAAGAAAATCTGTGAATTGACGAAGTTCTAGAGGATCTAATGATAGAAGAAAGAAATTCCGATGATAGCTCAACTCCTTCCTTAGAGAGGGGAAGCAAGGAAGGAGTAAGAAAGAGAAAAATAAGATGTGGAAAAAGAAAAAAGAAAACTCCCCCTAAGCTTGAAATCGAAACAATGGATCTGCTAATGGAAGTTGACGATAGTAGGAGTTCGAGCACCCATGAGAGTTGTGCTCACTCTAGCATTTTCAGCAGATGGAAGAGGAAACCACCGGATCCTACTAATTGATCATTAGCGAGTCTAGTTAAGGACGTTAAACTAAGCGCTTAATGGGAGGCAACCAAATTAAAAAAAAAAAATTAATTCTCAGCGCTACAGCGGGTACACCGCGCATTTGCGAAAATTTCGCGAAGGCGCGCTATAGTAGAAATTCCGCTACAATGCGCTGCAGCGGAAATTCTGTGATAGCGCGCTGTAGCTGGAAATCCGCTACTACGCGCTGCAGCGATTTGCTCCAGCTGCAGAATTTTTCTGTCTTGGGAACCATGTAGTCAAAAAGTCATGACATTTAGGTTCCCCAATGTGAAGACCCACTTAGGTAGTAATAAGTGAAACTCTTAAATATCGAGGTGCCTTTTCAGATAATGGTAGAGTTTCTGATAATAACTCCAAAGTTAAGTGTGCTCAAGTGGGAGCACTCCCAGGATGGGTGACCTACTGGGAAGTTATCTTCTAAGGGCAAAACTGTGAGGCCTTTATGGCCAAAGTGGACAATACCTTGATACTTAAGAGTTTGGGCTGTTACAAATGGTATCAAAGCAAACTATAGGGTGTCAAATAGGAGCTAAGTGTCATATAGGGCAAAGTACCACTTCATGTGAGCAGCCTCTTGAACCCATGATAGTTAAGGTGCTATATGGTTGTGGGTACCTCTTGAGCCTATAGTGGTCACCTCTAGTTCTATCTATCAATTGATGGTTCTTGGATTTGTGTGTGGATACTGATAAGGACGTCAGTTACTTAAGTTGAGGAGATTGTGATGACCAACTTAAGTAGTAATAAGTGAAACTCTTAAATATCGAGGTACTTTTTTAGATAACGGTAGAGTTCCTGATAAGAACTCTAAAGTTAAGTGTGCTCAGGTGGGAGCACTCCCAGGATGGGTGACCTACTGGGAAATTATCTTCTGAGGGCAAAATCATGAGGCCTTTCTGGCCAAAGCGGATAATACCTTGATACTTAAGAGTTTAGGCTGTTACACCTGAGCAGTCAAAAAGCGTGCTGAAATAGCTACCCCCCCCCCCTTTCACATGGATCACCATATTAATAGTATGGGGAAGACCATTTAACCATCTTCTCTTGCCTTGGATTTTCTTAGCTATAAATAGGGAGGCAA
Organism: Gastrodia elata; assembly: GCA_016760335.1. Lineage (NCBI taxonomy): Eukaryota > Viridiplantae > Streptophyta > Magnoliopsida > Asparagales > Orchidaceae > Gastrodia > Gastrodia elata. Next base: position 49,510,750 of record CM028674.1, on the reverse strand, counting down.
TGGGGGGGGTGGGTTATCTTGCACCATTCCAATTCTCTTATTCTCTCATAGATCTTGATCTCTCTAGCTCTCATATCTCACCATGTCTTCCGAAAAAAAGGTTATTCCAAGGAAGGAGCTGGAAGCATCTTCATCCGGATGATCCTTTAATAAGAAAAGGTTCTCATCCGCAGAGGCCGAGCACCGATTCTTCTCCGTTACTTCCCAACAGAAGTTAATTCCGGAGAGGACTTTCAACCCCGCCTTGCCCATCCTGGTAGAGCAAGTTGTCCCTTGAGGATGGAGGGAGTTTGTGACTAAGAGATCCCCTACGTACCTGGTGATTGTCTAGGAGATTTATGCGAATGCAATCGATGCGGCCGGGCAGCGGATCTTCTATCGAGGTAAAGGTTGTACCCTTGGGATTGCTCAAATTGAGCAATTCTATGGGCTCGATGAGGTACATTCATGCTCGTACTTAGAACTCTTGGAATCTCGCCATGCCCCCCTTGATCTTGTGGCGAAACTCGTCCATGATGACACCAAATGGGAAGGAGGATTAGCCAACATTTCTCGTTCCGAATTAATGGACACGAGTAGTGCTTGGCTAATTTTCATTTCTAGCTTTGTCATGCCTACGAGTCACTTAACTGAAGTGACCCGTGCCCGAGCACTCCTCTTGTGCTCGTTGGTTAGACCGGGCGAGATCCGCATTTCTAATATTATTTTTGAGCAGCTTTGGAAAGCTCTCAAGGGTCCCTGCGCTGTATTGGCCTTTGGGTCTTTGATATCAGGGCTGTGCGAGACCCAAGGGGTCAAGATACTCTCCTCGGACACCGTCGCTCCCCCCGGTTGCGCCCTAAATCCTTCAAATTTGAATGTTCGGGCAAGCGAACGAAAGCTGCCCAAGAAAAGATGGGGAGCACAGGGGGAAGCATCCGCACCGCCCAACCCTTATCACACAAACAAGCTCTTGATACGTCTCCATAATCAGCAAGCGGAGCTTAGCCAGGCTCTTGCCACGGACATGGGGTTCTTTAAACAATAACTCATCCAGCAGTGCCGATTTCAATCCGACTTTCATGAAGCCCTAGGGATGATATTTGAGGATTGGAGCTTGCAGGGTGGACCAGATCCATCCGTGTTGCCTAGGCTGCCTGTTGGTGCCCCCGTTCCAGAGATGTGTTATCCTTGTAAAACTACATACGTGGAGGAGGTGGACGATGAGGAGGAAGACGATGATTGAATAGGTTGTATTTTTCTTTTTTTTGTTCTTTTCTATAATTTTCCTTTGTATTTTTCTTATTTTGAGATTTTATTTTATGAATCTTCATATTTCTCTCAATTTATGGTATTTTTCAATGACATATTTTTTTTGAATTTTTTAAGGAAATGAAAATCACAAAAATATCAAGTTGAAATTTGATATAAGTAAATGAGAGTTTATCAAAAATGACCAAATATATTATAAGCACTAAAATATTTTAATTAAGGAATGAATTGAGGATAATCTAATCTCCAAAAATTTAACTTAATGCCTTGAACTAAGTGTGGGGGAAGGCATTGGACTTAGACTAGAATATCTGGTGAATACTCTAAAAAGAGTGTGTTAGGCTCCCGTAGAGCTTCATGATCACAAAAATGCATATTGGGGATGAAGAAAAGTGTCTCTCTCTAAGATTGAAAAGAATATATATATATATATATATATATATATATATAAATGGATGATGAAAAATATCTCCAAATAATCATAATGTGAAAGAATGAAGAAAAATATCTCTCCTTTAATCTCTTCATCTTTGTGATTCATAAGAAGGAGCACATATGGCAAAACTCTTGGAGTCTTTGACCACCTCTCTAGTCTAGAGTCCACAATGAACTTTACCCATCACCTAGTGTCAAGCATGAAAAATCAAATATTTGGAGATGAATTGATTAACCCACTTATTGCCACGATTAAAACATTAATATTGCTAAATATTTCATGTCATTATTGTTATGCTCCCACCTTGACTTATATTTATTCTAAATACATTGTTGTGACTATCATCCCTACTAAATAGAAAAAAATATATCATTTTGAGCTTACTCGAGGACGAGCAAGAATTTAAGTGTGGGGGTGTGATAAATCCATAAAATATATCTAAAATAAAGGAAAAAATTCATTCATTTCTGATATTTAAACTGCTTCTAAATCAAATTTTGTCTATCTTTTTAAGAAAATTGCCTGTCCAATGAAGTTCTGAGACTTTTTACAAAATTCCAAGTTTTTTTCATAAGAATCCGCTGCCGCGCGCTGCTAGCGCGCTCTGCAGCATGTCATTTTGCAAACGAGGATGCTATATCGTGCTGCAGCGGATGCATTTGCAAAATGCGGGCGCAGTAGCGTGCTGCAGCAGATCCTTTTGCAAACCGCAGGCGCAGTAGCGCGCTGCAGCGGATCCATTTGCGTACCGCGGGGCGCGGTAGCGCACTACAACGAATCCATTTGCGAACCAGGGGGCGGTAGCGCGCTGCAGCGGATCGTTTTGCAAGAGATGTCAATTTTGTTCAAAATAATGTTAGCACTCCTACACATGCATTTAATCCAAATTCGAAGAATGTAAGTTTCTCTAGTAATAAGGATTACCAAGAGAAATCCTTGAGTGAATTTAGAAACTCTATAAATGATTTCATTAATAGGACCAATGATACAATAAATAGACATGAAGCAACATTAACAAGATAATAAATACTACAAAAAGAATAGAGAAATAACTTGAGGATAATGTTAAAGGACAATATATAAAAATGGCATTGATTTGACATAGCTTGAATCGCCAAAAAAAAAAACTTATAATCAGCCGACCTATACATTTTCCTCAACAAATTGCTTGAGAAAAAATTGATTTACAATTCAAAAAGATTTTGGAAACATTCAAAATGCTCCATATAAACATACTTGTTACTGAAGCCTTGGAACAAATATGCCTAGCTACCCAAAATTTATGAAAGATATTTTGTCTAAGAGAGAAAAAAATGAATGAAAGAGAAATAGTGGCATTAACTGAGGAATGCAGTTGAATTTTGTAACTAAAGATACCCATAAATCGAAAAGATTCAAGAAGTTTCACAATCCCTTGCACAATAGGAAACAAAATCTTCTCCAATGTACTTTATGATTTAGGTGCATCAATAAATTTAATGCCTTATTATATTTATAATGAACATGGAATTGATAACTTGAAACATATATCCGTTCTTCTACAACTAGCTTATAAATATGTAAAAACCTAGGTTGGAATCTTAAAAAATGTGCTTGTGAAAGTAGACAAATTCATTTTCCTAGCTAATTTTATTATGTTAGATATGGAAGATGAAAACTAAAAGATACCAATCATTTTAGGAAGACCTTTCTTAGCCATCGATAAAACCCTTTAAGGTGTGGATAAGGGAGAATTAAGGCTACGTTGTGATGGTGGAGAGATTAAATTTAATGTTAGTGATGTTATGAAACACCCAACTTAACCTGATGAGAGCTATTGGAGAGCTGATCTTTTGGTAGAATCTATTATGCTTAAAGAAGTTCTAGAGGAGGAACATAATATATGTGATGATGAGAAGGAAGATGAAATTGAGAGTGAGGTGAATGAGTTAATTCAACAGACAAAAAAAAAGCCCCTTCAATAGAGGGCCCTCCCGAATTGGAGTAAAACCCCTTCCAACTCACTTGAGATGTGCATATCTAGGAGGTGTAACGACCCAAGTCATTACTAGGATAATTATGAGTATACCCGACTCAAAAATTAGGACCTCGAGTGACTTTAAAATTAAGAAAAACTAAAAATGTCATTGAATAGAGTATATTTTTCTGAATATAATGCTCAAGTCTGGGAGCAATCTGAATAACTAATACTCCTGAATTCATTTTTGAATTATTTAAATTCAGTAAATTTGGAAAATTAAAAACAAGTCCAAATTCATTAATTTTAGTGTCGTTAGATTAAGAATATTATAAAAAGAATACAGAAAAAGTTCCGTCAAATTTAGAGCTCCAGATTGACCATAATTAATTTTTAAAATTATTATCTTCAGAAATTAATAAAAAAATAAAATATTGCTCCAAATTAAAAAAATTTGCGCAAGTGTGTTTTTCTCATCAAGGTCACATGCGTGTTGTTTTGTTATTTTCTGAAAAAAAAATGGAAGAGAGAGAAAATATAGAGAGAAAGAGGTGAGAAAATGAGGAGAAAGAAATAAGAGATAAGGAGGAGGAAAAATCTAAATTGAAAACTTAAAGTATTTATGAAGAAGATGACAAATTTGTTCATATCCAAACAATAGAGGAGAGAGAAAATTTATTTAATTAATTAAAAAGTTTATAAATACACCCCCACCCCCATCTCTTCTCATCTTCCCCCGCCTCTTTTCTCCCCCCACTCCCTTCTCCTCCCCTATTCCCCTCGCCCACTCCTCTTCTCCCCCCCACTTCCTCCCACTCTTCTTTGGCCACCACAGATTACCCCACTGACCTCTAGTAAAGCTTCATCAATGCTAGTATATAGTAAGAAATGAGAAAGAGATAAAATATTTTCTACTCTTTTTATTTATTCTTCTTCTTTTAATATTAATAATAATGTTAATATTAAATATTAATGTTATTACTATTATTATTATATTTTTATTTATATAAATTTTTATTACATATATATTTTATATATATATATATATATATATATATATATATATATATATATATATATATTCTAAAACTTGACCTTGAAAAGGCATTCGACAAATTGAATTGGAACTTCCTCATCCATTCCCTCAAGGCTTATGGTTTCAATGAAAGTTTCATATCCAAAATTAAAATCTTAAAGCATCATAATTCGTTTTCAATTTTGTTAAATGGCGGTCCCTCGGGTTTCTTCCCTGCTGAGAGAGGATTGAGACAAGGGGACCCGCTGTCTTCCTTTCTTTTCATCTTAGCAATGAATGTTTAGTCTCTAAATATCAATGCCCTTTTCCAACAAATCCCAAAGTTAAATTTCAGATTTGGGGGCAATCTGTCAATATCCCATCTTGCCTACGCTGATGATTTGATTATCTTCTCTAACTGTGTTCTTACGCGTTAAAGAAGCTTGCTGATTTGCTTTTGATTCTTCAAGAGGTGTCGGGTCTTAACATAAATTTAAGCAAATCAATTTACTTTATCCACCCTAAACACCCCCAAAGAATTTGCTCAAAGATTGAGAGTTTCTTCAAGTTTAAGAAAGGAAAATTCCCGTTTAAATATCTTGGTATCCCAATTCATATTGGTCACAAAAAGCACACTATCTTTAAGGACCTCATTCATAACATATTCAAAAAACTCAAAGGTTGGGAAAACAAATATCTCTCGCAAGGCGGTAGGCTAATTTTAATTAAGCATGTCCTAAATGCGAATCCCCCTTTCTGGCTTGAGGTCTGTTCTCCGACGACAAAGGTGATGAAAAATCTCTCCACTATCTTCAATAAATTCCTATGGACCCATCCAAAGGGAAGTAAAGTGATTTGGTGCTCTTGGAACCGTGTCTCGTCCCCTATAGCTAAAGGGGGTTTTGGGATAAGAAACTTGATTGATATCCACAAGGCCTATTCCCTAAAGTTGTGGTGGAAGTTTAGGACTTCCTCCTCTCTCTGGTCGAAAATTTTGCTCGCTAAGTATTGCTCTAGCTCCCACCCGGCGGTGGTTAAGAACAAAATATCTGATTCTATTAACTGGAAAAGAATGTTAAAGGTTAGGAATACGATTGAGGAAACTATAATTTGGGATAATCTGGATTATTCTATCTCTTTTTGGTATGATTGTTGGTTTAAGGATAAGGCTCTTTTCAATGCTCAATCTAATATTATATATCCAAACCTCAAGGTAGCCGAAATTTTCAATCATAATTGCCGATGGAACCAGGCCGTCTTGCATGAAATCTGCTCTGATGAAGTAGCAAATCACATTAAGGCGTTCCATCCAAAATTTGATTCTTCCAAAACCGTGATTTCTGTTTTTTGCAAAAACTGACGTATAAATTTGTCTTCCCTTTGGAACTTTTGTAGATCCCACGGGTCCCCCACCTTCCCGATTTGGATTTGGCATCGAAGTTTTCCTAACCTCATAAGTATATTCCTATGGCGGCTTTTCAATGGGTTCATTAGTGTTGACACAATATTGCAAAATGTTGGTTACTCCTTGGCCTCTCGCGGTCAATGCTGCAATGATTATGAAACGCTTAACCATGTTTTCATAGATAGTTCCTTCAGCAAAAAAATCTGGAATAATCTTAAAATGGCGCCGATCCTTCCGGGTGAAAGTGTTGAAGAAATCTTCTTCCGTTGGCCAAAATCGAAAAAGGTAAACTCCATGTTGGTAATCTTGCCGACGCTCTTATCCTTTGGGCCATTTGGGGGGCTAGAAATCAAGCAAAGCATAAAAACTCTAAGTGTGATGCTGAGCTTTGTACTCTGAAAATTATTGAGGAGGTTAGCTCTTTCATAAAAATAAATGATAAAAAGCGTTTTAGTTGGAAAAACCTGAATGTTTGTCAGACCAAAAAATTATTTAAACTGGAGTGAAATTGTTGGGCCTGAGGTTTGTCCGACTGTTTGGGATCTGGTAGTTGGGTTAGGTCTCTTTTTGGGGCTACCCAATTGCTATCCCAACATCGGCTTTCTGGTTTATGTTTGGCTTCACATAATGGTTACTGTCCTGAATTTTGTTTATTTAGGAAGCGCTATCTACAGTTATTCGATACATTGTGTTTACGGCTCCAAGATTTTTGAGATGGTTCCCCTTCCTTCCAGATCGGATTTGTTGATTGAGAATTTTAATGGGCTGTCCAGGTGGAGGTATGTTTTGGTTCAGGGTATTTTTGATTTGCGAATTGCTTATTGCATGCTTTCGTGTTTCATCGATCTTCAGCGGATCTATAGTGGGTTTGTTTTGGTTTATATGTTGTGGGACATGATAGTCATTTTTTGCAATATGGTGCTCCATGGCTCTGCGATCAAGATCGTTTCTTTGAATAATTCTTTTGAGAAGAGTTCTGGTTCTTTTGGGGATTGCGTTTGGTGGGTGATGGCTTGTCTGGATCGTATGATCCTTTTGTGGCGGTTTCGGATGCCTTGGTCTTATGGTTTAAATGTTAATTCGTCTTTGAATATTTTTCATGGATTGGCTGATGTCAATCTGGTTGAGTTCATGGTGTCTTTTATTTCTGTGAAAAATGTCTTTATCTATCGGGTCCTTTTGTTTCCGGCTGTTCAGACGTTTGATTTAAGGGGTTTTGCTTTGTGGGAGATTGCAGATTCTTATTTATTAATTGGTTTGATTAAGGATTGCTATTGCCCTCATTATAATTTTCAGCATATTTGCTTGGTTGCTCATCTTTATAAAACGTTGGCTGAGCTAGATCTTATCTATGCGTGGGGGTTGCTCTCGGCTGTGGTATAGCGTTCGTGCTAGAATTTGGTTGCGTTGTGTTTTTTGGTGCTGGTGGCTTCTTGCGTTTGGAGTTTGGTCGTTGTTGATGGCTTGTTTGGTGCTGTGTTTTGGCGGCGTTGGCAGATTGTTAGCTGTCCGTGCCGTTTCCCTTTTTTTTGTTTCGAGGTCTATATATATATATATATATATATATATATATATATATATATATAGATATATATTTATATATATATGTATCTATGTATATTTATATATAGATATAGATATATATATATATTTGTTTTGCTGCTTAGCTTTGTTGCAGGTGTCGTGCGGCTCCTCGAGTTTTTATATATATATATATATTTCCTTATTTCTATATCATTTTCTTTTATTTTTATTATTTTCTTTTTTTTTTCTATATATGTATATATTTTTTAATTTCTACAATTTTTATTTCTGTTATTTTATATATATATATATATATATATATATTAATTTTTGTAACTTTTATTTTTGTCTTTTTTCTTTTTTTCTATATATATATATATATATATATATATATTTTTTTTTTTTTTTTTTTTTTAATTTCTACAATTTTTATTTTAGTCATTTTCATTTTCTTCTATATATATATATATATATATTTCTTAATTTTTGTAATTTTCAATTCAATTATTTTTCTTATATATATATATATATATGTTACCTATAATAATGAAAATTGTTTTTTTAATACATAAGGATAAATGACCAATATAATATTAATATTGATATCCTAACTAACATAAAATGAACGATATTATTCTTTCATTTGTAACTTTTGCATCGCTTTTAAATTTTGACCCACTTTGATATATTTATATAAGATTTTGTGCTCAAAATTTGAAATAAATTATTAGAAATAAGTATCACGAGTTCATTCAGGTTGATCTCAGGTCTGTACAAATAATATGTTAGGCTAGGACATGCTGATATCTGAAAAAATAAGAAGTACGCACATAAAATTAGAGGGGGAATATGTAGTTAGTCAGAACCCACATCTCAGATAGATAGATAGACATATCTAACTATTTGATTATTCTATAACTTTGTCTAACAAAATAAATATTATATGTTGCTGTATTTTATTTTAGAATGAGCACATATTTTAAATATGTATATAGCATTCATAATCTGTAACAACCCAGATTGTTACCTTAGTCGATTAGGACTAATCTTAGTCTTAAGACAAATCATAAGTATTAATTAAGTCAATTAGAGTTAACCTCTAAGACCTAGTCCATATCAGGAATCAAATGGATCGAATCATAATTTCTAAAAAATTTAAAAACCCTAAAATTTGACCTATTTAAATAGACCTCCGATCGAAAAATGGACTTTGTCATTGCGCTCATTGCCCCCATATTAGCTAGGGGTGAAGATTTGGTGCCAATCGGAAGTCGTCAAAATTTCGACGCATATTTTAATAATATTTAAATACCCCGAAAATTGGGAAATTAAAATATTCGTCGGATCGAAAATCCGGCTTCGCCGTTGCGTTCCTGACTCCTCAATTAGCTAGGGGTGAATATTTGGAATTTTTCCTAGATGCTATTAAAATATTTTAATTTATTAAACTAAATTAAATAAATTAATATTTAAATTATTAAGTAATGGGGCCGTCCGCTGCCGTTAGGGTCCGAGCACGCGCCGTCTGCCTGCTGTTCGAGCGAACGGCAGGATCTGACCGTTCGATCGGATGGATCGAACGGCCTCCATCCTTCGTCCTCATCTTCTCCGCAGGATCGCCACGCGTCCGTTCCGCCGCTGCCACGCCCAACCAGCGACGACGTGGCCCTCGAAAGCTCCGCCCGACCTCCTTTATCTCCCTTAGTGCCTAATCCCACCGGCCCGTGTGATCCCAAGCTCGCAAACGAAACCCTAGGAGCCCGAACGAGCCCCAACCTCTCGGCGTCGTCCACCCAAGGTGCTTCCTTCCCTTCCTCTATAAGTCAATTGATTGATCCTATGTTTACATTGCTTACAATAATAGTTGCGTCGTTCCCGGTATCGATCGAACGAACGCCGGGTTCGTTCGTCCCGTGACGTCATTCTAGGGTTAGGTTTAGCCAGCTCGCCCGGCCGCCCTAGCCGTCGGTGAGACCACTGATGGGTAGCTCTGATCGAGCCCAAGCTAGTGTTGTATGGGCCGAGCCCCGGCGTCGCCGGGAGGCCGCCCAAAAATGGAGCCCTAGTTATGTCGCCTCGGGAGGAAGGTGAGGCGTCAGTGGGCCGGGTCGGGTCGGACCCGACCCGCGCAGAGTCCGAGCGGGCCAGGCTGAGTGTCATCTCCGCGTGCAGCGGGCCGGGTCGACGTCAGCGCGTGTGCCCCACACGCGGACCCGCGCCCAACCCGAGGCCGCCGCGTGGCCATGGGGCCCACGGCTTCAGACTGTGCCCAATCGCAGGGTGCCATCTGTCCCAGCTGGGTCCCGCCATAATGATTTAATGTAGAAACCATAATTATATATAACTATTAAATATATATAATTATATAATCAATTAACATTACATTAAACTTATATACATATATATATATATGTATTATATCATAAAAATTAGATTAATAGATTAATTTTGTTATTACAGTAGCTTAATTTAATTAAGTATATTAAAATTTAATTAATCACTGATCAATTCACTTTTATTTTAATTAAAACAGACCATATATATATATATATATATATATATATATATATATATATATATATATATATATATAGTATATATATAAACAGAAAATCTTAAGGTATTAATTAAAGTAGTTAATATAACTTGGTTAATTAAGTTTAATTTAATGATATTCAAACAGTAAATAATATTATTAACATTATATTAATAATAGTTAATTAGGATTAATTAATATTAATCTTAAGACCAATAAATAAATATGTAAATATTTAGACAAATAATTAATACACTAACATTAGGTTAAGTAATAATTAAGGATAATTAAGGACTAATCAAATTAAATAATTATTAACAATATTTGAATTGACTGAATAATAGATTAAATATTAATTATTAATTAATATTAATTATTAATAATATTAATTAATTACAGATAATTAAGTAATTATATAATAAATATAGAAAAATATTTAACTTTAAGAATAAATAGTAAAATAATGCAAATGGTATTTTTGAATAGTAAAACTTAAAAGTTTAATAACTTTTTGTAAGATGATCCAAACATAGCCAATATAGGTCTCAAAGTACTCAGAAAAATAAAAGGAATCTAATGACGTAATGCATAATTCAGTTTCGGGGTACACATAACGAAGTAGCGTTTTATGACCTATTTAGGACCCCACAACTTTTGACCTAATTGACCAAACATAATGAATATGGGTCTTAAAATACTCAGGAGAGCGGCCCCATCACTGTGGTAGTATTAGTTTTCCCATTTGGACATCAGGAGAAAAAGTCACCTCTATAATTCCCAATTGACTTTAAGGAAAATTGACCAAAATACCCATAGAATTCAAATGACCATAACTTGGTCAAATCAACTCCAAATTCAAAAATTCAAGATACTAACTAGTTCAGAATGTCAATGTTATCAATAAACTAAAATAGTATTTAGAATTTGAACTCTAAGAATTTAGAAAAATGACCAAAATACCCATAACCTTAGTTAGGTCATAACTTGACCATTTGAGGTCCAAATTGAGTTCACTCCCTACCAACATACTCAGTATATTATAGGAAAGCTAAAATTGGACTTCAAACGGAAAAGTTTGGTTTTTGTCACCCGTTGATCGACTCAAAATTACCAAATTGCCCCTCAAAACAAAACGTCTATAACTTAGCTATTTGAACTCAGAAGGCAATGTTCTCGGACTCTATGGAACCTTTGAGCAGTCACCAACAATAAACTGTATAAAAATTTAGGTTTCAGTAGTATAAAATCACCGAATTGCCCTTAGTGCAAAAACCTTAGTTTGAACCTGTAGAATTCGTTTCTTGTCCAAATTGAGCGTACTTACTGTCTATCTTCAAGTTAGACAGTAAGAAATCATTTGGATCCAAGAAAATTCAATTTGGACTCTTAAAGTAAAAGTTGAATTTTAGACCCTTAAAATAGGGGCAAAATAGTCATATTGTCCTAAGATTGGACTTAGTACTCTTAACCTCTAATTAACATTTCAAGACTCTAAAACCAATGTTATAATTATATTAGTGATATTTAAGTGAGTGAAATCAACCACTATGTCAAATTCTAGAATTTCCCTAAGTCTTTAACACTACACCTTAAGGACCTTTCCTAAGACTAGGGCTAGATCATAGGTTAGAATTCATTCATTAGAAAAATAGGTTACTCAATGGGTGAAACCTTGGTTTTATTAGTTTCTAAACTTTTCTTTTATTTTACAACTTATTTTGATTATTTTATCTTTTAACTTTAGTTTTAGGATAGGAAATTCATCCTATTAAGTCTGATTACTTAATAGGATTTGCCTTAATAAGTAGATCACTTTTAGAATAAAACCTAAAACTTAAGCCTTATCCTTTTTGGATTATATGATTAAACCTAAATCTTATAGTATTTAATCCATAATCTATAGACTTAGAAGATCTTGATCAGATCTTAGATATAACATCTATATTCACAAAACTAGGATATATGATTTATTGATTCAACTCATAGTCATCTATCTGATTGAACTAGATTAGAACCTGATCAGTTCTAATCCCTTTTAACTTATAAGGACGAGTTTCTAAGTTACACTTGATAGTAGAAAAATGGTGATCCTGAACTTGTGTAACTTGGAATAGTTAGAATGGATAAATTAGAAAATAAATGATATCACTATGTTTAGTAGAGTCCCTTGCTTCTATTTGATGTTTGTTGCTACGTATTCCTTGTATTTTTGTGCCTTAATTCCTTTAGCTTATCATATAAGATCTTTGATGCATAAATAAAATGTTAGGAAAATATGGAGGCTCCTTAGATTTCTTGTGAAATTATTAAATGATTAATTAAAGATAATAATTGTATGTGTTTGAGCTGCCTCTCAATATTATCTTCTGATTGCCTAGTCTCCTTGTTGACACTAGGAGAAGACCTTATTTATATCTTCTGTTGTTTTGTTGTGTGCTGATTGCTTAGTCTCGTATGACATTAGGGATACACTGTTGGTGCCTTAGTCATACTGGTGCTAAGATTCTTTGATATTTGGTGGGCTAGATTAGCTCTTTTTTGTATGGTAGTTGATACACAGACATTTATATATATGTAGTCGTGATGTTTGTTTACTTTTCAGCATTTTTATTTCGTCAGCTATTTCTTTGTTCTACTTATATACATATTTTAGGATGTTAGAATTTTGCTGCTATTACATTTATCACTGCTGAGTTATGTTATTTTAATTTGCATATATCTCTTGATCACCAGCATATTTATGATGTAGTATTTTCTTTCAGTACTTGTTTAGATATTTATATATCTTACCTTATTTAGCTTGCATTTGAGACATGTCTTAGCCTCTCTTTTGCTTAAGTTATAAATGATTATTTTTAGCTTTTCCTTCATTTTTGTATTGCTAGTTGCTCCTATATTTGCTATAGTTATTGCTTAGAGAATGTAAATGGTGATATTACAAAACACATAAAAACTTATAAGCCTAAAATGTACTTAGACAATTATCTAACACAAAATTTTCTTTTTTTGGCTGAGGCCCTACATTGTGAAACTGACAATGTCAGGTTTAGAGCAGGTTGAGATTGAAGTACCTGAGGAGGAGCCTTACTTGGAGGAGGAGCAGCAGCTTGGACCTGGGGATATCTAGCTATTTATTTTACCTGTGAGGATGAGCATCTTTTCTCTTCTATTTGCTTAAATATTAAATGTTATAATAATACAGGTACCTATGACTGCATGTTTAGATTATTATATGCTTATATTTTGAGTTGTATTTCATTATACTCATACTATGATGCTTGGATGTTTCTTATTGTAAATTACTTCCGTACTCTGTATGAATTCTTATTAAGTGACTGAATATTTGATTCTATGCTTACTCCTTCCCTTTTTAGTTGGATTATGAATTTCATCTTAATCCAATGATAAGTGAAGGATTAGCTAGAGTGACACACCACCCCTTAGCTTAATCTTGTGGATTAAGGGGTTGGGTGCCACATAATCATAACTATATCATACTAAATATCATATTTTATTTGTATATGCTTCTCATGCAGAATTATGCCAATTAAATACAAATTTTGATATCCTACAAATCTTGCTTAGACCTTTGTGTCTAATTAGATATTTTCTTATCTTTTTTTTTTCTTGGTTCGCCCAATCATAAACACATGCACACGCACACACACACACACACACACACACACACACACACACACACACACACACACACACACACACACACACATATATATATATATATATATATATGGTTGTACAGGAGTAATCTCTGGATCTAGCTTTTAAGGAGGAGCTGATACATGATGGAGCAACTTAGATATTGATTTTCTCAAAGTCTTAAATTTTTGCTTAGTGTGTTACAAATTTTGTAAAATAGTTATTATATTTGTAATAAATAAATTTTCTTTATTATTTTAGTATTTTTTAATGTTGCAATAAATGTGAAAGTGTTTATTTTATACGCCTCTAAATACAGTGTTATACTAAACCTCGATATAATCATGGGGAGTGAGTACCTAATGCTGAATTAACTATGCTGACCCAGCGGCGGGTCACCACTATTTTTATCAGAGCATAATTAGGTGAAAATTAGTATAAAAGTGTATAAGTCATTATTTATGCAATTGGAATCTCAGAATAAATAAATAAAACATAAAAAGTAAGAATTTTTAAAAGCTATATAAATCAAAAATAGAATAAATAAATAAATATATATATATATAGCCTAGGTAAAATAATATACTTTTAATTATTTTTTTTATTTTATTTTTTAGCTAATAAGGATACTTTAATTTTCATTTAGTATTTGATAATGATACTTATGTAAATATACTCCAATAAAAGTATAATAATAAAAATCCTATTTTTAAGATGGATCCTAAAGATTCTCCTTTGATTGTCAGAACACCCTTAAAAGATCCAATATATGCCAATACTTTCATGGACCGTGTCGACAAGTTATTTGATATTGTGAATGCTCTATTAGAGCGTGTTTATACATAAAATCAAACATTTTTAATGCTTTAGACACAACAAACACCCTATATAAATACTCATATACTATCATCTATATATTTCCTAAACATCAAGATAAGTGGACTACTTCAAGCCTTCTTAAGACTCCAACTTCCAATATTCAATAGAAGTGCTAACCCAATGAATGTTGAGGATTGGGTAAAGAATAAAACAAAACTACTAACTAGTATGCCCACATACATATGTAATTAGATTAGCCATCTTTAAGTTAGAAGGAGAAGCAAAACCCTAGTAGGAAATGACTGTAAGCTTACAGTTTGTGGGCATAGATTTTGAGAATATCCAATGAGAAGAATTTGTCAAAGTCTTCAGAGCCAAATATATCCCTCCTTCTTCTCAAGCCATCATGGAAGATTTGTTAATGAAGTTACGTTAGGGCAATCGTAGTGTTGTTGAATATGAAATTGAATTTCAAGGGCTATCCAATTATGCACCACTACTAGTGAGCACCGAGTCTGCTCAATGCAGCCGATATTTAAAAGCATTGAAACCTTATATCAAGAAAATGCTTATAGCTCTTCGAATATCAAAATCCTCATATATGCTTGAAAGTGCAAGAATATTAGAATATGGAAAATAAGAAGGAGTAGAAGAGCTAAGAAAAAGACCTTCATCTACACATGTACAATAAATAGAATACAAGAGGCTGAGATCGCCTCAAGCTAGGGTTTATCAAATAGCTCGGCAAATACTTACTGAGAAATGCAATCGACCGCATCCTTATGGTATTTGTTATCACAGGAGCGGAATATGTTATACATGTGGATGACTTGGTCACAATTTTTGGAAATGTCAAGCAACCCATACAGTGGACAATCAGTGGATCACTCATCCTTCTCAGATGTAATGACAAGCACCCATACCACATAAAAATCAAGAACAACATTTCATTAAGATCATAGTTCCTAAATCCTTCAGCTTATAAGGTATTACTCATTTAGATTATGTTTGAGTGTGAACCCTAGATCCTTATTAGGATGCTACCTTGGATTCAAGATTTAAACACCAAAAATGGAGCTTAAGTCCAGAATCCTTAATCTTGATTTACTTAATAAAGATTTTGGTTAAGTGAGAATCATAATAATAATCAGGTCATTGATTCATTTACTTTAATCTTTATAGTTGTCATATGATTATGAATTAGAACTTGTTTAGTTCTATTGTTAACATTAAGGTCGTGAATTTGGGATTCTACTCGATAGTTGGTATTGGAGATCCTAACTTGTATCTTCTTAGAATAGTTAGTTGGACAGATTAGACAACAACAGATATCACATAAGTCTAGATTGAATATCTTGCTTACTTTGACTTTGACTGCTTTTCACACCTTGAATATTGAGCCTTATTCCTTGAGCATAATAAGCAAACTTATGATATGGAAAATACATCCTAAGTTAGTATTTAAAAAGCATAGCATTTATTCAGTTCTTTCAGTGCTTTCAGTTAGTAGAGTATGTCCTAGCGTAGTCTGCCTCTTTAGTTCTAGTTTTGTTATAAAATAGACTCGGACCTAGCTTTGCAGATGTTTAGGATGGATTCATGTCTTATTCTATAAGTTTAACTCAGACCTAGCTCTGCGGATGCCTAGGATGGACACATGTTGAACTTTTAGTTCAGAGGCCCTGTATGGCCTGTTCTGTTATGGCAGTACTATATCTTAGGCTTACTCCTACTTTAGTTTAGTTTTCAGTATTTGTTTTTATTTGTCACATGCTTTAGTGGCCTTACTTTAGTGCTTGGCTTGCTTTGTCACATGTTTCAGTGGCTTTACTTTTTGCTCATGCATGTACTTAGCTTACTTTTGCCATATGCCTCAGTGGCCTTTTACATATTAATCTGCATGCTTGTATATATGCTCTTATTGATTAGTATTAAATATTAGCATGTTTAGGATGCTAGAATTATATGTCTATTTCAGCATTTGTGTTCTTATATACTCAGCATGTATCCATGTGATCATAAGCATGTTAGGAGCAAATTTATTTCAGTAGTCATAATTATTTTGCTTTTAGCCTCACCATATTTAGTTACTGATTTGTATGTTATTTTTACATACTTGTTAATTAGCTATAAATAATTAGTTTATGGCTATCCGGTTCTTTGGAGCTTGTAGCACCTTATAATGCTTGCATGTTTTAAAACCCTTCAATGTAATATCTTAAAAATTAAGTTCACTTAAATTGCCTAAAATATACTTAGTTAATTATCTAACTATAACTTTTTTATTTTGTTGGCTGGGGCCCTGGCATTTGTGATAACAACAAATATCAGATTTGGAGATGTTCGTAGGCAGTGCTGCAAGAGAGGAGCCGGTGCAAGAGGAGGATCTTTCTACTACCGTTTAGTTAGATTTTCTTTCTTGCAGTGAGGTTTTGAGAGATCTTTACTTTTATTTAATTCAGTTTGTAATAATTAAATTATAAATGTATTTAATTTTCTGTATTTAATCTGAGTTACTATTTCTTTTACTCTCTTACACTATATTGTGATGTGAATGATATATTATACTGTTTCTTGCTTCCGCCACTTTGATTTGTATTGATGTATGTTCACAGTTACAGGTGACAAGTCCCTGGCTTAAGGTAGGTTGGGTCCTACCTGACTTTACTTAAGTTGGGGATTTGCCATAGTTGGAGCACCGTACTCCCCGCGTTTATGCTAATATCAGTAATAGCATCGCCAGGAAAGTACGGGGCCCCACAATTATCCTGTTCATGACTTAGAACTTGTTACAGTAGTGTTTTTCTTGAAAATTTGGTGGCACTATCTATATTGTGCTAAGTGCAAAATTCTTGCCAATTATCAGAGCTGAAATTACATTTTCACCCAACGTGAATTAAACTATCGCCATAGAAGATTGCTTGAACTCATCAACTACTATGATCTCAGTATCTTGTATCATCCAGGGAAAGCTAACGTAGTAGCAGATGCTCTTAGTCGTCATGCTACTCTCAGTGTAATGATGGCTGAAAGTCCATTAATTGATGATTTTCATAAATTGAGCATAGAACCTGTGTGTAGTGAAATGTTGAATGAGTTAAAAGAAATGAGTTTGATTGAACCAACCTTTATGAGAGATGTCTTTATCATGCATACTAAGGTTGAAGACTATTTGAAGCTGAGAGCTAACATTGAAAGTGGTCATCGTATCTACTTGCAGCTTTGAGGAAACACTATCTATCAAGATAAATAAATATGGATTCCAAAGTCCATGTATCTGAAGATTTTAGTAGAAGGCCACAATTTTGGCCACATAATTCATCATGGAAGCACCAAGACATATCAAAATCTAAAGCAATCTATTTGGTGGTTAAGCATGAAGAAATGTCTTATCAAATTTGTTGTAAAATGTCATACTTTTAATTTGGTCAAGGTTGAGCATCAAACACCTAGTGAATTATTGCATCAGTTGGAAATCCCTAAATAAAAATGGTTCAATATCTCAAAGGACTTTGTAATGGGATTTCCTCATGCTAAATCAGAAGCTAATGCAATTTGGGTTATTATTGATCATTTAACAAAGTTTACTTGCTCCATTCCTATTCATCAGATTGACTCTATGGATAAACTTGTTAAACTCTACATCAAGGAAATCATCACATCGCATGGAATTCCTAAGTCTATAGTATTTGATCGTGATAACAAATTTACTTCTAAGTTTTTGCAGGTAGTACATCAGGACCTGAGAACTACTATAGCAATGAGTACAACCTTTTATCCCCATATAGATTTCTAAATTGAAAGAGTTAACCAAGTGCTCATCAATTTGATAAGGCTTTGTATTCTTGATTTTGGTGGAAGTTGGGAGTATCATATGATGATAGTTGAATTCACATATAACAATAGTTATTAAGCTGACATTAAGATGGCTTTTTATGAAGCATTGTATGGTAGAAAATGTAGTACTCCGTTAACCCCGTCTGAAATAGGTGATGTTGGGTTGTATGGGTCTATATTGGTTGAAGAAACAAATAAAAAGGTCAGACTCATTCAGTAGAGAATTCAAACAGCATAGGATCGTCAAAGCAAAAATCATGATTCCTGTCATCATCCTTTAGAGTTTCAAGTAGTAGATTTTATATATATGAATATCAATCATATGAAAGGTGTTTACAATTTGGTGTTGTTGGCAAACTCAGTTCCAAATATGTAGGACATTTTGAATTGCTATCCACAATTGGATCATCTGCCTACAAGTTAAAATTATCAGATAATTTTTTCATAGTTTACAATGTATTTCATGTATTATCTCTTAGAAAGTTCATTCAAGAACCTCATCATCATATTTCAATTCCTATCATAAGTCTTCAAATAGATTTATCTGTTGCCAAAGAGCATTTCAAAAATATGGGCAAAGGTCAGAAGCAACTTAGAAGCCGCTCTATCCCGATGGTTCAAGTTCAGTGGCGAAACCATAGTGCAGAAGAAGCCACTTGGGAGAAAGAAGTGAATATGCGTCAAAAATATCCAAAGTTATTTGAGAGCACTGGTAATTTTCCAAATTCTTTTAAATTCCTGCCCTTGCTAATTCTTCATTTTTCCTACTTAGAAGATGATGAGGACGATATTATTCTTAAGTGGGGGAGTCTGTAGCAACTCTATATTATTACCATGCTCAATCTAGGCTAAAACAAATCCTAATTCTTGTTCTATTAGGTGCTAATTGTCATTAAGACATAACCCTAAAAATTTGAGATTCATCAGAACTCTATTGGATCAATTGATCATTTAGTCAATTTTATGACCTATAAAATTTACTGAATTAAATTGATCTCCAAATTAAAATCTGATTGAATTATTGAATTCTTCACACACAAATTAGCTATGGGTGAATTTTTGGGAATTTTTAGAGGTCATTTAAGACAAAATTAGATTTAATTTAAATTAAAAAAATTACAAAATAAGGTTTGCCAAATTTCATAATTGTGCAAATAGCCCTGTAACGGTCAGCAGATCGCTCGGGTCAGCTGTGCAGACCGCAGGCGATCTGTTGTGGGGATCCTCCCATGCAGTAGGCATTTCCCAAGTGCAATCTAATCGTTCACTCTACTGATTCAACATCGCTAATTTAATCAAGCCAATCCCGTTCCTCAACTGTTAGATCTTACCAAGATCGGATGGCCAAGATATTTTCAAGCACTGTTCATTATCGTCCCAATCGCGCCTCCCTGAAAGATCCAACTTCCCATACCAATGAATGTTAGAGCCTACTCCCCACCTCCTCACCATGTCACTTGATCATTTCCTCCCATTCATGCTATTGGATGGGAATCTTCTGGTGGGCCATGTGCCTTGCCAATTGCGACAACTGAAAGCTAGCCCTCTGGCTCAGGCTAATCGGCCATGGCCCAATGACCCAATGGTCTTTTGGCTATAAAAAATCTTTTGAGAACCTCAGAGAGATCCTTTACACTCTCTGGAGCAATCGAATCCACCCAAGCAAATGCTTTCACGTTGCTCTTCCTCCTATTGACTAATTAGCCTCTAATGAGCTCCAATTGTTATCCATGGTGTTGCAGTGGGTGTGTTTAGGTTTTTAAGCCACCAAATGATCATTATGAGCTCGAGGAAATGTCTGAGATTGAAACTAGCCTATGGAAATCAGTGGAACTCTCCCAATAATCGTCCACGTCCTTCAGTTTGGGCATCTATCCTACCCAAGCTAATTAAGGTCTATTGGCAATCAAATTCACTTGGATTCCTGTCCCTTTTTAGTTGCTTGAATGCTAAGGATCGATCAGCTATTAGAATTAGGCATTGTTGCGGCAAGTAGTAGGCAAGATAGTGGAAAGCATGATTTGAAGGGGATCCTAGACGCATCTTGGTTCAACAATTGTGTAGAGATGGAGATCGAGCCGTGGTGTAGCCTCAAGGACTAAAATTTGGCGATTTAACATAATACTAGGTTTACGCTGTCGAGGAAGAGGTGGAGACGAAGGTAAGCAGTAATGGGCCAGGCTGCCTCCTTCGATCTGGTTATTTAAATAACTTGATTTATCTGGTTTAATTTCATTTTATTAATTCCTTCAATATATCTAATTCATATGATTGAATAATTAAAAATATTTTATTTAAATTAACAAAATAAAATGCTCAATTCAAATACAACTTCAGGGATCTAATATATTATTTGGATTTGGAGATCATGTGGAACCTTAATCTGCAATAATATTTAACCTTCTATGATTAATTTTTTAACTAAGCTCTAATTAACATAAAATTAGATTAGCAAATATTAGGCTTAATGCTTAGCCAAAGTTTATGATTAAGGTATGAATTTCTTTATTTGACAGAGGAGAAATTTATTATATAAATGAAAATATTTTTCTATATTCAATTTTGTTAATCGTTAACTAATCACTTTAAACTTAATTAGTGAATATTTAAACCATAAGTGCTTTGATTTTAGTATTTAACGTGTTGATATTTTTCTTAGACAGTAAGAGATCATTTGACATTGAGAGATTCAGTTTAAACCATAAATCTTAAAGTCAAATTTTGAACCCTTAATGAATGACAATTTAGTGATTTTGAGTCAAACATGAGTAAGGTAAAATTTGAACCACACAATCTATCCCATACTCTTAAATTCAGTAAGCAAGATAATTAACACCTTGGTTGAGTTTCATTTGAATCATTAGTAGCTTTATTTGCTTAAAATCATGGGTTGGCCTTAATAAAATATATGTAATTCCTAAAGTAAGAAAATGAGAATTTAAAATTCATAGTCTTCTTAAACCCTTAGCTTAATATTTCAAAGTATTCAAAATCAGTTTAGATTTATTTAAATATAGAAAAACTTCATATAGATAAACCCTAGTTTTGGCCTAGAACATAGCTTTTTAGTAAGCTTTTGGTGTGGTTGAGAATCCACCATTTCTCTCTTAAGCCTAAGAATTCAGCATAGTTTCTATTGAGAACTCACTTATCTCAATAAAATGCATCGTAATCAATATTTTAGAAGGAGTTAGCTATGATTAAATCTTAGTTATTTAGACTTGAGGTCTGATTATATATTTGATCATCATTGGTTGTCACTTATTGGTAGCAATAGTAATTCCAATCATGTTTAAGCTTGATTAAACTCAATAAGTTTTCCCTTAACTTATAGCTTTAGAGAGTCTAGTTTGAGTGAGCCTTGACCTTAGATGATCAGAACCCTAGGTTAAGAGGCTCAAACACCATATGTTAAAATTTAATTTCTTAATATCTGAATCTTGATAAGATTGATCAAAATTGGTTTGGGATAATAAAAGTTATTAAATAGAATGATTGATTTAATTACTTAACTTCTGTAGGTAATATTGTTTGATTTTGAATTAGAATTTGATATGTTATAATGTTTAACCTTATAGGACCGTGACTTTAAGATTATATTGGATAGTATAATATTGAAGATCCTGAGCTTGTACACTCTCAAATAGTTAAAACGAATAAATTAGAAAACAAAGAATATCACGTATCTTGTTAGAATATTACTAAAACCATATTATTGATGCTTTTATTTGCCTTGTTTTGAGATTTAAAGCCTCATACATAATTAGAGTGATATTGGATATTTGATGAATACTCAAAATAAGCCTGCCAACCATATCATTATGTATCTGTAAATTAACTTCAATAAATCAGATAACAGTTCAGCGGGATATGTCCTAATTAGTCTGTCTCC
Source organism: Gastrodia elata (assembly GCA_016760335.1). Lineage (NCBI taxonomy): Eukaryota > Viridiplantae > Streptophyta > Magnoliopsida > Asparagales > Orchidaceae > Gastrodia > Gastrodia elata. Next base: position 49,488,421 of record CM028674.1, on the reverse strand, counting down.
TCAGTTCTTGTTGTGTATGATTGTTTCTGATACATCCATGAGTCTAACTGGATGATACATGTACAATTTTCTCTTCAGTGGATATTGTTAGCCAGTTACTGTTATGGCAAGCTAGTCTAGGAATACATCCAACAAAATAATGATTTCATTTCAGATGCATACAATTCAGTTTTTGTTTTTCTGTCTTTCAATTACCTTCAGTATCTTTATGTTTCAACAGATTTTCTTGGCCCATTACATATATATGCATGTTATGTTGCTAGATTTTTTAATTCTTTTGTATATTATAATATCTTATTAGTCTATTCAACATGCTCAATTTTGATCATATTTGCTTAGGGATTTTTCTAGTACTTGTATTACACTCTATTTAAACTAATCCATTATTGAACTTCATAGATATGATATAGGGTCTAGAGAGAAAAGAGCCCAATAGCTTTAAGCTTAGTAAGCCATCCTTTCTTAGATATCTTAGTGAATTATTGTAGCTATTAGAGGAACTAAAGCCTTAGAAATTTGAGAGATAATTAAAACTAAAACTTTTAGTAGCCTACTTATGGTAACTTCTACATTTTAGTATAAGAATAGAGATTAGGTATAGAACTTAAAAAAATATAGCTTGTAGATTTAGGATAGATGATATAAAATAGCAATCTAAATTACACTTAGTATATTTTCTCATTAAAATAATGCTACATTCAAATCAACATTTTTAAAATTATACTTATATATATATATATATATATATATATATAAGTATGTATTATTATTCATATTGACTTAGACAATTAGTTAATGACACCAATTAGGGGGCTTGATTAACCCTAATCATTAATGTAGATAACTAAAATTAACTACAATTGATATCACATAATTTATAAGTAACTTTATAAAATCCTTGAATGCTGCATCACATTGAGACTAAATTATTGAATATTCCTTCAAACATTGTGTATAAATAAAACATAAATTAAATTTGATTAGGGATTTTACTCTATGAGTATCAGTCTATATATACATTATTGAGCTAGGGCAGACTATGAAGAGATCAGGAGACCCACATATCCTAGAGGGGGAGTGTGTGTGTGTATGTGTATTATATAGGAGACCCTGCTACATATAGCTGGGCAGATGTGTCTAACACCTCACTTTGCTCTGTAATATGCTCATAGAACATACTAAAATATGATAAATAAAACTAACATTTATATTATAACATAATCTTATTGATTGTGTATGCCCTTAATTTTTACAATTAATTGATTGCACTTCACATTTGATTCAGTTCTTGAGATTAAAACTTACTTCACTTGTTTTTATTTTAGTATTTCACTTCATAGTTTTATTTACAACTTTTCTATAGTGTTTCTTTATATAGTTTATAGTTACATTTTTTTTTACACTGCTATTATAATTAATTAACATATGTTATATTGAACATATACATTTTATATACATTTTATATACATATATACTTGTACTTGTTTTTTTTATTTAACATGTTTTATGTAGGCTTGAGCAACTTCCTCTATACATATATTTACACTTTTTCTTACCACTTTTTAGTAATTTCTTTATTTTTAGTACTTTTATTTTATATTGTATTGTGCACCGCTTTAAATAAATAGTAAATTATAAATGTGATATCCTTTATTTAAAAATTAAGTTAACAATCCTAAAATGTACTTACTTTATAAGCTTAACTATTTTATCTTTTATTGGCTTTACCTTGTCGTATTAAAAACCAAAGGCAGATCTTGATCCATTGAAGCAACATTGAATACTTTAGTTTTATCTTTGTTTACTTGTGAGGATGAGTTATTTTACATTCAGTTTGTATAATTTAACTTAACTTAACTCTGGATATTTTCTTATATTTTTCTTTTCTGTGATGCACGATTTTCCTTACGTATACATGGATGGTTAAAATGCTAGATATTTTGGTTTGATTGAAGATGTGGTGCGATGTGAGCACACCCTTTTAAATGTAAGGCTTTTTTTACATGCAATCATAAAAGATTTTATAAGAAGGAAAACACATGCATTCATCACAGCTAAATCTTGCATTCATTCTCAACAATCACATAGCTACTACATAAGTCTAGCCTAACCTTCTCTGAAAGTGGGGTTTAGGCTTCCATTAAAAATGTATGACAAGCATTATTGATTTTTGTTCTCAAGAGCATCATGATTACTTACACAAAGATTATGCAAAAAGAAAAGAGAAAGATAATAGAAAAAAGTTACTGAAGGAACATCCCAAAGGGTTTTCTTCCTCTTCTTCTATCTACAATCCTCCAATAACAACTTTTAGGCTCTCTTCTCTTTTTCTCTCTTGTAGTGGCTGGAAATATTATTTTTGGAACCCTTGTTTTTCTCCCAAAATCATTCTCCTATTTTAGGGTTTCTCTTTAGCTTTTATACACCTTCAGCTCTGCCCAAGGGAGGCCAAGAGTCGCAACTTTTTCCTTGGGAATATGACAGTTTTGTATTCAGGAACTTGTCGGGCGCTACAGAGCGCGTGCTCCGCTATTATACAATTTTCTTCAGGCGCCTGGGCATACTTGAGTGCCTACACTTCTGTCGGGTCAATGCTCTGGGTGCGCCTAAGTCACTAGTTTTTGTCACATCGGCGATCAGGCGCACCAGAGTGCACAAGTTTATGTTAGGTCGGCGCTCGGGAATGCCCCAGCGCGTGGGTTTCTACTACTTCGGTGCTTGGGCGCACTTGAGATCGTGGATTTCTACCTGTTCGGTGCTTGGGCACGCCCGAGCGTACATATTTTTGCATGTTCGGTGCTTGGGCGCGCCTGAACGTGCTCTTAAAACAGGCTACTCAAGTGCTGGAATTGAGGTGATCAGGTGCACTTGAGCGCCTCACTGCTCTCTTTGGTTGATTTATATTGTAAAAATCCTTGGAATGTCTTGATTTTTGCTAGAGAAGTAAAATGAAAATAAAAATACTAAAAATGGATTAAAAGTAGTTTATTCTAACACAAAATAATATAATAAAATGAGTTGATTATAGTATAAATGCATGGCTTACTAATTACTATTAAAAAGCTCCAAACTCTTCTCCAAAGGGACTCAGCCTCAAAATTAATTTCAATAAATCTTATTTTTACATTCATGATAAAGAATATTTGAGTATAATTAAGATTATATATAACACATTGGGTTTCAATTATGGATAATTCCCTTTGAACTAAATTTGTGTTCTTTTATCTCTTGAGATCATACTAAAAATGAATAGCTCAATTTCATGTTGGATAAAATCAATAGATACATCCATTTTTGAGAAAACAATTTCTTATCTCTGGGTGGAAGATTGATCTACATGCAATATATTTTAATAATATTCCTTACTATTAGCTTGAGGGCCTCAGACTTACAAAACATATTTATAAGTGAATAAAGATCATTCTTAATAAATTTAATGAAAAAAAAAAGATCTAAAAACAATTGATCTAGTTAGGATAACAATTATTTACCTTATAATAAGGGTGTTGGGGATTAGAGTGCTAGGAGTGATCAACTATTTACATCTTTGTTGGCACAATAGTGAGAAACTTGCAGCAAAACATCAAGTGAATCTCTGGTGTTGTCACCCTTAATAATAAATACAAGAACAAGAAGTAAGAACCACAAAGCCACGCCATAAAGAATTTAACAATGATTAAGAAGAAATTTACAAGAGAGATCTCACTCTTTGTATGCATTGGAGTTTTCACACCTTTTTCTTTCTCTTGAGATTAGACAACCCTAACACAATAACTTTATCTCAAGCCACCACAACACTCATATACCTTCTAAACCCTAAGCAAATAAGGGTAATTATAGCCATACGCACACTATCCACATAATAAGGACAAAAGTTCTATTTTAGGCTTGATTAATGGTTGGTCATATTATCACAGAGCCTGGCTCTTGGGTGCGCCTAAGAACCAGCTCTCCTATTCAAGTAGTGTATGGGAGTTATCAGGCACACTGAACTCTATTTGGGTATTGCCAATGGGCGCTTGGGTGTGCTCAAGCACTTTAATTTCCAAAGTTGAAACATGTACGCTAAAGAACCCAACCAATATCAACTATGCCTTTAGAGCTATCCAAATTCCATTATGTATCTGGTTTACCTGCAATAGATGCATGATTAGTCTAAAATCACTAAACATATACTTGAAGTCCTCACCATAATTCTTGTTTTTGCTTGCATGGATATACCTTTTTATTTGTCTAGGTGCACTCCACCTTAAGGCACTTACTTGGGTTGCACTTGAGGCTCCACAAACATATTAATTTTCTAATTCATGATTGAGTTTAAGCTTCATCTTCACAATCTTATTCTATAATCATTAGAAGCATTTTTTTTATTGTCCTTGGAAGCATGACCCAATTCAATATTGCCTCTATTATGTCTTAAACCCCATTGTTAGAGAAAATAACTCCGAGTATCAATCCTTAACTCACCTTGGATATCCTTTACACATCCTTCTAGTGGCATTAGATGCTAGTAGGTCTCCTCTTTACCCCCATCTGATGAGTAGCCTTTATTCATTTAATGAATAGCTACTTCAAACACTTTACTAAGCTACTTCAAACACTTTGCCATGCTTTTGCCTATTGCAACGTCGCTTAGCCATCCTTTTCCCGGCTACACTTAGTTCAAGCATGCGGCAACCCTAAGGTCTTCTTGGGCTCAACATTTGTTGTCTGAGGCTCAGCCCACCTCATTTGGGCCTCCTATTCAATGTCTATCCATATGTTGAACTCCATATTAAGAGTGAACTTGACTTTTGTTGCCTATTCACATAGTATTTCATGAATAGATACTTTAACGCTCTTCAGTATGTCCTTCTAACCAATGTCTCCTTGCTTGAGTTAAACCAATCAAATGCTGTGATCCAACTTTACTCCCTTGTGCATCCACCAATGCACCTGTGATCACCTTCTAAGAGTCCTCCATGAACTTGGTCACAAATCCAACTTGTATTAGCTCGCCTACAAGGATCATGTTCCTCTTCAAGCTTGGAATATATTGAACAACCCTCAACTACCATATTACTTTATTTGGAGGCCTAATATCCACATCTTGTCACCACTTAGTTGCATGTGGTGACATCTCCCATGCTCAAGCACCATAGCTTACCTGTATTGCAATTTTTGAACATGTCCTTACTAGGCATTGAATGGCATGATGCACCAAAATACACCACCTAAGTTGTTAATTCATTCAGTGATAGGATTAATGCAACTTTTAGATTTGTTGCTATGGCTGCGCCATCTCCATTCTGATTTGCGCCTCTAACTCTTTTCAGCTCTGCACAATCCTACATGAGATGGCTTATTTTGTTATATTTATGGCACTCAGCTTGACATGCCAACTTTCTTATTTTGTAGCGGCTATAATTCAACTCTGAGTCTCTCTCTTAGTTCCTTCCTCTATATTTAACACTCAAGGCTCTAGATGTTGATGCCCCACCATTGAATCTTCTCATCACCTCCTCATTATGAATTAGCCCAACTACATAATTAAATTTTAAAGTTGCAACTCTTGTTGAGTCGCTCACCACCACTCCAAGCCATCCCAGCTCTCAGCATTGAACACAACAACAAAAGTGCTAGGACCTCATCATCATACTTGACATTCACTAAGCTCATTTGACTCTTGATTATATTAAAGCTGTTCATGTGCTTTGTTATCGTGATACAGTTTTCCATCTTAATGTTGAATAAACTCTATATTATGAACACTTTGTTTCCTGAGGCTTTGCATACATTATCGTCAAGGCACTCATTAGATTGACGATGCATTTCTCGTTTACTATATTGAGTACAATAGATGGTGTTAAGGAAAGGCAAATCAATCCAAGGGTTGTTTAATCAAGGATCCTTCATTCTTCATCACTCTTTCCTTGCTACTTTTTTTCACTCCCTTTTGATAAATATAACTTCTATTACATTAGATTTTCATTCGAAAATCCTACAAAACACATAGTTTGTGATGTTAAACATTTCAATGCTAACACTTATCACTTCTACCATGCTCTCACTTGAACAAAGCTCATTGTGCTCTAATACCAATTGTCAAGAATTTGGACACCCTTTTACCTCATCGTCTACATAACATTGAAGAACTTGTAGCGAAAACAACGATTGGATCTCAAACTTTATCATCCTTGGAAATAAATGAAAGAACAATCGATAAAAATAGAGAAAAATAGTCCAAAGAACTTGTGCATTCTCAAAGCTTTCATGATATCATCCTTATCTAGTTTAGCAGTTTCTGTCTTTACTCTGATTACTTACTAGCATTGATTTGTTAAGGATATATATCATATTCTGGGTCAGCTTTTTGGTGCTCCTTGTTTGTATGATATGGTAGTATTGTGTCACATTTGAGCTATTTATATATGCTTATCTGGTTGTAAATGTATAATATTTCCTGTATATATCTATGATGCTCATCTGGCTCGTGATCCTATAAATGGTGAGGGAAATCTAGATTGAATGGTTTATTGAAATTGGTTTAGTTGGTTCATTAGGCAGATACGTGCTCATGGGTTTTCTACTGAATGCAGGTATGACTTTTGTTCGAAGGATATGGGGACACGAACACGTGTCCAGCTTTGAGAACTGAAGAATTTGAGCTCTTCTTGCTGTAATTATTAGAGAAAGTAGTTAACGAAAATTAGAATTACGCCATCTGTTGGCTGACCAAGTTGGTAGGTCTAACAGCCATCTAAATCGGGCATTAAAATGGATTAGCAAATCATTAATTAAGTGTAAAGCAAAACGCAGTTCGGGTTTCTTCTTCTTTATCATATTTTGGTTTGATGAACAGTTGAATACAAAAGATTGCGTGCTTTGTTGTACCCAATCAACCATCCAAATCCCTAATTTCTTAACATTAAAAAAAAGAAAAAAAGTACTAGGTCCTATTGGGTAGCGGAATAGATGATGCTCCTTTAAAACGTGGAGCTCGTGATTTTTCGTCGAGACTTTCCAAGTTGTATCCAATATAAGTATCTATTCATCGGCTAAGGCCAAGCGGAGAGCATTTCGCGCCGAAGAATGTCGTCCCAATAACATCATCATATATGTCCCTGCCTCAAATCCAGAAAAGTACTTTGAAAATAGAAAAATTAGCGAAGAGAGAACAAATTCTATTTTAGATGCACAAATCCGACCAACTTCCATAAATATAATTGAAGCTTTCAAACAAAGCGTGTGTATACAGCAGAAAAAAAATCCATCTCATCTGCAAAAGAATAATTAAGCCAAGTTGCGACTGAGATAACCAATATATATCCAAATTAGAAGAAAGCACCATGGCCCACAACAAACATCTAACATCCTCTTAATACTTTCAGTAGCAGCAGCAAAGATAAAATAAACATAAAGCTCAGCATAGAACTTCCTGAATTTAATTAACAAAAAAGTCATTTGATTGCTTGCAGCCAAAAAAGAGCAAAACAAAAATAAAATCCCAACGATTCAAGGTAAGCTCGAAATACAGTTCCTCCATTTTATAAATAAATTGAACGCAACATCAGAGCCTACAGTCGGCCAAAATAGCATACATTTTATGCATAATGTAAAGGACTAAAGTATAAGAGCATTTGTAATCTTTAAATATACGAGCATTCCATTCATGCCATATTCATTCAATCATAACCCCTAAAGAGAGAAGAAAGACTCTTTCATCAACTTTTCATAAGCTAAAAATATCCCCAAGAACATGAAGACAAGATGGGGGAATAAGCAATTATCAAAGCAAGACAAAATATTTTGAGAATGTAGTAAGTATAAGAGCACGTAAAGAAGAGATGAGCATGAGATTTATCATACTCATTACAAATGAGCAAGTATTATTTCAAGGAATGCCATGTCTCTCTATCAAATTCTTGGTCTTAAACCTCTAATTAATTGCTTTTCATAATACACATTTGTGTTTTAGCTTATATCCTTTGTACCACATCAAAGCAGACCACCCCACATCAAGAATAAAAGAAAAGAGTATCTCTTGAGCATTTTAAAGTAAAAATAATATTGCTTTTGTAATTGCTCTGAGTGCTATCCTTAGGAATGAAAGACACTTTAACTAATTTTCTCCAAAATGGAGAAGTAAACTTCGTAGAGCCAAAAAATTGTCAAATTGTCTCAAATGATGAGCTTTCCACAATTCAATAAGAAGAAAAGTTTTATAAAGTATAAACCAACACAAGACCAATTTACAACTAATAAGAAGCTTACTAAGACTAGTAAGAATAATTTCTGTAGCAACCCTTAGTTGTTACTTTATTAAATTAGGACTCAATTAAATCATAATCAAGTTGTAAGTAGGTTCTAATCATCAATAAGACTAAACCTTTGAAATTTGAAGTCCATTGGATCAAAGCTGAATTAATTGATTATTTAATCAATGTATTAACTTTGAAAATTAGCAAAGTTAAATTGACCTCTAAATTAAAATCTGATTTTGTTTTTGAATTTCTCATACCCTAATTAGCTACAGGATAAATTTTGAAAAATTTTGAAGATCATTTAATCCTAAATTGGATTTAATTTAATTTGGTTTAATTGCTAATTAAGGTTAAGTAAAGTTCATAATTGTATAAATACCCCCCTAAAGGTTGACTGAGCCCCGGATCCGCTGTCAGGATCATAGAAGATTCGATGCAGGGTCCCGATCACGCAATAGCTAAACATGGTGCCATCCAGTCTGTAACAACCCTAGTTGTTATCTTAGCTAAACTTAGATTAACTAAGCTAATCCAAGCTTTGATTTTGATTCCATTAGGTTCAATGGGTCATTTAAACCTAATCCTAGAAGTCTGAAATCAATCGAAGCTAAAACGGGAAATTTAGTATTTTGGACTATTTTTAAGCCCTGAAAAATACCTAAATTAAATTGATCTCCAAACCCAAATCTGATTTCATTTTTGAATTCCTCACCTCAAATTAACTAAGGATAAAATTTTGGAAATTTTTGGAGGTCATTTAGGCACATTTTAGATTTAATTTAAATGGGTTCAATTGTAATTTAGGGTTTTAAACAATTCTTAATTGCAAATTTATCCTCTTCCAACGGTCGGCCGGATCCAATCGAAGGCGCGGGCCGTCCATTCCGCGAATTTAATCCAACAGCCCACGCCTTCGATTGGATCCATCTCATCTCGACTGTTCCGCGCTTCTGAGATCTTGATCCGACGACATCTAGGTCTCCGTCTTAAGTATCCCCGATCGCCCGTTCGATCCTTAGATCTAATCTGATGGTCGATCCAGCCTCCTCACGCGGACATTAGATGTTGGGAGATCAGAGCCATTCCGCGTCAACCAGCAATCCATCAGACGGCCCTGGCAACCCCCGCGACTGTGGATCGTCTTCCTCCACAGTTTGCGCCCGACAGCCGAATTTCCCCATACAGCCACATCCTCCAGCCGATCCACCACTCCCATGCCACATCAGGAAGACCATTGTGACCTTGCTCTAACATCCCTAGCACTCCCAGCCAAGCTTGAGGCCCGGTCCACACCAATTCTGGCAATTGAGGGAGCACCCTCGGGCCGAGCCTAGGTCATGGCTCCAGACCTCGGTAGCCACCCTAGACTTCCATGGAGCCTATAAATACCCTCGGGACTTCACAGTGAGTCCATTTACTCACTGTGAATCCCCATTTGCCTAGCTAAAGGTCTGCTGGAGCTCCCGTCATCTCGGTAAATTTTTGGCATTTTCTAGAGCGTAGGACCGCTGATAGAGGGCTCGTCTGGTGTTCAGACCCCCTATGAACCTTCATCTATCGTCCAAGAAGTTCGAAGGCACTCCAATTCCCTTGGCCGAGCTTGCGACCTTAACTTCAGGTACAGCTTTCTCCCGTGGATTTCCTTCAATCCAATTCCTCATCTGTCTCTGCATTGAGCCTCTGGATGTCACCTAATTAGCCGTAGCCACCTAGGGAACCAGTCGTGATTGTCACCCGGGGCTAGGCTAGCTCGAATCGATCGTATCGATCGATTGAGCTAGCGGCCGAGCCATGACTGAGTTCGAGTAAGGACCCAGCGATCGGTTACGCCCCAGGTTATGAAACCAAGGGGGTTCAACTCGCCTCACCTCCTTGAAGGTGTAGGCATCGAACCCCGGCTGATTAATGGCCTCTGTGAGGAAAATTATCTCCTCACAGTAAACCTTAAGCGTCCGTATCGAAGGCATCTTGGGCGAGTAGCACCCCATCGATCTAGTGGGATCCAGATGGGGGTTCTTACCTAAATCGACGCGTATTGGTACCCTGAAGGTGTAGCCGTTGAGATCAAGATCTGGCGTGGAGTGTGCATAGAGAATTTCACGTTTGAAGCTAACCCTAAGCGAGCGGGTATCGGGCGTAGTCGCGAGGAAGACGATGCACTAGTGCTTCGGGTCGGGCCGACCCGTGACCCGCGCGGTTCTAATTTTGGGACGCGGCTATTAAATAATTATAGGAATGCAATTTTAATGGTTATGAATTTAATTAATCAAATTCTATGGTTTCAATTTAAATAAAAATATAGAATAAATTATTTAAATAACTTTAGCTATACTGGTCCAAATGGTATGATTTAATATACCATTTGAATCAGAAAAATACAAGGAATGTAAATATAAAATAAAATCACAGATTCAATGGTTGGATTTAAAATTATTGATAAAACCTTTTTTATTTTTAATTAAATTATAATAAATTCAATTAATTACCAAATTAATTAATTAAGGGCTTTGATTGCTCATTTAACCCTAAGGAACATTTTAGACTTTTAGAACAAACTTTGGACATTTATATTTCTTAATCACCTCTTAATTATCCTAATTATGGATTAGTGAATTAAGCCTTAAATTAATCTCTGATTTTGGGTAGGTCAGTTCCTAATGTTATTTTAAGTCTACTTAAACCTAGATATGAGGTTAGATTGCCCTAAGAATGCCTAAATTCACTAATCACTCTAATTAGCTTAATTAAGTTGTCAAAACCTAAGATAAATGTGTTTTTCCCTTCATTAACCAATATGAAACACATTAAAATAGATTAGATCTAATTTGGACAACTAAACCCTTAAATCCCTATTTTAGCCTTAAGAGGGGTATTTTGGTCATTTTGACCAAAATGTGCTTAAATGCCCCTTAAACCTTGGAAATTTCAGTAAACTACCCTAAGATAGATTAGAAATGTTTTACTGAACTCTTAGCCTAATAATAATCCTAATATGGTCATTAATCTAGGAAATCTTCAATTAAGTCCTAATTAAGACACTTAGATCTTAAGTGACCTTAAAGAAGTTACTTGAGCTTAATGCTTAAATTTAATAGTTTCAATTGTTAAAAATCATTGTAATAAGTTCAATTTAGTTAAATTATGAACTTAAATGCCAAAAGAAATGCAATTGGTAAAGTCTAAGTTAAAAACCTAGCTTAAGTCTAAAGTGATCAATAATCAGATCTTAGATCTTAGACCTTAAACTTTAGATCTTCTACTTGAATTGAACTATCTCCTTTGGAATTTCCTTAAATGATTGATTGTTTAATCCTTAGAAACCTTCCATGTGGGTATAGGATGATTCAATCGATAAGATAATGAAATTATCTTAAAGACTAATATAGATCTTAAATTCTCAAGTTCTTAATTGATTATTCTATCTTATAATCAGTATGATAACCCTTCACTAAGTTCTTAGTTCTTGAATCTTTCAACTGATAGGACTCTTCACCTTCAACATGGGTATTAAGTGTGAACCCTAGATCCTTAGTAGAACTTGACTTTGGGTTTAGAATTTAAACACCAAAGTGGAGTTTAAATCCAAAACCCTTGAATCTTGATTTACTTATCAATATTTGGGTAAGAGAGCAAAATATGGTCGTTGATTTATTTAAACCTTGTAGTCATCATATGATTTTGAGTTAGAACTTGTTAAGTTCTAATATTATTCTCAGGGTCGTAAATCTGAGTTATACTCGATAGCTGGATATTGGAGATCCTGAACTTGTATATTCTCAGAATAGTTAAATTGGATAACTAAATAATAACGAATATCACAAAAGTCTAGATTAAGTCTCTTGCTTACTTTGACTAGATTGCTTTACACACCTTAGATATTGAGCTTTATTCCTTGAGCATAATAGGAGAACTTAGGATATGGATGATACATCCTAAGTTAGTATTTGAATTGCATATCATTCAGGTATTGCAGTGTTTGCAATTGGTAGAATATGTCCTAGCTTAGTCTTCCTCTTCAGTAATAGTATTGTATAGGACTGACCCAGGCCTAGAGGATTTGGTTGGCCTATTGGCTGGGTATTGATTGATATTTCAATATTGGGGGCCCTGGATGGCCTACTGGCTGGTATAGCAGTACTATGTCTTATGCTTATTGCTACTTTAGCTGGATTATTTAGTATTGTTTTCTTTTTACTTTGCCACATGCTCAGTGGCCTATTTTTAGTACTTGCTCGCTTTTGCCACATGTCTCAGTGGTTTTACATAGATTGCTTTGCTTTTGCCACATGTCTCAGTGGCTTTTTTTACTTTTTCTTTCCTAAATCAGCATGTTGTATATATACTCTTATGGTTTACTTATGTATATTGGCATGTTTAGGATGCTAGAATTGCATATTTGTTTTCAGCATTTGTGTTCTTTATATACTCAATATGTGTTAATACGATCATAAGCTTGTTGCACCCATTACTGCTTGCATGTTTAGTTAAATTGAAATGTGATATCTTAAAATATTCAGTTCATTAAAATAGCCTAAAATATGCTTAGACAATTGTCTAACTGTAACCTTTTTATTTTGTTGGCTGGGGCCATGGCATTTGTGATACCAACAAATGTCAGATTCGGACCTGTTCGTGGGTGAAGTCGCAGGAGAGGAGCAGGCTCCAGAGGAGGATCGTGCTGCTGCTGCTTAGTTAGATTCTGCTTTTCCTTTTTAGTGAGATTGAGAGACATTTGTATTTTCTATTAAATTTCAGTCTATAATAATTAATTCTGGATGAATTTCATTTCTGCATTGTGATGAGTTACTATATTATTTTCCATCTTTCTATTATGTATGCTTGTGGATGTTACCTTTCAGTTTGTTGCTTCCACCACTTTGATACTTGTATATTGATGAATGTTATAGTGTTTGGTGACAAGTCCTTGGCTTAAGGCAGGTTGGGTTTACCTAACTTTACTTAAGTTAGGGATTTGCCACAGTTCGAGCACCGTACTTCCTTGTTGTCAGTACAGAGGCTCCACACAGTCCTTCCCTCACCCTGATCAGACGACCCATATATGATCTCGCTACAACCTACCTCCATCCATCGGATAATGCTCGTGATCCAATGGTTGCGATCAAATTCGAGCTTGGTCATTACGATCTGACGCATCTTAGTCGTTCTGTCTTTTTGATCAATAAATCAGACGGTTGTTCATGACCTATAACTTGTTGCTTTATTATTTGCCTTGAAGATTGGGAGACATTATTTGTATAGCATTATATGTGAAATCTTCACTGACCATCAGAGCTTAAAGTACATATTTACTCAGCAAAAATTGAACTATCGTAAGAGAAGATTGTTAGAACTCATCAGCAACTACGATCTTAGCATTTAATATCATCCAAAAGAAGCTAATGTAATAGCAAATGCCTTCTGTCGTCGCTCTACTCTTTGTGTGAAGATAGCTGAAAGTCCTTAAGTTGATGAATTTCATAAGTTAATCATAGAACCTTTGCACAAAGATATGTTAAATGAGCTAATAGAGATGAGTTCAGTTGAACCAACATTCATTAGAGATGTCTCTATCATACAAACTAAAGATGAAGACTATCAGTAGCTGAAAGCAGATTTTGAAAGTGGTTGTCGTGTCGACCTGCAACTTCGTGCAAACTTTATTTATCAAGGAAATTGAATATGGATTCTAAAATCCATACATCAGGAGATCTTAGTAGAAGGTCATAAATCTAGTTATGATATTCATATTGAAAGCGCCAAGATGTATCAAGATATGAAAAAATCATTCTAGTGGCCAGGTATAAAGAAAAGTATGTCTGAATTCATTGTGAAATGTCATGCCTATAATTTAGTCAAGGTTGAACATCAAAAACCTGGTATATTGTTGTAGTCATTAGAAATTCTAGAAGGGAAATGGTTTGATATTTTCATGGACTTCGTTATAGGATTGCCTCGGGCAAAATCAGGCGTCAATGCAATCTAGGTTATTGTTGATCACATAACCAAATATGTTCATTTTATTCCCATCCATTAAACTGGCTCTGAAGAGAAGCTCGCTAAGCTCTACATTAAAGAGATTGTATGGTTGCATGGTATTCCAAAGTTGATAGTATGTTTACCTCAAAGTTTTGGCAGATAGTACATCAAGGCCTGCAAACTACCCTTGCAATGAGTTCGGCCTTCCATCATTAAACAAATAGCCAAACTGAAAGAGTAAATCAAGTGCTAGAATATTTGTTAAGGCTCTGTATTTTATATTTAAGTGGAAGCTAGAAGGATCATCTTTTGCTAATTAAATTTGCTTATAACAACAATTATCACATTAGCATCAAGATGGCTCCCTATGAAGCCTTGAATGGTCAGAGGTGTAGTACTCTACTATCCTCATCTAAAACTGGAGATATTAAGTTATTTGGGTCTAAATTGGTTGAAGAAACAAATTAAAATGTCAAAATCATTTTGCATAGAATTCAAATAGCATAAGATTGTCAGAGCAAATATCTTGATTATCAGCATAAGATTGTCAGAGCAAATATCTTGATTATCATCATCATCCAATGGAGTTTTAAGTAGGTGATCTAGTTTATCAGAAGGTCATTTCAATGAAAGGTGTTTATAGATTTGGTGTTACTGGTAAGCTCAATCCCAGATATATAGGACCATTTGAAGTGTTATCCAGAATCAGATCATTCGCCAACAAGCTGAAACTGCAAGAGGATTTCTCTTCAGTTAATAATGTCATGATGTCTTTCATGTCTCCTCACTCAGAAAATGCCTTCGTGAACCCAACCATTACATTTCCATTCCTACTTCAAGTTTGCATTGCAGCCATAATTTTCTTACGCGGAAGAACCTATCAAGATTTTGGGAAAGGATCAAAAGAAGCTCAGAAGTCGATCTATCCCTATGGTTAAAGTTTAGTTGCAAAATTGAAGTGTTGAAGAATCCACTTAGGAGAGAGAAGCGAATATACAGAAGAAGTATCCCAAGCTATTTTAAAATCTTGGTAATTTCCAAATTCTTTTAATTCTTGTCTTTTCATTTCCTTCATCCCACTTAGGTGATGTTGAGAATGGCATTATTCTTAAGTATAGGAGTCTGTAAAAATCTTAGGTTGTTACTTTGCTAAATTTATACTCAATTAAGTCCTAATCTAGTTGCTAGTAGGTTCTAATTATCATTAGAACCAAGCCCTAGAAATTTGGGATCCATTGGATCAAAACGGAATTAATTGATTATTTAATCATTTATTGACATAAAAAATTAGCTAAATTAAATTAACTTTAAAAATCTAATTTTATTTTTAAATTCCTCATGCCCTAATTAGCTAAGAGTAAAATTTTGAAAATTTATGGAGATCATTTAATCTTAAATTGGATTTAATTTAATTTGGTTTAATTTCTAATTAAGGTTAAGTAAAATTTATAATTGCATGAATACCCCCCTAACGATTGGCTGAGCCCCAGATCTGTTATCGAGACCATAACATATTTGCCGCAGGGTCCCGATCACGCAATAGCTAAACCCGGCGCCATCCATCTATTACCTTTCCCTTATCAGATGGCCCAGATCTGATCTCGCTCTAATCTACTATAATGATCTCCTTAAGTAGTATTAAGCAAAACTCTTACACTTTGAGATGCCTTTTCAAATAATAGTGGAGTTCATAATAAGAACTCCAAAGTTAAGCATACTCAGGTGGGAGCACTCCCAGGATGGGTGACCTACTGGAAAGTTATCTTCTAAGGGAAACATTGTGTGGCATATCAGACCAAAATGGACAGTACCTTGTTGCTTAAGAGTTTAGGATACTACAAATGATATCAGAGCAGGCTATAGGGAGTCAAATAAGAGCTAAGAGTGCCAAATATAGGGTAAAGTACCACTTCATGTGAACAACCTCTTAAATCCATGATGGTTAAGGTGCTACATGGTTATGGGTACTTTTTGAGCATATATAGGCCATATCTAGTCCTATCTACCTAATGGATGGTTCTTGGATACTGACAAAGATGTCAGTTACTTAATTGGGGAGATTGTAACAACCCTCTTAAGTAGTATTAAGCATAATTCTTAAATATCGAGGCACCTTTTCAGATAAATGTGGAGTTCTGAATAAGAATTCTAAAGTTAATCGTGCTCAATTAAAAGCACTTTCAGGATAGGTGACTTACTGGGAAGTTATCTTCTAAGGGCAAAACTATGAGACATATCAAGTCAAAGCAAAAAATACCTTGGTGCTTAAGAGTTTGGATTGTTACGTCTACCTCTATGCATTGTATAACTCTCATGCCCCAATGTTTGCAATTTAATTTGCACTTAGCCATTGTGATTTGATGCATCTCAGTCGCTCTACCTTTTTGATTGATAGATCAAATGGCTGTGTGAGCACCTGATGTTGTTCATCATCTTCTCTAGAGTGTTCTCACCAATAATGGAGATTTCTTAGTATAGTTGATGTCAGGCTTGTCCCCCACTACCCATAATAGTCTCTAACAATTTGTTAATAAAGCATGACCCTCCCTACTGGTCTCAAAGGTTCAAAGCCACATGTATTGGCATAAAGGTAGCTGCCATTGGGCTCGAGCTCGAGGAGATGGCCCAAGTACTCCTGGGCACCCTTAACCTCCACTGATTATAAATAGTTGAGGAATTCTTTTTAGTGAGTTCTTTTGCTCACTAAGGAACTCTCCCAAAGCTCAAATTCTATAGCCAGCTTCCTACATCCCTGCTGCCTTCCTACTATTCTAGTTAGCGACCAAAAATTTCAAACACACTCCTAGGTGTGTCAGTGGGTTAGACTTGATGTTCAAGTCCCCAAGATCAAGCAAGTATCTCAAGAAAGCATGTGAGATTAAATCTAGACATTGGAGTGCACCTAATCCTTCTGTATTTGGCTCAGTAACCTTGTCCAAGTACCTCTACTTCCTTGAGCTAATCTAGCTCAATTGATGTGATTGTAGATTCAAGTACTGGTGTGGTGTATGGTGATAGAAGTCTTAAGTGTCGACCAGGACTGGTAGCTGACCAGACAGTGAATATCAGTGTCTAGAAGGGTGCTGCCAGCTAGTCTAACCATTACTACTTCCTAGGTAATTAGCATCACTAATTAGTGTCTAATTGCCAGCGAATGCTATTGTGAGTCTTAGGTGATCGATATATATGGTCTAAGGTGCTTTGGCAAGCCCGATAGGCCTTGGATCGTTGGACCAACGACAACGCACTCCACTGCAAAGTTGCGAGTAGGGTTATGATGATTTAGTTGACAATTCAACTGATCAGAGCAGGGTTTCTCTTTGTCTTAGATCATTGATTTATTCAAGATGAAGTAGAGGTTGTAGCATCACCTATATATGGAGAATTAGCTCCCCATAGTAACCCTAAAAGCAGATTTAGGTAGAATATGATCTCGGTGTTCCTGATCTCCTTGCAGGGGGCTTCCTGGAGTAATGAATGCATCTTGGTCTGGTGATCATGTAGCGATCAGACTCAATCCATGGCATAGTCTGTGTGATTGGGAATTTAAAGCAAACCCTAACCCTAATTCCTCTTGCATCGCGGGGAAGGCGGAGAAGGAAGTATACAGTGTTACGTCGGGCTAAACCTTGACCCACACCTTTCTAATTTGAGTTAAGTAAATAAATCAAATTTTTGGAATTTATTTTTCTATATTAATTCCTTGATTAATATTAAACATATGGTTTAATTAAAGAAAATATTTCATTTTAATTAATAAAATTAAGTGATCAATTCAAATCCAAAATTAATGATCTTCTATAACTTTATAATTAAAAAGTCATATAGAATCTAATTCTATAATAATATTTAGCTTTCTATAATTAAAATTTTTAATTAATCCCTAATTACCCCAAATATGGATAGTGAATATTAAGCTTGATACTTAGCCAAGTTTCATGATTAAGATTTTTATTCTCATTAGACAAAAGAGAATTTGATTAATTTTTTATTTATTTATTTTGTTAATCACTTTAGATAGTCTGGCTCGGATCTAGCTCTTAGATAGCCAGATAATGCATGTGAAACTTTCTTCTAAGTGGCTCTATTTAGCCAATTCCTATTATGATAGCTTTACTTAGGCATATTTTCATATTTTATATATAACCTGTCTCAGTTATTCATTTCAGTTACATTTATATATCTTTTTTGTTATTCACAATTTATAATTCAATTATTTTCAATTTTTTGCTGACTTTTTAGTGCCTTTTTATATACGTATGTTAGGATGCTAAATTTTATTTAGTCTTTACAACATAATTTACTTTTGATTTAGTATACTCATCATATTTTAGTTAATCATTTTCTTATTTAGGATTTTCTTTGTTATTGTTGTCATATTTACATTATATGTCAAATTTTGTTTACAGCTTCTAGAGTGTGGTATTTTTTATTAATTATCTCAAATTTGCTTAAGTTATAAATACTTTATTTTATTTTCTTTGTTGCTTGTTGCACCTAAATTGCTTAGGATAATTATGTGAGACCTTTAAATTTATTAATAAAATATTTAGTCTAAAATATATTTAGATAATTATATAACACAATATTTTTATTTTATTGGCTGAGACCCTGCATATAAAACAAACATGTTAGATTTAGATCTATTCGTGGATCTTACTTCAGGTGAGGAGCATGAGGATGATCCTACTACATCTATTTAGTTTTAGTTGGCTTTTTGTTTGGAATAGAGTGAATATCAACATTTCATTCTTATTATTTTCTATAAGTATTGGTTTGTAATAATAATTCAGAATTTGTATGTTTTCTTTATAGTACTTTTATTCAAAGATGAATGTGTTTTCATTCTCTTATTCCTGTCTAGATGTAATATATGGATGTTATCTTCTTACTTCCACACTCTGTGATGTTACACTTAGTTTTTTATTCAGTAAGTACTTTGAATTATAATTATTATCTTGTAAATAATAATTCAGGGTGCTTAAGTAAGAATTAGAGGTAAATAAGTACTTCAATTACTTAGATATTTTAGGAATATTAGTGTTGATATTATAACTATCTTGATAGATATTTAGGGTATCAATCCCAATCAGATTCTAGTAATGACCCAACTCATTGTTAAAAGAAATTGATTATGCACAAGCGAAGGAGTGGGGCATTACAATATCACCATTGCCTTTACTAGAAGCAACTTAATCCCAAGCCAAAATGCAATATTTGGATAGATTCAAACCTTGATGCAATAATTTTGCTCACATGATGTTTATAAGTTAACAATATTCAATGAAATATGGGCTTCTCTAAACCAATATAAAAAAAGAAGACATATAGAAAATCTTAGAAGTTGAAGCCTACCCGCTATAATAAGATTTTTTGAGCCCAAACTATCATCCATGTTAAGAATCAATAAGTGGAGTGCAATATTCCAATTTAAGTTTATATTGCAAGATCAGTAATCCTAAGTATTTCATTAGAAGTGAAGATACATTTAACTTCGAAATATTAACCAAATCTGCCTCATTCATCACATTTTTAGAAAGTAAAATGAAAAATATCCCTTCATTATAAAAAAGATCCAAAGCTTCTATGACTTTTCTTAAAGATTCATTAAATTCTTGAATATTTGAGGAGGATGATTCACAAAAAAGTAAGTCATTATCTACAAATAATAAGCGAGCATTTGAAGTTACTATAAGTGAATGGGACAATTTTGTTGTGCAAGATGCTTCATCCAAAAGTTGAAGATAGATTAATCATGGCAATAATAAAAAACAAAGGACCAAGGGAGCGTCCTAGTTTAAGCCTAAAAGATGAAGCAAAATAAACATTCATACCACCATTAATGTTTAGAGAATAATGAACTTGATCAATGCAAGCATGAATCCATACAATCACTTTCTTAGGAACATTAAGCCTCCTCAATGTATTAACAATGAAAACTTGATTAATGCTGTT
This sequence comes from Gastrodia elata, assembly GCA_016760335.1. NCBI lineage: Eukaryota > Viridiplantae > Streptophyta > Magnoliopsida > Asparagales > Orchidaceae > Gastrodia > Gastrodia elata. Next base: position 49,468,247 of record CM028674.1, on the reverse strand, counting down.
AAAAGCCATGCACAAGTCAATTTTTGTACAAAAAAGATTCTTGGAGCTGATACTGAACAATATGCTAATTTCATTGGCAAGAATAACATGATGTGATGCTTGTCTCCCATGAGAGCATGATTAATAATGCTTGGCAAATGAGAAAATATTCTACAAGACATTATTTTGGAAATGGTCATATAAACAGCGTTGTAAAGAGCTATAGGCCTAAAGTCATCAATGAAATTATCATTTCTAGCCTTAGAAATTAAATTAATAATAGTATGATTTAACCATCTTATCATTTTGATGTTGTCAAAAAGTGAAGAATGCCTTTACAAAAAGGAATGTTCAAAGCATCCAGACTTTTCTTTAAGAAAAAAAGGACATACCATCAGGATCAGGGAATGTATTATTCCTAATTAAAAATAAGGCACCATTGATTTTAGCAGCACTAATTGTCCTGCACATTTCTGAATCAATAAAAGATTCAATACTAGCATGAATAGGAAAATTATGATTACAATGGACTGTCTTTTGTTGAGCAAAGCAAAGAAAAATTGAACCATAGAATTTCTAAGATGGTTAGAATAAGTATGAGAGGGTTTTGATTCTTCATAATATCCATTTGAGTATATATAAATTTTAGATTATCCTCCCCTAATGATTATTAGTGAGCTTTGTATCTTTGTTTTTCCCAAGAGACTTCCTTAATAATTAGAACTTGTAAATCTAAATTAGCTTTGTTTAATTCTTGGGCATACAAAAGGTTGGTAGGATCTTTATTAACATTATCACATTATTCACCTTGAGCATGTTAAATATAATCAACCTCCAAAGATTTAAAGATGATCTAACCAATTTCTTAAAACATGAGAATGTTTTTTGGTTTGGACAAGTAACCTTCTCCAAGAATAGAGTGAATAAACCACCATAAAAAATTTTCAAGTTGCCTCCACAATAATGGATTATTCATCTATAGAGAAACAAATTTTTTTGAAACATAACTTGTTAGGTTTATGAAAATAGGAGGAAGTGTGAAAGAAAAGAAGGGTATGGTTAGAATTAGAGAGAGAAATCACTTTGCAAAAAGAGTGATTAAAGTCAGCAACCCAATTTTCATTACAAAAGGCTCAATTCAATATACCCTTGGTAAGAGATATAAGTCTATGATTGTCCCAAGTTAAATCATTGCCACTATTATTCAATTCAATAAGTTTAGATTCATTAATAAAATCATTAAATGAAGCAAGCATTTGAGTGGAAGGAATAGTACCCTCACATTTTTATCTAACAAAATGATTTCAATTAAAATTTCCAACCGCATGCTAAGGGAAATTTATCCTAAGGTGAAGGTATTTAAAGACTCCTAGAGAGAACCTATCATAATTAGAGTTAGCATCATAAATAAATGGGACACAACATTTAAAATGAGAAGATTCCATATGACCATGGATATATTGAGAAGAAGTACTATAAGGCTCAAACTTCACTTTATTGGAATTTTATTTCATCCAAATTCTACCGACATAAGAGTTAGTAAAGTTATGACAGTCGTCTTTTGCTTCCAAAAGCTTAAACTTATTGACCAAGAAAGCAACACTTATGTCATTGAATTGAGTTTAGGCTCGATAATCCCAATAATGTCAGGTTTAACAAATCTAATTTGATACTTTAAATCATGTAGTCGAATGTCAGAATGAAATCCGCTAACATTTAAGACTAAAATTGAAGGAGAATTAGAAATCATCAAAGAAACATTGAAAAATAACCAACTAGTAAAAAGAAATCACAACAAAATGACGACAAAAAAATATTATTTCACCTTAGCTCTGAGGGATCTACTTCTCCCTTTATTATGTTTAACCAAGTAAACATTATATCCAAAATCACTAAGTTTGTTAATTGACACATACGGGAACACAAAAGATGATGATGTTGCATTATAGAAATAAGAGCAAAAGAGGTAAGATGATCCACAGTAATTGTAATCTATTTTGGATGAGAATGTGACCCAAAAGAAGAAGATGTAAGACTAGCATTTAAATATGAGGAGAAGACCTATAATTTACATGATGAGGAATAAAAGAGGTTTTAATAACCATAATTGGAGAAGTATGTAAAGGAGATGATTATACAATTGTGGGAAGAGTAGAAACTTTCATATTTCTAATGACAGTGCCAGTTGCAGGAGTGACCCTCAAGGTTCTGCATCTTGATCAACATGGCCTACTCCCTCCCCTATCATTATTTGGAATAATAGCCACAAAATGCTTACTTGTACAACAAGCATTACTAAAATGGTTACATGATGAGCAAGCTTTAGAGGTCCAGTCATATTCAATTAACTCAGTAATAAGTTTCCCTCCTACATGCACCTGAGCAAACTTAGGAAGGGAAAGTGTGGTTATTTCAATGCATACCCGATCATTAGTAGTAGGCTGACTGGTAGTAAGAGAATCGAACATTAGGGGAATACCAATAGCACTAGCAATCTTAGATAGAATCGTGTCCATCCATAGATGTAACAGAAGCTCAAAAAATTTTATCAAGACTAGGAGAGACCAAAATTAGGAGGCAGTATGGTGAAATTTGTTTGTTTAAGGTTTAAAATAAAAATGGGTATTGAATAAAATACATGAACCACTCTAAGAGATGCATTGAACATTCTCATCACAACACTGCTTAATCAAGTATAATTTAAGGCGATTGGAAAGAGACTGACTGTAATAGCCCAAAATCTTAAGCACCAAGGTACTGTCCACTTTGGCATGAAAGGCCTCACCATTTTTTCCTTGGAAGATAACTTTCCATCAAGTTATCTATCATGGGAGTGCTCCCATATATGCACACTTAACTTTGGAGTTCTTATAAGGAACTCTATCATTATCTGAAAAGGCGCCTTGATATTTAAGAGTTTTAATTAATACTACATAAACAGATCTTTACAATCTCCCCAACTTAATTAATTAACATCCTCATTCGTATCCACACACAAATCAAGAACCATTCATTTGCCAGATAAAACTAGAGGTGTCCTTTATAGGCTCAAAAGGTACCCACAACTATGTAGCACCTTAATCATCATGGGTTTAAGAGGATGCTCATATGAAGTGGTACTTTTTCCTATCTAGTACTTAGCTCCTATCTAATGCCATATTGCATACTCTAATATTATTTGTAATATCTCAAACTCTTAATTATCAAGGTATTGTTTGCTTTGGCCTGAAAGGTTTCATAAATTGGTTTTCAAAAAATAACTTTCCAACAAGTCATCCATCTTGATAGTACTTCTACCTGAGCATGCTTAACTTTGGAGCTCTTATGAATAACCCCAACATTATCCAAAAAGGAGCCTTGATGCTTAAATATTTTGACTAATACTACTTAAGTGAATCCTTACATTAAAATGTCGACGTGAGGTGAAACAATGAGCAACTACAATCCTATAAGGGATGCTAACAAAATGTTTGCTAAAGAACCCTAAAAGAAAACTTAGGATGGTTTGAAGATAATATTTTTTATAGAAAATAATGCAATTCTTATTTTGCTCAACATTAGTTGTGCTTATTTTGTGTACGATCAATAGTGTAAAGCATGGAAATCCAAAAAATAACCAAAAGAAAATTACAAATAATACTCACACTTTTATAGTGGCTTAATCAAGAAAATTATATGTTTGTTGTGGCTTACACCAAAATTTGTTGCTGGTGATGGTGACATGGTCAGTGCTTTAAAAATGTTGATTTGGAACACTATTCATACTAAGCAAATAGTGGTCCTATGCATTGGCAATGAGGAGTGTTGTAATCATGCTGTATTGTAATAACAACTTTGATACGTTAGCTTGAACTATGTATGATAACCTATACTATTTCCAAATGGTGATTGATGATTTCCTGTAATGGGTGATCAACTATTCAATTTATCAAAATATGGTTGGTGCTACTAGGAAGTGCTTAATATCTTTGTGGGGTTAGTGTTTATTGTTGAGCTTTATGCTAAAAAAATTCATTATTGGGGTTGTGTTCAACTACTTGCTCTTCATCTTGTAAAGATGGTCTACTGATCTTAAGGGCAACAAAATCCAAAGAAAGGCAAGTCATGTGGATGGTCAAGATCCCATCAATTGTTTTGCTTATTATGTATACTCTTCCAAACATTAGAACCTAATGGTATTGGTTTTAAAGTTAAGGTCTGTTGGAGCATTTCTTCTTCATCATCAACTAGTAAATTTATACTTGTTTACTCTTGTAGTGCAACATTATTTAGAGATTTTGAAGGGCTTATTCCCTCATCAAATCTACTAACAAGCTTGTTGAAGACATAATATCTTTCTGTGATGACCCGTGTCGTCATTAAATAGTATTACTGTTAAAAAAAAAACTCAGTAACTATAGTTTCCTATATCATACTGAGCACTTTAACTGGAAGTAGACCCAATTTGGATTTAATTTGGTCAAGTTATAACCAAAATGAGGCCAGGGGTATTTTGGTCTTTATCTAAATTTATAGGGTTTAGATCCTGAATATTATTTCAGTTTATTAATGAGATTGAAATTCTGAACTAATTAGCATCTTGGATTTTTGAATTTGGAGTTGATTTGACCAAGTTATGGTCATTTGAATTATATGGGCATTTTGGTCAATTTTCCCTAAAGTCAACTGAGAATTCTATAGTTGACTTTTTGTCCAGATGTCAAAATGGGAAAACTAATATTACCACAGTGATGGGGGCTATTCTCCTGAGTATTTTAAGACCCATATTGCCTATATTTGGTTAAATAGGTAAAAAGTTATGAGAGTTTGTTTAAGACATACAATATCACTAGATTAAATAATCTCCGAATCGAATTTTTGAATTACGCTATTTGACTCCATTTATTTTTCTGAGTAAAATGAGACCTATATTCGATATGTTTCGATCAATATATTCAAAGTTATGATATCCTAAAGTTTAAGTAAACAAATAAATTAATTAATTAATGAATTAAATATAATATTTCAATTCCCAAAAAATTTAAATTTATTTATACACCTCAAGATTAAATTTTGACCAAAACTTTAGCTCCGGAACATCAAAATTAGCTAGGAGGGAAAATTTCAGATTTTTCGGAACTCAAACGGACAAAAAATGCGCATAATAAATTTGGAATTAAATTTTTCTAAGGTTTTTAATTAAGTTTGTATTTTTAGGAATTTAAAAATTCATTTAAAAAAAAAAAAGTTTGCCACGTGGCGACACGTGGACCTGCTCAGAGCTTCGGGCGCCATGTGGAGCCTCGGATTGCCACGTGGCAACGTGCATGAGCTTCGGGTGCCACGTGGCAACGCTTGGAGCCTCGGACTGCCACGTGGCAGCCTGCATGAGCTTCGGGCTCCACGTGGCAGCACCTCATTGCACCGCGTCGCCATGCGCCACGTGGCAGCACCCTGTTGCGCCGCGCGATCACAGATGCCATGTGGCAGACACGTGGCGATCCCACATTGCGTCGCGTCATCGGGTGCCACGTGGCAGCACCTCGTTGCACCGCGTCACCGGGCGCCATGTGGCAGCACCCTGTTGCACCATGCAATCGCGGATGCCATGTGGCGACACGTGGCAACACCGCAGCGCCGACGCACAAGTGGCTGCCACATGTCATGCCAGGATTTGGCGGTGGCGGCGGCGGGGCGGCGACGGAGCCTACGATGGGGGCTCCCTTGCCTATTCAAAGGCCTCAGTGAGGCCGAGGGGAGGGCACCTTCAGATCGTCGGAAGATCGCCGGAAAAAGCTCCCGAAGTTCGCCGGAGGCGGAGGTTCGCGTCAGGTACGCTAGAGAAGATGAACAGTAACTGCCATGTGGTAGCCACGTGGCAATTCAAAGGTCCACAGTGCCACGTGGCAGCTGAGCGGTCTCTGTCTGTACATGTGGCAGCCACGTGTCACCAGATGGCACGTGGCAGATTTCTGTGTACTCTCAGCCACGTGGTCGCCACGTGGCACCCGCCATCCATCGTTAATGGATTTCGTTAACAAAAAGAGAATATTTCTTGGAATATTCCCTTACCGTTAACAATTAACGGTAACTTAACGAAAACCGTTAACGGTAACGGAATATTCCAAAAATAGTAAAAATTTAGAAAATTCCTAAAACTTCAAAAATTCATATCTTTCAAAATAAGAGTCCAAATATAGTGAAATTATATATCAAAATGATCAGAAAAATTCAAGGATTTTGAAAATATTATCATATTTTTGATTTGATCTCAAAATTTTAAAAAGTTATTTTTGCCTCGTAAAGCGTGCCATTTTCGGATTTTAGTAAAATTGTTGCTGTTGTGCCCGTAATCATCTGGATAACTAAAATAAATAATAATTAATAATTAAAACTTGCACACCCTTTTTGTGTGTCTCGTAAAGCATGCCAAGAGTCAAATTTAGGCCAAGTTGCCTTATTATGAGGATTAATCAACTAATCACTAACTAGTCTAAATACTAAACCATGCAGGTAACTTGGAAATCACGCAAGAAAGGTATCGGATATTTTCTTACATTTATTTCTTACTTATTTTCTTTTAAATGCTTTCGCACCGCTTTGAGCCTTATATTCAGTTTTACTTTCCTTTTTTAGTTATTTATTACTGTCACTTTAAATACTGAATGAAATGTCTTGAGAATGCATGCATTATTTTTTTGGGTTCTCGAAACAGTGGCTTGGGTGGGATATATGGCGGGGCTAGCCAAGAGGGGAGATAAGGGAGCGTGTTGTAGCCTACGGGGGGGCACAGTACGGTATTATGTTACGATATGAACCCACATTCTGTCTGACCCCAAAGTTCTGTGTTTGCCCAACAGGACAAATTGCTTACGATTATGCTTACTGATGCAAGACATATCATACTGATTCATGTGACATATTTTTGATAAAATTCAGCACATTTTTGTGAATTTTTTTTTCTTATGAACCTAACAAATTGCTTTGCAGGATAAAACTTTTGCATATCCTCCCGTATTTATCCATTTATTACTTACCGCTAACACTTTTATAAATGTATGCTTATATCTTGTACTTAATCTACGGGACTAACCGGCATTCCAAAGCCCGCACTTTTATGTGCCAGGTCAGGAGCTAGTGGAGATCGAGGTAGCTGAGAAGTGAGGAGGAGCGGCTCAGCATATCTCTTTTATTTTCTTTTTTCTTTATATTGTTGTATTAAATTAAACTATGTGATGTAATCTTATTTTAATTGAATGGAGGATCTCATTTCTGCTTACTTGTTGTACTACTTAAACTGCTCAATCGGATTCCTCGACGAGAAACCTCATGCGGGGCTGATCCTCTGATATCAATCTGGCATGAGGAAGGTCCCCACACTTTCTTTTAAGGAGTGTTTTTTCTATCATCAATACTTGTATATTGTTTAATAAAGAATATGTTTGAGAGTATCAGTGGATCAAAACGATTGCTTTAATATCACTTAGGAACAACATTATTGGATGAGCTATAAAACCACATGGATGAGTGAGAAAGAATGAGGTGGAGCTCAAATTCTCTAATTGTTGATAGTTTATGAGTTAGCTAATATGAAATAGCCCATTTTAAAATAGGTATGATTATTTTGTACCTTCATAGCTAGAACCTACAAATTGAGACCGGACAAATTTATGGAATCTAACAAGCCATTAATGTTTGGAAGAGTGAATTATGAATAAAGAAATTAAATTTGAAAACTTACTACCTTCTTCCACCAAGAGAAACAAAAAATTTGGGGACAACTGCTCAAAATAATCATAGAACCCTAGAGTAGTTCCAAAAGAACTTGTTTACATTATCAAATAACATATGAGTATGTTATAATATTGTGGCGACCGGGGATCGAAGTTCGAGAGTCTTTAAAGAACAATTCATCTCAAATAAAAAAAAAAATAAAGACATTTTTATAATTCAAAAAGGACATAATAAAATAAATAAAATTTAAAGTCCTTTTATACATAGAGCCAAAACATATATGAAAATTTACAATAGTTTGAATTATACAAAATATGAATTAGAAATTTCTACATTCTTTTGCTTCCTTTATTCTTCTTATTTTGATTTGGCAGATCTTCTGAGTTCTTTTTAATTATCAAAACCTGAAAAATTCAGATTACCAGTCAGGTAGGAGTACGCAAATTGTTCTTATAAGAGTAAATCTAGCATCCTATAATAGGTATAAATCATATATGAAAATGACTGAAAATAAAACTGCAAGTAAAGTAAGCAATTTCTGCCCTGCAAAATAGCTGTGAAATTCAACATATATGAAATAAATTTTATTGAGAGCACTTGTAACAATAAGGCGAGTCCTGAAGACTCCTGAGCCCAAATGGGTAAACCCATAGGCATAATCTATAGGAAGCTTATCTCGCCACCCGTCGGTAGCTTACTTAAATAATAATTCTTGGTGTGTCTTTCCTCTGGATTGCCTACTTCCTACAAGAGGCTAAATCCCTCCATATAACTCCCAGGGGCTGCTAGCTGGCCCAATCTGTACAGATTCTCAGTGTTGCGCTTCTCCCTCCAAAGACAAACACCACAATAATATATTCATTGTTTCAACTTTTTATTACATGCTATTCAATATCATTCTTTTTGCAGATTATAAAGCGGTAAGCAGTGTAAATAATATTCAAATGAAAAATGGCTCAAATATAAGAATACTGAAATGAATCTTAATCATTTTCTGAGTCTATGGTAAATTCTATTTATTTCAGGATTGAAAAACAAGTTTTTATCACCTAGATGTTGCACGCACATGCTTAAGATTCAGTTATATTAACATGGCTCTAGGTCACTAATAAACCCAATAAATATAAAATATTTCTAATTTAGAATGTATACTTTTATTAATATTAGTTGTAGTTTTAGTGTGTTTTATACCATTTTCAGCTCTTGAGTGATCAAATTACTAAAAAGGAAGAAAATTATGTGAAGAAGAATGAAACAGCACGCTACATGTCACAATGGCACCACAGCGCCAAGCTACATGAGCCTAGCTGCCACTACGCCATATTTCCTGAAGTTAGGCACCACAGATGGCGCCCCGCTCCCTAATCCCACAATCATTAGGATAAGGAGTGGAGGTCACTTGTGCAAATCCTTCTCTTATCATTGGATTAAGTAAGATCCACAATCCACTAATAAGGGGAGGACGTGCACAAAACTTTTAAGAGGATCAGTCACTAAATCTAACATACATAAAGAGTGTGAAAGCTAAATGAAGTAAATAGTACATCCATTCACCATGCATCATATAAGAAATAGTAATAAGATAGCTTAGAAAATAATAAAATGCATAAAGTAAATCACAGTCACAGTACCTGTATTATTACAACATTAAATAAATAGTTTTAAAGACTGAAAACAAATCACTCTTCCTCACAAGAAGCTAAGAAGGAACTAAACAGTATCTAGCTCTCCTGGCTGGAGCTCCACCTCTATATAAGGCACCTCTTCTTCAGCACCCAGCTCCTCAAACCTATTTGAATCTGACATTATCAGTTTTATAATGCTAGGGCCCCAGCCAATAAAAGAAAAATCTTGTTAGATAATTATCAAAGTACATTTTAGGCTAAATATTTTACATGAGTTATTGATATCACCATTTTTATACTTAAGCACAACAAAAGTAAACTAAAAGCATAGGTGCAGTAAGCGTACAAAGAAACATGGATAGTTATAAATATAATATTTATAACTAAGCAACAAATGAGGCAAAAGCACACTTCAATAATTAAGCAAGGAATGTGCATATACATGTATAGTACAGTAAGTAAAAGTACTGAAAGTAAAGTCCAATCCTAAACATGCTAATGATCATATGACATATGCAAATTAAATGATAAAATTCTGAATATGGTACATATAGTAAGCAGTAAAGTCTAGCATCCTATAAATATGTACAATTGAGCAAGTAAGTAAGGAAAAATAGCTGACTGATATATACATCCAAACACAGTACACAGTAAGCTGAAAATTGAAACAGGTATGTAAAGACTGCCATATCAGAAAGTTGGCCATCAGGCCGATGAAATCCCCAAAGCCTTTCTCAGCTTGGGCAGATAGAAATTCCCATATCCTTTCTAGGCTATGGCAGACAGAATCCAACAGCAGAACTGAGGAGGCAGTAAATACAAATGCAGAATCTTTTAGTTATTTTACTTTGTTTCTGTGGACATGTCCAAAAATAATTGAGGAGTCAAGCACGTCTACAAGACTATATGAGTTCCAAGCCTAACACACACTCCTCAATGAGTAATGTTAAGCATCCTTATTACTCCTTACTCCTATCCATTATGGTAAATGTGCACTCGAATATACTAAAATATACTGAAGCCAAAGGAAACTATTATCCTAATTATTTCTAAGTTCTTATTTCATGCACAAAGTTTTCTGATATGATATGCCCAAGGAATTAAGCACAAAAACATTCCGTAACATAAATAATTCAAGTAAGCAAGGGACTCTCTACACATGGTGATACTGTTGTTATCTAATTAAACCATTCTAACTATTCTAAGCTACACAAGTTCAGGATTTCCAATTCCTACTATCAAGTGTAATTTAAAAATGTGTCCTTATAAGTTAAAAGGATTATAACTGATCAGGTTTTAATCTAATCCAATCAAATACGACTACAAGTTTAATTAATAAAGCACAATGTCCTAATTTGATGAATTTAGACATTCTATCTAAGATCTACTAAGCTATAAATTATGGATTAAATACCACAAGATTGGGCTTAATCACATAATCCAAAAGGATAAGATATAAGATTTATGTTTTAGTCTAAAAGTGATCTAATGATTAAGGTAAACCCTATTAAGCAAATCAATCTTAATAGGATGAATCTCCTATCTTAAATCTAATATTGAAAGGCAAAATAATCCAAATAAATTGTAAAATCTAGAAACTAATAAAATCAAGGATTCATTTGTTGAATAACCTACTTATCTAATGAATGAAATCTAACTTATGAGCTAGTTCTAATCTCATAAATAATCCTAATGTGAGGTGAAAGATCCTAAAGACTTAGAGAATTTTGTAGAAATTTTAACAAATTCAATCTAATAGTTGATTTGTCTCACTTAAATAATTCTAATATAGTCTTAATACTTGTTTGAGTTCTTTAAAAGATAATTTAGAGGTTAAAGATGCTTAACCTAAATTTTGGGCAAAATAACTATTTTGCCCCTACTTTAGGGTCCAAAAAGTGACATTTTGATTTGGGGCTCCAAATTAGAATTTTTTATTTGCCAAATAATTCTTTACTGTCTAACATGAAGATAGGCAGTAAGTACGCTCAATTTTGATAAGAAATGGGTCATATAGGTCAAAACTAAGGTATTTGACTTAAAGGGTATTTTTAGTAAATTGTACTTAATGAAATCTAAATTTTTATATAGTTCGCTATTGGCTGCTATTCAATGATTCCATAGACTCTAAGAACACTAAATTCTGAAGTCTAATGAATTAGTTATAGTCATTTGAATTTTTAAGGGTAAATTGGTAATTTTCTAAGTTAAGAGGGGTCAAAAAGCTAACTCTTCCATTTGGTGTCCAAATTCAGCAACTTAATGGCTATAGCTTCCCTATATCACACTAAGTACTTTTAACAGGGAGTAGACCCAAATTGGACTCCAATTGGTCAAGTTATGTCCTAATTATGGTTAGGGGTATTTTGGTCATTTCAAATTTTTCTAGGGTTCAAAATCTAAATATTATTTTAGATTATTGTTGGCACTAGAATTCTAAGCTACCTAGCAATTTGCATAATACATTTAAGGTACAAAGTTTCAAACTTAATTTCCACCTAAAATTTTATGCAATATTCAATTATAACTAAAATATGTTCAAATTTGATATAATTCAGTCCCACTAGAGTCCTAGGAACCTTAAAATATAAAAACAGTGAAGTTTTGACAATTTCAGCCAAAACTGGGTAGTTTTACAAAAGTCTGGGCAGTTTTGCAAAAAATCTGGGCATTTTTGCAATTTCGGGCGCTACAGTGCGCTGCAGCGCTTCTGGCGCTGAGCGCGCTGTGGTGCTTCTGCCGATGCAGTGCACTGTGGCAATTTTAGCACTGTAACGCGCAGTGGCACTTTTAGCTATGCGGCGCACGGTGGCACTTTTAGCGCTGCAGCGCACGGTAGCGCTCTCAGTGCTGCGGTCCGCTGTGGCGCGTAGTAGCGCTCTCAGTGCTGCGGCCCGCTGTGGCGTGCGCAACAGTGGCCCAACTTGCAAAATAACTGTTTAATTAATTTATTTTTGATATTTCCTAAAGTTTTCCCAAAATTTCGCTACAGCCCGCTCAGTGAGCTGCAGCGGTCCAACTTACGATTTTTACTGTTCAATTAATTAAATCGTCAATTTTTATATATTTTCCGAAATACTGCTGCAGCCCACTGCAGCGCGCTATGGCGGGCTACAGTGGCCCATTTTGCAATTTTGGTAGCTGAAGTGCGCTGCAGCGCCAGATGGCGATTTCACTAGGATGAAACCTGGAAGGCCTATTTTCAAGCTCAAATACTCCCAATCTAAAGCATTCCATGAGTGGTGTCATATATCAATGGAAAGGTCTTTCTGATACCTTTCCATCGACACCAAAATCAGCATAAACGGAGCATCATAACTATACAAAAAATATGGATAATAAATAGGGTATACAAAATGGACGAAAAATAGAGCATGCATTTTTCACAGAAATGAGAAGCTTCAATGAGCCTTAATGGTTTCCTTACTCTATCATGAGTTTTTAGAGTTACAAACAAGTATAGTAGCTATATGAAGAAGACAAACGAGAGGAGCAAACGGGTACCTTAGCCTTGCAAAGAGAGGAAGAAGAGGACATTTGCTTTCTTCAAGACCTTGGGGAGGATCCTTCTACTTCAACACAAGGACTTAGCAATGGAGGGAGGGGGGGAAGATGAGAAAATTTCAGCAATGATAAGAAGGAGCTGTGCTCCTCCTTAATAAAGAGGAAGGGGGGAGATGGAGTAGAGGAGTAGGGAGCCATCAAGAGCCTAAGGAGAGGAGGAGTAAAGAGCCATCATGAAGGAACCTAAGGAGCATGGAGGTATGGGGTGTCGGCCAAGGGAGGGGCTGTCAGCCAAAGCAAATAAAAATTTGGGGATGGAATATTTACCTACTTTTCTTAATTATTCAAAAATTCAAATTTTTGAAATACGCTCCGAAAATTCCCAAAAATTCACCCCTAGCTAATTTGGGGGTGAAAAATTCAACGGCAAAGTCGGAATTCGATTTTGACGATTATTTAATTACTCCATTTTCTAGTGCATTTAATTATATTAAAATATTCACGAAAATCCAACGACTTCCAAATGTGTCCAAAACATCACCCCTAGCTAATTTGGGGGTGATGATCACAACGATGAAGTCAGATTTCAATTTCGATGTCAAAATAAATACTTCAATTTTCTAATTAATTAAATATTTAAATATTTCAAAATAATCGATTGAGCTCAGAATTGCTCCAAACCTTCAAGGTTTGGTTTTAATGACTAGATGAACTTAATGGAATGATAATTAGGATATAATTATGCTTAAAGTAAGTTGGGTAACAATCTTTGGTTGTTACACTGCATCACACCACAACGCTATGTTGTATGAGCCTTGCCGCTGCAGTGCACCACAACATTAAAATGCACTATTGCGCCATGCGCCATAGCGCAAATATATATGAGCTTTATCGTCGCAACATGCCACATCGCTAGACTCCTCGAGGTTAGGCACCATAGTGCCAAAATGCACTAATGTGCTAGGTGCCACAGCGTGCCATAATGCCCTGATGTACAAGCCTTGTCGTCGCAGCGCCCCAGAATGCACTAATACGCTAGGCACCACAGTGCGAGGTTGAACGAGCCTTCCAACCATAACGCACAACAGCACCTGTCTGCCGAAATCTCAGCCATATTGCGCGTCGTAGCAGCGCCAAAATTCTGCCATGAAAACCTACTTCAAGACAGCATTGGGAAGGCCAAAATATATTAATTTCTTTAGCTTTCCACATTAAAATTGATTGCAATCAATAAAAGCTTCAATTCCAAGAAGAGTAAATGGAGAAATTAGATTGAACTCCAATTCTCAATGGAAAATAATGGCTGCTTGAATGAAAGAATGTTGGAGAGGTGATTATAAAAGAAAAGAAGAAAAACTTAAAAAAGGTTCTTATTTTCATTTTGGAAAAATATTATTTCTAATAGGAAACCCTGACCTTAAAGGAGGGCCAAAAGGGATGCTACAACTTCAAGGGAGAATAATACGGAGAGCAAGGGAGAAGAAGATTGAAGAGAAAAGAAGATGAAGAGAATGCCTACATCTATTTCTACGTATTTGTACCCTTACTCAATTGCACTTTCAAACCTCTTGTGAGAACAATGTATGGCTCATTATTTCCTATAGCTTTCTCCGCATTTTCATTGTAATGGTAGACTAACCCCCTATAACAACCCAAGTTATTACTCTAATCAATTAAGACTAATTTAAGTCATGATTCTAATCTTAGTGTATTAATTAAATTATTAGGAGTTCACCACCAAGACCTAGTCCAAATTAGGAGGCAAATGGATCAAATCCTAATTTTGGGAATTTTATGAATCTTAAAATTATACCAAATTATTTTAATCTCAGATCAAAAATCAGACTTTGTCATTGCGCTCATTACCCCCAAATTAGCTTGGGGTGACGTCAAATATTTTAATAATATTTAATTAATGAAAATTTGAGATAATTAATGTGACCTCGAAATCAAAATCCAACTTCGCCATTTCAATCGTCACCCCCAAATTAGCTTAGGGTGACGTTTTGGACGCGTTTGGAAGTCGCCAGATTTTATCGAATATTTTAATATAATTAAATACTCTGAAAAATATGAAAATTAAATACTCGTCGGAATCAAAATCCAACATTGATGTTGAATTCCTCACCCCCAAATTAGCTAAGTGTGAATTTTTGGGATTTTTTGGAGTCCATTTACTAAAATTGAATTTTTAGAGAATTAATTAATTTAATCAAAATTTTATTAAAATCCATTTATTATTTTCCTCTATTATTTATTTCCTTCCTGTCTGGGACCCACAACCATCCCATGCCTGCTGCATCTCTGAGCTTCCTTTCACTTCAGCCCTCTATCATGCTCAGCCTTCCATCTTCTCCACCTCCTGCCAGCCGCCTATCTCCACAAGTGGGATGGGACTACTCAGGCCCATCCCATCCAATGGCAGGCTTCCCTTCTCCTTAAAAAAACCCCCCTTCAATTTCATCCCCCATTTTTCTAGCTAAAGATGCTGAAGGAACTCAAGCTCTCCCCCCACTCATTCTCCATTTTTGCTGTGCTAGCTGTTGAAGAGAAGCTCTCAAGATCTCAGGTTCCCAAGGATCCCTAGAAGGAACTTTCATTTGCGAGTCTAAGGTACCTCCCTTTTCCCCATTAAATGAATTCAATGGCCACTTCATTTTGCTCTTATGCTCATTTTTCATCCTTAGAAATTTGTGATTAAGTATGGAAGCTATTAAAGCTCATTAAGGTATTAAATTTCATTGTAAATGAAATGCTATATTTTTTCATTCTTTCTGCATACCCTAACCTTTAGCTTCATTGTTTGCATAGTTAGAATAATCATTTTGGCTTATTTTGGTATCAATGGAAAGGTCCCAAAAATATCTTACCATCAGTATATGGAACCACACGAGAGGTGCTCTTGATTGAGAGTATTTGAGGGCGAAAGGAGACCCATTACGAGAAATCACCGTCGGGTGCTGCAGCGCGCCGCAGCGCTCGAGTTTCGAAATTGGGTTTTGACCCCTTTCATGAAAGTAGAACCATAACATTGAAATGACCATAACTTGATCATTATACATCAGAATTCAGTGTTCTTAGATTCTATGTAATTCTTAAACTAATTGAATTTTTAAACATCATTAAGTGAAATTACCAAAATACCCATATAGGTTAAAATCTTTAAATTAGACTTATAGGACTTAATAATTATCCAAATTTGAAGTACTTAATGTCTATCTTAATGTTAGACAATAAGAAATCATTTGGCATTAACAAAATCTAATTTGGAGCCATTAACCAAAAAGTAGCATTTTAGACCCTTAAGTAGGGGCAAAACGGTCATTTTGCCCAAAATTTAGGTTAAGTGCCCATAACCTCCAAAATGTCATTTAAATTGATTAAAATCAATAATAAAAGTGATTTGAAATCAATTTAAAGCCCTTAACCTCATAATTGGATAACTTGATAAAAACTCCATTAAAAGCTTAAAAATTTCCCAAGTAAAATCTATGAATTTCTAACCTAGTTTTAATTTCACATCCCTAACTTCCTTAGGTGAATTAAATTAGCAAATAAAGATAAATTATAATAACTACCATCAACTCCATAAATTACCTAATTCTTTTAGTAGGAGCTTCCTTAGAAACTTCACATGCACCTTAGGACCTTTTCTCTCAAGATTAAGAATAGATCCTAAGTTAGATTTTATTCTTTAAATAAAGTGGGTTATTCAATGATTGAAACCTTTTTTGTATTAGTCTTTAGATTTTATAACTTGATTCTAATTATTTTATCTTTCAATTTTAGATTAAAAATAGGAGAACCATACTATTAAGTTTGATTTTTGCTTAATATGATTTTGCCTAAATCTTAGTTCACAATTAGAATTGAAACCTTAGTCCTTAAGCTATACCTTTAGATTATATGATTAACTTCAATCTCATGGTGTTAAAATTATAATCCCTAGTTTAGTAGATCTTGATCAGAACTTAACTTAGAACATTTAAATTGATTAATTAGGATGTGATGATTTATTATTTAACTTATAGTCGAATATGATTAAATTAAATTAGAACATGATCAGTTCTAATTATTTTTAACCTTATAAGACTGTGCTTCTAAATTATATAACTTAGAATAGTTAGAATAGTTAATTAAATAACAAATGATGTCACCTTGTGTAATAGAGTCTCTTGCCCAATTGAATTATTTGTTGCTTACGCATTCCTTGTATTTTATGTCATTTCCTTGAACATATCATAAAGATAACATTATTGTATAAAATGAAAAATTAAAATAATTAGGATAGCATTTACATTAGGTTTAGTTATATTTTGGTTGGTTCTGGTGCACATTTATCCCAATAGACAGGGGTAAGGAGTAATAAGGAGTACTTGACAATAATCATTAAGGAGTGTATTGTTAAATTTGGAACCCATATAGTCTTACAGACGTGCTTAACTCATCAGCTACTTTTGAACATGTCCACAAGAGCAAAAGTAAAGTAGCTAAAATTAATTACACTTGTACTTTCTGCCTCTTTAGTACTGTGTTGTTCTGTTCTGCCCTAGCCCTGAAAGGCTTTGGGAATTTTTATTCTACCCAAGCTCAGAAAGGCTTTGGGAATATACAGGGCTTGATTGGCTAATTTTTAAATATGGAAGATACATCCTATGTTAATATTTTCAAAGCATAACATTCACTCAGTTCTTTTAGTGCATTCAGTCTAGTAAGGTATGTCTTAGTTTAGTCTGCCTCCTCAGTTCTAGTTTTATTATAGAATATATTTGGACCTAGCCTAGTGCTTAGCTAGGATGGATACATGTCTTATTCTATAAGTTCAACTTGGACCTAGCTCTGATGATGCCTAGGATGAACACATGTTGAACTTTCTGTTCAGAGGCCTTGTATGGCCTATTTATGTTATGACAGTACTGTGTCTTAGGCTTACTTTTACTTCAATTATGTACTTTGTTTTGCTTTGCCACATGCTTCAGTAACCTTACTTTTTAGTATATTCAGTTGCCTTACCACATGTCTCAGTGGATTTACCCTTTTTACTTCATTTCTGTACTTAGCTTACTTTGCCACATGCTTCAATGGCCTTTTATATATTAAATCAACATACTTATATATATGTTCTTATTGAGTAGTTAACAAATATAGGCATATTTAGGATGCTAGTTTTGTATGTTCATTTCAGCACCTTTCAGTACAGTTCTTTTTATAAAATTAGCATGTCTTCATGTGATCATGAGCATGGTAGGATCAGTTTATTTCAGTACTTGTAGTTATTTTTGCTCTTTAGGATTACTTTATTTAGTTTCATGTTTTGTACATACTTGATGATTAGTTATAAATAAATAGTTTATAGCCATCCTATTCCTATAATTGATGCACCTTATATTGCTTGCATATTTAAAGTAGTTAGTGTGATATCTTTAAATATTTAGTTCACTTAAATAGCCTAAAATGTGCTTAGAGAATTTATCTAATTGTAACCTTATTCTTTTGTTGGCTAGGGCCCTGGCATTTGTGATACTGACAAATATCAAAGTTGGAGCTATTCGTCGGTGGTTCTATAGGAGAGGAGCCAGTGCATAAGGAGGATCTTCCTACTGTCGCTTAGTTAGATTTTTCTTTTTCTTGCAGTGAGATTGAGAGATCTTTCCTTTCTTTTAATTCAGTCTGTAATAATTAAATTCTGTATATATTTACTTTCTATACTTGAGTTGAGTTATTATTTCTTTTACTCTTATATACTATGATATGATGTGGATATTATATTTTACTATTTTCTGCTTCCACTACTTTGATATATTAATAAATGTTTACAGTTTCAGGTGGCAAGTCCTTGGCTTAAGGCGGGTTGGGTCTTACCTGACTCTACTTGAGTTGGGGATTTGCCACAGTTGGAGCACCGCACTCCTCGTGATTATGCTAATATCAGTATTAGCATGGCCGCGGAGGGTAAGGGGCCCCAGATAGTGATTGCATTTATTCCATTGTAAAAAAATTTCACTTTAAGCTATAAGGGTAATCCATGATGTGGGAATCTCATCAAAAGCTCATTAATCATCTCCTAATGATCATACAAAGAACCTCCATTGTGTTGTATCAAATTTAAGATTTTATTCTTAATCTAGCTATCTTTGTTAGATGAAAGTACTTAGCTAAGAACTTATAGGCTAACTCATTCAATGTGTATATTGAATCACTAAGAAGGGGTAGAAGCCAACTATTAGCTAGGTCTCTTTAAAAAATAGGAATAACATAAGTTTGGTTGCGTGATCAGTAACACCATTATATTTGAAAGTGCCACATATCTCAAAGAAGTTTGAGACATGGACATTGTGATCCTCACTAAGAACTCCACAAAACTGAGAGTTCTAGATCATTTGCACTGTGCCAAGCTTGATCTCGAAATTGTTTGCCTCTATGCTTGTCCTTACTCTTACATTAAGTATTCCTCCTATGGCAAGTTAGGCATAATTTGTCCAAGCTCACCCATGGTGGTTGTGGTACACTACTCTTAGATTGTGATCATCCATATTTGATTAACTACTATAGCTCTCAACTAATGTCTTATTCTGTATAGAATTATCTCTATCTTGGAATCAAAGACTATACTCTGTTCACCTTAATTATGCATGCAAAACCCTAATTCTCTAGAAGCACTAGACAAATAATACTCAGTACACCAATTCATAGATTATAAGAACAAATATGAAAAAAAAAATAGAATAAGAAAAACAAAATGCCTGAAGCACAATTCCAAAGTGTCCACTGTTATTGTTTCAATTCCCATCAGTTACGCCAAAAATATGACATGCAGCTAATTCTACAATAACTCATTTAATGACCATGCAAGTATATGTAATCGCAAGTAATAAAGTAATGATAGCCTCCTTAGCTTATTTGCCCCATGTTATGATTGAACCACACGAACCTTTGCATAATTACAAAACAAATATGGAAACACTTAATTTCACATAATTGTAATACAAATATACACACAAAAAAGGGCTTAAAACACTACAAACTACGGCCCACGGCCCAATAAATAATAACATCAAACTTTTATTGCTGTTTTATTTCTTTGATGTTATTACATATGAATTGCTCATTTTGTTGTTGATACATGAGACTTTGATTTTGGCATATGATATAACATGCTTAAATGACACAAAAATTTACTACATCTCCGTAAGCATGATTTATCTTACTAACGTTATTATCCACTTGTGGTATGTATTGAGAATAATTGTGTAATCACGTTTATTCTAAATTGATTATTGATCTTAGTAACATATACACATATAATCTCCTTAAACTTTATATTTCACTCATATTTCATTTAAATTACATATTTTATTTTTATTTCTAAATACAGATTAATTTAATATTTAAGTACTTAGACCACTGTAACCATGTTCAATTTCCTAACATATTTCATGTGTCAGACTAGGAAGTTTAGAAGCTGATTGAACACGATAAGTAAGACTGATATACCCCAACAAGGCGAGAACTAGGGCTATGACTTAATTTTAATAACTTTAATTTATGCATTTCTCTTAATTAATTTTAAAGTTTGTAATATTGAACATATAGCTTGTGCTGAGATGTGTATAGAACTTGCAAATATATTTCAAATTTTTTAATGTAAGTTTAATTTTCTTATCTTTCACCTGGCATGAATATTTTAAAAGGGTCATGCAGTAATTGCAATTGATCTCAGAGCTATTAATATATATTATTCTAGCAAATGTACAATTAAAAATAAGATGTACTTGAACATATATTAGCGCATGGATACTATGAGAGCATATGATGCAACTTATAGATATGTATACGTATGCGCATATATTTGTGTGTATATATTGAGAAATATTCTTTTATGAACATATACATATACATTGTAAATTGAATGATTGGGATATATTGTGTAAAAATTTGAGTAAATTTATAAATATGCATATAAATGTGCATACCTTGAGTGGTGAAAGACTAAAAATATATATATATATACATGCATACATATATATCAGTTAGCACTTTTTTGATGAATAGTTTTCCATTAATTTTTCTACTTAACTTATTGTTAATTAGATTCAACTATTTAACATATTTCAAGTCTCAAGTTTATGAGAATTCACCACTAGAGCATCGCTTTGGACTATCGAGAAGTTGTTGAGCCGTTAGAGAAGTGAGGATTATGGCGCCTTTTATTTCATATATCTTATGCAGCATCTTAAATGTTATATTATGTTATAATACTTTATATAAAATTAAGGATTAGTCATTTATGTATGAATTTGAAATCCTTTAGTTAAGAATGAGTAGTTCCTTATTTTGTTTAAATTTTGTTAATATGATTCTACAATCATCATAAAACTAAATCATAGTAGCTGAACACACACTTATATAAAATTGTCTTCCACGTGACTATGTGCATCATATTTTGTTCCTTGGGCCAAGATAATTACAACATTTTTTCCTTTAAACGGCTAGTTTGATTAATTATCTTAATTAATGAACTAAATATTCATTTAAGAAACCACACATTCATTTAACCTTAGCTAATTTGAGTGTGAAAAATTAAAAAATGAAGTCAAATTTTTTATTTAAGGTCTTAATAATTATATTAATTTTCCATTTAATTAAATTGATCAAAGTATTGATCTTACTTAAATGACTTTTGATTTCCACCAAGACTTCAGGGATTGATCTTAAGACTATGCTAAGTCAAATAATGTAGTTCTTACACTAATTTGGTGATTAAAAATTCAAGTATCAACATTGGGTTGTTACAGCACCAGGCAGCCCCTAGGCAGGGGCAGCATGGCTGCCCATGGGGGGAGCCGCCCCCTACTGCCGCGTGCCCTGGTTAGAGCATGAAAAAGAGGGGGGCGATAAGGGGAAGGAGAGAGAAAATGTGAGGTAACTTCTTAAATAAAAAATGCATTTAAAATTAATCGCATTTTACACTGTCTAATTTTCAAATTTATTAAAACTTGATATAGATCCGTCTTGATGAGGCGAATGTCATCGATCAAAATTTTCTCAATTTAGAGTTATATTTTATTTTTTATTAATTTTTAAAGGTAAATATGTAACAACCCGAGTTGTTACCATAGTTGATTAGGACTAACTCTAAGTCTTAAACTCAATTATAAGTACTAATTAGGTCAAGTAGAGGCAACCGTTGAGACCTAGTCCAAATCAGGAGTCAAACGGATCGAATCCCGACTTCTAGAAATCCAAAAACCCTAGAAATGGACCTATTTATTGACCTTCGATCAAAAAATGGGCACCGCCATTACGTTCCTTGATCCCAAATTAGCTTGGGGTGAAGTTTCCGTGTCAATCGGAAATCGTCGAAATTTCGATGAATATTTTAATAATAAAAATATCCCAGAAATTGAGGTATCAAAATACTGGTCTGATCGAAAATCCGACTGCGCCATTGAATTCCTTGACCCCAAATTAGCTTGGGGTGAAGTTTCCGTGTCAATCGGAAGTCGTCGAAATTTTGACGAATATTTTAATAATAAAAATATTCCGGAAATCGAGGTATCAAAATACTCATCGGATCGAAAATCCGACTGCGCCATTGAATTCATTGACCATAATTTAGCTAAGAAAAATATGTTCAAAATTTTCTGAAAATTTTTCAAAAAAAAAAAAAATAATAATAATAATAAATAAATAAAATAATAATATTTTTATTGTAGCTAACGGCGTGCCGTTAAGTACTTAACGGACCCGTCACTATAGCTGACGACGCCGTCAATCTGGACGGTGCCATCTCAGCCGTTGGATCGGCCCAGATCCAACGGCTGCGGAGTCGTCTTCCTCGACGACTCCGCCCGCGTGACACGCGGCGGCCCGTCGCCATTTCTGGCCAATCCGGCTGCATCCAGGCCTCTGCGAGGTCGCCGTCCGGTCTATAAGACCTCGGCCTACCTCTAGGTTCCGAGTTTTCACCGATCGGAGCCCGGATCGAGCCGGAATCAAGGCCGAAAGTCAGCCCTTTTTTTCCGACGAAACCTTCGCCGATCCGAACTTCATGTACCCCGATCTCCCTCGTTTACCGTTCAATCGTTGCAAAAATTGTAGGATAGGTAGATCAACATGTCCTCTTCACATCCACCGTTCTGATAGGGCTAAAACCCACCCGATCGGGGGCACCAGGTCCCCGAAGTGGACTGGGTTCGGTCCGCCGAACCCCCGGAAGGCGAAGGGTCACGCCTTCAGGTCGGGCCGGGCCGACCCGAGCCCGACCAGTCCGGGTCGGATCCGCGTCAGCGCTGGTGGGGCCCACTCGGCCACGTGGCGGCCTACGGGCCCGCCATGTGTCAAGTGGGGGGCCACCGCCCCGTCAGCCGGGCTGAGTCAGCAGCCCGTGGGACCCACAGTGCCACGTGACAGCCTCTGGCAGTGCCACGTGTCAGGTGGGCCCACTGTCCAATCAGCCGAGCTGAGTCAGCAGCCCGTGAGACCCACAGTGCCACGTGTCAGGTGAGCCCACTGTCCAGTCAGTCGGGCTGAGTTAGCAGCCCGTGGGACCCATAGTGCCACGTGGCAGCCTCTGGCAGTGCCACGTGTCAGGTGGGCCCACTGTCCAGTCACCCGAGCTGAGTCAACAGCCTGTGGGGCGCACAGTGCCACGTGGCAGCCTCTGAAGGTGCCACGTGTCAGTGGGGCCCACTATCCAGTCAGCCGAGTTGAGTCAGCAGCCTGTGGGGACCACAGTGCCACGTGGCAGCCTCTGAAGGTGCCACGTGTCAGTGGGGCCCACTGTTGATTAATTAGAAATTGTTATTAAGGTTAATTTAATTACTATTTAGTCATAATTAATTACTGTTAGTGGTTAATTAAGTTAGGGTTAGTACTAATTACTTTTAAACAGTAACTTTAATTAAATAATTATAATTAAAGATTAATTAAGGATTAATTAATTGTTAATTAAATCTTAAACAGTAATTAGGATAATTAATTACTTTTGAACAGTAAAACCTAATTAATTATATTTAATTTAATATTAACAAATAATTAAGATTAATTAAACAGTAATTAGTACTAATTACTTTGCTACAGTACAATTAATTAATTAATTAATTAATAATTAAACAGTGATTAATTAAAAAAAACTTTATGAATGAACAGTAATTTTAAATAATTAAATATAATTAGAGATTAATTAATATTAATTAAACAGTGATTACCACTAATTATTTTGCTACAGTAAAATTAATTAATTAATAATTAAACAGTAATTAATTAAATAAAAACTTTAGGAATGAACAGTAAATTTAAATAATTAATATAATTAGAGATTAATTAAGATTAATTAAAAAGTGATTAACACTAATTACTTTGCTATAGTAAAATTAATTAATTAATTAATATCAATTAATAATTAATTAAAAATCAAAAATATTACATTTAAACTTTAAGAATGAATAGTAAAATAATTCAATTTGAATAAATGAATAGTAAAATAATTCAAATTGTATTTTTGAATAGTAAAACTTAAAAGTTTAATAACTTTTTGTAGGATGATCCAAACATAGCCAATATGGGTCTTAAAATACTCGGAAAAATATTTATGATCAAATGGCATAATGTAAAATTTCGTTTCGGCGTACGCATAACGAGGTAGCATTTTAGAGCCTCTTTAAGACCCCATAACTTTTTACCCGATTATCGAAACATAGTCAATATGGGTCTTAAAATGCTCAGGAGAGCAGCCCCATCACCGTGGTAGTATTAGTTTTCCTATTTGAATATCAGGACAAAAAGTCAACTCTAGAATTTAGAGTTGACTTTAGTAAAAAATGACCAAAATGCCCTTGGACTTCAAATGGCCATAACTTGGTCAATTTAACTCTAAATCCAAAAATTCAAGAAGCTAACTAGTTTAGAATTTCAATATCATCATTTTCACAGAAATAATATTTAGGATTTGAACCCTAAAATTTAGGAAAATGACTAAAATACCCCTAGCCTTATTTTAGCCATAACTCGGTCGTTTCTCGTCCAAATTGGACGTACTTACTATCTATCTTCAAATTAAACAGTAAGGAATCAGTTGGAGAAGAGAAAACTTAGTTTGGACCTATAAATCTAAAGTTGATTGACCCGTAAAGTAGGGGCAAAATAGTCGTTTACCTTAAAATTGGAAATGCGCAACTTTAGCCCTTAATTAAAATCTTAGAATACTATGATTAATAATGTAATCATATTAGTACCATGTAAGTAAATAAAACAAGTCATTAAATTGAATTCCAATAATTTTTTCTAAGTTTTAAGCACCCCACCTTAAGGACCTTTCCTGAGATTAGGACTAGATCTTAGGTTATAGTTCATTCATTGAGTAAATTAGGTTACCCTATGGGTGGAACCTTAGTTTTTGTAGTTTCTAGATATTATTTTGTTTTACAACCCATTCTGATTAGTTTATCTTTTAACTTTAGATTTAAGATAGGAGATTCATCCTATTAAGTTTAATTATTTAATATGATCTGCCTTAACTAGTAGATCACATATAGCATAAAACCTAGAACTTAGGTCTTATCCAGTTAGAATTATGTGATTAAACCTAAAACCTCGTAGTGTTTAATCCATAATCTATAGGTGTAGAAGATCTTGATCAGATCTTAGTTAAAACGTCTAAATTCACAAAAATTAGGACGTATGATTTATTTGTTTAATTTGTAGTCATCTATCTGATTGAACTAGATTGGAACCTGATCAGTTCTAATCCTTTTTAACTTATAAGGATGAATTTCGGAGTTACACTCAATAGTAGGAAAATGGTGATCCTGAACTTGTGTAACTTGGGATAGTTAGCTGGTTAAGTAGAAAACAAATGATATCACCATGTTTAGTCGAGTCTCTTGCTTACTTGTTATTTGTTGCTACGCATACCTTGTAATTTTGTGCCTTATATTTTCTTTGAACATATCATATAAGACATTTGATGCATAAATAAAATATTAGGAAATTATGGAGACTCCTTAGATTCCTTATGAAAATATTAAAGTAAATAAGTGAAATGATAATGAATTGATGTGATTGAGCTGCCTCTCAGTGTTTTTCTTTTGATCAGACCGAATGTTGCCCTAGTCGTATCGTGCTAGGAGTTGCCCTAGCCGTACTGTGCTAGGATATTTTGGTATGATAGTTGGTGACCTAATCGTATCGAGCTAGGAGTAGCCCTAGTCGTATCGTGTTAGGACCATATATGTGACTGTTGTTGGCTTAGTCGTATCGAGCTAAGAGTAGCCATAGCCGTATCATGCTAAGATCTTCAGTTTCTTTTGGCGAGCTAGTGTAACTATTTTCTATATGGCAGTTGATGTATTATAGATTTATATGCAGTTGTAGTTGTTTCAGTATATTCTTTTTCAGTCAGCTATTTCCTTGTACTGCTTTATATATATTTAGGATGTTAGAATCTTGCTGCTATATGTATATATCACTGCTGAGTTATTCATTTTTAATTAGCATATTATTTTTATTGATCACCAGCATGTTTAGGATGTAGAATTTTTCTTCCAGCATTTATTCAGTTATATTTACACTTAAATGCCTTTCCTTGATTACTTGTTATGCGAGGCATGCTTCAGCCTCTTTTCTTTGCCTTGTTTATACTATAGAGCATAGTCTATAGTTTGCCTTTTTACTTGTGTTGCTTACTGCTCCTATATTTACACATCATGCTTAGAAGTAAATGGTAAAATGGTGATATTATATAACCTTATTAAAAATTCAGCTTAAAATGTACTTAGACAATTGTCTAACCAGATTTTCTCCTTTTTGGCTTGGGCTCTACATTGTGAAACCGACAATGTCAGGCTTAGAGTAGTTTGAGGAGCCTGCACCCGAGGAGGAGCCTTACTTAGAGGAGACACAGCAGTTGGGGCCAGAAGATATCTAGTCATTTACTGCCTGTGAGGATGAGTGAATTTTGAACATTTATTTTGTTAAAATTTAATTAATGTAATAATACAGGTATCTGTGACTGTGTGTTCAGATTTCACTATGCTACTTTTCTGAGTTATATTTCTCTTCTTATATATACTGTGATGCTTGGATGATTTACATTTCCTTAAATCGCTTCCGTACTCTGTTTATTTACTTATATAGTGACTGTTAGTTTGATTCTGTGTTAATCCTTCCCTAATCAGGTAGATTGTGGAGACTATCCTAATCCAATGATAAGTGAGGGGTTAGTCAGAGTGACACCCCACCCTTAACCTAAACCTATTGAGGGTTAAGGGTGAGGGTCGCCACAAAATACTTCAAAAATTAATTACGGACAATCGAACGTTCAAAATTTGACAAAACTTTTTGTGTATCATTTTCTTACTTTTATGAACCCAACAACACTAAAATTTTTGAATATAGATTTACAATATTTCCCCCTGAACCGCTAGTTTGATTAATTATCTTAATTAATGAACTAAACATTTATTTAAGAAATCACACATTCATTCAACGGCACCATCAATTACCTAGGCGTGAGTCAGTACACGTCTTTGTGAGGGTTACCCATGCATTTTGGTGCTGGCTAACCCTGCATAAGTGCGCTTTCTGAACTCCCACGACGCCTCTTGATGTTGTGCCCGGGCACATCTTCTAAATTTGGTGAGTTTTATAAATATGAGGATGCTAAAACATATTCTCTTATAGCATAATTAGTTTTTTTATTAATTACTTAATAAATAACTAAATTTTGTATTTCTTAAAAAACTTTTGTATAAGATGTTTGTTTTTAAGCATCATGAGGTCCAAGCAGTGTAAAGTATAATTTTTTCAAGTAAGTTGAAATTACTAGCATTTGACATGAAGTAAAACTGATGAAAAACTGTTACGATGTATTTGGAGATTACATGAACGAGCTCATTCGAATGATCAAACGAAGTCGTTCGTCCACGACTTCTCCATTTGAGTCCATCTTCTCCGTCCATGGCATCACTGTTCGTCCACGACTTCGTTGTTTGCCATTGCGCTGAAAGAAATAGATTTCATTCGTAATCGATAGATGTATCGATTTCTCAATTACGAACAATTTTGTTCAGATCAACTGTTAAATAAAAATTGAATTTTCTTGGGTAATTTTACCCATCTATTTTACGCAAAATAATACAATCACAAATTATTTTATTTCGAACAGAAAAATATTAACTTTTCTGTAAAACTATCAAATATGATAAACTAACCTAATTTTACTAAAATCAAATTTCACTTTAACGAAATTACTTTACGCTCAAATTTTTTTTGATCTTTTCAGGCCAAACAACCTATTGAGGAATATTAAGATGTAATACAATAAATGATTTATTTATGAATATCAAATACTTAATAAGATTATGATTCATAATTATTTGATTAAAATAATTAAATTGATAAACAATTAATTAAATTGATTCATACTAACGAAATTTCTTAAAATTATTTGATTAAGATAATTTATTTAATAAAATAATTAAATTGCTTAAAATATGTACTAGTAATTATACATTTATTTTATAATTCGCATAACTATATTATTTTAAAAATAATAAATAGTAATCTTAATCCATAGATATTAATAAAATTTTGATTCATAATTATTTTTAATTCATAATAATATAATAATAAACATTTTTTATTGATAAACAATTAATTAAATTTAAAATAGTTCGGTTTAAATTTAAATAAATTGATTCTTAAAGAAAAATATTATATAATTTTAAAATATTTTAAAAAAAATATGAATAATTAGGATTTAAAATTTAAAAAATATATTTTTATAGACCTCATAGATAAAAGTAAATTTAATAAAAAAAATTTATTTCATTTAACTTCTTAAATATTAATCATCAATGCATTTTGAAAAAATTTAAGAGACATATAGTAATACTCAATTCTTTAAATTAAACTGAACTTCTAAGGGGGTATAGCAAAGTGGATATGGTGCCCAAACTCTTTAACGGGGCATTTTCGTTTTAATATCCGGAGGGAGCCTGAGCATGGAGTGGAGAGAAACTGCGAGAGAAGCTCGAGGGCGGGGAAGGAGATAGAATCAGTTTTCCCCATTCTTCCTCTCTTTGTCTCGTTAATCTTCCTAGATCATCTTGCGCTCGTTGCTCTTTAGATGTCCGCCGGTCACCATGGTTTCCGACCAGGTGCTTGCAAACTGTGTAGAGTCTCTTGTTCGCGAGGGCGGCGCCACCACTGCCACTTCCCTTGACGATTTCATTCACCAGCTCGAAGACAAGATCGGCATGGATCTCTCCAGCAAAGCCTCCTTCATCAACGAACAAATCTATATACTCCTCGGCTCTCCATTCTCTCAACATCCGTCTTCTTCTGCAGTCGTCAATGCGACCGACGGAAGCCATTTCACACAGATTTCTTCTCCGTCCTCTTCTCTATTCTGCCACCTTTCACGTCAGCCGCATGATCGCGCCTTCCATTTTGCCTCTCCATTGTCGCTGGTTGCGGCAGCACATCAGGAGCATCTCAGTCGTCACCAATATCAGCCAGCGATGATGGCAGTACCTGAAATGGCTTCTGTGAGGATTCCTGTTACTCTTCCTAAAGAGAGGTTGGTTTTCTTTATGTCTCTAATGTCCTTCAGCATTGGATAGGCTTTTTTTTTTTTTGAAATTTTTTATTTTCTTGGACGTTGGTAAGCATTTTTGGCGTGCAATGCTCGATTTTTTGAGCAAATTCAATCAATAATGCTTTCAGGTTGGTTCTTTGAGAAAATTCAGTAAGAGGATTTGTGATTGGGGGAAAATAGTGTTGCTAGGGTTTTTATTTGCGTAATTATTTTTGTTCGTGGTTTCTGGCTGACCTTTGAAGGGTTTGTTTTTGCTGTGGGAAGGGGTTTCATTCGTGGAATTAAAAATCGTAACTAGTGACTTTATTGGCGCGTAGACTTATAGCTCTCGATGTTATTTATGGTTAAGTTGAAGATTGAGGGATTTGGAGTGCAAAAAGAAAGTTCAAAGGGGGTAAAAATTCATGGATAAGGGACTTCTTATTTTGAGATTAGAAAATACCATGACTTGATAGCATGTATACATAAAAATCTTATAAAGGATATTTGTATGGCTGTTTGGTGAGATAACGAGAGATATGTTGTTATTTTGGAAGCTGTTTTTTTGTGAGTGTGCGAAACTGATCCCATTAATCTTTTCTCCTTGGTGTAGATGGTTGGAGTGAGATTTACTGTGACCTGGGCACAAATTTTTCTTGGCTATATATTCTTTCAGTTTTCTGTTTGAGAGATTTTATTAGCTATATGTTTTTTGTTTGAGGGAATGTCTCAATTTCTTATTGTTTTGGTGTGGGGCATTCTTTAGAGAAAAAATATGAATTTGGTACAACAAAGCATATTTCTTGTACAATGGAGATGATTTTTCTTAATAATGTGACTTAATTCTGTGCAACTGAAAGAGCAGATTATTGTAAAAAGAAAGCAATTGAAAGTGTACAAGTTATAAAATAATGTTGACAACTCATAAGTACCATTGGGGCCTATTTATTGGTTTAGTTCTTGTTTTTATTTGTTTTCTAGCACATCATTTTTATTTTTAAATCCTGTAAAGTGTTTTTTGGTTTGTCACCTATTGCCAAGTTGGAGCAGGGAGAATATTTGAAGGTTGATGGTGATTGGTAGTTATTTGAATATATATTATTGTACTTATGTTGTTTTACTCATTGCACTTACTATATTATGATGGCCTTGATTCATTATTTTAGATGCCATAAAAGTCTATATATTAAAATGTAGTTTAAATCATATAAGAAAGTTAAGGAGGCTTGGTCTTTTCCCTCTTTTAATGAAACATCTGATTGGGGTCTCTATGTGCTTATTTTACTTGAACTAAAGAAATAGAGTTGTGAAACTATCTTGCGCTAAGCTTATACATTTGGTCGAATTAAGCATTTTATGCCCCTATTAGAAAAACTGAATGTATGAATTTTTCCCATGTTATAAGAAGAAAATAAAGACCAAAAGAATTGTTGGAAGAAAAAATTTTGTTTATTTAGAAGGAAGGGGCTTCTATTTAATTCATGTAATTGAATCCACTTAGTAGGACTAAGGCTTAGTGTTGTTTGTTTGTTTGCACTCAACTTCATCTTTATCTATTACTTTATATGTATCGTTGCAATTTCTTAAAATAAAAATGAGACACTGTGTGGTTCAAGGTTTTATGTCAAATGATACAAATATAGCATTACTAAACGGTGTGGTTTTTTGGTTATGAATTACTCTTAATCGAATATTGTAAAAATGTATTTTTTTTATCAGCATTCATGTTAGTGAAAGCTTCAACATTTTGACAAGGGAAACTAATTTTTAATTTTCCAAATCTTGTGGAACACCAATCTTAGAATCAATTGTCTCCAACTCTAATGCTACTCAAGATTTGTTTCCCTCCTGAATATTTGTACTTAGATTGAAGCTATGAAGGCCTTATAGAAGTTAAATGCATAAATCATGTACAAACTTAGCCTGTAGAAGCTAACTCCTTTTCTTTTTCTGAGACTGCGTTCATATAATCTGATGTTGTAAGAAATCAAGTTTTATATATATTTATTGATAACATCATTCTATACAAACACTGTTATTGAACGTGATTTGCTTTTATTGATTCTTCATTGAACATGCATTTAACCTACTAAACTCTTTGGGATGCATAGCTTATGTATAATCTTTCATTGCTATCTAGTTTATCAGTGAATGTGCAGTCATTCATCTCTTCTCTATCTCATTCCACTCATCTTTTTTCTCAATATTTACTAAAGATTTTGAAAATATTGCTACTAAATTTTTTGTGCTTTTTTGTTTGTTGTTTATGCTATCCAACTCGTGATTCTTTTTTTGCAACACCGTAGTCTTGGTAAAGCGTCAGCTCACCTTTCTCACTTAAATAAATAATTGCAAGATAAGGCATTTACTATATTGTTTTGCATTTGAGATATGCAAGGTGCTTAAGCCTCTCATTTCTCTTAGGTGCTTAAGCGAAGGTCATTTGGCTCCACATTTAGTGACGCTATGGCATATGCTTTTGTTGGGGAGTTGATGAATAGTCTGCATTCTTAATGATGCTCATAGATATGCTATCTTCTGATTAAAATGGGCTCCTAGTCACTTTATTTCTTTTTCTGATCCCTGGCACTCTAAAAGGAGCCATGCAAAGTGGTGGATTTGGGGTTTCTAAATTTATTTGGTTATAACTAGAGATCTTACCTAACATTTCATGATTGTTGTTTGAGACGTTAAGAGTGGGAAAGGTAAAAGTAATTTGGCACTATCAATAGTATCTTAATCTAAATGCACATTTATATAAATATGCAGAGTTTTGTACTAGTTTTTAATTTCATCTATCATAAGCCTAGAGGATTCTCTTGTTACCCTGCATTTAAAGGAAGAAAGTGTAGCACCGTAGTTTTAGATCAATAAATTGTCATGGAGAACATGCATTTTCAGATTTATGCTTTTGAGATTAACTTTTCCTTGATGTTAATTTGATCACGCTTACATATTTGTTACAGTGCCCCTGTTGCATCCAAAAGACGTGGTGGCCCAGGTGGTTTGAGTAAAGTCTGTGGAGTTTCTCCTGAGCTGCAGGCTATTGTTGGTGAACCAACAATGGCAAGGACAGAGGTTCATCTTTGGCTAACCTATTTTTTTGTTTTATCGAAATGTTTTTTTTGTAATTGCATGATTTGCTTTCTTGGATAAACCAAAATTCTCTCATGCTGTTAAACTTCATCTCAGATTGTGAAACAATTGTGGGCGTATATCAGAAGAAATAATTTGCAAGATCCTAATAATAAGAGGAATATCATATGCAATGATGAATTACGTCTAGTTTTTGAAACAGATTCCACAGACATGTTCAAGATGAATAAATTGTTGGCTAAACATATAATTTCACTTGAACATACAAGTAAGTAGCTCTCAATTTTTGTTCACTAAACGGATTCATTTTATTTTTTATGGTTTTCTGATTCTTTAATTTTGCAGAGGAGCCAGGCCCAGACTCTAAAAGACTAAAGGAAAGTGATAGGGAAGTGGGTGTTGAACCAGAAGTTCCGACTGGACAATATCCTATGGTTATTTCTGATGGATTGGCTGAATTTCTAGGAACAGGAGAAAGGGAGATTCTTCAATCTGAGGCTTTGAGGAGGGTTTGGCTTTACATAGAAGATAATCACCTAGAGGTCAGTATGCACTTTGTTTTACTGTACTGATTAGAACTAAATTTGTATAAGAAGTCAATCAATCAGCAATTCATGAACCTTAAATGATAACCTCCGATCTGAAATTGACTTTTAAGCTCACGTTTGTTACTATTTTTTAGGCTTCTTGCTTACACATTTGTACTTTGATTATATATAGAGTTATGCTGTGATGTGCCTTACATTTCCGTATGGAGCTCTAGTCTCTTGAGTAACATGGAATGCATTTTATTATTTAAAATTCTCTAACCATCCTGACCCTGAGAACTTCTATAACTTTTTATAACTGTTTTCTCGTTGTGGCAATGCAATAAATCAGACGGGAGTTTTCATGTGTTGTTCTTGTTTGAGTACTTATTTGGTACCTATTTCAAGTTTCTCGCATAGCTTTTTAATTGTATATCATACCGCATGGACATTGTTATGCCAAAGCAGCATTCGCTTAAATTCTACTTCCTTATCTACCAAGTTCATTATATTGGTTAAGTTTTAAGTTCATATTTGCTATTTAATGTTTTGATGCATTAGTTTAACTAAAAGGAGTGAAGGTTGTTTGAATAAATCAAGTAAGCCTAGTGCTGTTAATTTTAATCGCCTCAGATAAGACTTGTCCTATTAACTAAATACTATTAGCATTGATTTAAACTAAGCCATTTATTAATTAACAAAATAATGGAATATATAAAAGTTTAGCGGTGTAATCTTGATAGCACATTTAAGACTGAATACGACCAAAATTTTTAATAGTTTTTGTTATTGCTATTTCTATAGAAATTATTAAAATTTTTGAGCTAATTAAGTTATTTCAGTTATATAAAATTTAAGTTTATTTGTTTTGACTCAATTTATAAATTCTAAAGAATTAATCATAGTATTTCCTTGAATATTAATATTTTTGTTATTATTAAAAAAATAAATTTATCATTTTCTTATATAATGAATGGAGTAGCCCCTCTATTGTTATTTTCTCTTTCATGCAAGTTATTGAGTACTGTTAATGGCTAGGGTTTGCATCCTGAGCATCTTCCACTGCAGCTCCTTCACACATTTGACTCACCTCTTCCATCTCAGCATTCAGCAGCCAAATGTCTTTAAAATAGTGGTGTCTTCCCCTCTTGCATTTGCAATTGAATATTGAACGGATGCAACTCCTCCCTTTATTGCTTTCGACACAACATCCACCTATCCTTGTTGACTCATTAAGATTTCTATCACAAATGAGGTGTGACTCTAGGGTTTAATGGTAGCGAACTCCAGTGAGATCTCTAGTGTTGATAATTGTTGTAGTTGACTCCTACTACCTCAACAACAAATCTAGGATATGATCCCAACTGTTTTGCTTTATTTAGTTAAAGTTAATTAAGTAATTCTTCATTTCAAAGTGTTTTATTTCTTTTAGCTAAAATAAGATTTTGGTTGAGTGAGATGGCATATTTTAAACCAATCTCATATAGTGAAATCAATGAAGAATATGTTTGATATTTGTATTTTTATTCAACTTTTGTTTTTTGAAAATCTCTTGATTAATTCTTAGGATAAGTTGGGAAAGAAGGATGAATCCCCATGCCCTTCTTTAAAGCTAAAAATCTATGATAACTCATTTATAAAACACTAAAAATTCTTGTGACGTATGTTGTAATATGAAGGAAAACTTGGGAACAAATGTGACAATCAAGACAAAGTATAATCTATAGAATAGGTGTTTTGATGTTGTTCAATGTTTCCTTTGTTCTTTTAGGAGTGGTGTTTCAATAATGGTTGGAAGTAGATATTTTAGAAGTCTCAGGTATTATAAATTGAGTAATTATGATTATATTAAAGAGCAAATATGCATTTTTGTCAATGCATATTATTAGTGTGCTTAATGTGGGAAGAATCACATTAAGATAAGTTTAGAAACTCCTTCCTCACAATTATTTTTACACATAAGTAAGGATATCATCCAATTCTATAGGTTTTCACTTTTCATTCTTTTTAAGTATTTCAACCTTAATTTTATTAATCTTTTTCAAATTAATATTATTTTATAGGAACTAAATTCACTAGTATTAATTGTATTTGTATAATTTTCATTAAAAGCTTGGTTAAATAATTCATCCATATATATTGAATGTTTTCATTTTGAAAGGAATTTTTTAATATATTTTACTTAAGTTCTTAGTTCTACCTTATAATTTGGCTAGCTTATATCCGAGTATCCCCCCTATTAATTTCCAATGCTTTGTATAAATCTTCGAATATTGTGATCTTCGCATCACGAATTGTTACTTTAGATTTACCATGAACTAGTTTATATTTTTTCCTATTTTCATTATTTCTATATTTAAATCATTTTTATAACTAGTTAATTTCTATAACTTTTACTTGAGCGTCTTGTTTCCATCATCGAGCATCTTTAATAGTAGCTGGTCTCTCTTTTAATTTACCAAGCTACTTTTAGCTACCATGCATACAACCAATACTCAAATTTCACATAAGATTAGTTTCCCTCACAAGATTCTATTTTTCAAAATTTTAAAAACTTCACTATTATATATATATATATATATATATAATATGCAAGGAAAATGCTTCGATACTCTCATCGGTGCCCCTACACTTTTTTCTAGGCAATTAATTGCCTTTAATGGATTTATAATCATGGTTTTGACTAGTGAATCTTAATTAATATCAGTTTAACACTAGGTTTAGATCTACTAATTATTCCGGGGCTCTGAGCGCGGCATCAGCGGGGGTACGGTAGCAGCTTCCTTATATATACATTTTAAGATTTTATCGGAGTTATCATTATATTTCTTACTCTTTATTTTTAAATCTAAAACTAAAAATTGATGTTGGTCTTCAAACAATCACTCGGAGTAATCTTACAATCATTGTAATATAAACAATAGTTATTCCTTAAAAGAAAATAATCAATTTAATTTCTAGATACCATGTTTTATAAGCATTAACATACTCATATATCTTTTATTGAAATACGTATTTGCAATTATATAATCATAAGCTAAAGAAAATTCTAAATTGATTTTCTTCCATCAATCTCTCTATGACCAAATCAACCATGAATACTATTAAATTTTTAGCCATTTTTAGCCACTCTTCCAACATATCTTTTCAATTTTTCTTTAATAAATAACATATTATTTTGGTGTATTTCTTAAACCAACTCTAAATTATGCCAAAAATTCTCTTTTACTCATGTCCATTCTATTTTAGTGGTGTAAATACTTGCAGTATGAAAAGTTATCTTATTAAGTATAGTTTGTAAAGATCAAAAACTATCTCTAATTTTCTTAACTTCCATTACATTATTCTTAAGAATTTTACTTAGGAAACCATGCCATTTTTATGATTCTTATCTGAGTAACAGTTTAAGCTTAAATTATCATTTTTTTGTCTTGCCACTTCATTTCTTGGAAACATAAACATGCACTTTTTGTTAATTAAATATCTGCCAATTCATAAAGCGTGCATATTCTTAATTTAGTATTATGGATTAACTCATTTACCAGTATTCATCCATATTATGAGAACTCTTATTTGACACTAAACCTGGGCACACTGATGAATGCATTTTGCACACTTTTCCTTACATTTAGGCAATGCAATACCTGGCTTCTAGCTAGGGGATGCTTTATCTTCTACCATTCCTTAAGGAATTCATAACATAGAAGATTCAATAAAGTTTTCCGCTGCTTGTTGATTACCTAATGCAAATGTTTTTTTTTTTTCATTCAAGATGTGGGACTAACTACAGGTACTGTATAAATTTTGCTGTCTAATTTTAATTTTAAAGGGGTTTATTAGGGAATTCTGAGTCATAGTTTTGTCAAATATTTTCTCATACAACATTTCTTTTGTATTTGCATAAGCCTTGGACATTTAGGAATTTTACTTAAAGTAATTAATGAACCCAAGTACTATCATGATTCTTCTTGCTTCAGCTTGTAGTATAGAAGGGCTCAATAAAGTATGTGTCCATAAATTAACTACTTTATTTGTTGTGCTTATAATTGTATTCATAAAGAATGTGTCCATAAATTAACTACTTGATTTTTTTTATATTTGCATTAGCCTTGGACATTTATGAATTTTACTTAAAACATTTAATCAACCCAATACTCTTATGATTCTTCGTGCATCAGCTTGTTGTATAGAAGGGCTCAATAAAGTGTGTCCATAAATTAACCACTTGATTTGTTGTGCCCATAATTGTATTCATCTAAAGGTTAGTAAAAGTGATACTTAGACAGTGGATCTTTCTGGCATATGACGGGTGAAAAGATTTTTCACATTCATAAAGCTTGAGATGTTAGATACATGATGTTCAATGACATAGTAAAAGAAAGATTGTTGGTGTTGAAATAATAATTATTAATGTTTCAAGCATAAAAAGTGTCTTATTGATAACAAATTTATAACACAAATCATTTCCTTAACTATATGAAAAATTTTAAATTTGAATTTAAAACTGATTATTGCATTGTTAAAGATAACACTTTGATAGATATATGCATTCTACTTTAGATTTAAAATTATTAGTTTAACTATCTTTTTTGCTTTATATCAGATGTATGTGATGGTACTCCATGGACATTGAGATTATACTATGTTTGTACAGGTTTATTGCACTTAGTATCTAGAAATATTTTTTTATAATTTCCAAGCATTAATTTTAAAATTGAGTATACATGTGATTTTTTTCATGCATCAAAATAATTTTTCTTAAATAAAAATGTTTTAAGAACAAATTAGTCACTAAAATTACTGCAGATGGATATATTTATACTGATTACACTTGTGATTTTAATAAATTTGCAATATATATTCAAAGGGATAAAGAAGTTTATGTTGTTAAGATTCAAATTGATCATGGAGAAAATTTCAAGAATGTCATTTGAGGATTGTAATGATAAGCATATAGTTAAATGTAAATTTCCAGCTCCCAGAACTTCACAACTTATGAATTACATTTTGTTAGAAATTGTAAGATTTATGATTAATAAATACATGTAAATTACTTTTGGGCAAAATACTTAAGCTGATATTACACTAGTGCTGAAGAAGACTTTTATGAATTATTTAGAAATAAATTTTTATATTAGTTTTTTGCATGTATTTGAATGTGAATGCTATGCTTAATAAAGGAAAATATCAGTTGAGTATATTTGTTCGTAAATCTGATGATGAAATGTTTCTTATTTATTCTAAATGTCATAAAGTTTATAGGATATTTAATTTTAGAAAAAATGGTAGCTGAAAATTCAACTATTTAAAAGTTAATGAATTTTTGATTTCTTTTATAGAATTGATAATAGTGATTATTAATTGATAGAAAAGATTGAATAAATATTATTGAAGGATTAAAAGATGATAAATTACTAAAAAATATAAGGTTTGTAAAATCATTCTAAAGACTAATTAATTGGAGATCCATCTTTGGGTTTTATAGCAAGATGATTTATGAGAAAGAAATTAGATAATTCAACATTCTTACCAGATGTTGAACTTAAAGTATTGAAGAAACATTAAATGATTATTGTTATGTTTTAGTTATAGTAAAAGAGCTAAAATAATTTATTGAATTGGTTTTTATGAATTTGTTTCTAGGCTTAATAATGAGAATATCATTAGAGTACTAAATTGTATTTTCTTAGAAAATTACCAAAATTGTTGCTTGACTCTTACAAAATATTCAAACGGTCAATTGACTCGTGTATATATTTTTTTTGTCCATTGATTATTGTTTAAGTGTTTTTTTTGGTCCTTGCCATTAATAGCTCCATAAACTCCGCGGAAGCTGTTAAAAATTAAGAGTATACACGCACTTCGGCTCGACGGGCTTCCACACTGACTAATTTTAATATTGTTTGCATTTTCCACGTCGCTACACTTAGCGATTTCCTTAGGATTTATTTGCACTGCTTTGTTTCATATCTGCATCTCTGTCAATCTGCGCTGCTTCGTTCGACAATT
Organism: Gastrodia elata; assembly: GCA_016760335.1. NCBI lineage: Eukaryota > Viridiplantae > Streptophyta > Magnoliopsida > Asparagales > Orchidaceae > Gastrodia > Gastrodia elata. The sequence goes on along the minus strand of CM028674.1, from coordinate 49,429,215 downwards.
TGACGAAATAGCGCAGAGAGTCGGAGATGCATATATGAAATGAAGCAGCACAAACAAATCCTACGGAAATCACTAAGTGTAACATCGTTAGAAATGTCAACGATATTAAAATTAGCCAACCGTAAAGCCTTTACTCTTACGTTTTAATGACATGAAGCTGAGGTTGTGGGGTGATTAACGGTAGGGACCAAAAAAGCACTTAAATAAGAGTCAAGGGACAAAAAAATTTACCAGTCAAGGATCATTTTGAATATTTTGCAAGAGTCAAGGGACCATTTTGATAATTTTCTTTTTATTTTTTATAAATAAATTAGATGATTTAAGAAAATTTGCTTAGAGTTATTTTCAAATATGAATTAAGTTTTATTGTTAAATTTCATTTGTATATTAAATTGAAATTATTAATTTGTTTTTTTTTTGTATTTTCATCTTATAAGAATTTTAAATATTAATTAATTTAAAAATCTGCTTAATAATATATCATTCATAAGCATATATATGTTGCATAACTCACAAGATTGTAAGCATATGATTCTCTTATCATAAATTTTCCGAATTCCCAAATCTTGGTGCAGAAGATTAAGCAACTTCTTATCTGAATATAATTTTAATAAGTGTGTTGAGTAGATACTTTGTATTTTTCAAAAATATTTGATGGAGACATTTAGAGAAAGAATAGAATATCTTCATTTATCTTTATTGATTTTGAAAAGGCTTATGATAAATTACCAAGAGAAGTTCTTTAGATTTTTGGAGAGAAATTAAATTTGTGTAGCATACATTGTCGTTCTTAAATATAGGTATAATGGGCAGTAATATGTATTCGATTGCTAGGTGGCTTGTCTAATAATTTCTTGTTATTGTTTTATAACATCAGGGCTATGCTCTCAGTTCATATGTATTTGCTTTATTATGGAAGTTCTTGCTAAACACATCCAAGACGGCATGTTATTTGCAAATGGCATTGTTAATTAATAAGGCTAAGAATGAAGTTAAAGCAAAACTCGAGTTGTAGAAGAATACTTTAGAATTTAAAAATTCAAATACTTCTATCAAGGACATAACTATTGAGACCTTGTGATCAAGAAGAGCGAGAGATTCAAATGCCTTAGTTACTTTATTTAAAATAATGGTGAAATTGAGAATGATGTAATTAATATGATCCAATCTAGTCGTATGAACTAGAGGAGTGCTTTTGGAGTGTTGTGTAATTGGAAAATTCTACTCAAAATAAAAGTAAAATTTCATAAAGTAGCTATACGATCTACTATGTTATATGTGGTTGAACGTTGGCCAATAATGACGAAGCTTATCAGTATCATAATTGCTACAGAGATGATGATGTTGCTAAAGTGAATGAGTGGGTATACTTGAAATGATAGAATGAGAAATGATTTTATTTATATCAAGGCTGGAGTGGTTCCATTAGTGAATAAGATTAAAGAAGGTTGTCTTGGATGGTTCAGACATTTTAAGCCTAAACTATTTAATTCTTCTGATAGATAAATTGAGTATGTGAATTTTGCTAATATTAAAAAGAGTATTGCTACACTTGCATACTAGTATACACCAAAATATATAGATGATGTGTCAATTCAATGTGTAAGTAGATTATTGGTTGAATACACTTTTGTGGGGCCTATATGCAAAAATAAAAATAAAAAAAATTTATATTAGTCCTGAATACTTTTTGGTGTATATTCTTGTGTAAGCATAGTATTTTTCATTAAAAAAAAAGAAGAGAAAGACCCAAAGACATGGGAAGAAACCATTATAAATGATATTCTCTATTAAAACTTAGGGAGGGGCTTCTATTCTGTTGTGCACAATGGGAACAAATGATTCATATAGCTGACCCCACCTAGTTGGATTATGGCTTTGTGTTGTTATTGTAAATATTAACTAATTGAATTTTTTATTGTGTATAATTTTTATTAATTTCAAATTATTTCTATTAAAAATTATATGCATATGTATTATTTAACATTTATTATAATATATATATATATACATATATATATATACATATATATATATATACATATATATATATATATATACATATATATATATATATATACATATATATATTCCTATATTTATCAAAAAAAGTTTTACAATATGTAAAATACAAAATTCATAAGAATTCTTAAATTTTATATTGCACACTCATTATGGTAATCAACGTTTTGTACATTTTGAATATTTATTCTTCATAGTGTTGGACTCAATATTAAATAAATTGAGTGTAAATTGTATTCTTAAGCTTATTAAGAAATTTGAACTTTTTTTTTTCTTCAACTCATTACTTAGTGAAACAAACATGTGATTGTCGTGCTTTATATTCTTTAATATTTTATAGGCTTTATTCAATTAGGATTGTGGTATCAAAAAATTGTTTCAAACTCAAAACTCACATATGATTGTCGTGCTTTATATTCTTCAATATTATATAGGCTTTATTCAATTAGGATCGTGGTATCAAAAAATTGTATGTTATCATTTGCTTATTTGTTCAAATATTGATTTTGTGAGCTGTAAAATAGATAGAAAAATACATTTTTTATGTTAATTTTATTTCACAATCACTTGAATCTTGTCTTTCATACAAGCAAACTTTTGTAAAATTTTCAGCTACAAAAAGATGTGTAGGTTGTTGTTGATAGCCGTGTTCGAGTGGTTTGGCTAAAGTAGCAGCTTGAAAATTATAGAATTAGGTTTGCTTGTGTTTTAATAAAATATGATAATATATGTATTATCATATGAATGCTTTGCTGCTTTGCTTAAATTCAATAATTTGATGAATTAAGAATAATTATAAGTATTACAATATGTAAATTACAAATTAATAAAATTTATTAAATTGATCTTGCACACTCATTATGGTAATCAAGACTTTTGTACATTTTAATTTTTTTTCGCATAGTGCTCGGCTCAATATTAAATAAACTGAATATAAACTAAAATCTTAAGTTCTTTAAGAAATTTGAGCATATTTTTTTTCAGCTCGATATTTACTGAAACAAAAAAGAACTTTTTTTGTTTGCTTATGTTTCACTTGCTTGACACCCTAAGCATAAGAGATATTGTTATTATTCAGATTTATATATATTATATTTTATTTGAATGTTCAAATTAGTTCTTCTGTTTTGAGTTCTTTAAGTTTATTTGTAAAGGAATTGAGATGTTAATGATAGAAGAGCTCACTTATGTTTTGAACTTCAAATGATGCTACAAAGAAAGGTACTTTATATGTCAAATAAAATACTTAAGTGATATACTTGATCAATTTGACATGAGAAGATTTAAATTAATTAATATCTTTATGTACACCTTTATTATATTAAATTTAATTGATGTTGAAAACTCTGACACACATTTGCATAGAAGTTTATATCACTTTTAGTAACTCAAATATTACGGTTGTTGTTTGCATTTATGCATAGATTCAAAATAATCCAAAATAACTCACATATGATTGTCGTGCATTATATTCTTCATCATTTTAGCTTAATTCAATATGGATTGCGGTATCTAAAAAATTGTATGTTATAAATTGATTATTTATTCAATATTGATTTTGTGAGATGTAAAATAGCTAGAAAAATACATTTGATATATTAATTTTATTTCACAATCACTTATATCTTGGCCTTAACACAAGCAAAAGTTTGTAGATTTTCTACTACAAAAAGACGAGTATGTTGTTGTCGATAGCCGTGTTGTTCAAGTAGTTTGGCAAAAGTAGTATATGGAAAAATATAGAAACAGCCTTGATCATGTTTCAATAAGACATGATAATATAAGTATGATTTTTTTTATCAAAGAATTTGATATAATATTTTTATACTAAATGCTTAGATTTTATACATTACTTCATTTAGAATTTAATAATTTCACTATATCAACACTAAGGCCCAAATAGCTGACCTTTACCCGAATTAATGGTTTATGATAGATTTTGTGGTCCTTGACGCAGGTTGAGGCTAGATAATTTGAATGATGATATATGGGGAGTAATGATATGCATGATGATACCCTATGTTGATCTAAAAGAGCATATCATTTGATTATTTCACTTTGGGGAAAACATCATTTGCATCCATTAATTCATATCAAGCTTCACATTCTCTTAACTATAGAGGAAATTTGTGTACTCATTTTATATATATGTTTGGTGGGAGATTATTATACCTATTTTCCTTGGCATAAAATATGTATAAAAAATAAGTGATTTCACTGACATTATATAGTTACATGCATACATTCAATTTTCTTAGATTATCTAGCGGTATGAAAATTTTAATTAAGGGTAGATGTAATTTTGAACAACCAATTTTATATTTGTCTTCATTTGTTTATTTTCATAAAAAACAAAAGATTGCTGACATGAGTATGAACATTGCTAGCTAATGCAAGTATTTTAATATTGATTATAACAAAATAATGGTGATGGATACTTTTATTTGAAATGTGTTTCTAAATGCAGCTTGACAAAGTAACTCAGGAAGTTATCTTTGCAAGCTAACTTGGCTAAAATTTCTCATCACAAATAGCTTGGATTTGTAATTCTAAAAAGGGAAGCTCGCCTAAAATAAACATGAAAAAACATAGATCAAGAAAAATCAACTAGATGCAAATTTGTTCAGCCAATGAAGAACAAAGATGAATAAGTAATGAGATTGACATCTTCAAGAATTAAATATTTTAGATTAAAATAAGGCTTATTAATTTATTTATACAAGAAATCATTAAACCTTAATTTGCAAAACTGAGCAAGCTCTCTTAAGGATCATATGGCTTCCTCAGCAAACATGGTCACGTGGGTTAAATCTGGTGCCATAATTATGAATTGTTAACAATGTTCTCTTCCTTGCTTTCACCTGCAATAATTCCCTTTTCACTCAATCCGTTCATTTACTTGTTACAGTTTTGTATTATATATTTATGGTTGCAATCTGAACATGAGACAATCACCCAACAATTTACTTTAGGTTGCTTAACGACCCACATTAGAAAATAGCCGTTTGAACTTTCTTGTTATATCAAGTTAACCATTGAATTTTTTGTTGCAAGGCATCAGCAATGATGTCAAATTGATTGCTCAAACAGTCCCTTTCAATGAACCCCAAGTTTTATAATGGCATTGTTTACGAAAAAAAATACACTTTTGCAATGCTTGATTTTGTCAGCTCCTAAATCTAACATTTTGATTGATTTTTTTGGTACTCTATTTTTACATTCTAAGTTAAATAGAAAAAGAAATAAAATGCTCGAAGAGATAAATCGACGTTATCAAATAAGAGCATTTAGATATTTTGTGAAGCTATTATTTGTAAGTTTGTTTTAATTTTTATTTCAAAATTTTGAGTTGCATTTCTCTTGCTTTGATCTTGGTAAGAAACTTTTATCTTATATTAGTCTTAGGTAAAATTTTTACTAGATTTGTGATAGGGGATGGCTGGTGCTGAACCATCGCATAAAAGTTTTGTATCTAGTTTTTTGATTAATGGATTTTGCTAAAAAAATTTTAAATTGGTGACGCTCTAAGCAGTTGATATAGGTAGAGGCTAAACCGCTTAGAATTATTTGTTACAATTCAACACTTTTTTATGTTAACCTGACAAATCTAACTTACCTTCAGTTATCAAAGGATATAAGATTTTAAGTGATGCATTGCTGATTGTTATAGGCAAATCACGGAGTAATTGCTTATGCCACAAAACAAGTGAAGATCCATGAGAGTAACTATTTATATACACATGATTTGGAGCTAGTTTCTCTAGTGTTTATATTCAAAATGTAAAATACTACTTTGCACAAAATGATTTGAATGAGAAGAAGGTAATATTGATATCAAGGATTCTGGTCTCTACATTCAATATCTCTTAGAGAAAACGAACATGGTTACAGATGTTGAGTAGAAGACAGGCGACAACACAAGTTGGATAGTAGCTAACATGCATTATTGGTTGAAATAGTAACAAAAATAAAATTGTCATTGCCCAAGTCTCTAAACAAGATTTTAGTATGATTGAATCAAATGACAATGATATCTAATTTAAAAAGCCGAATTTCATAATGTTTCGTCTTATGATGATGGATCTTAAAATAGTTTTAATTTAGTGAAGGTTGACTTTGAAGTTGATGAAGAAATTTTATTAGGATACAATGATTTAGTTTGTATTTCTGATGTTGACTATTGGAGAAACGATATTTTGCAGTAAGCTCAATATTTTAATGAAAGCATACATTTAAATTGTTATTAATATACCAAAATATCCAAAATATAGATAGTTAAGATGCACAAGGAATATAGCAAAAATTTTACATGCCGCTCACTTATCAAATAATTATGCTGAGCATCAAAGGTAAATTGGATTGCTAAATTTGCTGCCATTATCAGAATTGAACTGGGTTAACATTGCTATAGATTTTATTATTTTTGGAATTGTGAGAATCAAGACACTTTTTGGGCTGTTTATTAATAACCAAGTTAGTTCATTTTTAACTAATCAAATAGATGATTAATTTGAGTAGCTGGTTAGCAGTTATGTTAATGAAATTATGCGGTTGGACAGAATACTAAAATCTATAATGCTTTTCATAGATGCTAAATTCATTTTTTTTGTTTTTGAAAAGCTATAAAAAAGCCCTTGGCACTAAGATTGATTGCCAGCCCAATTTCTTAATTGCAGACTAGACAATAAGAAAGGATTATTCAGATCTTAGATTTATTTAGCTTATGTGATTGATTTTGGTAGAGCTTGGGAGAAATACATATGGTTAATATAGTTTGCCTGTGATAGTAAATTTTTGATCAACTATTGCATTTGCATTGCATTTGTATTATATATTATTTATATTTGAGAGAGTGTGCTCTCTAAAGAAAATAATAGAGTTCTAATATGAAAAGTTGTTCTTTCAAATTTTTAGTATCAGTAAAAATATATGAAATTTTCAAAATTAATAATATTTTTTATACTTCTTTAAAGAGATGGTTGGTATTTAATATGTAGTGATTTCTTTTTTTCTTTTTTGAAAATACTATACTTCAAAAAATTACAAATAAACTCATTGATATTCTTGGAATAGTTACTCATACAAGACTTAAATAAAATCTACATATTTAATAAATTTTGATATTTCAAAATTGCCACTTAACGATATTATCTCATTCACTTGTAATCATTGGAATGCTTTAAGTAGGATGGCATTTTAATTTAAAATATGAAGTTTTAGTTTTGAACATATTGAACTTTTGATGATTTACATATATAATACATATTATTTTAGTGCTATGGTTTATTTTTTTAATTATAGAATTGTCCACAATGAAAGTTCTTAACAAATGTTTGTATAATTTTTTTGGTGGCTGAAGGGTTGAATGGAGATATATTCCAATGATAAAAAAATTGTGATCAAAATGCAAGTTTTAATTTTTTTTTTAATATGTGCTATATAAATATTAAGTATCATCTTAGCATGTTGTTTGAAGTTCTATTTGTGAAGCATTATGTTAAAGGAAATACAAATACATTTATGTCGCACAGAGAATAGTGAATAATGTATAATGGGCACAAAATTTGTGGATAAGGAAAAAATAGTCTAATATGGATGGATTGAAAGAATTTTAGGAAAAGCAAAAGTAATGTTATAATGCTAAGCACAAGATAGTGGAATCTGAAGTAGGTGATTTTGTATTATCATGGCAAGGGCTTTTTAGATGTGTCCAGGTTTGAAAAGACAAAGAACTAAGCCTGAGATATGTTGATTCTTTTGAAAATTTAAAAAGATTAAAAAATTACTTAAAGATTTACTTTCTTTAACACATGCAAAGAGTTCAATAGATATGTCAAAATGTAACTAGACATGAGAATACTAGAAATTGACTTGGAATAAGGCTAGAGTTTTGGTTAGCCTGAATAATATTCAAATTGAGTTCAAGCTGAAGAGTTATACACCTATAACAATTGTGGTGGATTTTTGTTGATCTGTAAAACTTGAATATGGCTCAAATATAACAAGTTTACAGTATACACACTTAGAAAATTTCATATTCTCTTTTTGCTGCTTCACATATAAAACCTAACATGACACAAAGCAAAAAAGCTTGGATGATGAGGGTGGCTGCTTGGACGAACTATCACAGTTTAGAACCCCAAGTGTTATATTGTATCAAGTAGAGCACTTTTTTGTTTTTGTGGAGAAACTAAAGTATTTTGATCGGCAAGCAGAACAATTTATGCAAGAAATATAGAGCCTTAAGTGTTGCCTATGCCTTTGCATTTTCATGTGTCTATGATAGTGGGGCCTATTACTTAAAGAATTTGGTGCTGGATCGCTGTATCATACATCAACATTTTATTTTGGTAAAATATTCGATCCATGTTTTATTATTTTATTTTTTTCTTACAAATTTAAATATAAATTTATTTTATATTTTTGATAGGAATCTTTGTGTAAATTCCTTTAATATATATTTTATTAAAATTGCAAGCTTTTTACAATACGTAAAAGCAAAACATTACCACGTTTTAAAACTTAAACCATAAATATTGATTTTTCAATACTTGTGTTTTATAATTTTTTATTGGCTTAAAACACCTCTATAAAAATTGATTTGAAAATCAAGTTATCAATCTTTGGTTATATTTTAGACCTGCTTGCTACACAAACCACATTTTAGTTAACATCTTAGTGAAACTGTTGGTAGTTTGCGCAAGTAATTTTCCTATTACAAATTTAGCTATATTTTGATATGATTATGGTGAGTCAACTTATGCAAATTTTTTGATGCTATTAGTAGAATATGATATACAACATTATTATGTTTTTAAATTTTTTATTCAAAAAATTGTAGAATTGTTAGTTTTTATGCTTTTATGCTTTTATATTTCTTATAATAAAATTAAGTTTGATTATGACTTTATTGTCTTCTATTCATGTATATCTTATTACTTATTTTCGAGTAAATCCTTTTGAGATAATTATATATATATATATATATTATTTTTTTTAATTTGAGAAGTATAATACCCTAATTTGTAGAAATCATCTTCAAGAGATATACCTTATCAACAAAGAATAATATTAATGTTGATTGTTATTAGACTGATGTACATTATGCAACTGATATTGAGGATAGTATAGAAATTGATAAAATTGAAAATATTGTAACTATAGAAAAATGAAGTTTAATTTGACACTATGATGACATTTTGAGATGATGCCTATTGCAGAAGACTAAAAAAAGTGAGATAATGTATTTTAACAGCAATAAGTTCGACAATGAATTGAAAACTACATATTCATTGTAAGAGATGAGTTTTTTGTGATCCGAGCCAGCTCATCCTGTAATCTCAGTTGCAATATTTATGATTGAAGAAAAAATTGATCATTAAGAGTTTAGAGATTATGGATTGCATTATCATGCATGATTTGTCTTTTTAATATGCTGTGTTGAAATACATGAGAACAGTATTATTTTATTATATAAAAAATTTCAACTTGTTTTGACAAACTATTATAAAAAATGATTTCAAGAAAATGTAAACATGATATATCAAATTCAAACTCTTTAAAAACTTGTCTAGTAGAATTGGCTTGACTGCATTTTTCTGGCCTTCAATCAACATAACTAACTATGTTTGCTTGATTGCATTTTTCACATTGAATAATTCGTGTTTGCTGAAGAAAAGTATAAACTTTGAGTTTATTATAACCCCACATGATCTTGTATTATTTGAGATATTTAAGTTTTTTTGACTGTGTGGGAATTGATAAAAATCTTTGTGTTATTCTGTATAACACTGCTGCAAATAATTTATCTATTAACCATCTTATAAATTATTCAACCTAAGCGATGGATTCTTTGTTGAAGAATTTTTTTTATATATGCTATTTTGCTCATATAGTGAACCAATTGTTCAGGAAGGTTTAAAGGAGATTCATAGCTCAATCTGAAAGATTCATAAAAGTATCATGTATGTGAAAGATTCTCAAGCTATAAAGCTAATTTAGTTTGAACGTGTTAAACAAAATTGTCTTAGCGATAGGGGGATGCAGACAAGATGCACTTATTCAATAGAACTAACATTCATAATACTTGAGAATGCCATTTATTATAGACTCACTTTGAGCATTTAGAGCTAAGCGATTTAAAATATAAAAGCTCTCCTTCAAATATTAAGTCGGATAAATGGTGAACATATGCAACTTCTTGGCTTCCTTTTATGCGATAACATGTGTGTTATCTTGCATAAAATATCCTATGACAAATCTTTACTTAAAATTTAATGTTTTATGCAACATTGAAGCATGAAAGATTCACTGTGCATTTGTTGGTCTAGATGAAAATAGCAAATGTGCTAGTAAAGTTTGAATAATGTTGGTCAATTTTTATATGTATTGGGAATTATTGTTATATTTGACTCACTATATATGCTTCATTTCATAAATTGTTGAATGTTCTTTCAGAAGCAACCGTTGAAAATGGGATGCACAAACTTGTCATGTGCCATAGTAACTCCTCAAGAAATATATACTATTTTTGTTGAAAACAAATCTATCCTAGCTACGACTTTAATAACCCAAAATATCTAGATATATTATCCTATTAAGACCTTGACTCTTCCGGGTACTTCTCTAGCTCAGAACTTTTTAAAATGCTATCAATGCCACAATAAATCAGTGCCCCATTATTTATTAATTGATGCCATTATGCTAGAATTGATCATTAAAATGCTGTGATAATATTATAAAATATAAAAAGGTACCTTTATAAATTGAGATTTATTAGTGTAGATGGCAACCTTCTTGAATATACAAATCAAGAAATTTCAGTTCCCTCTTCTATTCTCATTGATGTAAGGAATTTTGTACGTTAAGATATTTCAAATAATTTAAGAAAAGCTAAATTATTTCTTAACCTTCTCAATTCTCACAATGTAATTTTCTCCATTATGTTCTTTTATGATGTTACTATATGAATTGAAACTTATCTCATTAATCAAATATTATAGAAATGGCCAATATGAAGAAAAAATTGATCAAAGTTCTTTGAACATGACTGCTTATTTATTGATTTTTTTGGACAAATGAATTTCCATTAGATCATTCATTCTTTAAAATTGCATAATCTGCTGAAATTCTAGAGAAAAAGAGATTTTCCCTAAGATATTTTGTTTTAGAGAACACACAAGTTATCTCATCGAAGGAGTCCAAGTAGTTATATATATTCACTACAATATCCACTAGATGTTTTCACAAAATTTTGTGACTGAGATACCAACATCAAAATGTTTTTTGAACAATCAAATTCTCTTCATGAGCACAACATATTTGAAAAATTCTCTATCACATATATCTCTTAAGATCAAATGACTTTTTAGATGATTAATAAACGTGTTATTTGCAAAAGTGTTATCCAAAGTAAAGAAAGCTAAGAACTTTCTTTTCAATTTTGTACGCATTCAAATAAGCTTATATCATTTTGGATAAAGCAAAACTATAACGAGAATGCCACAAACTTGATGTGTATAATTTCTTTTGCAAAATTAATTGTTATCAATAAACCTCACAATTAAGTAAATATGGTTGTTCATATTGTTTGAAGTTCCAAAATCAGTAGTCAAGTTTATTCTTCTAGACAAGTTCTTAAATTAAGCTTGATTTTAATACTTTTCCTGTGTACATCTTGCAAAAAATTTCTTAATATTTCTATAAAGAAGTTATAGATATTTATTTAAGGGGTTGTTTGGATTGAGATAAAACTGGTATAAAGTAAACATTTTCACATAAACTGAGATTACCCGCATTTGGTTTGAAGTAAAATGTGTGAAAAACTTTTACAGTGTAATTTAATTTTGCGTTTGTATATATAGAAACGACGTACCAGTTACGCCCGAATCTGGCGTAACTCACGATTACGCGGCGGTGAGTGAAGGAGGTCTTCCCCGTCCATGACGAAAGCTTTCTGAATTGCTTAAATCGATTTCGAACGAAATCGATTACGTTCGAATCGATTTCATTCGAATCGATTTCATTTGAAATCGATTTCATTCATTTCGTTAAACTTATAAAAAAATTGAAATTTTTTTGGAAGTAATATTACCCCAATATTACTTGAAATATTACTCTTAGATTACTTCATTCTAAATAAAAAAAATTTAAATTTCCTGAAAAACTATCAAACAACAATGAAGTATTTTCATTACATTGTAATTAGATTATTTTACTCTTAGATTTCTCAGATTCATCTTGACAAAGAGCCTCTGATTAAAACTAAAACTTAGTAAATTAAGCCCCCTGTAATGGAGGATTAGTTTTTAGTAAAGGTTCTTAAATATTGATAATTTTTTCTTTTAATTAGTGTATCAAAACTTAGCAAATAAAAATGTATTTAAGGACCTACTGAAAATACAAAAAATAATTTCTATTCAAAAAGTTTTTTAAGGAATAAATGTGTGCGGGCACTAATGCAAGATTTTTGTGAAGTGTCACTGATGTGCGATTTCTGTGGGCTAGCTCAAAGTGTCACTTCCATTTGATTTGTCATCGATGATTGAGGACTTGTACATGTTCCCGACGAAGCTCTGGCTGATTGACAAAAGTTATAGTTCTGCTCGTCTTGCCTAAGTTGCTTTGCTTCCCAATCATATCAAGTTCTTGATAGACAACGAAATTTGCTTTGTTTAATCTTTCCCAACCCTCTTTACTCTCCTCCCCATCAATTTTCTTTCTCTATCTTCTCATCTCTTAATTTCTCCTTTCTTCTTTCCTTTAGATTCTCTCTTCACTTCTTTGTGCTGAGAGTTGCTGTGTGAAGCTTGTGAAGCTTGTGAGGCATTGTTTGTAGAAGCACTTAATGTGCTTTTCCCTTCTTTCATTTTGGATTTAAAATTTTTCAAGTGTGATATGAATCTTACACCTCCTAGTACTCTAGTACTTTGTGTAGCCTCATGGATTCTATCCCTAATAGTGCATGATTTCACCATTGTATCTATACTAGCTTATGTGCATGTCTCCATATTCTGGTTAAACTATGATATTTTTTGTATGTGATGCTTTTGGAAGAAAAACATTGTTAAAGCTCCTTGTATGTTATAGAGTCATATTGTAGAGAATGTAAAAGTTAATTTTGTTTTTTTTTGTTTATGTTATGAATTCATGCCATCAATCTAAATTTCAAATGAAGTTTAAACAGAAAAAGAGATGCTAACTTTATGAATACAACTAAAGCTATTTCATGTGTATGAATATCTTTTGTATGCTCAAAGTTGTCTTACATCAAGACTATTGGTTGACTTTATCATATGCAAATCGAGATTTATCATCAAATTTTGTTTAGCAATACATGTAAGCTTATCAATTTGATTATGTATACAATTTATACTTTTTATATACATGTATTAGTTTTGAATAATAGGAAATTATGAGGTTTTCAATTTATGGTTGAACAATCTATAAAACAGTTTACAAGGTCCATATGAGATGATCTAGCTTGAGAATTGAGATGTTTAGCTGGAGAAATACGATTACATTTTTTACACTATTATAGTTAATGCTGCTATTGCCCGTCTCAAGTATTGGATGAGAAAGGTAAAGGGTTATGTTAGTCGAAAACCAGTGTAAAACAACAACACCAACAACACCATCAAGCCTTGCCCCTTCCTAACTTCTAAATAGAGGAGATCCTTTTTTAATTTGGGAAAAATTCATAAACTCAAAATTTTCTTATAGGGGCATTAAACAAGATACACTTAACATATGGGAGCCACTCCAACCTTGCTACGATAAACTCATTTCTCGTTCTATTCTTACGAATATACTCACTGATCCACCTAGGCATCCTCATCTTTATAACACTTGTTTTATCTGTTAGTTTCTTCTTTCTTGGCCAAACCAGTATAAAACTTGTCAAAATTAATATAACATGAATTGTATGAGAATTTATTTTAGTTATTATGTAAGATGCCATGATGAGAGTAAGATATTGAAATCCATAAAGATCAGAAAATTTACAATAATTTTGACACTTAGGTTCAATTTAATGTAATTTGTTATGAGAAGGGCATGTAGCAATGCAGGCAAGTTGTCTTTTGTGTTGTGGTACTTGCTTAAAAAAGGAGTGACATGTCCTTTTGACTGGCATTGACCATTTCAATTTTGGATTTTTTATTTCTCAACAATAATAGATATTATTTTATAAGTGAATTGTGGTATGGTGTCCAGTTGTGTCATTGCCTGTAAGCTTTCCATTTGTATTTTATACAACATGTTTATAACATTTTATTATTTTTGTTCTCCAATGCTGAATTTTGTTTTTGTTTGTTCAATCTAGCCAACACGTTATAATGTTTGAAATCTTATGATACCAAACATATGAATAACTTTATACTAAATTAGTTTTCAAATTTATAATCATATTAAGTTCAGCTTTAGTTATGTGAAAATTATATATTCAACAGTAAACTTTGGTAAGTTATTTAGTAATTTCTGCTGACACTTATACTTTTAACTGTCATATGATGCATAGTTTTCATTTGTTTTTGTTCAGTTTACATAAATTGTTTTTTTTTTTCTTCTGCGATGTAGAGTTTTAGAATGCCTTTGAATCCACCAAGCTTTAGCTCATTCATATTTTGTTTAATGGGTTTTTCAGGTTATGGTATAGCAATCGGTTGGGGTATAGTTGGAATGGTTGGCGAGAAATTTAAGAGGACTATTAAATTTGTTGAACTGCATGATGATGATGACAATGAGTGCACTGATGAGCATAAATTTTCATCTGAAGATTAATTGGATTATGACAGTCGGGGAGGTTTGTTGTCAATGAATATGAGTAGAAGTGAAGGTGCAAGAGTGTGGTTTTGCATTGTTAGATTGTGAGCTGTGGTTGTGGGGATGTGTCGTGAATTTTATGAATTATGATGTGAGAACATTTATTATGGTTTGTAATACTAATAAATCTCTTTTTGATGGATTGTGTTATTTTTGTTCAGTTTTACTTGTGGTAATGATGGATTGATTTTATAAAGGTGTCTTTGTGCTTATTTATGAACCTAGCTCCCCAAATCAGATCTTTGGCATGTGGCTAATTTATACGTGGCTGGTATTAGGACAGTGGTTTAGGTTTAAATAGAACTGTAAGAGTGTTAGGCTGAGGGAGTACTATGATGAGTCAAAAGGAGTGTCTATTCAATCGCAGCCTTTGCTTTTGCTAGTTGCATGAATAACTTTGAAAATTTATGTAATTCATGCACACCCTTGTGACTCCATGTATTCCTTTCTGAATTATTTTAGCATGGTCCTTGTTTTATATTTCATGTCTTGTTTGTCTTTACCATGCTTAGATGGATTCTTAGAAGACATCTATCAGGTTGAACACCAGTGCTCGCATAATGCAAGTGTGTAGGGCAACATCTTGTTGCAACTACAGTTTGCGTACCTCCATTTATAGATGTTTTGCTTTCATCCTATGTCGATTTATTGGTTGAACTGTGGCATTGTCTGTTTTACCTGGATCATCATCTTCATGCTCCCTAAGGATGAACCCATCTTCTTTTAAGACTTCTGTTTTTCTTACAATGTCAAGAGATGGTTTTAGGATTTGGAGTGTATCTTTGATGCATGCAACGCCCAGCTGTTCGCTTCATATCTTTGGCATCCTTTATTAGAAAGGGGGATGCCAGGGATTAGCGGTCTATGCTGCTGGAAGGTCATTTGGTCAGGAAATCTTTTCATGAAATTTTATGTTTAGAGTTTATGGACTGTTTTAAACATAGTTTATGCCCCATTTACACAACTTTAGATGAGACAAATTTTTATTCACTGAATGTGTTCATCACTTTATCGCATAGCATGAAGTTGAGTTTAACCATTTATCTTAAATTTCATTTGAGTTTGTACCATTGAGAAGAGGTGCTGCCAATTCCTTTTGGGTCTTGGCAATCAGGTTTGAGTGCATCTTATCACTCCGTGCCTGCTTGGTTTTATTGAGCTTATGGAGATGGTGGCGTGGATGTAGGAGTGAGACTTTGTCACTTCCCAAAGTGGTAGTTTTTGGGAGGAAGTTCTCTTTCACATATCCTTTGATGAGCCGCATCTTCTCTAGAAAGAAGGGAAAGCTCTGTAGTTCTTGTTTTTCTTGCTACAATCCTTGGAGGGCAGCTTATGTAACTGGTTCTGTCTTAGCATTGAGTGTTTCACCTTTACTTGGATCCCTTGAGTATCTCCTTCATTCTTGTTGTGGTGTCCATCTTGCAAAGGGTCAATGCTATTTCTATTTTGAGTTGTTTTCTTAGTGTGATTAGGAAGTCTACTATATTATAGGTTTTTTATACTTGTTGCTTCCTTCTATGCCACATTTTATGGTCTGGATTCTGCCATGCCTATTCATTATGGTGCATCTAATGTGGCCATCCTCCAAAGCTTTTAAAGGTTCGTTTGGTTGTACTACCTCTATTTTGACATGACTTGGCCGAGTGCTCATTTGACCATAATCATTTTTGAGAAGTTGACATCTGAGTTGACTATGCTGATCTCATCTTTGTGAGTTTTTGAAGTGTTCCTTCTTCTTAAAATTTTTCAATTTATTTGAGGTTAAGATGTTCCTAGCTCATCTTTTGTCCTTTGAAGTTCCGATCAAGCTTTGGAGGATACTCCTATCATTTATGAGGTTTCAATTGTCTTTATCAATTTTCTTAGACTATCTTTGGCTCAAGAGATTGAGCTTATCATTGATATTGTGTCAAGGTCTACTCCATTTTTAAGATTGCCTTATTGTTTGACCCCATATGTAGTTGTTAGAGTTAAGGCTTAGCTTATGAAGTTTGTAGGGCTCAGCTATAGCTGGCTTAGCTCTTCCCCCTAAGGCACTTCCATGTTGTGTTCTTGGAATGACAATTAACTCTAGACATTGATTACCGCAAAGTGAACATGATTATTATGAAGATCATGCATCCCTTGTTTCATTTAGATTACTTGTTTGATCTATTTGTGTGCAAGTTTATTCTCCAAGATCTATATGTAGCTTAGATATTGTCACTCATTTAAAATGGTGATTCAAATGTGATGAAGACAACGCTCTACACTCATTAGTCATTTTGAGTTTTTAATGATGCCAATGTTCATGCATTTGATAAATCATATATGACTTTTTTTTGTCGATCGATGCATAATAGTGTTCATCAAATGATATCTTGATTATTCATGCCTTGAAAAAAGTAATACAATGTATTTTGGGTACTCTCAAGATCATTTGTTGTATGTGAAATTCTTCAAATGTTTGTTTTAGCTGGATTTGATTGTTTTTCTGAGTCTAGTTCATTTGGTTGGTGTGCTTGGAACCGAGGAAGAATAGTATTGTTATGAATTGACCTTTACCAATTACCATATCTAAAAGTTCGTACCTTTTTTAGAATGGTTGGATAGTATAGGAAGCTCATCGTAGGGTTCTTCTAGATTGCTATTTCATTAACCTGATTAGCATAAAAGGAAGTAACTTTTGTTTGATACTTAGCTTGGTAGGAGGTCTTTACTCAATTGAAGCATTATGTCTTCTGGTTTTTGTTCTGACCTTATTTTCTAAAAGTGATGATCTCCAATTCTTCACCAGTTCATTCTTGCTAGGACTTGGGTGTGTGATGAAGCAATGAGGTTGAGTGTTTATGCTTCTAAGAAGCTTTGTTCGTACGAGAGGAACTTGAATTGCATGGCTGAAAGCTCATAATGATAATTTTGCATAGATGTTGTTATTGACACATTAACTTTATGGGGTTCAATGTGAACTCTTTATTGGCCATCAAAGATTGAAGCATATCTTTACTTAGAAGTTGAATATTCATTAATGCTAATGATTTGTGTTGATCAATGATTGCAATTTAAGTATTCTCTGTCAAACACTGTAAGGTCGATGTTGTTGTGAATGCTCTAAGCTACAAAATTTTCTATCTTTATTTTTCTTTTGATGTTATTCCACATTGTGACTTTGAGAGGGTTGAGATTGAAATTATTTTTATTAAGTTTGATTAGACATTATTTTTCAATGTTTCTATCCAATCGTTGTTTCATAAATAGAGTACGTCTGGTCACTTTTGGGATCCAAAGGATGAGGTTTTTGTTGAGATAAATCATTATGGGAAGTGGTCTAGCTATCACATTGATTATTTTGAACCAATCTTTTCTAATGATTGTTTGTTGATGCCCTTAATTTGAAAGTGAAAGTTAAATACTTGAAGTTTGTGGTCTCCAGTAGCTGTTGTTGATCCCAGTGTGAATGTGTCTTGAGGTGGTGATGAGCTTTGCTACCTATTATTCGAGGTTGCATTAAGACCAAGGTGTCATCTGGGTTGCATAGATCATTTATTATGTCTACTCATTTTATGCTTATTAGAGTTTTGGATCAAATGGAGAAGCTTGGCCATTTTTACACTTGTGAGATTCTCTGTCAGAGTGGCGCTTCATTAGTAAAGTATTTGACCGTAATTGATGGTTCACTTTTGGTTTAGGAAGACAATTCAAAATGAATTTGGAACTTGCCTGCACATCAATATAGCTTTTTTTAATGCATACAAATTTGTTATTTGAGTGAATGATTTGTTTTGGGAGATCCTCACCCGCATTGCTTATTTGCCTTAAAATTTCGCCAGCTCTTGGAATTTTGTTTGTCGCATTATTTAATAGCAACAACTAATGTTACGATAGAAATAAGTCTATATGAAGCCATCTATGGTTGGAAATGATGCATTCCATTGGCGCTAGTTGAGGTTGGTATGTAACCTATTGTTTCTCTACCTTTGTTGATGATGGGACTACAAAGATTCAAATGGCTCAAGATGGAATGTGTGCTGCTCAAGATTGCTAAAATTAATTCCTTGAAATGCTTTATTGGTTGAATTCTTATCTGGAGATTTTGTATTTCTATGTGTAAATTTGATGAACAGATGAGAGGGTAAGTTTAATCCTCTTTTTGTGGGTCCATAGAGGTTGTACAGTATATTATATCTCGACTCCATTGAGTCATCTTTGACCATCTAGTTCGGGTCTTCAAGTCGAACTAGCAGAAAACCTTATATATGCAGAAAACCTGCACACACTCATCTTTACCATCTGCAAGCTGTATTGTAAGAATATTTTGATGCACATTGTCTTGTGGGAGCATGAACTTGAATATGATGCAACTTTGGATGCCGAGGTTGACATTTGAGTTCGATAACCATCTTTGCCTCTTAATATGTGAAAATGTAATTTGTATTATGCATCTATTAATAAAAATGATTAAGGTCTACCCCATTTATTTTGGGTTGTGCCGCCATGCTTCACTTTTTTGAATTTGTGATAATACCGGGTGACATTTTATTGTAGTGTGGAGGATTGTGACATCCCTCATTGCTTCCATTTTTGGTTGCTTAGAACTTCGGTTTTTGATGTTTGTGTGTTTTGAGCTTTGTGTATTTGACAATTTTGTTTTGGAACTGTTGTAAGGAATGTCTAACACAATACCGCTTGATCGCCTAAATTATTGGAATCTTAGACAATTGTGTTAGCAATATAGACGCTCACATCTAGTTAGTTGACTGACTTGCCGCTTGGTATTTTAATTCTATAACAATGATGTTGGCTCAGGACTCTTGGGAGCAGTTACTAGCATGCCCATAAAGTTTTCCCAACCCTCATAACTTAACTTCCCACCAATTTTCTTCTTTTTTCTTTCCCATTTTTTCAAAATTTTTTTTCACAAAGTGCTCTACTATTGTCCTTGTGTTGAGTGCTGCTTTGAGATTTCTGCAAGGTTCTGTTTGTATGCTTGTGTAAGGATTGTGAGCCTAAAGAGAATTTTACCTTTGTTCTTATGTTAAGTTCTTGCACTGTATGTCCATCTTTTGTCATGTTTTGATTTTCTTTGCATGCGAAACTTTTGAAAGAAAATTACTGAAAACTCTTTGCATGCTATATATTCATAATATAGATAATTTTAATAATGTCAAAACTTTGATTGCTTGCTTGTGCTCTAGATTTTTTATTTAAATATTAATAAAGAGAGAGAGATAAGCTAACCTTTGAAGTGTAATTTAAGCTACAGAATATTTCTTTATCCCTATTGTGTGATTAAGTTAACATTTACATCAAGATTTATAATTGATTTCAATTCATGCAACCCAAGATTTGATCTCTAACTAGCTTGATATTTTTAAAACACTTGAATTCTATGTGTTTATTTTGGCTAGCATATAATCTAATTTAACACATGTATTATATTTGTGAGTTCCTACTTTCTATATGCATGAAGTATTGATTTTTGAAGCATAATTTTAGAGTTTTTTTTTTGTTTTTGATTGAATTGCTATAGCGATCTTGAGAACCATCTGAGTTTCTTTAGTTTTTTAAGATTGTGCAAGTCAATTCTTAAGGACCTTTTGGTATGATTTAACAAAGAAATAAAATTTACATTTTACCACCATTTCTTATAATTATAGCACTCAACTTCAGTTTATTGTGATGTGCTATGAGGACATATTAGCTGTTTTTGTGTTGTTATCCTTGTGCAAGTGGGAAGATAATGTCTCTTGAGTTGGTGTTTACCCATTTTATTTTGGACTGTTTACACTCAACTATAATTAAGAATTTTCTTAAACGTGTCACAGTATGGTACCCATACAAATGACTGCTAACTACTTGTTTATATTGTGTTATGAAGTGTTTACTATGTTTTTTTTTTCCTATTCCTCAACTTCTAAGATTTCTATTATGAGTTCGCATTGTGTGAGTTTATGATGTCATGAGAAGTATAGGCAATCATTTAAATAAGCTTGTTAATACACATGTTTTCAAATTAACTAAATTTTTGTGCAATATTCATGCTTCATTTCTGTTTAAATTTTTCATAAAGTTTTAATAGTAATGAACTTCATTTAGCAAATTTTGTTTAACCAATGTGCTTTTAGCCATTATGTGATGCATACCTTTCGCACTTGTTTTGCTCTAATTTATATAACATGCATTTTGTTTATTTGTCATGAGTGTAAAGTGTTAATAGATACTTGAACATATTGTCTTCTTTTAGCTCAGTTGTTATTTTATTTAATGTATTTCTTAGGTACATCTGAAAGTAACTTTTTAGTTTCTTGGCTTAAAGCAAATTCATAGTTATGTGTCTTTTAATTGCATAGCATTGAAAGTTTTTAAATTTATGTATTCAGCATAAAACTATGATACTTGTGATTAAAGCATGAAAATATTTATCCATATCAATTTTACCTTCCACATAGCTTTTTAATCATTAAATTGGGATGCTTAATTATTATATGGGGATTCTTTCATATACAAGGCATGTTAAATGCTACCTTTTGTAATTGTTTAATTTTATTACTCTATAAATTTTCTTGGAATGCATACCTAAGAACATTAAAAAGTCATCATACCATTTTAATTACTCACATTTCCAAAAGATTACTATATAGGAATTGTTCTTTAACCCTTAAAACATGTAATGAATTTAAGGAAAAAAAAAGTGTAATGAACTTAAGAAACTGTGTTAAAAATTTAGTAGAGCTTATTTTCAAATTGGGTCTCTTTCTCTCTCAAAGGAGCGCATTCTCTCGCATGTCTTTACTTTATATAGACTAGATAAATCATTTTGGTTGGGTCTAGTTTTTGTGATGTGCCACAATATGCATACAAAATTTACAGCCCTGTCTATCACTATCGGTGATGTTTTCATTACAATTTCTCAGCCTCTAATAATATTTTGGTTTGCTGCAATTTATTCAGGACCTCGGGAACAACATAGTTCTGTGTGACACAAAGCTTCAACAACTTTTTGCTTGTGAAAGCATATCTGCTTCAGGGGTTTCCAAGATGTTGGCACACCACTTGTTTAAACAAACACAACAAAGATGATTTTAGCTGGTTGGGCTCTTCCTTTGTTTTTTATCATTTATCAAATTCTACTTTATATGTTTCATATGATTAGCTTTGATTGCGCAAATACCTATTTTTTGAATCGTTTAGTATTTTAGATTTAGTCTTATTGTAGTTCGTGCAACAATTCATCTATAAATCTTTTTAATTTTTTGTTTAAATATAGATCAACGACACCTGAAGTCGTTAACTTATTTGTATGTTTGTAGATATGTTTTATTATTGTATTCCCATACGCATAATGCTAAAACATACTTAAATTTGTTTATTAATTTAGATAAATTTTTTTTTCTTGGCACATCCACTAACTTTTCATAATGATAATGCTTTTTTCAATTTTTCATAAATACACTAATTTTTTGTTTTAAATTTATTTTTGTGATACATGGAGATTAGCATTTGCTCTTCCATCTCATGAAACAATTAATAGTACACAAAAAGTTCTAAGATTCACATGGTTAGGTAATAAACACTTGAATTTATGGCCATACTAGATATCAGTGTTTCTCATGAATATATATATATATATATTATTTATTTATATATTTTTTCTTATGTGTGATCAGTTGAATTTGAACTCATGACCTGGGATAATAAATTTTGAGCCTCAACCACTGAGCGGCATACCAATTCACAATATATATATATATGCTTTTACCTCTTGGACGGCACGAACGCTGCAGCGGAATCCTAGCGCCATGCGACAACCGTTGAATAGGCGCAGATGGCTGGTCCGTTGGCGTTCGATGCATGCCCGAACTTCTCTTTGCTGGAAGGAGAACCGCTTCCAGATCTCAACCCTTGACAAGTGGCAAATGCCGGGAGGGCGGTGTAGGGGTTGTCGGCTTGAATACCCTACACAACCTGCACCTCTGACTGTCTGGTGGTTCTTCGGCGCCTAACTCCTTCCTCGAGGTTCTCACAAACGCCTCATCGTCACATGAACTGGTGAGAATTGAACATATTGCTCTTTCTACAAGATAATCGACTTTCCTTCTCTTTAAATATGAATTGCAAAGCCATTTGAGTTTGCCCTAGTCGGAAAATTTTCATATGGTAAACCTTCGATGGCTGTTGTTCGATCATTTCTTCGTAGCTTGGTGCTTTTTGGCGAATATAATGCAGGTTTAATAGATCAAGCTTTCAAACATATCAGATTATACTAGAATGTTTGCTAAATGTTTCTATTTAATTAAAACAGTCTCATGAACTGTTGAAATGGACGACATCTTTTGAAACAAGGGATGAGCCTCCGCTTGTTCTTGTGTGGATTAACTTTCCATTGCTTATGGTTAACTTAATTATGTATTCAATACTATTTTTTTTGGGCTCCTACTTGAACAAGCCACTAGTAGTGGATTATGCAACTGCCAATCTTCTTCGTCCGTTGGTGGCGCGAGTCTTGATTGAAATAGACCTTATTGAAAAGTTTGAAACTGAAATATGGATAGGTGATGAAGAGGATGAATGCCTTCAAGAATGCATGTTCAAGAACATGTCATTATTGGGAATGAATCTTTGCACTATTTCAAACTCCATCATCAACTTAAAGATAATCCTCTGTTGGTGAAGTATGTTTGCCTCTGAATCAATAAAACTCAGCTTGTGTATGTGCCCAAGAGGAAAGAAACTTATATAGAATCTATGCCTATAAAAGTTGACTCGAGTGAAATTTTGTCACATTCAGTTGAAGGTGGTGCAGTCTCTTTTGTTCTTCCATCAATCCTAGAATTTCCTTCCTTTGGTTAGGAATGTCAATTGAATGAGGATGCCGGGGATGGTGCGGTTGTTTCTAATAATGACTGCGATAATGCTAATGCTGATGTTGTGGGCTCTGGATGATGATTTGATGTTATTGCTAAAGAAAATTTATTGTCGCGGTGGACCTATATTTGGATCTTGCCGTGGTTATGGAAAGCACTGCTGCAGTTGATGGCGGCATGGTGGAAGACTTATTTGTGGAAAAAATCAGTTTGGAAAGTCTTGCTGATGCTAATCCTGTGGTTGGTATTGTGACCGGACTTGTGAACTGTTTCGAAGTTTAGAATGAAACTTGACTGTCTAAAGAGCACGATGTTCCTCCGGTGTTATATGATTCCATACTCAGTTATGAGGGTCAGTGGCGCTGCTGCCAATAGATCCCTTCTCAGGGGGAGACCGATGCTACCAACATTGAGAGGTGGGAGGAGGTGACCGATAACTCATTATCCTTGTCTTTGCTCTCGGTGCAGGAGAAGGAGGCTGACCCCCACACTATTGCTTGGGATGATGAGATAATGGAGATATATAATCACTTTTCTTCGCATTATCATAAAATCAAGCTTAATGCAATTATAGATATCCTAGAGATATGAGTTGAATCAAAATTTTGTCTTCGTATTATCTTAAAATCAAGCTTAATGCAATTATAGATATCCTGGAGATATGAGTTGAATCAAAATGCGCTGAGAGCCTGATATCCCATTTGTGGGATGACAAGGGTTAAGAAATTGGATTCGAAGTTGATGGAGGTCCCAACACATAGGTTCCAAATTATGGATATACTGAAATAATAGGCGTTTTGAGGGAGCGAGCCTTGTTGGATAAGAAGAATTTCCTCAATCTTTTTGCTGAGAAATTCACTCCTAAAGTGAGGGCAAATGGGGATTATAGCTTAGAAGAGGAGAGGGATTCTTCATTGTAGGATTATGATTGCATTGGAATTGAAAATATCATGTAAAAGCAAAAAATAAAAAATAAAAAAAAGTCAAAGAAAGGTATTTTGCATGTACTACTTATGTTATTAACTTTGGCTCTTGGATCAAAATCTCCAAGGCAAGATTTTGTTGGGGGGCTTGGTGGTCATTTTACATTTCTTTTTTTTCTTTTATATTTTTTATTTTCTTTTGTTTTATTTTATTGGAGGCCACCAACTATGTCTGTTGCTCCATTTTTATTTTCAGTATAAAAACCAACACATGTTTCCACACAAAAAAAAAAAAAAAAAAAAAAAATATATATATATATATATATATATATATATATATATATATAAGATGTTTTATAAAGAAGATTTACATAAAAAATCCTTGCATATTATTATTAGACATTTCAGTGTTCTAAACAAATCAGAGGAAATATTTTACTTTGGGCACCCCAAGATAAGAAACTAATTATGCTCAACAAGATGAGCCAAAATGGTTGTGGCAATAGGCTACCCCAAATTGATAACTTTGCAGGATCCACTAACTCTCAAATATGATTTTTTGAGTTTTGTTATTGTGTTATGTTATGACAATGCTTAGTGCCAATTTGCTAACCTTAGCGGAAACCTGTAAACTTTTTTTTGTGAGGCTCTTTGAATTTGAATTTCTTGCCAAAGTTTTCTGGACACTTCCAACAGTGTCTCGCTTGGAGAGTGAACCTTTAAAGAATATTATCTCATAGTTATCAACTTGGAATTCATCGTTTGCATCTCATGCGAGGAGTCCTTTGATTGTTTCTTAAGAGGATGCTACTGTTTTTCTTTTTGCCCAGTTCTTTTAAATGTTTTTCAACTAGATTATTTTTTGTCTATTTTAATAATTGTTATGATTTCTACTTTTGTAGTTGAAATAAAGGCATTCTTTTTACGGTCATGATATTAAGTTTATTGTTGTTTTCAAAGGGTGAACACAAAACATGTCGTCCTTAGGCCTTTTAGAATCTGTCTAATTTGCATCGTAGCAACTATATAGCCTCGTGTCGTTCTTCTACATACAATCATGCTTGATATGCCTTTCAGGTTCTTAAAATTGTTTTACAGCTTCCGATGCTCTGCTTTTGTATATGCTATGAATTTACATCTCTCATTGCATAGTTTCTATTGAGTTTAGAATACACCATGTCATTCATTAGCGTCCCACCAATGCATATGTACCTCGTACAGACATTTTAACATCGGTTTTGGGTGACTTTTAAAACCTTGAAATGATTTTCTAGAGATGCATCTTTGGAGTTTGAATCCTGAAAAATTAATCTACATGATACTATTGATTGGCTTCTCTTAAAATGACTCATAAGCTTCTTTTTAGAATTATTCTCTTTCCAATGATTTGTTTTGCTGCTCACAATTTTTTTCTTAAATTCTTTGGACGACTACTTCTTCACCTTAGTGATCTCTTTGATCTCAAATTATAAAACTAGTCATTAACATATAATAACAGCGTACTTTAATGCTCAGAACTCCTTAAAATTAATAATGTTCAATTAGATATCTTGTGAAATAATTACTGCTTGTGAATTTTTCAAACTCTAGTACCATTGCTTCCGTGTGATTTAAGCCAAGTATGTTTTCTTGAAATATGGACACCAACTTTGCTTGAAGCTTAAAAACATCCAGGTTGCTCCACAAAATGTCCTTAAGATTCTTGTGACGAAAAGCTATTTTTGCACGTGATTAGTTAAGATATCAATTCTCAATGATGGCAATACTTGATCACCATTATAATGATAATCATTTTGGCTATAAGAGAGAATAATTGTGTAGCCAATGCTTTGTATGTGTTTAGAATCACAATGAAAGAAAAATGAAGAATGTACGAAGAAAGGCATCGCCCACACCTCTGCCTGCATTGTCACTCGTTGCTACTCTGCTCGCATGGAAGGTCACTATTTGCAGTTCCTAAAGACTCAAACGCATGGGAAGGAGTGTCGAGTGGTTCCTAAAATCCCTCAATCCTAATTAACTTTCCATGGATCGAGCTCACTGCAATTGTTCGGAACCGTTCTGATGAAATCCTTCTCAACCATTTGTATCCGCTTCAGCAATCGCCCACCATCCCTCCTGTGGCCATTGTTGTATTTACCCTTGATCTCTTGACCGTTTGGTAACCACTCAACCATTTGGCACTACAAAAATTGCTCAAAATCATTGATTAATTAATAATATCATATAAATAAAATTAAAAATTAAACTATTGATTGATTAATAATATTAATATTAAATTATTGTATAATTAATTAATTGATAGTAATACTAATTAATTATTGATTAATAATATTAATTAATTGATTATATTATTTACAATTATTAAATAAAATAAATTAATTATGATGATTAATTACGAGGAGCTAATTATAAAGATTGGTTAGCTGAGGTTTCCAGATGAATTGTAAAAGTGCAAGTGTAAATACTGACTATTATTTTAAGCTATAAGTATCACATTGAGATAGACGATAGACAATCAACTACTAATAAACACTACCACTGCCACTGCTTCCACCACTGCCATTTAGATAAGATAACAAAGGAAATGAAAAACAAAAAAGATGTTTGCACTATTCTCATTCAATATATGGTTTTGAGTAATCATGTCAATGTGCTCACTTAGAAGGCAGATATGCATCGCATAATTCTTGTTATTCTGAACACTAAATGTTACGTCAGTGTTCTCGTTTGCAAGCTCGCAAATCCTTGGTAACATAAATTTCTTTGCATAGCCTTGAGCCATTGTCTCCATAAATTAATATCCACTTTCTCCGTGCTCGTATGTGAAAACATCAATAAATTTGCAACAAGAAATGGAATAATGAATGAAAATTTGTATGTAAAAGAAACACGTAAGAAGTAAAAGAAGTAAAGAACATGTGCCTGAAGAAATAACTACAGCAACAATATAAAAAGAATCTGGGGTATTTAATTCCTACCAAGATCTAAAGGGTCTTAAATGAATCAACCTAGGTTAAATATAAAACTCCTAGTGAATCTATGATCCTAGATTGAGTATAGGTCAAGAAACTAAACCTCCAATCAAGTTAATTCAAGTTAAGCTTTCCCTTTCCTATTATCCCTAGACTCTCTTAGTCAAATGACTAAAGTGTTTTTTCTTGATAAATTTTAACCAATTTAAGCCATAAATTTTTGCTGACTTAGTTCAAAAGTTGAGCCAAAAACTTGATATGCTAATGATTTAATTAAACTTGATCAAACCACATCATAATTCTTAGTCATTCTAAATGGTCCTAGTCTTGTCTCTAACTTTATCAATTGATTTTTTGTAGATATATTAGATCTTATTTAAATCAAATCAAGTTAGATGATCTAATATCCAATTAACTTGACCACATTTAAAATAGCGTTAGAACATGTAATATAAACTATAGAAAGATCTAAATATTTGAAACACATATATTTGGTTACCTTGTATAAATGATTTTTCCATAAGGTCTAATGCTTGGACATTCCAAAATAGTTGCAAGCTCCATTTTAAACATAAAACAAGTATTTTTAATTAATTTAATCTTCACTCTAAATCCAAACTCAGGTATTCTAGCTGTTATAAGCCTCATCTTAAAACTAAATTCGAGTATTCAAACAGTCATAGGCCTTGACTTGAGCTAAATCTGGGCTTTTCAATTGATATAAGCCCTTCTTTGAATTTAAGCTTTCCGATGGTTGTAACCCTCATCTAAAGTTGAAATCAAGGTTACTTCGTGTAAATGATCGAGCTATAAGACCCGCTATTTGGACATTCCAAACTAGTTGCAAGCTCCATTTTAAACATAAAATTGGGCATTCTAATCAATATAAGCCCATTTATAAATCCAAACATAGGTATTTTGACGGATATAAGTCCCATCTTGAAACCAAACTCGGGTATTCCAACCATCAAAATCCCCAACTTGAAGCTAAATGTGGGTTTTCAATGGGTATAAAAAGCCTTATTCTGAATTTACGCTTGTGTTTATAACTTTCTACTCCTGTTGAAAATAAGGCCAATATTGTTACTAATGAGCTCTATAATCTAAACTAAGAAAGTTAAAACCTAATAAATTGATCTTTAAGAAACACCTCTCAATCTGCTTTAGGTCTTTGAGATGAGGTAATAAATGGTTGTTAATCAAATTTCTTGGATATTATGGATAAAAGTCTCACTAACATAGAAGATTGGATCACAAGCTGACATAGGATGATGAAATTATGGGATCTTGATTGGGTTTGCTACCATCTACTGCTATTTTGTAGCTTGTTTAAGGAATCATAGTACTCCTTAATCAATATTTCTTTCTTTAAGGCTAAGAGATAATTATCTACAGGTGCTTGCTTCTATAAAAAATTCTTATCTCAGGTCTAACTAAAGCATGTACCAATCACCTGGAGAAAGTCTAGTTAAAACTCAAATATACATCATTAATGTTCTATTATTGAAATTTAATCCAAAAGGTGGAATTCGAAGCACTTTCGGGGCGATCTGTATGCTTTCTTATTTTACAAGACCCTTTGCTTAATGTAGTGGAATCAACACCTGTGCTTTTTAATTTTCCAATGAACGCCTCTCATCTGTTATGGCTAGCTTTCACATATCTGAATCTTACACTTGCATCGCCCCCTCATTGTGCTTTGATTCACTATCTTTTAGTTGTCGATAGTTCAATTGAAAATTATTGTTTGGACCATAATTATTCTGCTATATTTTATCAACAGTGATAAGGTTTTTGGTTCAAGAGCATGCTGCTGCATCTCTTAGTCCCTCTTTAATCTTTTGATTGACATCATATTTGTTGAAGTCTTTTAGCATATCATGCCTCATTCTTTCTTATTTTGATTGTTGACAAAACTAGTCATAATTAAAACCAGTAGTTTAACATTTCTTAACTTTTGCATTTTACATGTCTCTTTTAATGAAAATCAACATGCATGCACACTACAACATAAAATTTACACTATGCTTGTCTTTCAAGGATTGCTTTCAGAATTTCATAATTTGAAAATAGTGCCAAGAATCTTTGGTTATCATACTCTTTGTCATAATCAAATTTCAAACTTTTGTCTTTCATCCCTATCTATTCTTTATTCGTTACCCTTTCGATGGATTCACATACTACAATAGTTATGACTTCAAGGAGTCAAAATAGCTACCATGAGCATATTAGAATCACTTCACAGGTTCATTTTCATGCATTTTTTCTTAGGGCATTACACTCCTTGGCTTACAAAAAATGACCTGTTGGAAGCCTGCAGCGATACTTGATGTGACTGACCAATAACAACTTTAATCATATCATCCAATCACATTCTATGGTTTCTAATTGAATTTTGTCAAGTCTTGTAATCACGTTTGCAATCCTATTGGTTCATGTGCCTATTCTTTTTGCTATTTTCTCGATCTAGCCTTTGATTGCTTTCAGAATTACTTTAACTCAGCTTCTATTGTTGCTTCTTATTTGAGGATAATCCCTCACCTTAGTCGGGCTAGTTTTGGCCCATCAAAATCCTTCCTGATTTAATATTTATAATTTATTGAGCTAAAATCTTGATTTTGACTGAGCCATATTAATTTTAGCTAATATTTATAAAAAAAATTTATGATGAAATGATGAATTTGCTTTTGTTTGCTAAAATTCAACCAAATTTATTCATTATACTCGTGTAAATTTTTGATAGAATGTGGCTAATCCATTGAATCTATGAATTATATGATATTCGTAAATGGCCTTTAATTTTTCTAGGTCAATAAAATTCTCTTATGATACAATGAATCCTAAAATGTTCATTGGTGAATTCATAAAGTTGCACTTCTTCAAATAGATATACAATTCTTTTATATTGAAGAACTTTAAAAACCCACCTTAAATGTGCTGCATAATTTCATTAAATTAAATCTACATACGTGTGTATAATTAGGATATATATCTGCGTGTGGATAGAAATCTTTCTAATAAAAAGGTGTAATATGTGGTTCATTATTCACATAAGATATTAGGGGCTTTAGTTAAGCTAAAAAGCATTACCAACCACTTACATAAGCTATCTTGTCTTAAAAGCTATCTTCAATTCATTTCCTCTCATGCATATTTGGTAATTTCCACTTCCTAGATCAGGCTTAGAAGATTTGTGTACCAATCATCAGATCGATTGTGTAATCAAGTTGAGGGATGAAAAAATGACATTGGTAATTTTATTAATAGTCTATTCACACACATGTGCAAGGTAGTATTCTTCTTTGGAGTGAGGAAAGCAGGGATAGCACATGGAGATAAACTTTCTTGAGTAAAACCTTTAGATTGTAGCTCATCGACTTGTTTTTGAACTTATCATGTTTGCTTTGATTCATTTGATAGTGAGGTAAATTAGGAAGGGAAAATCCAAGAACTAGATTAATTGCTTGCTGATTGCTCCTTAGTGGTGGAAGCTTATTTAAAGGTTCATTAAGGAAAACATTAATTAAATCCAACTAAGATTCATTTAAAAAATTGGAAAATGTTCAACAATGAGTTGTTACAATAACTTGAGCAAATTTAATATTCCCATAAGCTTCTTGCTCAAACTTCTGTTTTATAATGATGTGCAAGAATATCTTTTCCACCTTGATTAATGAATTTGAGGTTGGTGTGGGTTGGCTCCTCTTGGTTAGGCGGGTTTAATACAACTCTTTTACCCTTAAATATGAATGAGTAGATATTTGCATTCCCATTATGGGCGACATGCTTGTCATAAAGCCATGTTCTCAATGATGTATGGAACATTCATAGGAAGAACATCACACCTTATTCAACCAAAATTTTGTTCAGCCTGTATTTGTGTAATACAATGCTGAGCTATAGAGATATACACTTTATTTACCCATGCAATCTTGTATGGTTATGGGTGAGCTTCATCTTAATATATGCATAAGTGGCAATAACATTTATGCAACTTCCACTATCAACGGTAAGCTTATAAAATCTATTTTTAGTTTTCATTCAGTATTGAATTGATGGGTAGCTAGTACGTAGTGCATAATTGCAATGTGTGACTCATTTAATACTTCTACAGCATCATTTTCTTCATCAAAAGGGTCAACTGTAACTAGATCATTCTCTCATTCATTATCAGATCAACACTTTGAATCTAGAAGTAGATTTAGACATGGGCAAGTGTTTCCGTAATGGTCACTCTTGGAAGATGTGACATAAGTTACATTTGTAGTTTTAGAATTTGAGGATGTAATTGAAGCCTTTCCTTTATGATCATTGAAATATTCCGAAGCTTGCTAGATCGTAGGTGTAGAGCGATGTTAGGAACCAATTTCAGGTAAAGTTAAATGTTTTTTTATGAGCGAGGCTTGATGTATTACTCAAATTCAGTGATAGGTCGAAATTCATCTTCATGTAAGAACACTTCCTAAGTTAACATTTTCTAGAGACTATCTGCTATCAAGTTAGATTAAAATTGTGAGATTATGGTTCAATGATCCTCCATAACATCATAGTGAGAATCAGCTCATCAAAACCACTCATAATTCCTTATTAGTATTGTCATCCCATTCATGAGTTGATCATAAAAAGTTAGTATCACATATTTTGCTTTAAGATTTCTTTTATCTCATTTCCAGAAGGTAAAGGCACTTGTAGTGATGATTGGTTCTTTTATTCTTCATATGACTAATAAATTTAATTCTTGTAAGCATACTTGTCTATCATTTGGGCATGAGCATCCAATTGAAATATTAATTCATTTCAATAATACAGTAACAAAAAACTTTTTGGTCAAGTCGTCTATCAAAGGTGGGTGGATCTATTTTTATCTTACGAATAGTATATCATTATCTCAGGCTTGTTAGGTTAGTTGTGATGCCATGTAATGTTGATCCATATTATATAATGGTTCCTCTATGGGAAGAAAAAAATACCCTCAAGGATGCTATGTACCTACCCACCATATTTTATGAAAGATTACTTCATTCTAGGATGGGGATGATGATGTATATAATCAAAATTTTGATAATTATCAACATCACTTAAAGTGTGATCGCACTAATGTTGAGTTGGTTATTGTAGGAAAGGGGGGTGATTTAAGATCATTGGGATGATCTTGGCTCGATGGATGTTCAATTGTATTTGATTATTGCGGGATTGGTGAAGTTTCCATAACTTCCAATTCTAGTACTTCGATTCCAGATTGAAGTTCTAGACTTGCTTGTTGATGCCTAAGGGCTAGATTTTCCTTAAATCAGCATTTCTAAACTTTACCTTGATATTGATGTATACAATGTGTCGACATGAGATTTACTATAAGTAGGTCCAATAGTAATGGGAATGAAATTTATGATAGGTTACATGCAATGGTTTTGTTATAATATGGAATCAAATATTTACTTACAGTAAATAAATGCTGAAGATATATATGAAAAATATTTGAATATAGAAAAAACTGATCTTTATTAATTTTTTGGGTTGCTAAATGAATCACTTGGCTTAAAATTTTTGGGAGTGATTAATCAAAAGACGTTAAGTTCATTTTCTGAAATTTTTAAATAAAATAACGATCATTTGATGATTATATAAATTGCAAAATTAAGTAAATATAATTTAAACATTTAAGATGATGCTACACTGCAAGTATCTTCCTAGAAATTGTCAGCTTTAATATCAAATATGATGTATGAAAAATGACGATTAAAATATGCTGAATATCTATGCGGAAGAAAGATGGATACATCAATAGCTCGACAAATTGCTCATAAGTTAGTCACGGTAAATTTGGAACAAATACGCCACAAAAGTATACGAGATTAAGAATTCAACAAAATGGAGATGTTTTGTCACAGTTATTTTATCAATACAGGATTTTTATACTTAAAAGTAAATAGAAAATTAAAAGTTATGAATAATTTACCTTGTATCAAATTTAAGACAATGGTGGTGGCAAACCAGGAATTGTTGAAGTTGGCATCTACGAATAGTTCTTCGTTACAAAGACTTTCCTTAGAAGTTCTTTTCTAAATGTTGCACTACTTATAGCAAAAAAAATTTCACAAGAATATAAATTAGTAGAGAAATATTTTCTTACTCTACTTCAATGCCATAATATCTTAGAAAGAGGCCTATTATAGGCCATGAAATGAATTCCAAAAGACTGAAATAATCATAAATCTGTTACTCCTCAAGATGCATTGACAAAAATTGCTTTTTTTTTGCAAATTATTACAATAACCACTATTTCATGCTATTGGAGTAGAATATTCTTAGTAGAATACAATAACTTAAATGACTCTCATGGCAAAATAAATGCCGTTATATAAAGGATTTGTATTATCGAACTTATAAGTTGGGCCATTAACATGAGGTTTATATAATATATAAGACTTTAAATAAAAAAACATATATATATATATATAGAACATCATGTCCAATAAAGTGAAGTTATGGTCTAGGATGTTGGTAGTAATTGTGTGGATGCTTTGCATCACATGTGATTCTCTACATGCTTTCAACTTCTTTTGTGCCACAATCATGCCACACTCTGACACTAAAACTTTAGCATATACATATACAACTTATTTCTTATAAAAAGAACTTTAGTTTTTTTTTTTTTTAAGTGCATATCTCATTTTTTTTTTTGATTATCAGTATTTGGTGAACATTATGTACATTAAAGATTTTAGGTGCTATATAAAGACCCCCAATAAATTCCTACCTACCATTTTAAACTGATGAAATTCTAAGATTTGCCAGTATAATACTAACAAGCATACATACATATATATATATATATATATATATTATCAGAGGAATTATTTGTATCGCCTGTTATTATATACAAAGAGTAATGAGATTTCTCCATCTTGCAGATGTGCAGTTGCAGCGTGTATCTACCCAATCTAACAAGTATAGGGTGAAGGAAAACTGAACCAAGATAATGATATATATATATATATATATATATGTGTGTGACTTAATTGCTTGTAGTTTACTATTGACCTTATCTATAAAATGTTCGGTAAGATATCAAAATAGTTTGGATTAGAAGGTTGACGGTGACGGTGACTAACTCTTTAGTATTCAGTATCTGTAAACGCAATGCTTCATAATATCTTTTCTTGTTCTTATAATTTTATATTGTTTTTTTAGCCATTGTGATACATTGTATTTCGATCCAATGCAATTGTTTTTTATTTTATTTTTGTTTTTTATTATTTGAATTTCTTGTAACTTTGATTTATTTGATTGATTATTAAAGTATTGCACTCGGCAAATGTGAGCTACTATTGCATGCTGTAAATATCATATGGGCTACTATATTTCCATGTAAAATGTGGAGTTGTCTTTCATCAAATGTATTTTTTCGTAGGTTTTCCAATGCTGTTAAGTATTTAAGAATTTTGTTTTTATATTTTGAGTGTTCCAAATGATTCGAATCCAATTCAATTCGAGTTGAGCTCAACTCACTGCTCTGAAAGTGGCAGATAAGATCAAGCTGCCGTCCAGCATAGAGCCGAATCATCATAGCTCATCATAGTCAAATCAATCCCATTTAGAGCCACAAACTACTATATACATTGAGATCATGTTATTTTCTTTAGTGTTGTATGGCAAGTATATATTTTTGAAAAATTCCCTAATTCCGTTCCTTCAAAATACGGCTTCCCATATTTATCTATTAATTTATTTTCCGTAGTTAACTAAAAAATTGGGAAAAATAAAGTTGCGGAAGATTATAAAAATAATAGACATATGGCTGCTAACTATATTTGCCAAATAAAATACTTTAAAAAAATAGAAAAATGTGAAGCTGACATGGATAACCATTTAGTTTCAGTTAAGTCTTAATATTATTAAGTTAAAAAATAATAAATTATACACATATATATATATATATATATATATATATATATATATATATACTTCTGCAATTAACTCGAGGAAGGAGATCAATATCACAATACGAGATGGAATTTAGAATATTATTTTGTTTCACGCTAATTTAGGTAAGCATCGAGGCTGCCCAGTGCAACGTTTCCTTAAATGTTTGAGAAACTCCACCAAGGACAACATGGTTCCATTTTAGTATAACAATTTTTGAAGTTGGTAGAAGTTGCAGACTAGTGGAGCACCACCGGCCTCAAAAGAACTCAAAGAGGAAACTCCAGTCAACCCCAAATCATAATGAAACATTCAAAAGATCTTGACCACAAACGACCAATGTTACCTAATGCAGCAGAACAACCAACCAAGCAAGTTAAGGAATGCAGGAGACCAAATCCATATATGTGTTGTTATCACCAGAGAAACATGTTTTACACCTATAGGAGGACCGAACATAGATTATGACAGTGTGAAAGCCTTTGGACTATGTATGGCATCATCATGTGATGAATCAAGAGATTCAACTAAATCATCATGTGATGAATCAAGAGATTCAACTAAATCCAATAAATATGCGGGCACCTGCCTTATCTATCATACCACCCTCTCCAGCAAAAGCCTAGACAACAGCACCAGTACTCACATTGCTACAAGAAGGGATGGACTATCAGGTGTACACTGATGTATCAGGCACATGCCTTGGCTATGTGCTAGTACAAAATAAGAAAATCATTTCTTACGCTTCAAGACAGCTACAGGCACATGAGAAATTTAACATGTTCATGAATTGGAATTGGCAGTCGTAGTGATTGCGCTAATAATCTGGATGCACTATTTGCATGGCATAAAGTATGAGATTTTCATCGACCATCAAAGTAAGTTGAATTGCTAGTAGAGAAGATGGTTAGAACTAATTAATAATTACAATTTGAATATCCAGTACCACCTGGGCAATACCAATGTTGTAGTAGAGGCACTAAATACACATGTAACATTGTATTCAATGATAGAAATCAATCTATTGGTAGAGGAGTTTCAAAAGAGGAATACAAATTCGCTTGGGGAGACATATTGTATGTTGTTCTTGATATTAGTACAGTAGAACAAATATTTAAAACATATGTTGGGATCTCCTAGATGAAAGATGATGAATATCTAAATTTGGAGTTCGATATAGACAATGGTCGAAGAACTGAAATCTGGTGTATCAAGACTTTGGCACTACTTGTTGCTTAGTAAATGCAGAACACTAGAAATCTGGTAGACTTTTACACCCATTGAATATAATTAAATGGAAATAGACTGATATCTCTATGAATTTTATGATGGGATTACCAGAACTAGATCTGGTGCAGATGCCATATGGGTTATAGTTGATCAACTAATAAAGTTACTTTGCTTTATACATATACGTCAAACAGATACAGGTGAGAAATTTGTTAAGGTCTACATACAGCTTCATGGGATCCTGAAAACGATGGTATTCGTCAGCGACAATCAATTCATGTCGAGGTTTGGTGTATCAAGACTTTGGCACTACTCTAGCAATGAGTACAACTTTTCACTCACAAATTGATGGTCAACTAAAATAATGAATTAGATTTTAGATTTGAGGTCAATGCATTTTTATTCTTAATTTTCTAGTATTTAATAATTTTAAAATTATCCATAAATTTATTATTGATCATTTTGCCTCCAAATTGTCAGTGTTTACTTCTAATGAGGTTTAGAACATACTGATGACTAGCTTATGCTCCAACTGCATGATTAGCCTTGATTACAACCGTTGGTAATTGTCGACTTTCCCACTTAAGAACGATATCATCATCGACATCAACCATAATACAAAAGAGAAAAAGATGCAAGGGATTTTAAGAACTTATCTTTTCTATACAATCAAATATGTTGTCGCCGAGTCGCCCTATCCTAGGAACCCAAACTATATTCTGTATGAAATCCTCTTCAAATTGAAACAAACTGCGTATGAGAACATGAAGCAGCCCTTGGATCAATCCAATGGGAGAAAGAAAAGAACAAGGAGAGGATATAAAAGGGTACATTAGCTTGCAAATGGAAGAAGATAGAGTTCAATTTTTTTTAAGTCTTGGGAGGAAGGACTTCTTCTTCAGCTTGGGAGGGAGGGAGCTTTTCCCTTAGCTTGGAATGGAGCTTGGGAAGAGGAGAAGGAGCTTCAATTAATGACCAAATGGAGGAAAGAGAGTTGAGAGGGCTAAATAAAGGAGAAGATGGTATGGGCTAGGAGAGGGGGCAAGTCCTCTCCTTTCCACAGCATGGAGAAGGAGAAGGGCTGAGCCCTTTGCATGCACATAGGGGAAGGGGGGGGCGCCAAACAGGAGGGGAAGTGGTGTGGCGTCCCACCCCCTGGTCCGCATGATTAGACCCAAGGGGTGTTGTGCCATTCTGGCAAATTTCTCTCTTATCATTAGATTATGTAAGATCCACAATCTACTAATAAGGGAAGGACGTGCATAGAATGAATATAAGAATCAGTCACTAAATCTAATATACATACAGAGTGTGGAAACAAAATGAACTAAACAGTACATTCATTCACCATACATTAAGTAAGAATTAGTAATATAGCTCAACAAATAATGATGTGCAGAAAGTAAACACAGTCACGAGTACCTGAATTATTACATCATTTAATTAAAGTTTAAAAGACTGAAAATGATAATATCACTCGTCCTCACAATGAAGAAAAAGGCAACTAGAGATCTTTTGCACCAGGCTGTTATACCTCCTCTAAATAAGGCTCCTCCTCAGGCATTGGCTCATCAAACTGAATAAGATCTGACATTGTCAATTTCACAATGCCAAGGCCCCAGCCAATAAAAGAAAAATATTATTAGACAAATTGTCTAAGTACATTTTAGGCAAAATATTCATTAAATATTTATTAATATCACCATTTTACTCTAACAATATGAAACATCTATCTATCATGGGAGCAAGTAAGCATACAAGGGAAGCATGATAAGTTATAAATGTAATATTTATAACTAAGCAAGGATTGAGGCAAAAGCACACCTCAAGTAAACTAAACAAGATAGGGCACACATATAGTAAGTAAAAATACTGAAAAGAAAAGTTTAAACTTAAACATGCTGATGATCATATGGCATATGCTAGTTTAGAACATTAATCTGAAAGTGGTACATATATTAAGTAGTAAAATCTAGCATCCTTTATATGTATCTACACAAGTAAGCATGTAAACAGGAAAAATACAGTTAACTGAAATAAAATGTATCAATAATAGTAAGCTGAACTAAAAAGAATGTATAACTGCCATATCATAAAGAATTGGTCAATCCGGCCCAATATATTCCCATAGCCTTTATGGGCTAGGGCAGACATAATATAACGACATAATACTGTATGAATGAAGAGGCAGATAATAATATGCATTTATCTTTTAGTTATTTTACTTTTATTTTTGTGGATAATTTCAGAAACAGCTGAGGAGTCAAGCACGTCTGCAAGACTGAGCGGGTTCCAAGCTTAAGACACACTCCTCAATGAGTAATGTTAAGCATCCTGACCTCTTCTTACCCCTGTCTATTGGAGTAAATGTGCACCATAATCCACCATGTACTGAACCCAAATGCAAATATTTTCCTAATATTTTAAATTTTTATTTTCATGCAGTAATGTTTTTCTTATATGACATGTTTAAGAAAAAATAAGCACAAAGTTTAAAGAATGCATAGAATAAAATCAAATAATAAGCAAGGGACTTTACTAAATATTGTGATATCATTTATTATCTAATTTAAGCATTCTAACTATTTTAAATTACACAAGTTCAGGATCTCCAATTTCTACTATTGAGTATAATTTAGAAGTACAACCTTATAGGTTATAAAATATTAAGACTAGCTAGGTCCTAATATGATTAAATCAATGTCGACTATAAAAAATCATCATGACCTAGTTTATGAGTTTAGACGTTCTAAACTAAAAGCTTGTCCAAAATCTACCAAGCTAGAGATTATGGATTAAATACTATGAGATTGGGCTTAATCACATAATTCTAAGGGTAAGACTTAAGATTTAGGTTAAATCTAAATGTGAAATAATGATTGAGGTAAATTTTATTAAGCAAATCAGACTTAATAGGATGAATCTCCTATCCTAATTCTAATATTGAAAGACAAAATAATCCAAATAAGTTGTAAAATCTAAAAATTAATAAAACCAAGAATTCATTCATTGAATAACCTCATTATTTAATAAATGAAATTTAACATAATATTTAATCTTATTCTTAAGGAACAGGTCATAAGGTGAAGTGAGGATTCCTAATGATAAGACTTAGAAAATTTCTAAGAATTGATTGAATTTCATCACACTTGCTGATTTTATTTAATTAGGGAGGCATATTAAACTTAGGAACTTTCAAACTTAAAATTGAGATATTTCACAATTTAATCTGATTGATGGATTTATGACTTAAATTGATCCTAAATCAGTTCTATTACTGATTTTAATAATTTTAAATGGTATTTTAAGGGTTAAGGATACTTAACCTAAATTTTGAGCAAAATGATCATTTTGCCCTTACTTAATGGCCCAAAAAGTTAATTTTTAATTTAAATCTCCAATTTAAGATTTCTTACTACCAAATGATTCCTTACTGCCTAACATAAAGATAAATAGTAAGTACACCAATTTTGGATAAGAAATAGGTCATATAGATCCAAACTAAGGTTTTTGATTTAAGGGGAATTTTAGTAAATTATACCTAATGAAATCTAAATTTTTATACAATTTACTGTTGGTTGCTATTCAAGAATTCTATAGAGTTTAAGAACACTAAATTTTGAGGTTTAATGAATTAGTTATAGCCAATTCAATTCCTAAGGGTAATTTGGTAATTTTCTAAGCTAAGAGGGCCCAAAAAGCTAATTTTTCCATTTGGTATCCAAATTCAATAAACTCAGTAGCTATAGCTTCCCTATATTGCACTGAGTACTTTAATTAGGAGTAGACATAATTTAAACTTCAATTGGTCAAGTTATGATCTAATTAAAGTTAAGAGTATTTTGGTCAATTTTAATTTATCTAGAGTTCAAAACTTTAATATTATTTTAGATTATGGTTGGCACTAGAATTTTAAGCTATCTAGCATTTTGAATTTTCTGATTTGAAGTATAATTGACTAAGATATGGTCAAATCAATATTTAGGGCTTTATGGGTGATTAGGGATTAAATTATCATCTAATACAATATTAGAAATTCACCTGCATATTTAAATAGTGCTCAATTTTGAATAATTTGACCCCACTAGGGTCCTAGGGTCCTTAAAATTTAGAAACGATGAAGTTTTGGCCATTTCAGCCGGTTCTGGACTAATCCGGACAGTTCTGGACGCTACGGCGCGCTGTGGCGCCTTCTGGTAGAAAGTCAAACACTCCGGCGTGCTGTGGCGCGCGGCAGTGCTTTTGAAGCTGCGGTGCATTGTGGCAGAAAACGATGATGTGGTGCGCTGCAGCGCACTGTAGCGGTTCAACTTTTGGGTTACTGTTCAATTAAATTTTCTCTTGATTTCATATAGTTCTTTCCGAAATGACGCTGCAGTCCGCTATGGTGCGATGCAGCGGTTTGCTTCTAGGCCCTTATTTTAGCTCTAGAAGTGTTGTGGTGCACGGTAGCACGCTATGGCGTGCTACGGTGGATTCAGTTCTAAACTCGGGCGCTATGGCACGCTGTAGCGCCCAGCGGTGATTTTGCGTGAGCGAAAACTGTGAATGGTCAACTTTCGGGCTCAAATACTCTCAACTAAGAGCACTTCACGAGCGGTGCCATATATTGATGGAAAGGTCTTTCCGAGACCTTTCCATTGATACATTAATTGACACCAAATGATCAAGTTATAAATGCAATCAATGGGGTTAAAGGACTAGGTGTGCAGAAATTCGTATTAGCAGCTTTATATATTATTCCTTATTGTCTATAGATTTTATGAGTTCCTACATCTTAAACATGGC
The DNA here is from genome assembly GCA_016760335.1 of Gastrodia elata. Taxonomy (NCBI): domain Eukaryota; kingdom Viridiplantae; phylum Streptophyta; class Magnoliopsida; order Asparagales; family Orchidaceae; genus Gastrodia; species Gastrodia elata. Next base: position 49,387,689 of record CM028674.1, on the reverse strand, counting down.
TTTATAGATGCATAACTAAGGTAACACAGAATCTTAAATATACCAATAAGCATAGTACAAAATAGAATAGCCATTGGATTAACCAATGAAGGGAAAGATAGTACCTTGGCTTTGACAATGACAGATTTCTTTGGAGAGGTTTGAGAGCTTGAGAGGTCCTTTCTTCTTCTTCTTCATCAACTACTAGCAAGAAGAGGAAGTGGCTAAGGTTTCTTCTAGTAGTAGGTACAACAATGAAGGGAAGAGAGGAAGAGAGGAATGAGTTCAGCTAGGCAAAATTAGGGGTGGAGAGCTGAGAGCCAAAGGCTCTTTTAATGGGGGAGAGGACTGCCAATGGACGAGATAGGGGAGGGGTTGGCAGGAGATAGGGGGCAGGATAGGTTGAGCACAGTAGGGGGCTGAGGAAAAATGGGGCTTAGCTGGGATTGGATTGCTATGAGTCCCAGCCAGCCAATGAAGAGAGGAAGAAAACAAAAATGGAGTTTAATAAATTAACTTATTAATCTCAAAAATTATATTTTAAAAAATGATTTCCGAAAAGTCCCAAAAATTCACCCCAAACTAATTTGGGGGTGTGGAACAAAATGGCGAAATCGGATTTTGATTTCGACGACAATTTATTTTTCTTATTTTCTAATTAATTTAAATATATTAAAATATTCAAGAAAATTCGACGACTTCTGAAAATTCTCAAAATTTCACCCTTGGCTAATTTGAGTGTGAGGATCACAATGGCGAAGTCAGATTTTAATTCCGATGAGTTTTAATTTTCCAATTTTCGGGGTATTAAATATTATTAAAATATTCATCGAAATTTTGACGACTTCTGATTGACTTGAAAACATCACTCCTATCTAATTTAGGGGCAATGAGCGCAATGAAGAAGTCTGATTTTTGATTTGAGGTCAATTTAGATAGGTCAAATGTTAGGGTTTCTAGAATTTTCAAGAATTAGGATTTGATCTATTTGACTCCTGATTTGGACTAGGTCTTAGTGGATGACTCATAATGATTTGATTAATACTTAAAATCAAGATTAGAATGAATATTAGTCTTAATTGACAAGGGTAACAACTTGGGTTGTTGCAGGTGGGGTCTAGGTGCACAGAAGGAAAAATAATGGAAATGTTTAAATATAAATTTCTAATTTTTAATTCAAGCATAAAAAAATCAGACTTGATAAACGTGCTTCGATAAATCTCAAAAATTCACCCTTAGTTAATTTGGGAGTAAGGAACTTAACGTCAAAGTCGGGTTTTATTTTGGAGATTAATTTATTTATCCTATTATCAAGGTATTTAAATACATTAAAATATTTGAGAATATCCGATGACTTCCTAATACTTTCGAAACATCACCCTTAGCTAATTTAGGGGTGACAAGCACAATGGTCAGGTCGAATTTTGATTTTGACGATTATGTAACTATTTTATATTTCGGAGTATTTAAATATATTAAAATATTTGAGAAAAATCTGACAATCTCTAAATACCTCCAAAACATCACCCCTAGCTATTTTTGGGGTGATGAGCGCAATGACAAAGTCGACTTTTGATTTTGAGGCCAAATTAAACATCTCAATTTTCTAATTAATTAAGTATTATTAAAATAATCCAAATATTTGATTGAGCTCCGAATCACTCCAAATCTTTGATATTTAGTTATGATGACTAAAAGAACCTAATTGAATAATAATTAAGATATAATTAAGCTAAGATTATATTAAGTAACAACCTAAGGTTATTACACTTAACCACTACGAGTTTTTATATGATGCATCCATTTACTAACTCTTTTTTCTTACTTTTTGACGTAGAATTAACAATCATTTTTTATATGTTGCCCATCTTGTCTTCTTCTACAAGAGCATGCACATGTATAGATTCTCAAAGCCGTTTAAGTTATTTACTATCAATCAATAATTGAGTGTACAATGTCGGAGTATCATTTCTTAAGTCTAGATTGCTTAGATAAACTTCTTAATTATATTGGAATACTAATCTTGGAGCATTTTTTATAAGAATATTTGTTTTATAATCACTATATTAACATTTGAGTTCTTGAAGTCTCTAAACATCTTTAATATTAATTTCCTTTAGTTGTCTTTTTCTTATTATTTATTTGTGCTTTCTAACTCTCCTTGATTCTTATATGTACAAAGCTTGTTTTCATTAAATGTTACATCTCTATCTCAAACAACCTATTTATTTTTGAGCATACAAAAATAATAATTAAAGTAGTTGGATTTGTAGTAAATACGTTAATATTTTATCACATTTGTAATAAGTTTGTATTTTGCATCAAAATTGATATGATCGTAAAAAATATAATAATAAATTTTTATGTAAGAGTCAGTACATTTTTCCTTGATCACTAATCCAAGGTTCTTAAATCCTATGAAAATATTTTTTTTGATTAAAAAAGATGCAATGTTGATAGCATTAGCCCAAAAATATTTTTGCAATACTATAAGTATAATTATGCTCCTCTCTTTCTTTTAACTTTTTATGTATCCTCTAAACAATGCCATTTTGCTCTATCCTTCTATAAACTATTATAAGCATATAAAACCAAGGCTTTTAGTAGTATTTATTAAATATTTTATTATCATTTCTATCAATATCAAACTTTTAGGCATGACTTTTAGTTTATTCAAAAATTTTATTTCAAATTTCAAAACTCGATAGAAAAAAATACACCAAATTTCTTTTTGAAAAATTAAATTTTTATATTTTCATTAATTGACGTGAAAGGTAACTTAGAAATGTGAACCTCCGTATGTTGAATTTATACTGACCTTTATGCATTTGAATGCTTTAATTTTAACCTCTTTGATTTTGTCATTCTTGAGCCATTTGAGTAATGCAATCCTCACATTATTGTAAGTCAACAAATTTGCAATCTATAAAATTTCTCTTGATACAATCATCTTTATTACCATTTCACTCATGTGACATAGTATTTAATGTAAGAATTTGATATTTTTATTGTATGCTATTATATATATATATATATATATATATATATATATATATACATATATATATTGATGTATAATGTCTCTTAGATTCTTTCCAATTATTACCCACTAAATGTTATAATTGACACAACTTTTGATCTTGTTCATAAAAATAAGATGTATCTTAAGCATGAATTATGCATCACCTCCAATAATATAAACTACATCTCATTTCTCACATTATCAAGTCGTTCATCATTCACTAGATTGATTTTGTCATAGTTCCTTAATATAATTATGTAATAACTCTTTGTAGTATGAAAAGACATAACTTAATAAGACCTTAGAGTTTTATACAACTTTTAGCACAACATAGTAGGGCATTAGTATAATCTCCATTGATTGATCATGCTAAATAATCATTCTTCTAGAAATTCTTAGTTTTTAGTTAAATTCAAATATAAATAAAAATCCCCATTATAATGCAATTATATTAAAACTTTATATTTTGATCTTTTGATTGATGTTTCCCTCTAGACATAAATATCTAATCATGATCCATCTCTCTTTGCTACTAATATATTAAGGTAGAACTTATGATTCACTTGATTTTCTCTTAAAAATATTCTTGTTAAAAATCATTTCTTTGACTCTTTTTAAATTTAATTTGCTATTTGTTATTGAGCTGCCTGTCAGATCATCATTTACAACACAATCTATATTAGGAAACATAATATAATCAAGGCTTTAACTCATCATTAAATATGATTGTTAAGAAAATTATTTTATTTATAAATACAACGAACTCAATTATGTTTTTGATCATGGATGGCCCTCTTATTTTAAATAAAAAAGACATAAGATGTAACTTATTTATATCAAAAACTTCTAAAAACAATATAATTGCACATTAATTGAATACCAGTTGTCTTCTCATTAATGATGTTAAATGTTACATTTTGAGCTAAGATTAAACACACAACTTCATGTTTTGTCGGTCTAACAAATTATATATATATATATATATATATATATATATATATATATATATATATATGTATGTATACTTTTTAGATTTTTCATATGAACTTTTTAATATTCACATTATTATCCTTTGGCATATCCTACATCAAGTTAAACATTATATTGTAATATAAATAGTAAAGGTTGGTTGTTATATAAGAAAAGGATATAAACAATCATTACTTTTAGGCACCAATATTTACATCAAAGTATATGCTACTATGTGATTCAATGATTGCTCAACATATGAATCTATCAAAACCAATGCATGAGCTAGACTTTACAAGAGCATCTAGAATGGACTGGCTTCAAAAGCTTCATCACTTGTTTATAAGTTGAGCATATCCGTCCAATAATCCTTGCTCTCTTGAACGAATTAGCTCGTGAGGTTCAATATGTATTTTTTGATTTTTCCTTTTTATTTTGAAAAATATAACTAAGTGAACTGATCATTTTCATAATATAAATGATGTAATATTCTTTTGTATAAGAAGGTAGTGACACATGCAATTTACATACTCTTAAGTGTAACATTCTCTACAAAAAAAAGCTATCACGCTCAAGTTCCATCCACACTAAAGATCGCATATTAGACGTTAATCCAATTTGATTAAATAAAAAATTAGGATATTTGATTTAGCCAAATTAAATCAAACTAAGAATATCATTAGATAAATCCTAATTTAATGATTATGCATAAATTTTAAAGCATTAGATAAATCCAAATAAAATAGATTTCGATTTTCTTGAATTAAAAATCAAAATATAGAATTATTTTTTAATTTAAAATAAATAATAGTATTTTAATAATATATCACTTTTTTTTTTCTTTTCTTTCCCCTTCGCTCTCCTGTCGCCTTCTCCAACTGGTCTCCTCTGTCGCGAGCCAGCTGATGCAGCAGGTCCCAGGTCCTGGTGCTCCGTCTCCATCAACTTTGGAAGCAATGGCTGAGCTCCAGGTGGCCACGATCGCGGCCACGTGGGCACATACGAAGCCACCATTAGCCGTCGGATAGTCATCGCTACTGCTGGGGTAAGATTCGATCATCACCATTAAAAGCGCATTCTCTACGGCTCCTAACTCTTAGGGTTAGGCTTTGTGTTCTTCATCCCTCGGATCCTACTTTGCTAATTTTTCAGAAATCGGAGCAATGATTGAACGTAACCTTTTTATTACTTGTTTTACCTTTCATTATTTTTTTTTTCTTCAGATTCTTGAATTACAAAGAAAGAAAAATGTTATTCTTACATAAGAATATATATAAAAAAAAGTTAAGATCAATATCTATATATAATATAAGTGTAGCAATAATAAAAAAAAAAAAAGTAAAGCAATGATTTGAATGTCGGCCGAATCAGCATTGCCGACAATCTATCCGCCGAGAGGATATAGGGCCTTCGCGCGAACTACTGGAGATCGACTGCCTTCGCGCGAACTCCTGGAGATCGCTTCCGCCAGACGCTTTAACGCATCGCCTGTACGCGCTCGCCTCGCTTCCGTCCTGCCTCGTTTCAGCTTCCGCAGAGGTTCGCCCGACTGTCCCGCTCGCCTCTCGCAAACAGCACTCCATCGCATTCCGCGTCTGACATCTAGGTAAATGAATGCTTTTATTATTTTTGAGGATTTGCTTTATATTGACATTTGATTATGAACAATTTAGGATAATTTGTTTTGTGATTTATTATTTTTTAAAATTTGTTAGAGTTTATTTAGAAAATAACTTTATATGATCAATCATGTTAAGCAAGGAATTAAAAGCCGGATCGAATCGGCCAGTTCAACCGTGAACCGGCCAGATTACCAGTTCAAATCGAAGAATAAAACCGTTTAGCATCTAATCGGAAAAAAAACCGGCTAGTTTCACGGTTCAACCACCGACCCATAAAATCGGACCGGTTTTGAAAGAACCGTCCGTCCGGTTCTTCTTAATCTCACAATTTGCGAAGTTTATATAATTGGAGGACGCCTAAATAAATCTGCACTTATGATGTATGACTAAAATTAGTCAGTTTTTTGTAAGAAAAAAAAATAGATATGTTAAAAAGTAAATAAAAAATTAAATAAAAATCTTGATATTATTTAAAATATTAGTAAAAACAATATAATTTAACATACAAAAATATATCATAATAATCATAATTTTATATTTGTGATATTATAATATTTTATGGCTAATTTTTTATATTTTATTAAAATATTTATTCTTAGTTTGTAGTGAGTACAAAATATGATTACAAAATTTATAATCAGTATTCAATTTAATATTATAAAAATTATAGTACCCAATATATAAAAGAAATATTTATACATGTAAATCCTAAAAAATCAAAATATATAAATCTAGCATTAAAAATTATAAAGATTTGGACACTAGAAATTAGTGATTGGGGTCATTTAAATTTAATGTTGATAAGGCAATAGTTCAAACTTACCGATCATGCTTTATAGCTCAACTCGTTCAAAAAAAAAAGTGCAATACATTAGTAAATTACTCAAATATTATTTAAATGACTCATTTTTAATATTTATATATATTATTTAATTTAAATATTATTTATTATATTATCATGGTTCGACCCCGGTTTGACCATCGAACCTTGAACCTTTCGACTTAGCGGTTCAAACTCCGGTTCGATTTTTAATTTATTGCATGTCAGTGAATAAAGATTATTTTTTAGTTGTTTGTATAATAATTTTATGATGACTGTTGATACACTTGCATACTAGTATACATCAATATATATATATATATATATATATATGATATGTTAATCTAATGTGTAAGTAAATAATTAGTTGAATATATTTTTTTGTGGGATCTATATGCAAAAATTAAAAAAAAAATTATATTGGTTCTGAATATTTTTGGTGTATATTCTTGTGTAAGTATAATATTTTTCTTTTATGATACTTTGATAAGTTAAAATATTATTTGATTAGTTGAATTTAGATATATTATTCTAGCAAATTTTATAATAATATATAATGTTTTTGTAGATGGGGTAATCTTACCTACCTCATGTGTAATATAACATAAATGACAACAAACCAAACACTATACATCTAAATAACATTAACATTAGTTATTTAAGTAACACTGAACCAAACAGCCCCTATAACATGATATTTTAGTAACTTTTCAACTGACATTCAATCACACAGCCCCAAAGTATTCTTGAACATTGTGGCGAGACTGGAATGCTTGGTTATCATTTAAATTTCTCCAATAATGTTTAATTTTAAGGGTTTGTTGGCAAACATGTATGCCTATCTCCCACCAATCAACCTTGATCATAAAACGCCAAAGTGAAAAAGACTCGGATGCCATGTGTCTTGCTGATGTTAATTTTTTTATCCTTGAAATGGACTGTTCGTTGACTTTATTTAAAAAATTGATTTAGAAGTTTTGTGGTGTTGATTGTGGCCTGATCAATTTTTTCTTCATCATGTTGTGTTTCTACATGGACAATGATAACCTTGGTTTGTTACAGGCTATGATGATAAAATTATGTGTGAAATTTTGTTATTGAGAGTCACATAAGGGTCTGAATGCTTCTCTATTTTCCTTTTGTAACGTCATGCGCGTTATTAGTAATTGGGGAGAAAAAGGGTGTATCATACTTTGTGATGGGCACAATTGTTTATTTCCATCTTCCTTTCATATATGATAGAGCATGTAGGCTTTCATCTTGTGCCATGGAAGTATCTTGATTCATTAAATTCTACTGAACTTATTTTGTTATATCTAGGTTCTTCTTAATTTTACCCATATCGATTTAAAATTCTACTTCAGCCATTATATCTGTTATTTCACTTGTGAATTTTCCCCTCATACCTTTTGGGAATTTTTGAGATATTTGGTTGCATAAGATAGCATTTTTTTTTGTTCATTGATTTCTACGTTTATAGCATTGGACTTGTACATATCTTACTGGGAAATGGTGTGGGTCAGTTCTGTAATTGGACATATGTTAATATGCTCTCTCAAGTCTTAATTTATTACTTTTATGAAATTTAATAATTTATGCTTGCGTTTATTTAAGCTATGCTTATGTTTTAGTTAAAATAGATATTGGTGATATTCTTTTGATATTTAGTATTTAGGTTCCTGTGCTATGAGAAGTAATTAAGAGTGCAATAAGAGAATCTTAATACATGGGGAACTGCCAGTATATGTACGCATGTAGGAAACCAAAAAAAAGTTAAAGCATGTGTCAACTAGCTTGGTTGATAAAGGTTTTGAAAGTTCTCATCTAGATATCAAATATATTACCAAAAATAAAAGCAAAAATTATTCAATTTATTGCGGCAACACCAATGCCTTCATTACTCGTGTGCTTTGCCAAAAGTTACAATCATGGTTAATGCTTCACAATGATTATCTACCATGTGGTTTGACTGTCAATGACAAACAAAATCTAGATAATGAACTCTTATATTATTTGAGAATTTTATATTGGATTCAGATGGGATAATAGCGTATGTTTTTTTATTTAATTATTTTATATAAGCATAATATAGTTGTTTATGCCTGTACATACGACCCTAATGAACTGCCACAACATTTCAAGCTTAGGCTTTTCTTGCTTCTACTTCTAGTTGGCCAAATAGAGTCTTGTATCAATTTCTAACTTCTGTCGTCCTTGTTAGTGCATTGATTGGCATTATATTGCTAATTATGCTGATGACATTGACTAACGCATGCTGCTCATTCAAACAGATTTACATCATATAATTTTTTTATCTTCATTTTATTTGCCTTGTCTTGTAATTTGTGATGAAATTGCTAGCAATAGTTTAATGATAAACGTTCATGTTGCATTCAGATAAATGACATTTAAGCTACTTTGAATGTTACTGTTTTATTTATGGAAATTTGGATGGCTTTAAAGTTAATAAAAATATTTTGATATTAAATATATAAATTGGCAAGATTTCAGTAGTTAGTAAAAGTTGATCTTAAACATTAAAGTAAACAAACAATATAAATATGCTATATCCTTTTGGAAGGCTTTAGGGTAGAAGACAATGATTGTATGTGATTATTTTATCTATGCAAAGGGGACTTTAGGGGAGAAGGTGGTCTTTTTATCTTAAGTTTTATTTCAAGGACTTGCACATTAACTTTATATTTTCTTTAATACTTAAAGATATGTTATGTATTTCTTAATATATAAAATCTGTTGCTACATTTTTAATTTATACAGATTTGAATGATATAAACATTGAAATATTTAGATAGAACAAATAATAATTAATAAAGGCATATTTCTGTTTTGGTAATGTTTAAGAGTTAAAGTGCTTAAGTGGAGCAACTAACAAACTATAAATTTTAAAGCTTTAGGATTAAGACAGAACTAATGATAAGTTATAAAGATCAAACTGTAATTTGACCAAAAAAAACTTTCTAAGCAATAATGATTTTACACTAATGTGCTAACAAAAGTTAAATTAATAAACCTTTGCAGATACATTCGATTTCTAACAAATTCGTGATACAAGTAGAGGTATTTGGATATCTTCTTTTATTTTTAAATTGCACACTTTTTATTGTTTCTATTTTTGCTCTGCTTTTGAGCTTATTCCATATTGATGCTATCTTAATTATATTTTTGAGCTTATGATTGTATTTTATGAAATATTTTTACTATATTATTTTAAAAAAAGAAAAAATGTCACTTATCAAAATTGGATAAAATGGCTTATTTATGTTTTATTTGGCCATTGGAGTGATAAGTTTAGGGAGGACCAAAGATGAAATAAGGATGGAGGTGGGTTAATGGAGTGATAAGCTTAATGGAGGGCCATTTAGGATGATTCTTGGTGTGATAAGCTTATGGGAGAAAATGTTTTTATTTATATGTTGTTGACATATTTTTTATGGAATGTTATGCACTTGATATGTTTTCCAACGATTGAAAAGTGACATGGTGATATAATGGCATTGTGATATAATGACATTGTGATATAATGATATGATGATATGATGAACATGATGAAATATGCCATGATTATTATGGCAAGTACCCATATTTCATGCAGGTTGGTTTGGCAAGTATTTAAAGATATGACAAATAAATTATAAATGTGATTTACTTGGCATATTTGTTTTGCATGAAAAATAAATAATGTTACCTCAAAAAGAGGAATTGTAATATTCACCAATCAGCCATTAAATTCTAACTGTCATAAATATGATTATGTAGTGCATCTCACAAAATAATTTGCAGAACTCTTGGGTCTTGCCCAATAATTTGTTCCTCAAAACACCAAAAAAGTAACAAGCCTTAGACAGTTTTATGACTAACTTTATATATGCCAATGAAAATAGTTCAACAAAATGTGGCCAGCTAAGCTTGATAATCAATGTCATGTGTTCACTATTATGGCCTCTTGAGTACAATGCATAGAAACTAGAATTATTCTAATTAGTCTAAAAACATCAGTATGATTTTCTTAATCAATCTCGATTTATTGGCTACCAACAACCAAGTCATATATGAAGCCCTTTATAATGTGTACTCACAGGTAGGCTAAAAGGTATATATATTAAAGTGCTCATCTATTCAAAATAATTTTTGAACAAGTCATTGGTGTATACAATGCCCCGAGGATGAACTCCTCAAATTGCACCTCAGTTTAAAATAAAACACATACCTTAATAAAATAACAAGGTGGAAGACTTGTAAGCCAAGTATAAAAATTCTTATGATGCCCATACTTATACTATAACTCTTGGTACTAAATCAGAATATTGCTAACAAGGGAAGTCAGCCAACTATAGAGGCATGGAATAAGAGTATTGTGGATTTTTGAAGAGACCAAACCTCCCGACCAAAATATTATAGGCCGGGACACTTATCAGTCACACTAAGCCACACTAAGCATTACTTCCTCTATGATGACAGCCTCTAATTGTTGAGATGCTTTACAAATTCTTTTGTCGCCCATTATTAAGAGATACTACAACCCTTGGTACTAATTCAGAATTTTAATACCATGGGAACTCAGCCAACCAAAAATACTTGGTATAAGAGTATTATGGAATTCTTAAGAGATAGAACCTCTTGATCAAAACGTTAAAAGCCAGGACACTTATTAGTCACATCAAGTGTTACTATTTCTAGGTTGACACCCTCTAATTGTTGAGATGATTTACACTAGAAGCTAAATGTATTCTCTATAAATTGCACTCCAACAAATGTTTTAACCACTTGATTGGGGACAATCTTTCATATAAAGTGGTGGGAGAATGGTACTTCTGGGCATCCCTTAAAAAATTCATGCAAGAAGGCACTTGACATTGCAAAGCTACTATAAGTATACTAATATAATTTGATAACCCATTATCCCAACCTGTCCAAGATGTTTTTTAGCACTTTTCCTATGGGGTGTGAACTTTATAGGCTCTTATTCCAAATCCCAATGACAAAGGTAATTTGTAGTAGTAATGATAAACTAATTCACAAAGTGGGTAAAGGCCATTTCCTTAGCTAAGAAAACCATCAAATTTGTCATTAAATTTATCTAAGAATGTATGTTCTCGAGATTAGACCTATCCTAGTCATCATCACTAGCAATAAGCTGCAAACTCCTATATAAAACTACATGAATTTATGGAGAAACACTCACTCTGATATAAAATTCACATTATTACATAACCCTCAAACCAATTGGCCATTCAAGACAGCCAACATTACAATAATGCGACTCCTCAAGGAAAGGTTGGATGCTAACATAAGATGGGGGATGTTGGTTGATGTTTTCTCTCGAATAATTTGGGTAAGCAGGTCCACAGTTATCTCAAAAGAATTAAGGGAACTCATGATTCCACACCATTGGTTTCTGGATTGTAAAATCAAGGGAACTCATGATTCTTTCTTTGAGCAATAAGCTTGCATTGGAAAATGCCAACCTTGCCTTAGCCTAATATGCAACCACTTATAATAAATTTCTCCACAATAGAAAGTGGATTTGCTCAATAAGCTATGCCTAATCACCTTCACCAAGATGAAGCCACAAAATGACTGAAATACTTGATGTTTTGTAAAAAAATGAAAATATGAAATTTAATTAGGGCTCTGTTTTGTCATATAAGCACACTGAGGTGCTAGGACGCCCAGCCTAGAACAAATTCATTCAAATTAGAACATATCTTTTACCGTTAAAGGATTGTATGAAAAAAAATGTTTGCAGGCCTAAAAATTGTGATGGGGATGAAATCCCTTGCACTTTAACTTTGTAGTCTTCTGACATTTTATACTTAAATTTATAAGAGATGAAGGTATGATTCAATATGTTTTGATCCAACCTAAGTGCTCACTCATGAAGATATCATATATACCAGAATAAAATTGATTGATACCGTCTTCACTCCCACGGGACTAGGTCTCCCCTTTATGTTTTGTTTCTCTTTGTTACTTTTGTAATGATTGAATCCTATTTAAAATTGTAACAACCATTTGTCCCATTATAATCATGAGTTGTCATTTTTTGCTTTACATTGTGCTCGTATTAACTCACTAAGTTGAGATTAATTTAAACAAATCAATCACTACTTCATTCACAGAATCCCAATGGAGCTCCACTAATCCAAAAATATAAGAAAAGTATAATTTGATTGAGCTGACTCATTTAATTAACAGTTTAAATCATGCAAAATACCCTGCTATAAGCTAGCTAATAAGAGAAACCTGATGATTCAATGAGATGGATACTTCTAGTGATCCATATGACCAATGAGTCGCCCCATCTAAATTTTGTGTCGAGTTTAACGATGCTATTAAAATTACAACTTACTCATATAAGTTTATAAAGTACATAGGAAATGGAGAACTAAAATGTTCATCTTATATATTGCTTATACACATAAAAATATTACAACAAAACCCGCAAACTCTTAAACCCTAGGACATCTCTCTCTCTCTCTGTTTCACTTATTTTTATAGAATGACTCATAAGTCGTAGCCCCTCCTTGTCACCCATGCCCTAATAAAACTTCACAATTTATAGAAGGAAAACCCATTTTGGATGAAATCCCCATGACTCAATCATACCTATCCAACTCCTAATACTCTTTAGTTATCTATTATGTTGTTTTGGCATGAGAATAGAGCCACTTGGAATACATTTACTCAACTTTTCTTCTAATTTAGTATCTGCTTATTTTTCTCTTGTGTCTTTATAGACATCTAGGCTACTATTTTCTTTAATCTTAGCACTCTCCAAGAGTGATTAATCAGAAATTGCCTTCTTTCTGCTATACTTGGGCTTTCTCAAGGGCCTTTATTTGAACTTCTCTAATTCCATCAATCTCTCCGCCATGAAATCAATGTAATTACAGTCCAATAATTTGGTGATTATATGGACAAACCTAGAAACAAGCTGGGCATAGCAAATTTGGAGAAAGCACTAAAAAGTTAGAATGCGAGAATGGAAGCTTGAATTAGGAAGATGAGCATATACACTCTAGTTTCCTTCAAAAAGTTATGGTTTAAGCATTTATATAATTTTTCTATCCTCATTCTTATCTTAGTTAGAATTTCCTCATTTCTTAAAAGGATTGCCTTCAACATCATGAAAGTTGTGGTAGTCAAAGAAAAGGCATAATTTAAGACATCCCTATTTTGCTTAAACTTTGTATTACACTGAATCATGGTTGAGGGCTTCTCAACTTCTTTTGCAGGTTGTCATAAAGCCACTGTGAATGTTTTTTGTTTAATCAATTGCTCACTAAGTTGATTGACCTCCTTACTATAATGCTAAAAGAAATTTAACGCTTTGCGAGGTCATAAAAGTGTGAGGGCGAAGGAATATTTGACACTTGAAATCTTAAAATGCATGACCCCTCTTTGTATGCCTACATGTCTTATATACTTGAATCACACTAAATTTTTTATTTGGCTCCCATAATTACTTGAGAGTTATAAGTGGTTGTAGGAAATAGAAAATCACCTCAATCTTGACATAGTGTTTGTAGAAATCACCTCAATCTTGACATGGTGCGTTATCATTGTTTCACCCTAGTCTTTCTTTAATGTGGTGAGCACATCTAATGATTTTGGATTTATTGGCCACAAATACCCATTCATATTATTGATTTTCAATCTAAAGCCCATATATTGTCCATGATTAGAGATTGATTCAGTATACACTCAAATGTTTTCCACTCAAAGGTGCTCATAGAGACACATGAGTTCATTATGTTTGAGTAATACTCTCTCAAGAATTTGGTATTGTTGTTTGGAAAAGTTATCAATTTCTCATGCCTCTAGGCAATTATTCCCTCTTAGGGATTGGGGCTATCCTTCTAAACTCTTGCATAATCAATAAATAATTGAATATCCTTCATCTACTTAGTTCCAAATCATTTTTTATCCAATCTATTGCATTGTTATCTAGGAAGTCTTCTTACCCCAGGAAGGTTGTTCGATTCCTATTTTATTCACTTTATTTCCTAACCAAGCATTATTATTCTTCAGCTGAGTATTTTTCTTGAAAAACCTTATCAATTCTTGCTTTATCTTAATTAATTGAGCTTTTATAAGAAAATCATGTAAAGTATTCACTTTGACAAGTACGCTCGAGCCACATTGATAATCCTAGGAATCATGATCATGTACATATGGTGCCCCCCCATGCATGACATCTCATAGTCATGCTTACTCCATGCTTGAATGTGTAAATGGTCCAAAGATAAATGTTAAGCTTGGAAGAACAAACAGTGTGTCAACCGACTAACTTAATTCCTTTGAGTAAACACAAAATACAAAGGATCTTAGGCTGAGCCTAACTCATTATGATTGTCCATGTGGGGAGGTTGCCAACTCTCCTTCACCGATTTGTTGGAAAGACATTCCATTCTTTAACCATACATCACCTAAGGGAACCTACTACCTGACCTATATTATCAAATGGATAGAAGGTGTTGTATCCATTCTCGCTGTTAAATAAGTTTTCATAATCATTGAAGTTAAAATCACCTTGGTATGGATTCTCAACTCCCTTCCTTTTCTTTGACACAGGCTCCTTGTCCCTCAAGATTTAACCTTTGCCTCCTTGCCCTACCGTGATGTTTTCAAACATTTTCTATATTGTCTATTTCGCAACACCCTTTATAAGAGTCCATTTGATTATACTAGACTCTTCATGAATATATACATTGATTCAGCCAACTCATAGGGCTTAGAATGTGTCACACCCTGTGTGAATCCCTCTCTAATTTAAAGTTAAAAGAGATATTGTGGCTCATGCTAGATTTTACAATTTTCTTATTCTATCCTTGTTCAAATTAAAATATCCTTTATGTTTTGTGAGTCTAAGTGTTCTAACCTTAATGGGCCACATAATTTTTGTGTGTGATCTTGGCTAACCTCATGCATAGACTCATTTAATTAATTAAAATTTTAAATAAATAGTTCATTTTAAATTGTGTAATCCTATATAGAACATATCCCTTCTGGCTAGTTCACTCAATTTTCTTATCCTTGTGTAGGCTCAGGTCTTATTGAGTTTATCGTATCATTATCAAGTTATTTAGAGGCCCTTGGATTTGATGTTGTGCCATAATTTTCCTCTTATCTTTTAGGATCGCCAACTATAGAATCATATATGGTGGCTAAAATATTTTGACATGTGCTATCTAACACTTTATCTTTCTTGCTGACTGTACATTTCGTGCTCCAGCATATAATGACAGACAGCCATGTCACTTGAAGCCTCTATCAGTTTTTTCCTATCTTCTTCCTTTAAAAATTTATTTTCTATTATAGGAAGATTTGCGTATAGTAATTTCATCATCTTGCTACTGTTATATTGCCAACTCATGAAGAGAGTTGCCTTGGACACCTTTGAGCCAAGGAACTACTTGGCACCCCACTAAATACCATAACAACAAGAGTTGGGAAAGGGAAACCCCTTTATTCTATTCCTAGATTTTTCCTTTTTACTTGTAACACATAATTGAGTCTAGATTAAGTTCCTCACGTATACTACGTGGCGAACCGAATAATGAAATGACAGGTTGTGGACTATGTATGTATGCAGGCTTTTACAAAGCCAAATTATTATAAATTCTTGTCTTCACTTATGTTTCATTTTCTCTTTCTTTTGACTCTTGGGAACTCTTCTTGCACTCATAAAAAAATTAGGAAATAGGATGCTTTCTTTCTCATTGAACTCATTCAAATGCTTTAGTTCCAATAAATCTACATAGATATCAGTGAAAAATTGGATATGAACGAATTGCTATGCAAACTAAGTATGCTAATTTATTCAAATGATAAATTAATTAAATTGAAATGACCTTGTACATCTATATGTATTCAAGCATGTCTTTTAATAAATTCATTTAGTTAACTTCTATTGCTATAATTTATATAATAGTTATTAAAAAATAGTTAGTTATTAAAAATACAGATATGCCCTATAAGTATTTATATGTAACCATAAAGCCTTAATTGTATTAAGAACAAATCTTTTTTCTCTACTATTTTTGATAAAAAAAAGCACTGCATTCTTAAACCTCATCATTAGATACCATTATAATAAATTTTTTTCCATGTTATTTGTCTAATTTCTCTCCTCTTTTTCAACTTAAATAGTTTTAATTAGAATAACATTCATTAGTATAGTAAGTTAAGTTTAGGCTTATTATGTTCAAACCCAGATAACCTTTTCAATTCTTATCCCATTATTGAAGCTCCAGCATAGTTTAGAGTGCACTAATTTCTTTACATATTATTTTATTATACTCGCTTCTCGATTTTAGCATCCTCATCTTTGCAACACTTAATTAATTTAATACAGATCTATTTTTTTGAGAATATTTTTTCTTATATAACAATATAGGCCTTATATGTATTTTACAAAAACTCTTCTAAATAGTATATATTTTTTTATCGCATCACTTCATAGCTAGTTTTTTGTGCCATCCAAACTGCCTTGTACCTAACAATCACAACACTCTATATTTTACATTTATTTTATTACAATGTTAAAATACTTTAACATCACTGTATTCTTGGAAATTTAATATTTAATCATTGTATGATTATTATTATAACTTTTATTATTATTAAACTTGTATTCCATATATTACATTTTAGTATTACTTGGAGGAAACTATTAATATTCTAAGATTATTCTTCATTGCTTGAACTTTACTTTAAAATAATCTGTAGTCCTTTCATTATGTAGAATATTATTCACACACAATATTCACCAAGGCATGCATTTTAAATGTCAAAGGATGTTACTTAGTGTTGGTCTTTAATGTATTTTGATTAAAACAAAAAAAAAAATAAAAAAAAAATTCTGTTAAACCATCATGTAATTGAAAGCCTATTACTATTAGTTTGTGCAAGATTTTAATATTTTCTTTATAATCAACACAAATCATTTTTCCAATACTCTCTAGAGAAGCTCTCATGATACTATATTATTCTTTTTAAAATCTATTAAAAAGTAGAAATCTTTTTGTCTCTAAGTTTCATGTTTAGGCCTCTCAACAAGTATATAGTTTTCATTGTTGTCTTGCAAATATAGAATAACACTAAATCAACAAAACTACACTTTAGCTTTGCAAGTCAACCACTTTCCAGCAAATCTTATAAGAATAAGTAACAAGATAAGTATTTATGTTAAAACATTAATTATTTATTGATAATTAGTTTATCCATTCTTTCATACTTAATTAGAAATAAGTGCATCATTTAAAACTTATTTATAATCAATTATATATTTAAGAGTAATTATAAATTGGACTATATTTTCATTGACTCGTTGAGAGCTACTCCATCTGGTTTGTGATCCTGGAAATGACGAGGAATAGCTTGGTAAGGGTAAATCCATGTTGGGAGGGCATTACTTGCAACTGCTACATACTCAATGTTAAAACTAATTTAGTTTGTGTTTAATCTTAGCTATTGTTGTAATTTTGACTCAAGCTTTTTGGTTTAATTTTGAGTTAGAACAGAGCCAAACTTCTTTAAAAATGTTTAAAAAACTATAAATTCTTAAAACTTATAAATTCTAAGACATTATGTCACTTTTTTTTTTTGAACATTGTGTAGGTTGTGGAAGTGATTTTTCTTTAAAGTCGTGTCAAGATCACATAACTATGTTTAGCCAACAAGGTTTTCACGTGATGGGTGGTGGTGGAGAAAATAGTTATGCCAATAACTCCAAGCTTCAGGTATATTTAGCTATTTTCTTGTTATTCATTACATTTTTGGTATATACGTGAAAACAAATAATTAGTCCTTACATTAATGTTATTGGTAGTTTCAAATTCATCAATGCACTGGAAAAAAAAACTAGAAAGAATAATTTATGTTATTTCTCTTACATGAATTTTAGGAGAAGATATTACTTAAGATAAAGCCATTGGTACAAGATGCGATAAGAGAAATATTTGAAACCCTTCCAGAAAAGCTTGTAGTGGCTGACTTGGGATGCTCTTCAGGTCCCAACGCAATATTTTTTCTCTCTCAAATCGTTAATGTAGTTGATGAGTGTTCTTGCAGGACAAACTTGCACAAACCTGAAATGCAATTCTTTCTTAATGATCTACCGAATAATGACTTCAATCATGTTTTTCAATTGTCAATATCCTATGAGAAAAAAATTAGAGAGGAAAAAAATAAAAACTTTCTATCCTTGTATATTTGTGGTTTGCCTGGTTCATTCTACGGGAGATTGTTTCCTTCAAAGAGTGTACACCTTTTTCACTCTTCAAATTCGCTCATGTGGTTATCTCAGGTTTGTAATTATCTTATTGTGTTGCATTTAAATATTATGCTTCAAAAGTTTTTCTAAGTGATGTGTAAGATATATGAATGGCTTCTCTAAATAATATGGTAGGTGCCTCAAGGTCTTGTTAGTGATGTAGGTGCTCAATTGAACGGATCTAACATTTATATAACTAAGGAAAGCCCATCTTTAGTGACACATTTGTATGTGGAACAATTTAAAAGAGATTTCAAAGGATTTCTTGAATGCCGTTCTAAGGAACTCATTTTTGGTGGACGGATGATCTTAACCATATTGGGAAGAAATAAATGTTCATTTGATGACAGCCGTATTTATATTTGGAGACTTCTTGCAGACGCATTAAATGCCATGGCTGTAGAGGTAATATTTAATTTTTGTATTACCTTTAAAAAAGATATGTATTGGTGCAACTTATTAATAATTGAATTTTTAAGAAATTTTCTTAGTTTTTTTATTACTTTATTACAGTGTACAATTTTTCATTTTTATATTATAATATATCATTTTTATCCATTTTGATATTAATTAAATAAACTTCAAGTTCCTTATGATATAACGATTAAAAAACATGAACACATCACAATCACATATTAATGCTTGAGCACAACTCACAAAATGCTTTGGTTGCCCTATCCTTAGCTCAACTTTTTTTTTTTCTAAGCAATTAAATACCTTTGATATAGCTATAAGTATAATTTTGACTAGCAAATCTTAATTATTATCATTTTAACACTAGGTTTATATATATTAATTATGTTGGGGTTGTGAATAACGCACTGAATGGGGGTACCAAAACAAATCCTATTCCTCTCACAACTATCTAATGATTAACAAAAATTTATAGACAAATATGATAATTAATAATATTTTTAGCTTCTCAAAGAGCTTCACAATGCCAAACACAAATAATGTTATTTTTTGTTCAATGCATGCATGGCTAAGTTATTATCTTGGATCAAGGCTTTTTATAATAAAAATTACTTAGTTCATCATAAATTCATAATACTTCATATTTATGGATTAAACTTAAATGTATAAAAAGCTTATTTTTGTTGGATGCAGGGGCTTGTGGATGCAGATAAAGTAAATTCATTTAACGTGCCATTTTATGCACCTTTAATGGAGGAGATGAAATCTACAATTGATATGGAAGGTTCTTTTCATCTTGATCAAGTGCAGACAAATGAGACAAATTGGGATCCTTTTGATGAATCGAATGATAATTTTGTGAAAGACAAAAGCCTGAGTGGAAAAATTGTAGCAAAATATATGAGAGCGATAGTGGAACCTCTGCTTGTATCACATTTTGGTAATGGTATCATGGATGATCTATTCATACGATACTCAAAAAACATTGCTAGGCACATGATAGCTGGGAAGCCCAAGTTTGTGTTTTTCACTCTATTGCTCAAGTTAAAAGATTAAAGACCAATAAGAAAATGATGTTTAGAAGAAATTAGAGAATGATGTGGTGAAGAACATTAATGAAAAAAAATGTATTTGTGTGTTATTCCTTTTAGTAAGAGATGTCAATGTTATATAAACTTTAGTTGATATTTATTTAGTAGTCTAAGCTATTTTCTTGAGCGAAGATAAGGAATGAAGATGAAATAAATTGTTGTACCTTTTCATTGACTATTAATGGACAATTTATACCCTCAAGGGTATAGTTGTAATATCCTATTTAATATGATAAAGCTAGGAAAACAAAAGATGATGACATTATAATAACTAATTTAATCACAGGGTACCATAGCCTTGTACCTTCTCCACTTCTCAATTGGCATATTGATTCCATAAACTTTTTTCCACATTCCTTGGGTGGTTTTATGTGACCTTAGTCCAACTTCACCATGCCTTAGCTCAATGAGGTTCTATAATGTAATGAAACTTTGTAAATATATATATATATATATAAATATATATATATATATTATTTTATAATTCTCACAAATTTCAAAATTAAATTAAAGTATTTATTTGCTCATAAGAATAATTAATTGTAGTTTTGATAATATCAATATGTTATAAAAATGTTTGATATTACTCTTTTGAGTAGGTCTAAATCTTTGATCCTTTGATCATTAAGGCAAGGACTAGAGAATTTTGGTATGTGCAGTATTCCAAGCCTAATAATAACATATAAGGGCAAATTGATAGTTCATAAACTCATAATTAGGTTTTCTAATGGTTGTGGTTAGCTAGGATTTCAATATTAAGTTACAACATTTAGATTTTAGATCTTATGTTCACCTAGTTATACGACTCAATTCCACGAAGTTAAAAGTTGTCAATAGGTTTTACTATTACTTCCAAAGGTTATTAGGAATTTAATCTAAGGTTTTACACAAATTCGAATCTATCAATTGATCAAATTAGGCTTAATATGATCACGTGGTATGTTTAGGCCAGTGAGTGCAATATTAGGAAAATAGTGAATATTTTAATTTATAATCATTCGATCTTAATTCCATCTCTGGCATACCCTTAAGGTAAACATATTTTTGTTCATTATAAAACATTGGGAAAATAAAGTATTTTTTATTAATTCTCAAGGATATGTTTACACAGCATTTAAGTTTTAAAGCACTTAACCAACGCCTAAGTCTTAGTCTTAAGGCTTGATTAAAGGTGCTAAATTATAAGCATATCACGTAATCACAGTATCTAAGCTTCTAAGGGTTTAAAGAGGGAGTTAAGATTGACTAAGCGTCATTACTGAAGATTAAAATCTAAAGGTCTTAATAAGTCAAAGTTTGAAATATAAACTCGAATGCTCTTTGGGCATAATTTAATAATAAGGATTAGGCCAGTCTAAGTCATTCCTTTCTTTTATTACTATTAATATCAATGATGACATCATTTTTAAATGGAGTATAATAATATAAGGTTGTTATTTGAGTTTAATCAAGTTTAGATCTATCATTAAAAGTTTTTAAATGTCATTAGGATCATTTACTAAAAAGTTAGAGCCAATTTTATTCAAAATATTTTTTTTGAATATTTTAATAATATTTATATACCCAAATAATTAAAATAAATTTTATTATCCCTCAGATCCAAAACTTAATTATATTTATGAATTACTCTACCCATATTAGTTATTGTTGAAATTTTCATAATTTTTGGAATTAAAATAAATAAAAATACTCAAAATACAGTTTGAATTAATTTACTAAAGTTTAAATTTTAATAATTAATTTTGGTGTAAAAAAAATACAATTTTCTTGAAACTACACCGAAGGCACAATATTCAAAGCAAAGTATTTAAGGCATTGACAAACCAACCAAATTGCTCGACTGGTTCAAATTAATGATAGTTAAAATTTTATATAAATTAGTCATTTTAACTTAATTAAAATTAAATATAAATCTATTAAACTCCCAATTGAGAGCCAAATGACTCTCAACTTTTGGTAGCCATTTTAAGGAGACCTTATGAAACTAAAAATATTTTGACATCCTCCGCATAGAAACCTCATTCTCCTTAATTTTATGTATTGAGAGGTACCCATT
The DNA here is from genome assembly GCA_016760335.1 of Gastrodia elata. Lineage (NCBI taxonomy): Eukaryota > Viridiplantae > Streptophyta > Magnoliopsida > Asparagales > Orchidaceae > Gastrodia > Gastrodia elata. The sequence continues at coordinate 49,365,418 of CM028674.1, read as the reverse complement.
CCAAGGTAAAAGGCACTACTTTGGAGGCTTGCTGGGCTTGTTCCTTTGCAAGATTCATATTGATCCTACTTTCATCTCTATTGTAAAGATACTAGATATATCTTGTAAAACTCGGATTGAATTAATCTGTTTAGCTCTATCTTCATATATTATGATCTATTTTTTGTTGAATTTTCATGTACTTGATTTTTTGTTTTAATTTTTTTTTTATGCTTTTATGAGACTATGTGAATCTGATTATAGAGATTTTAAGCTCTTAAGTAATTTTAGGATCTAATATTTGAATAATTTTAGGATCATTATTTGTGAATTGAATAATTTTAATTTAGAATTTATTTTTTTAATATTTTGATGATTATAATTCCAAAATTAGAGAACTTAGCATCAAAATGTTTGGAAAATAATTAGAGGAACACTGAATTATAAAAAATCTTTAGATTTGGATGATTATTTTTCTTAATAATTGGTAATCAGGCACAAAATAAATTAGTAAATATTAAATCATCCAAAAATGATTTTCTTATAAATAATATATCAAAATATTAAGAAAAATTAGAGGAGCAGTAAACCATAGAAAATTTAGATTTGGATAACTAGTTTTTTAATATGTACTAATCAAAACTTAAAACCAATTTGTATATAAGTTATCTAGAATTTCATTTTTTATAAATAAGGTATCAAAATGCTAGGAAAAACTAGAGGAATAATAACCACACAAAAATTTGGTTTGCTTAATTAGATTTTTTAATATTTGCTAATCAATATTAACACAATTAGTGAATATTAAGCTATAAAAAATTCTAATTTTTATGAATAAGGTATCAAAATATTAGGAGAGAAACAGTAAACCACAAAATATTTAGATTTGGATAATTAGTTTTCTTAGTGTATGATAATCAAGCTTAAGAAGGTTAGCAAATATTAAGTCACATGGAAGTCCAATTTGAGTCATATTATGTATATAAATACACATGTATTTCCATATGAAATAAAAAATAATTAAAATAGAAATATTCAAAATCAAGGGTAGGGGTTTACTATAGGTGTTTGTACAGACACATTCAAGATAGGGCAAACTATAGAGAGATTAGAAGATTACACATAACATAGAGGGAGAGTGTGTAGTTATTTGGGAATCCCAAATTCAGATAGTTGGGCAAACACACCTGCGTGTTGGTTGCAGAACAAGGTCGAGAATTTCCAAACAACAATTTTCAATTAAATGCATCAAATGAAAATTTTATTTATTGAACAAAATTCATCATTTATAAAGCCAAAATAACATATATTTATATTTAAAAGCGGATCCCAAAATTTTTAAGAGAAACTAAACTTTCATTTTGGGCTTCATCTCACTTCTTAGTTAATGTTCTTATATCTCCTCTTGCTCAATTTCAATTCATGAAGAAAATGATTTTGCTAATTCAGGTAGGAGTACATAGAAGTTCAGTAAGAAATATATTCTAACATACTATAAGGTATAAAATAAACAACAATATTATTCAATGAAGCTTGCATCAAATGAAAATGAGAACTTGTTCAACTCCGCAATTTGCATAATTTGTTAAAAGTAAGCAATAATGAATTTTTTATATTTTATTTTATCGTTAGCTCTATGTGACAGGCTCTTAATTGGGCTGACACTCTCGATAACACCATGCCTTTCTATTGCTGCTGGGCATTAAATGTGGCGCCCCACCCCTTAATCCACAAGATTAAGCTAAGGGGTGGTATGTCACTCTAGCTAATCCTTCACTTATCATTGGATTAGGATGAAATCCATAATCCACCTAATGAGGGATAGAGTAGGCATAGAATCAAACATTCAGTCATTTAATAAGAATTCATACAGAGTGTGGAAGCGATTTATAAATAGAAACATCCAAGCATCACAGTATAAATGAAATGAAATACAACTCAGAATATAAATATATAATAATCCAATATGCAGTCACAGGTACCTGCATTATTACAATATTAAAGTTTAAACAAATAGAAAATAAAATATGCTCATCCTCATAGGTAAAATAACAGCTAAATATCATCAGGTCCAAGCTGCTGCTCCTCCTCCAAGTAAGGCTCCTCCTTATGTACTATAACCTCAGCCTGCTCTAAACTTGATATTGTCGATTTCACAATGTAGGGCTTCAACCAAAAAAAAGAAAAATGTTGTGTTAGATAATTGTCTAAGTGTATTTTAAGCTGATAAGTTTTTATATATTTTATAATATCACTATTTTACCATTTTTAAGAAATAACCATACAAATATAGGAGCAACTAGCAATACCAAAAAGGAAGGAAAAGCTATAAATAATCATTTATAACTTAAGCAAAAGAGAAGCTAAGATATGCCTCAAATTCAAGCTAAACAAGGAAAGGCATATAAATATCTAAACAAGTACTGGAAGAAAATACTACATCTTAAACATGCTGGTGATCATGAGATACATGCAAATTAAAATAACATAACTCAGAAGTGATACATATAATAGCAACAAAATTCTAACATCCTAAAATATATATAGGCAGAACAAAGAAATAGCTGACTGAATAAAAATACTGAAAAGTAAACAAACATCATGACTGCATATACATATAAATGTTCGTATATTAACTGCCATACAGAAAAGAGTTAATCTAGCTCATCAAATATCGAAGGATCTTAGCACCAGTACGGCTAAGGACACCAACTGTGTACCCCTAGTGTCATACGAGACTAGGCAAGCAGCACACAACGAAACAATAGAAGATATAATAAGGTCTTCCCCTAGTGTAAATAAGGAGACTAGTGTGGCGGCCGCCCCTTAATCGAGTGAGTATTAAGAGGTGGTCGTCACTAGTACCACGGACATTACATTAATGACATATTTGTGATACTAATCAAGAGCTGAGCAAGACTTAACAGAAATATACATATAGTATAGCAGTGCAAAATAGGTAACATAAAAGAGGCATCCAGATAGTCCACATTAATTCATTCACATACAATACATTAAATGTTGAATAGTAAGAATAAGAAAACATAGTTTTTACAATTTTTATAAAGGCAGGTCAAGAAGGTGGACGCATATCTCCTTCAATGAGCCGCACTTTATCTTAACCTGCTAGCAGCTAAATCCTCAAGCGCTGGATCTGACCTATACTCCTGATCTGTCATATGTACATATATGACTGGGCACAGCCAAAAAAGAAAAATCTGGTTAGATTTTAATAAGTCTAAGTACAATTTAAGCTATTAAAGTTGCATGAATTTAAAGATATCACCACATTACTAATACTACTAAGCGAGCAACGTAAACAGGTGCAACAAGCTATACAAAGAACTGGATAACTATAAACTATCCATTTATAACATTCAACATGCATGTGAAATAAAATATCAAGACATGAAAGTAAGCAAGGTAAAGCTAGAAGCAAAAGAACTGCAACTACTATGATAATTCCACTCCTAACATGATTATGATCATATTAACACATGCTGAGTATATAAAAGAAACACAAATACTGAAAATATGCAATTCTAGAATCCTAACATGCCAATATATATAAGTAAACATATGATTATACATACAACATGCAAATTAAGAAAAAAAAAAAAGAAAAGCCACTGAGACATGTGGCAAAAAACAAAATAATCAAGTGCAATGTAAAGCCACTAAGACATGTGGCAAAGCAAGCAAATACTAAAAATAAAACCACTAAAACATGTGGCAAAGCAAAAAAATAAAATATTGAAAAATCCAGCTAAACTAGCAATAAGCCTAGGACATAGTACTGCCATACCAGCCAATAGGCCATACAGGGCCTCCAATATCAATCAATCAATCCCCAGCCTAGCCATCCAAATATGCTAGGTCTGAGTTCAGTCTATACAATACTACTACTGAAGAGGCAGACTAATCCCTAGCCTAGCCATCCAAATATGCTAGGTCTGAGTTCAGTCTATACAATACTACTACTGAAGAGGCAGACTAAGCTAGGACATATTCTACCCACTGCAAATAAGATAAAACTGAATGATATGCAATTCAAATACTAACTTAGGATGTATCATCCATATCATAAGTTTTCCTATTATGCTCAAGGAATAAGGCTCAATATACAAGGTATGCGAAGCAATCTAGTCAAAGTAAGCAAGAGACTCAATCTAGACTAAGTGATATCTATTGTTGTCTAATTAAGTCGTTCTAACTATCCCAAGTCATACAATTTAGAAGTACGGCCTTATAAGTTAAAAACAATCAGGATTGATCAGGTCCCAATTTAGTTCAATCAAAATCGACTATAAGTTAAATAATAAATCATCACATCCTAATTGATGATTTGAGACGTTCTTAGCTAAGATCTAATCCAGATCTACTAAGCTAAGGATTATGAATTGAACACCACAAACTTGGGTTCAATCACATGATCCAAAGGTAAGCTAAAGATCTATGGTTCAATCTATAAGTGAACTGATAATTAAGGCTTATTCTATTAAGTAACAATCAAGCTTAATAGAATAGATTTCTATTTTTAATCTAAAATTAAAAACAAAATAATCAAAATGAAATTAGGAAAAATCTAAAAAACTACTAAAACCAAGGTTTCATTCATTGAATAAATCACTTATTCAACGAATGAGATCTAACTTTGTGTCTAATCTTAATCTTAAGGAAAGAGCCTAAGGTGAAGTGAAGCTCCTAAGGAAGTACCTTAGTTTGACTCTAGGTTCTAATTCAAGTTCGTATAATTTACAGTTTTCAACTAAGTTAATGATTACAACTTAGTTAGCAAAAGCTCATATACCCTAATGTCATGGTTTTCAAATAATAAGCAATTCCTAATGATGCTAAGATCTATGCAAGTGGTGTATGCACTGTACATAGAGCTCAAGAAAAATAACATAATTAGCACTGTACATAGAGCTCAAGAAAAATAACATAATTAAAAGAAAACAGAACTTTAATAAAGTTCTAAGTACGAAATGTACCTTACACGACTTCAAACTTCAGCAACACATGGTTTCAGAACCCTAGGACTTCGACTTCGCATGGGCTATAGATAAGTTTCCCTGATTGAGAAATAAAATAAAAGGATGGATTGATTACACTTCTTATTCCTTACGTACCAAACATACAATTTATCTTCTGTATTAACATAGATAATAATTGTAGGTGCACAAGTATAATTTTAGATGTTGTATTAATGCCTTTATTAATACGATTACTTTACTTTTATGTTTGGAATTCCACCATGTGACTTTTCCATTCAACTACAAACTCTGTGATTGCCAAATGAATATAAATATGTATTAGGATGGCTAATTATGTAAAGAAGGACTTAAGTGTATTCAAAAATCTCATTATTTAAACAAAATTGCAAAGACAATGCTAGATATTATAATCATAATTCATCCAAATGGCAATACTAAAGCAAATAACAGTTTACTAATCTTTAGTTATATTTTATTAATCTTTGCATCCCAGCAAAAATCTCTATGATTGCTTACATGCAGAAAAACCTCATATTCAACTAATGATTTAATAAGGATTTCCATACATACCACTCAATTTTAATGATAATATATAAATTATAGAATGCTGCTATAACTTTACATATGCTCAATTTAGAGAAGTTATGTGATATTAAAATCTATTAATATTAACTAACAACACATAGCATAAGATTTAAACAAATAAATTCATAATTTCTGATCAAGGCAAAGTAGATTAGTACCTCCAAAGTGTCGAACACTCAGCCAGAGAAGGAAAATCGAGAGGTACTGAGGTACCTTGCTCCGGCTTAAGGCATTTAGGGTTCATGTGTTTAGATCAAATCAGAATAATTAGTCTAATATTCAGTATTAGGATTGATTGATCTGAAAAATTATGTAAAGGGAGTTACATACATAGGATGTGAATCAAAACAAAGGTACCTTGCTGTTTTGACTAAGGATGATCGGGAGCATAGGATGGATCAATCCTTAAGGGCTGAGAGGTTCGCAACTCAATCCAAGGCTGGGGTGAAGCTCGGCCAAGAGAAGGATCGGGCAACTTCACGGCCCTTGAGCTCAAGCCGAGGAGGAGAAGGCAGCAGCTGCTCGGCCTCCTGCCAAGTGGGGATGGACAGCAGCCGCTCGGCCTCTTGCCGAGCGCCTCTCGGCCTCCTGCCGAGAGGGAGGGAGGCGGCAGTCGCTTGGCATCTTGCCGAGCGCCTCTCGGCCTCCTGCCAAGAGGGAGGGGGTTCGCGTGCGAGAGAAGAGAAAAGGTGGAGTTTTGGCTGGGAGAAAATAATTAGGTTAGATGAGGAGTTATATATAAACTCAAACAATTTGATGAGAGCCACTCGATCAAGATCGAGTGGCTAAGAGTTGCTGAAACTTAAAAGGGTTGATTGAACAGTCAAATAAACTCCAAAAATTGCGAACTTAGTATCGAAACGACCGTCTCGACAAGACGAACGCAAGCATTTAAAAATTATTGAATTTAGACGAGTATTTTATTTTATATTAATTTTTAAGTAAAAAACTTTAAAAATTCGCTACGATTAATCCGGAGCCCGAAAAATTACGAAACTTAAAACATGGGGTCTTCTTATAATACTTAACTCAAATATACAAAAATTTCTGAAATCTAACTTATATATTATCTTTTATTGACTCCGGAAATTTAAACTTCTTGAATTTATTTAGGACATTCTGAGACCCCGATTATGCTCAAATTTTGGCAAGTGGATCCCCTTAACATGCTTTATTTGAGAATATTTTTATTTTATTTTTATTTGACTAAAATCAAAAATTCTAATTTCAACTTAATTCTCTTAAATTTAGAGTTAAATACGCTAGTAACAACACCGGGTTGTTACAGACTCCCCCACTTAAGAACGATGTCGTCCTCGACATCATTGCTTTAATCAAATGGGCAAGAGTCACAATCAATACTGGCGGCTAGCACAAGAAGACTCCTAACATCTATATACAAGGATTTTCTCTAATGGGCAGTCAACTAAACTCAATTAGATCATTGAAATGAATATTTTGAAATGAATACAAAAATTTCTTGAAAATTTTCTAAGTCTTAAAATCCTTAGAAATTTCGGCAGAGTCTCCTTTGTTTTTGTTCAAAAACCAAAATTTTCACAATCAACATAAGTCAATTTCATTGACTATCTCCAATTCTAAAATAGAGTTCAATCCTTTTTATAAGATTGCCCATTTCCAATTCTACAACAATTTCAAATATATAAAATTAAACTAAGCAGTTTATTCACCCTATATAAAATATCTAATAAAAAGGATATGCAGATATAAAATTAGCATTTATAATAGCGGCATTATGTGACTTTTTGCACATAACATTTAGTTTAGCATTCCTGCATTGATTTTACAACTTATCCTGCACAGAAAAATAGAATTTAGCTTTTATTCACTGATAACAACATATGAATTTATTTAATAAGGAATTTAACATTTGATTCACTTTAAATAAATGATAGCATTTGATTCTATATTACCATTTGTATTTGATTCAATCTTACAATAATTAATTTCCGTTAAACTTAGAATATGCCATGAAACTCAATTACGCTAACTTTATAATCATTGTATTATATATTTGCAAGTTCTAGAATCTGCTGAATAAAGTATCTAAAAGAGAGGTATATAGCTGAGAAAATCATGGAGAGTTTAATTACTTCACTAATTGGTTGCTAACACAATTATGATACAAATTCTACCCTCTACTTATTTTGATTCAAGTGCAGCTAGGTTTGACAAATTAAAATAATAAGGTTTACAAACCATTGATTCAATTTAACATTCAATCAAATCTACTACAACCACGAGTCTCAAGGATTCGAATTGCAACAAATCAGTTTACAATTGATACTAAAATAGGATTAGAATAAATCATCTTCCAAATAATGAGAAACAATATCTCAACTGATATCTTATGCACCAATTTATACTACGAATCTGGTCAAGTATTTGCTTTTATTTGCAAGATCATTTGACAAACTAATATTCAATGCGCCTCCAATTAAACTCTACATCACTAAACATATTTTGAACATCAAATAGTATAGCCTAGCAGGATTAATGCATCTCATTTTGATGGTGTTTGGAGATCGGAGAGATACATATGCATATGGGTTCTAATTTGCATGAGTGCAACATTTCAGAATTCAATCATAAAAATTTAAAGATGAATTCTCTAATCGGATTCTATTAATCGCAAATTGCAAAGGATGACTTTGGTTCCTTAAGGCTAGATCAGGACACTATAAGCTTTCAACTGTTGAGTTGAAAACATATTTCATTAAAACATAATTTAAGTACAACCACCTTGTATTTCATTAATCTTAATCACTTCTTTCACCATAGGATAAAAAAAATGTCCCAATGAATTGCTCCCAATGTGTCTAGATTTGACTAACTCAGCACTTTTCAATATACATGGAATTAACTCACAACATCCAATCAAAAACAAGAAGTTGATTTCAAGGAATTTGCACATGTTATTAACCAAGAGAAACTTAAATAATTATCACAATAATCTTTGATGCATCAATTTTAACATTTTAATTCACTGTTATTATGAGAACATCAACACTGCTGATATCTACAAACCTCATAGCTGACTCCACAAGGCTAATTATTTATGTTCGCATGCGATTTTATGGGTTACGAACAAGGCGGCTTGGTTCATATGATTAATTATAATATATACAATGTTCATAGACTTCAGTAGTTGGCTTTGTCATCCCCGGCCAACCCCTCACCGGCATGCATCAACTCTTCCAGCTTTAATAAATGAAATGGTACTGTTTTTTTTTTTTTTTTGAAGGGACTTAACCTGGTAATGTAGCATGCTACTAATCAAGAAATTTTCACAATTGCCAAATGTTTGGAAGATTCAACAAATCGACTTTCGAAAATACATTACTCAACAAAACCTACAGTTGGACAATATTCATGGTTCAATAGCAAGGGTTTGGGAATTCATATGTAGCTTGCATAATACAATTTATGATTTCTAATAATCACCGCAAACTTGGTTTCATAATCTTACTTTGTTTCTTGCTCATAGATTCATCCAGAGTTTGGTCGACTCTGGCTTATTAATATACAATCACCTCCTTAGGCTGCACCTTTATAGTTGGAAACTTTGAAAGCTAGCACTACCTTCTCGGTATCATTGTTCAGCATTCCAACCAAGTTTACACCCTTCCCACACCTGCATATATAGAATATTTACTCAAACAAATCGATGCAGCTGGGTGCAAAGCTATAGTGTTTCTTACGACTACATCAAAAAAATTACATCAACATGCTCCACAATCCAACTGAATATCATTGTACCATTGAAGAACTCCAATTACTTCTGATTACAAGATCTGATCTCAGCTTTAGTGATAATAAACTGAGACAGTTCATTCAATTGCCAGCCATGGATAGTTGGGTGGAACTCAGGCTAGTTTTGTGATACTGAAACACACTTGTTATAGTGGAATTCAGCTATGACCTATTGCACATCTCACGTTCAATGCCCACAGTGATTCTTATCAGGAAGGGTGTCTAGATCATCAACAATCCAACCGTAGTTAATTTTCCTAGATTGGATCCCATCTCATAGTCATTCAAGTGCATTTAATTTAACATGATCAAATGTATAGTAAGAATGATTCTTAATGGTTAAATAGAGCTGTATTATTCTATTATATTGTCAATTAATTGCATGTGTTCTTTGTGGATATGATTCTCAATACATGACATTTGTAACATCACTTCTTGAGTATTTATATACATCAATAAATATTATAAGGAACGTAAGACACAATTTACTTCCATGTGTGTAATATGAAAATGCAAAAGAAGTGATGAGTATAAAGTTTTCAAGACAAGCTACTTTAATATTTGTACTTAGATTGCCTCATCATTTATTGGAGTTTCTTCCACTTTGGGGGAAAACTCAGCAAACTCCTTGAAGCTGGCATCAATACAAGAGGAGGGTGTGTTCTTATTGTTGACAGTGTCCTCAACTATAGTTTAGCTTAGAAATTGAATTCCCAACTTGCTCATCAAATGGAAGAGCCAATAAATCATCTTTAGAGCTGCTATATTGCTCCTTATCAATAGAAAAATCAATGTGATATGCTGAGCTAGAATGGAATAAGCACACTCAACAATTTATATAGAACACTTTATTGAAAGAAGGATATTAAACATTTGGTTTACAATCAACATGCTGATATTATTGGTTTACTGGAGACAAAATTAGCCCATTCAAAAATTCTGAACAAGAATCACAGGGATAATTATGTTTTATTTGGTTCTGGAGCATCCTACTCGAATGCTGATTTAACCTCCTCCTACAGAATCTGGATTAAATAGAATGCCAATGCTATTAATTTCAACATGGTATTATTCAATCCCAACTTCATTCATGTGCTGCATTCTAGCTCTTGCTAATACAGACACTCAACTAAATCGCCACATATTCAGGGATGTTATGTGGGCTAAACAGTGTGTTAAAGCAACCTAGCTAGCTAAAAGAGAAGATCTTAAATCTATTCATAATTATAAGAATAGAAGGAAGATCGGTATTGTTATTCATATGTCACTGCAGAATGGTTCTTTAGAAAACAAAGTGAGCAATTATTTCAAGGGTCTTCTAAACTCTAGAACTTAATTATGTCCAAAAAAAAAAGCACTAAATCAATAAGGACAAGAATAATCTCTTTTATAACATTAAAGTATACTTGCCCGAACAAAATCCTTAGCTACAATAGGGAAGGTTAAAACATCAGCAGCATCTCATTGTTGGGGAGAGTTCGTCCAATATTGAAGCTTATTTGCATCAACTCCCTTACATTCACGGCATCAGCAATCGTGATTCAATTACAGCAGCTATCACCCATGGATATGCGACATACTACAGGCGACGTTTACGCATGACGGGGGTGCTTATGATAACTCGACGAACCCTTTGAATCCCTAAGAAAATATATAAATCCTGAATCATAACAGTACCGAATAGAGATATCAAAAAAAAAAAATGTACTGAAACATGATCTTCCATTGCATGGTTAGCTTACGGAACTCATATATGCAAGCCAGCACCTTAATCTGAATTGATTAACTTACCATACTCCCCAATAGCTTCTGATTTTGAATTAATCGCTTTAAATGAATGAATAGAAGAGTTAATAACAAGTAGATGCTTGGTTAATTATGAGTCCACACCTCAGATTTGCGATTTGAACTACAATGCAGGATCAAAAACAGCATATCACTTTAAGTAATAGAACCTTAGTTTTCAATTATGAAATAGTTATGTGATAAAATTAAATTATAATTAGAAAGTTTGAAAGGGTTTTCTAATTATCAAGGTCTCTTAAAACATGTGGTAGAATGCCTCCACTAAAAGCAATACTTTTCATTGCCACAGAACCACCTGAGTACAGTGCTAAATGAGAGGGTCCGAATGCACAGTAGGTTCAACTTCCATTTACACCTTGACTGAGGCTCACCTTCTATATAAATGCTAACTCTTTGATAATGAGATTTCAAGGATGAAAGCAAGGGCATTAACCATTAATATAATAGAGTACTATATTCAGCATACGGAAAATTTGGAAAAATTATTTCGTACTTTGCACGACACACGCATACAAACATTTAGAGATAAGCATTACAACTTAATGATGGTGGTCACTCAGAGTCCAAGAAGCTAGCTGAATTCTGCATAGGGTGGGAGATATCACATTTTTAAGTATTTCAACTCCAAAAGGTTCAACTAAAGGAGTGAACCATTGAAGAAGAAATGTGATTATTTTAGAGCTAGTGGTGAAACTGAATTAAGATTTACTTAATATATTTGGACTCTTCCAACAAATTTCACTCTGCCAATTCCATTCATCCAAGCACCTGAACCAATCATCAGATTAATGATTCAACATACATCTAAGCTCTCTTCCATGAAATTTAGTTTCATAATTCAATTTAAATTCACCAACGAAATTAGTCAAAATACTAAGAATCAAACAAAATTTAAACTTGAAATAAGGAATTTGATTTCTACGGTAGCCTTAGAATGCATAATAGTATCATTTAAGGTGATCATAGTTTCTAAGTTAAAACAAATTTATATATATGTAACTGTTGCAATACCATAACCATGATCACCTTAAATGATACTATTATGTATGGGTAGGCAACTTTATTGATAAAGATCAAAGCACACTATAGATATTGTATTATAGAGTATAAATGTGGAATTTCTTGATACATATATAATGGTTGTATTAATATAATTACATAACTTATATGCGGTTATAACAATATTCAAAGTACACTATCAAGAATGACTTACAAGATCTGTCCTACTATTCTATAGCCTGAGGTCTAAGATAACATCAAGCTAAGATGAAAATGCTAAAATAATTATCTTTATCAAGGTGGAGTCCATTCGCAAGAGTTCAAGAGGTAGTTTGACAGATTGCCAATTAATATCAAAGAAATGGATACAAATTTAGTTTCAATAAGTTCGTCTGCAGCCGAATTCATAAATTCTACATTTTATCATTTTCTTTTCTATTATTGGTGATCTAAATATTAGTCTAGAGATATTCTTAGGCTTAACCCATAACTTCTACATCTTATCTCCACGAATGATTTTATAAATCAAAATTTACTTAACCTATTTAAGTTGGAATTAAGTCAACATATAACTTAATAAATGATTCAACAAAATGATGACGTGGTTAAGGTCACTAAGTATGTCATTGCACACATCACTTTATGTTTCTCTCATATTATTTTTCTGATATCTTTAACTTGAATCTTTTCTAAGTCCTAGGATTTATATATTGCTCTTTCTTGATGTTCTCATCATTCTAACATTTTAGTTTTGTATTGAATGAACTGTGGATCCAATTACTACTATACTAATGTTTGCCAAATTCTGCTCAATATAAGAACGAACCATTAGGTAGATAGACGCATAGCCTCTATCTAACACCCATGGGTTTCTCTGATACCAACTGTGGCGGCCGCCCCTTAATCGAGTGAGTGTTAAGAGGTGGTCGTCACTAGTACCACGGACATTACATTAATGACATATTCGTGATACTAATCAAGAGCTGAGCAAGACTTAACAGAAATATATATATAGTATAGCAGTGCAAAATAGGTAACATAAAAGAGGCATCCAGATAGTCCACATTAATTCATTCACATACAATACATTAAATGCTGAATAGTAAGAATAAGAAAACATAGTTATTACAATTTTTATAAAGGCAGGTCAAGAATGTGGAAGCATATCTCCTTCAATGAGCCGCACTTTACCTTAACCTGCTAGCAACTAAATCCTCAAGCGCTAGATCTGACTTATACTCCTGATCTGCCATATGTACATATATGACAGGGCACAGACAAAAAAGAAAAATCTAGTTAGACTTTAATAAGTCTAAGTATAATTTAAGCTATTAAAGTTGCATGAATTTAAAGATATCACCACATTACTGATACTACAAAGCGAGCAAAGTAAACAGGTGCAACAAGCTATACAAAGAACTGGATAACTATAAACTATCCATTTATAGCATTCAACATGCATGTGAAATAAAATATCATGACATAAAAGTAAGCAAGGTAAAGCTAGAAGCAAAAGAACTGCAACTACTATGATAATTCCACTCATAACAACACATGCTGAGTATATAAAAGGAACACAAGTACTGAAAACATGCAATTCTAGCATCATAACATGCCAATATATATAAGTAAACATATGATTATACATACAACATGCAAATTAAGAAAAAAAGATAAGAAAAGCCACTGAGACATGTGGCAAAAAGCAAAATAATCAAGTGCAATGTAAAGCCACTAAGACATGTGGCAAAGCAAGCAAATACTAAAAATAAAACTACTGAAACATGTGGCAAAGCAAAAAAATAAAATAATACTGAAAAATCTAACTAAAGTAATAATAAGCCTAGGATATAGTACTGTCATACCAGCCAATAAGCCATACAGGGCCTCCAATATCAATCAATCAATCCCTGGCCTAGCCATCCAAATATGCTAGGTCTGAGTCCAGTCTATACAATACTACTACTAAAGATGCAGACTAAGCTAGGACATATTCTACCCACTGTAAACAAGACAAAATTGAATGATATGCAATTCAAATACTAACTTAGGATGTATCATCCATATCATAAGTTTTCCTATTATGCTCAAGGAATAAGGCTCAATATACAAGGTATGCGAAGCAATCTAGTCAAAGTAAGCAAGAGACTCAATCTAGACTAAGTGATATCTATTGTTGTCTAATTAAGTTGTTCTAACTATCCCAAGTCATACAACTTAGAAGCACAGCCTTATAAGTTTAAAATAATCAGGACTGATCAGGTCCTAATTTAGTTCAATCAAAATTGACTATAAGTTAAATAATAAATCATCACATCCTAATTGATGATTTGAGATGTTCTTAGCTAAGATATGATCCAGATCTACTAAGCTAAGGATTATGAATTGAACACCACAAACTTGGGTTCAATCACATGATCCAAAGGTAAGCTAAAGATCTATGGTTCAATCTACAAGTGAACTGATGATTAAGGCTTATTCTATTAAGTAACAATCAAGCTTAATAGAATAGATCTCTATTTTTAATCTAAAATTAAAAGACAAAATAATCAAAATAAAATTAGGAAAAATCTAGAAAACTACTAAAACCAAGGTTTCATTCATTGAATAAATCACTTATTCAACGAATGAGATCGAACTTAGTGTCTAATCCTAATCTTAAGGAAAGAGCCTAAGGTGAAATGAAGCTCCTAAGGAAGTACCTTAGTTTGACTCTAGGTTCTAATTCAAGTTCGTATAATTTATAGTTTTCAACTAAGTTAATGATTACAACTTAGTTAGCAAAAGCTCATATACCCTAATATCATGGTTTTCAAATAATAAGCAATTCCTAATGATGCTAAGATCTATGCAAGTGGTGTACGCACTGTACATAGAGCTCAAGAAAAATAATATAATTAAAAGAAAATAGAACTTTAATAAAGTTCTAAGTACGAAATGTACCTTACACGACTTCAAACTTTAGCAACACATGGTTTCAGAACCCTAGGACTTCGACTTCGCATGGGCTATAGATAAGTTTCCCTGATTGAGAAATAAAATAAAAGGATGGATTGATTACACTTCTTATTCCTTACGTACCAAACATACAATTTATCTTCTGTATTAACATAGATAATAATTGGAGGTGCACAAGTATAATTTTAGATGTTGTATTAATGCCTTTATTAATACGATTACTTTATTTTTATGTTTGGAATTCCACCATGTGACTTTGCCATTCAACTACAAACTCTGTGATTGCCAAATGAATATAAATATGTATTAGGATGGCTAATTATGTAAAGGACTTAAGTGTATTCAAAAATCTCATTATTTAAACAAAATTGCAAAGACAGTGCTTGATATTATAATCATAATTCATCCAAATGGCAATACTAAAGCAAATAACAGTTTACTAATCTTTAGTTATATTTTATTAATCTCTGCATCCCAGCAAAAATCTCTATGATTGCTTGCATGCAGAAAAACCTCATATTCAACTAATGATTTAATAAGGATTTCCATACATACCACTCAATTTTAATGATAATATATAAATTATAGAATGTTGCTATCACTTTACATTTGCTCAATTTAGAGAAGTTATATAATATTAAAATCTATTAATATTAACTAACAACATATAGCATAAGATTTAAACAAATAAATTCATAATTTTAGATCAAGGCAAAGTAGATTAGTACCGCCAAAGTGTCGAACACTCAGCCAGAGAAGGAAAATCGAGAGGTACTGAGGTACCTTGCTCCGGCTTAAGGCATTTAGGGTTCATGTGTTTAGATCAAATCAGAATAATTCGTCTAATATTCAGTATTATGATTGATTGATCTGAAAAATTATGTAAAGGGAGTTACATACATAGGATGTGAATCAAAACAAAGGTACCTTGCTATTTTGACTAAGGATGATCGGGAGCATAGGATGGATCAATCCTTAAGGGCTGAGAGGTTCGCAACTCAATCCAAGGCTGGGGTGAAGCTTGGCCAAGAGAAGGATCGGGCAACTTCACGGCCCTTGAGCTCAAGCTGAGGAGGAGAAGGCAGCAGCTGCTCGGCCTCCTGCCAAGTGGGGATGGACAACAGCGGCTCGGCCTCTTGCCGAGTGCCTCTCGGTCTCCTGCCGAGAGGGAGGGAGGCGGCAGTCGCTCGGCCTCCTGCCGAGAGGGAGGGGGTTCGCGTGCGAGAGAAGAGAAAAGGTGAAGTTTCGGCTAGGAGAAAATAATTAGGTTAAGGAAATTAGGTTAGATGAGGAGTTATATATAAACTCAAACAATTTGATGAGAGCCACTCGATCAAGATCGAGTGGCTAAGAGTTGCTGAAACTTAAAAGGGTTGATTGAACAGTCAAATAAACTCCAAAAATTGCGAACTTGGTATCAAAACGATCGCCTCGACGAGACAAACGCAAGCATCTAAAAATTATTAAATTTCAACGAGTATTTTATTTTATATTATTTTTTAAGTGAAAAACTTTAAAATTTTGCTACGATTAATCCGGAGCCCGAAAAATTACGAAACTTAAAACATAGGGTCTTCTTATAATACTTAACTCAAATGTATAAAAATTTTTGAAATCTAACTTGTATATTATTTTTTATTGACTCCGGAAATTTAAACTTCCCGAATTTATTTAGGACGTTCCGGGACCCCGATTATGTTCAAATTTTGGCAAGTGGATTCCCTTAACATGTTTTATTTGAGGATATTTTTATTTGATTTTTATTTGACTAAAATCGAAAATTCAAATTTCAACTTAATCCTCTTAAATTTAGAGTTAAATATGCTAGTAACAACACCGGGTTGTTACAACTAGGCAATCAGAAGACAATACTGAGAGGCAGCTCAAATACATACAAATTATTATATTTAATTAAGCACTTTAATGTTTTCATAGGGAATCTAAGGAGTCTTCATATTTTTCTAACATTTTATTTATGCATCAAAGATCTTATATGTTATGCTCAATGAGTTAAGGCACAAAAATACAAGGAATGCGTAGCAACAAAATATCAAAGTAAGTAAGGGACTTTACTAAACATGATGATATTATTTGTTTTTTAATTATTCTTTCTAACTATTTCAAGTTACACAAGTTCAGGATCACCATTTTCCTACTATCGAGTGTAACTTAAAAACTCGTTCTTATAAGTTAAAAAAGATTAGAACTAATCAGGTTCTAATCTAATTCAATCAGATAGATGACTATGAGTAGAATCAATGAATCATGCGTCCTAATTTTAGTGAATTTAGACATTCTATCTAAGATCTGATCAAGATCTTCTAAACTTATAGATTATAGATTAAACACTATGAGATTTAGGTTTAATCACATAATCTAAGAAGGATAAGACTTAAGTTCTAAGTTTCATTCTAAAAGTGCTCTACTAGTTAAGGCAAATCCTAGTAAGTAATAAGACTTAATAAGATGAATCTCTTATCCTAAAACTAAAGTTAAAAGACAAAATAACCAAAATAAATTGTAAAATAAAAGAAAAGTCTAGAAACTAATAAAACTAAGGTTTCACCCATTGAGTAACCTATTTACCTAATGAATAAACTCTAACCTATGATCTAGTCCTACTCTCATAAAGGGTCCTTAAGGTGTAGTGTTAAAGATTTAGGGAAATTTTGGAATCTGACCTAATGGTTGATTTCACTCACTTAAATGTCACTAATACAATTATAACATTAGTTTTAGTGTCTTGAGAAGTTAATTAAAGATTAAGGGTACTTAATCCAATCTTAAGGAAAAATAATTATTTTGCCCCTACTTAAGGGTCTGAAAAGTCAACTTTTGATTTAGGGTTCTAAATTAGGACTTTTTAGTTCTAAATGATTCCTTAATGTTTAACTTGAAGATAGACAGAAAGTATGTCCAATTTGGACTCCAAACGGTCTAGTTATGACCAAAATGAGGCTAGGGGTATTTTGGTCATTTTTTAAATTTCTAGGGTTCATATTCTAAATACTATTTTAGTTTATTGATGATATTGAAATTTTGAACTAGTTAGCATCTTGAATTTTTGAATTTGGAGTTGATTTGACCAAGTTATGGTCATTTGAATTTTAGGGGCATTTAGGTCAAATTTTCCTAAAGTCAACTAGGAATTCTAGAGTTGACTTTTTGTCCTGATATCTAAATAGGAAAGCTAATACTACTACAGTGATGGGGCCGATCTGCTGAGTATTTTAAGACTCATATTGACTATGTTTGATCAACTGGGTCAAAAGTTATGGGTCCTAAAGAGGTCTTAAAATGCTACATTGTTATGCGTACTCGAAACTAAATTCTGCATTATGCCATTTGATTCATTTTATTTTTCTGAGTACTTTGAGATCTATATTGGCTATATTTTGATCATCATACAAAAAATTATTAAACTTTTAAGATATTTAATTTAAATAATTCAAATAAATGAAATTACTTTTAATTATTCAAATTGTATTAATTTGTTATTCATCCCTAAAATTAGGGATAAATTTTCTGTAATTATCTAATATAAATTGATAGTTAATTAATTTATTATTTAATTATTTTAATTATTTTGATTATATCATAAAGTTAAAAATATATTTTCTATATTAACTAATTAATTAATTAATTAATTTTGATTATTAGGAAAATTATTAATCATCTTATCCTATTTATTAATTACATATACTAAATGTATTTTCAAATATTAAAGTTACTGTCAGAATTAATATCGATTAATCAGTTAATTACTAATTTCATTAATTAAATATTTGCTTATTAATGTTTAAATCAAATTCTCATTTTTTTAGTATTATTATCATTTAATACTAATTTATAATATTATTTTAATCAATTTAAATATATTAATTAATTACTGTTTGGCCTGATTAAATCTGTTTAAATAATTTATGATAAATTAATTAACAGGGCCTAATTACCATAGTTAAGTATCTCCTAATTATTATTTAAGGCTAGTTAATTAACTTAACATATAATTATAACTCATACATATATATATATATACACTTATATATATATATATATATATATATGGCAGAATATAGCTATAGTTTATATACTATTTAATTAAGTTACTAATATATATATATATATATATATATATGTATATAATTTATTTTATCAATTAATCTTCAGCTAGTTATTACTCCACTAATTATCACTAATTAGTCCTAACTAAACTTGCTAATTAACTGTATGCATAAACCATCTCATATGCCATCTATAGTATTCACCTTACACTAACTTTATATATTTTTAATTTGACTTTAACAGCATTAATAAGTATAATTATTAAACTACACCACGGATGCGCGGCGGCGCAGCATTTGCCACGGGCCTCTAGGGTGGGTCCCACGGACGTGTGGCACTTGCCGATTGGCCGCGGAAGGCGAGGACAGGCCCACATACAGACGCGGCGCTGACAGCGCCAGGGTGGCGGGCCCCGCGTCCCGCGGCGCTGACTGACGCCGACCCATGCCCACTGAGGGCGCGACGCGTGTCCCACTTCGGGACCTGCGCAGATGTCCTGTTGGTTGGGCTTGACCCGGCCCGACCCAACCCGCGCCGGATACCCTGCCTTCGATCGCGGCTAGGACTCGGCATCCGCCGGCCTCCCCGGCGCCGACAGGACTTGACCCGCATGTTGATGGGTGGGGGACGACGAGAGCATCTCAGCCGATACACGATCGCCGACGGAGGCGGTCCGAGGTGCCGGCAGGAGCGAACCCTAGTGCTTGAGGTTCGGGACGCGACTAACCTACCCGTCGGAACCCAGATCCTTCGCACAATGGCTCGATCGGGGTCGTCCTAACCCGATCGAACCGATCAACCATTGATAGCGCTCTCATAATTGCCATATAGAACTGCAAGTTACATTCAAGCAGAGGGATTTGGGAGGATTAGGGCGTACCTGGAACGGATTGACGGAGGGAGAGCTAGGGTTCGTGGAAGAGATCGACTCGGTGCTTCCCGAGTCCCACTGCATGCCCGGTTGACGTGACCGAGGCTTGGAGGGTTCAGGAGTTAAAGGGAGGTGTGGCGGAGGCGACGAGGGCGGCGGTGGCGGTGGCCTGGGCGAACGGGCGTGCGCCACGTAGGGCACCTTCACGCGTTCGGGGGAGATGAAGATGGTCCGTCCCATCTTCGATCGGACGGTCTGATCTTGCCATCTGCTCCAGACGGAAAGAGGGTAACGACGGCTTATGATTAAACAGCGATGTTACTTTCAAATAAAATAATATTTATATTATTTATTTAACATATTTTATTAATTAATTTTAATCATATAATTGCATTCCAAAAAAAATTCCCGATAAATCACCCTTAGCTAAATGAGGGGTGAGGAACATAACGACGAGGTCGGATTTTTGATCCGACGAGTATTTTAAATTCCCAATTTTCGGGGCATTTAAATATTATTAAAATATTCGTTGAAATTTCGACGACTCCCGATTGACAAAAAACTTCACCCCTAGCTAATTTGGGGTCAATGAACGCAATGACAATGTCTGTTTTCTAATCCAAGGTCAATTTAAATGGGTCAAATTTTTGGGTTTCTAAAATTTCCAGAGATCAGGATTCGATCCATTTGACTCCTGATTTGGATTAGGTCTTAGAGGTTGACTCCAATTGACCTAATTAACACTTATGATTAGTCTTAAGAGTAAGATTAGTCATAATCGACTAAAATAACAACCTGGGTTGTTACATTAAAATTCCCAACCTCATAAGTATTTCCTAGATCATAGGCCATTCTAAGAAGGTATCAACTACTCGTCATTAATTGCACTTAAATTTTTGGAAGTTGGTGAGTCTTTCTTTTGGATCTACAACACTTCCTAGTGGGTTAGATGCTTCCTTATTTCGGTCTATGTTACTAGCAAACTCTGCCTATTAACAGGTCAATTTCAAACTTCCTTCAAATACTATCATCATAAACATATGTTACAAGCTGTCATGATAAAACTTTGTAATTCATATAGCAATTGATGCACATTAATGCCATAATCAAATTTTCATACTATAAGAAGTATGCTCAAACATAGTAGCTTTAATGCCTTCCAAAAATCTATGTACTTGTAACTGTGAAATATGTTGGTTAACACTTTTGCTGATTTGACCTAGTGAGTCTTGTTGTATTGATTTTTATGCTTTAAAGGTTTGCTTAAAGGTTAATTATAATAAATGGGTATTGAAGCTTGTTTTATATATTGTTACAATAATTTAATAATAAGAAACTTTTGATAATAATAATTATGATAATTTAATTATAATAGGTGTAATAATAATAATAATAATAATAATAATTGATGTAAATTAAATAACTTAATTAAATTGACATAAAAGAAATTGATAGTTAAAGGAAAATGCAATAATATAATAATAATAATAATATATGATGTAAATGAAATTTACTTAAGAAAAATAATAATAAAAAGGAAATAATAATAATAATAATAATAACTGAAGTAATTAAAATGAATTAATTAAAATGGCATAAAAGAAAATGATAGTAAACATAAATTACAATAATAATAATAATTATTATTATTATAAATATTATAATGATAATAATAATAATAATAATAATAATAATAATTGATGTAAATGAAAATGACTTAAGAAAAATGACACAAAAGAAAAAACATAGTAATAATAATAATAATAATAATAATAATAATAAAATCACTTTAAGCTACTATAATTGCTTAATTCTACACTTATGGTAAATTTCCTAAGTTTCCTTATAATATTAATATTTTAAATACCCAAAATTGGGAGATTTTGGTATCAAAATCTCCCAATTTTTTTGTCTTAGTATTTTTAACTATCTAAAGAGCTCATTGACACCTCAAACCTAATTTTTTGAATCATATGTGTCTTAACTTTTCACTAAATTCTCTTATTCATATGTAAGTGTACTTGTTGGACTCTTTAATTTTATTAGTTGAAGTTCACCTAATTTTACATTTACTATCAGGACTAGTACTACCATGAAAGTTCATTAAGTAGTGTTTTCTCTCTGCATCTGCAAATTTATACCTACATCATAACAACATGATTTTAAGTAGCTAATATCCACTAATGGTACTAAGGTTTATGCAAGTGATGTACACACTATACATAAAAGTTTTAAGTACTTGACGTACCTTGCACAACTTCAAAGCTTTTACAACAAACGGCTTAGGAACTTTAAGTTTTCGACTTCCCATAGATTTTAAATAGGTTTTCCTAGTTGAGAAATGAAAGCAAAATGATGGATTTATTACAATTCTTATTCTAAAGATGTCAAATTTACATTTTATCATTAGTAATGAAATTTGACCGAAATTAATGGTGCTGGAACAGAAATTGAAGTTGTATGAGATTCCTTGAGCATACTAATATATGTTGCAAATTGAGATGATCGCATGTTAGCGTGTCAAGATGTAGATTACTTAAATATGCAATTGCCACAACATAATCATGAAAATTAAATTAATTCATTTAAAAATTATTTTTTGAATTTATGCTGACTAAATGAGAAATATAAATACATAAAATTGACTAGTTAAGACAAATTAATATCCCTATTTATATATATATACTTGCTTTCTTATATAAATAACTACACATAATAATATTAAGATGCTTAGTTTTATGTTGAGGTATGGAACTACTCACATATGACAATCTGCTCAAGATCCCACAAATATTCATTTTATTATTTAGTAATTTTAACATGAATCTCAATAAATGTGTGACTAACCAAATACTCAAGATAATAATGCAAATGAAACACAAAATAATTGAATATTCATGATTAATATTGATATTCAATTTTATTACAAATACATATGCTATATATACATGTTGAGCCCCAATATTATAGTTATTTTCTTACTTAGAATTGAATTTTTAGTAAGTTTAGTTGCCATTTTAGTTTGTTTTATATTATTTCAGCTTTAAAATGGTTAAATCAATGAAAAAGATGTTTTTAATAAAGAAGGGCGCCACAGTGCACTGCTTTATGCAAGAAACCCGCCGCAGCCGCTATTGTTCGCAAAAAACTCGTTGCAGCCCGCCATAGCGCCAAAGAATGAATTAAGGGAGGCACCACAGTGCGCCACAGCGTGCGACTGCTCGATACCAAGGCGCTGTGGTGCGCGACTGCCCAACACCAAGGCGCCGCAATGCATGCCAAAAATTCTGCTTAAAACCTATTTAAAACAATATTTTGAAAGGACCCAAAAACTAAATTCCTCCGGTTTCCAACATAGAAATTAAATGCAAAAGTTAATTCCTCAATTTTTAATGAGGAATAAAGGGGTAATCAAGGTAAAGAGGAGTTAATAAGTTTAACTTTCAAGTAAGAGTTAATATCATAATTAAAAGAGGATGGTTGGAAGAGAAATTATAAAAGGCAAAAGTAAAGAATAAAGAAGAGTTCCTTTATCAGTTTGAGATATACATTTAAATGGGGAAAACCCTAATTCATAATCTATCAATAAGAGTTCTAGAGGAGGCTGCATTCAGGACAAGAAGAAGTACATAGGGGAGAAAAGAGAAGGGCTTAGAGGCAGAAGAAGACTAAGAGAACGCTCACATCTCAAACTTAGCCTTATATTTTATTCCCTTCAGAAAACATTGTATGCACTTGTATTCACTTGCAGCTCTCTTATTATTTTCATTATAATGGAAACCTAACCTCCCACATTTGGGGAGGATTCGGTGAAGAACATGTAACAAATTCTATATTGTGTGCATGTAATGTTTCTTTCACTATTGAAATATCATGTTTTAAGCTGAAATCTTTTTTATGTTTAATGAATGAAAATTTGTTGTTGAGTGAAAAACTACTTGAATATCATGCAAACTATCTTTATATTAAAGGCTTATATAGCTTGATGATCGTTGCGTCTAAAAATTGTGCACATAGAGTGTTCACGTCGCGATCAAATGTGACACCATTCGATGAGCATAACTTCTCGTACACAAGTTTTAGACTAAGGCTTGATCATTAGAGCCATAATTAAATCATTGTAAAATCTTTGAGCTCCATAGCTTAATCTATAGTACCTAGAGAAAGCATGTTAGGTAGTGGACAAGGTGACATAGTTTATGTTGGTCATTGTTAACTCTAAGTTAAGGAATGAAGTTGATGCATGTGAGCTAAGATCCATTTATAGAGTTTCACTTATCATTTCTAATTTATGCGATATAATAGAGCGCATTAAGCTATGAGTGAAGTGACATAAACTCATTTAGCTTTACAGCTCATTATCTTAGTTAAATTAAGTAGAAGCGTGTGAGTTATAGATGGAATCAAGATCGAGTGATCATAAATTAAAATATAAATTTTATTGATTAGACATAAGGATAACTTTCATTTATAAAATGATCATAGAAATATTTGTGTGTTGAAATTGAATCCAAGAGTGTTCATCTTAAGCACTAGATAGAGTCATAACAAATTTAATATTCAAATGGGAAAGCAGAACCTCTTAATTATAAAATTATTTGAGACAACAAATATGTGACATGACATTAAGAAAAGAATATTTGCGCTCATGTATATTATGGATTGCATGTTTGAATCCCAACTCTCTCTAATTTTCTTCTTATTGATTAAAAAACCATTTTACTAAAATCTACCTTACTTATTAGGATCAAACCCATCAATTATTGATCTTTAGACATTATTTAAAGGAGATAAACTTTAGTAATAATGTACACACTATTCTCAGAGGACAATAATTTTTGGGATCTCACCATCCTAAATTACTTCTGACCACGTACACTTACGTGTGAGCGCAAACAACATAATTTAGGTCGATTACTACATACATATATGTTTCTTCTAGTCAACAATTTTGCAATTTGTAAATAGTCTTTGCTATATTTTCACCACCATATGCACAATAAAATGAGGATGGTGTGGTAATCAAATATATAAATATATGATTGGTGTAATTCACTTTTTGTTTGGACTAATGTGTAAAATAAAAGGAAAAAAATGAAAGAAATTTTTTGATTAGTGGTGGATATGGTAGTGTATATGGTGGTGTAAGTATAACATTTTTTTTTGTAAACATCATGCAAAAACTGTGACATCCCCAATTTCTTGAGTCAATGATTACTCAGGATTGGGGTCTATCTATTGAGAATTGTAGTTAGCATTTGGTATAATAACATAAACTATCATAGATTTTCATTTATCCAAATAAGAATGATAAAAATTTGATAATTTAATATAATATTATTGTTATAATGTTTTTGCATAAGTGATAAGCCTTGCATTTATACTAAAATCACCATATTATTTTGTGTTTATTTGCATTAGATTCTTACTATTTATAGCTTATTTTCATCTATTTTACTCCTATTTTGCTTTTGCAGGCTTTTGGGAGTGATTTGGCTAATTTTACCATTAGAATACACAAAGGAGAGCAGTTAGGTGCCCAACCATGCTTGGACGCCTCCATACAATATACAAACCAAGAATCCAGAAATTTGGGCGCCTGAGCACGCCGTGCTCAGTTACAAGATATCCATAAGCTAAGCGCTAAGGTACAGGAATCAAAATTCTCTGACAGGAAGCCGAGTGCTCAGGATCTAGTAGCACAAATGAAGACATGCAAACTTCATAAATAGACACCTGTGTGTTCAGGCACGCCCAGGCACACGAGCAAACTTCATAAACAAACATATGGGCACTCAAGTACACTTAGGCACACAACGGGTAACAGTCATAAAGAGTTATTCATGATGGGAAGAGATGTATGTAATTTTTGACCTTCCCTTGGGCAGTTTTCTTAGAAGAAGTATAAAAGTAGAAAAATAAATTGGTATTATGGAGATTAATAAAGGGGAAAAAGAGAGACTATTATTGAGAAGAAATTAGGGAAGAAAATCTTGCCAGCCACCATTAAATAGGAATCTAAAAGCTGTCATTGGAGAAGGAAGAAAAAGGAGAAAAAGAAGAAGAAATTGAAGAGAACTCTGGGAACGTCCTTTCAGTACCCTTTTCTTAAATGTATTTTTTGTTTCTTTCTTGAATTAAACTAGTGTAGAACCATATTTTTTTTCAATTTACAAATTTTATTCGCTTGTGATTTAGATTTAATGGTAGCATAAACCCCCCTTTTTGGGAAGGGTTAGGCTAGACCTATGCATAGATTTTTGACAAGGATTTGTTGAGTTTTGAATGAATGGTTTCTTAAGTTGAATGTGAATGCATGTATGTTGAACCCTAAGAATAACTTAATTCCAAAGAAGAATGTGTTCACATTGAAATTCATCATAGATCAGAGTAACAATTTTGATCAGGATCAATAAGTATGTGAATGTTTATCTTTCATGCTGCACTAAATCCTTTGATCGGAGCAAAAGCCTAGATCAATGAATTGTGTGCACTGGAAGTTAACCTTAAGGAAGCATGCCCACATAGCACTACAACTTAGACTGAACCAAAAGTTCTGATCAAGATGTATGTGCATGTGAAAGGCATACCATGCAAGTAGCATTATAATCATTAGTTGGAGCAAAATTACATATCAAAAATTTATGTGCACTTATTATTTCATGCCTTATGTGTTCTTTTTCTCATGTGGTGTAACAACCTTATTGTTGTTACTTAGTTTTAGATATCCAAATTAGGTTTCAACTATTGCCATTAGTTTCCAAATTATGTTTGGAGTAATTCTTGAAAATTTGATGTGATTTGGAAATTGTTTAAATATATTGAATATTTTAATGCATTTAATTAATCAGAAAATTAATAAATTTAAACTAACCTCTGATCAAAATTTTGACTTTATTTTTGAGTTCCTCACCCCCAAATTAGTTAGGAGTTAAATTTTTAGATTTTTTAGAGCTCGTTTGATTATCCAATTTTGATTAATTAAAAGGCTATTAATTATTAAATAATTAAGTTAATTAATTGAAATTATATCATTAGTTCCAACTGTTTAAACTGTCAAATACGAGAATCCAGTGTGGTAGAGCAGAATGTGAAACAATTGAATCAGGCAATTCGAGCAGTTTTGCATTTTTGCAGCCGAGATCGAACGACTGCATTGTTAAGGGTCGATTTCGCTGTTGGATTAGTCTCCCGATCCATTGTCTAGATCTTTACCTACGGTTAATTAAACCATGCGATCAAATTTTGAGCATTGGATCATGATTGAAGGATTGGCATCGCACGAGTCACTATGCGATTGCACCTCGTCCTGAGCTGGCCACGACCACACGCAGAGGTATCTAGCATAGCTACAACCCATACCTTACCGCCTCTCCACTTCATCGCATAGGCTCGGATGACTACCCACTTTTTATATTCATCGTAACTGAGCTGTGGGAGCATCCAAAGGGAGTCTGAGATGCTGCAATGATGAAGGGTACCCTGATCAACACCCAATGATGAAAGGTACCCTGATTTTTTATTTGTTTTATCTCTGTTCAACCTTCTAAGTTATTTCTTTCTATCATTTCATCATCCCATGAGTGATTGTCAAGCTTCAATCAAGTTTAATTTGACTTAATAGCCCCGCGTTGAACAGTAGGGTATAGTGCCAAACCCTAGAAATTTAGGGCAGCTAAATTGAGGCTGTTAGGGTTAGCTATAGACGGGGATTTTGGGGTCAGAAGAATGGTCTCGGTGAGGGCTTCATGTCGAGGTGAGGCGTGTGTCCTGAGGAGCCCAGAGTTGCGAATTTGAGAATGCCCTAAATCTTCTTATTTCGTTCAACATCGGAAGTGAACAATGTCGGGCGAGACGAATGACCCACACGACATTGTCACCAGGTCGTGCACGCGAGTCGACCCGAGTGCGTGTAGACGATCAAGGAGTGCGTGTGTAGGATTTAGCTATGTAATAAATTACTTAATTTAATTTAATGTAATTTTTATTAATTTAATAACGTTTAAAGTATAATTCCAAATATATTGTAATTATATGCCAAAATGATTAAGAATATGTAGAACATTAATATGAATTTAATTTTCCATTTGGATTATTAATTTTACTAATCACTTTCTAATTATTATTAAGAGTTATTAATACTTAAATTAGCCATTTGATATCTGATTTGCCACTACTCCTTATAATTGTACTGGTTATGTTATGGAAAGTTATAGCCACTATTTTACATTATTTGGACATCAAATAAAAATTTGAGTTCTTGACCCTAAAATTAGCTAATATTTAAATTCTCAATTTATGGTTTTTACTTAGATAGGTTTCATAAACCCTAGAATACCCTAGAAAACTTAGCTCATGACATGTTTCAACAATATATGATGTCTTAAGTAGGAAAACAACTAGAATAACCTAGCTTTGGTTTAGCACTAGTGTACCTAGTTAGAAACTTAGCTTTTAGAAGTAAGAAATTGTATGGAAATTTCATGCCTTGATCTTGTGATTAATCATTAGGATTGTAGTGGGTAGGTGTAACTCCCCGCCCCGTCGTCACGTGCAAAAAGGGGGGTAATCAAAATTGATTCGGCGGCAAAGTGGCACGCCACTCGGGGAGGAATATCCCATCTCCCCGAAATAGCTAAAACCAAACCCATCTGAAGGGCTGCTGACTCAATCTTAAGGAGGGTTGAAAGCTAATACTTAAAATAAGAGTAGTATCCTTATCCTAAGTATTAAACCAATACATACATTGGATGTAAAACACATGAATAATCCAATATATGTATAAGATATCTGTATTTTTAGTATACTGATCACATCATAATATTAAGTATAAGTAGTATATAACAGAGTGCAAAAGCTAAAGCAAACATCCAAAAATATTCATCATAAAAACTAAATAAAATATTCATCTCAAAAAAGAAAAGAAAAACACATTCAGAATTATTATAAATGATTTACTAAAATACAAAAATAAAAGCTAACTACGGAACTGAAATAAACTAAGCAAAATAGTAAGCTGGAGAAGAGTCCACTAGAGCTCTACGGGCTTCTCCTGAATCTCCTGGGTGTCCTCCTGACCTGGTTCAATATACTACTCAAGATTTAGCAAATTATCGAATCCTAAAAGTACAACGTGTTAGATAATAAGTCTAACACACTAAAACTAATCTAAAAAGTTTTAGTTAATCATTTAACATTTTTATAATGTAAATAAATCTATATTAATACTGTAAAGATAACTAAAATATAAAACTGTATAAAACTGTACAAAACTGAAATAAAATAAAGTAAAACTAAACTGTAAACTAAATACTAAAAGTAAACCAAAAATAGTAATAGATCTGAAACTGAGTATTGGCATGTAAAACTATATTGTATGCCACTAAAACTATGAATCTGAATATGCCACAATACTGTATGATACTGATATACAACCAAAATATCACTAAACTACTATGAGTCGTACGATCCAATGTATACATACATCTAGTTGGGAACTGCGATGCCGATGCATCCTGAAATTTCCCAGTCAATGTATGTAATACTTTGTAACTCATAAATTAGCACTGATACTCATACATCATTACTGATACTCAACATAATGCTTATGCTCATGCTCATACTTCTAAGCTATATGAGATAAATCCAAAAATCCAAAAAATGCTTTAAAATTCGATAATAAATTCAAGGTCTCCCTTGTACATAATCCTACCAAAAAGAAAGATTCTGACTCATAGATTCTAATCTCGATAATTGGTTAATGTTGAGAATTTACTTAAAAATCATTTGATGGGAAGATTGTATACACACATTTAGCATGTTTGCAAGAAAGGTGGTTCCTAGCACTTAGTTTTATTAAGCCACCCTAATGAAGTGATATTCGATAAGAGGCATAACCTGATGGCGATTTGTATCTCAAGCTAAGTCATTAAGATGCCCAACTCACAATCACACTTACTGTCTTAAAGAGGATGACTCGAATTACTTAGTTTATTTAATCCACACATATTGAAGTGATCTTTACTAGGAGGCATCACCCAATGATAATTTGTATTTTAACCAAACTAAGGAATGAGTTCCCATTTATAACACTCTTAGGATTGATTGATTTACTCTAACCGAGATTATATCTGCCTAAGTGTAACAACCCAAGGTTGTTACCCAGCTTGAATTTATCTTAATCATATCATAATCAACATTCCATCAAGTTCATCTAGCAATTAGGACCAAACCCTAAAAGTTTGGATCAATTCGGAGACCAATCGATTAATTTGGGATATTTTAATATTTAATTAATTAGAAAATTGAGGTATTTATTTTGATATCGAAATCAAAATCCGACTTCGCCATTGTGATCGTCACCCCCAAATTAGCTAGGAGTGATGTTTTGGACGCGTTTGGAAGTCGTCGAATTTTCACGAATATTTTAATGAAATCAAATGCGTCGAAAAATTAGCATAATTAAATAAGCGTCAGAATCGAAATCTGACTTCGCCGTTGAATTCCTCACCCCCAAATTAGCTAGGGGTGAATTTTTGAGATTTTTCGGAGCACGTTTTAAAAATCCGAATTTTTTAAATAAATAAGAAAAATAAATAAGCAATCTTTGGATCTCCAAAATGCAATTTCCTCATTTTTATTCCAAATTTTTGACTGGCCACCTCCTTCTTTCAGCTGAGCCATGCTTCCCTCTTCTCTCTCCCATACTTGATGGGAGAGAGCTTTCCTCCCCCTCACCTAGGCTCCCTAACCAATAATGGAGCCTCCCTCCCCCTCATCTCCTTTAAGTAGGAGCTCAAACCCCTCTTCTCTCCCCTTGCTGCCCATTTAGAGCTCCCCACCTTCCTCCATTTCTCCTCCCTTGCTGAAAGAAGAAGCTCTTATCTAAGGTTTGAAGGAAGATAAAGATCCCTTCCTCTTCCTCTACTTCCAAGAACATAAAAGTACCCATTTGCTCCTCTCCTTTTGCCTTCTGCATATTATTATTATGCTAGTATACAGCCTTGGAAGTCCTTATGCATGAATGAAAGCCATTAAGGCTCCTAAAAGCTTCAAAGAAATATGCTCTATTTTTGTCCATTTCATATACCCTGTCATTCATCTACATTTTTAGTATAGCTATGATGCTCCGTTCGTATTGATTTTAGTGTCGATGAAAAGGTACCAGAAATACCTTTCCATTGATATATGTCATCGCTAGATTGAGAGTAATTAAGCTTGAAAAATCACCGTCTGCTGCTGCAGCGGACAGGAAAACTTAGGAAAAATATTAATAAAATTAATTGAACAGTAGAATTATGAAATGGACCGCCACAGCGCGCCGTAGCGCGCTGCAGCGGCCTGCAGCGGTATTTCATGAAAACATAGGAAAACAGCCTTAAATTTTAATTGAACAGTAATTTGCAGAATGGACCGCTACAGTGCGCGGTAGCGCGTTGCAGCGGTCTACAGCGGTAAGTTTATGAAATATATAAACATTAATAAAACTAATTGAACAGTAAAAATCGCAAAATAGTCCTTTCCAGCGCGCTGCAGCGGAAACATTTTTGAAACTATAGTAAATGACAAAATAAATTAATTGAACAGTGATTTTGCAAATTGAACTGCTACAGCGCGCCATAGCGCACTGCAGCAGATTGCAGTGGCCTGCAGTGAGCCGCAGTGCAATGGCGCTACCGCGCGGAAAGCACTACAGTGCGCTGGATTTTATGTCATTTATATGCCCTATGATTTTAGAATGTATGTTAGAAAACTCTAAGCCTTTATAAGTACACTTAATTGATATTAAACTACACTTGAACATAAGAATCTTGATAACTTGATTAAGTAGATGATATATAATCCAAGCTTAAGTTTGACATCAATAATATACTAATAATATATTGATTGGACATTGACCTTTAAGTTAATCATTAGTCTTAATGATAGAGAGGTTAGGGGTTAAACCCTAACTTGTCTTGATTAAGATCCAAATCTTAATCACTTAATTAATCAATTTAATTGTAAGATAAGTCAACTATCATTATTCCAATAATACATTTGATTGAGTATTGATCTTAAACCATTGAATTAGAAGTACTAAGATTAACATTAAATCTGTGTGATTGAACTATCTGAATCCAAACTTTAGATCTTTGATTTTCCCTTATATAAGATAATTAGCATAAGATGGAAATAAAATTGTAATGATTTATGCAATGATCTAACTCTAATAAGATCTTTGATTTTATCCTATGATTGTAGAATAGGTAAGGATCAAATGAATTTTATTCATCTGATCTGATCACTTAACTTAAGTATAACAAGTAAACCTTAAGAAGTAGAAAAGTGAGATCTTAAGGGTCTTGCTATAGGATTTGTCACTGAAATGATTAAAGACCTTAACTAATGAAACATTGAGGTAGGAAGGACTTTTATAACTTATTGAGGTAAAAACCTAGTTGATCATTCAAAACTTTAGAAGTTGAACTTGATACCTTATGGTAGGAATTACCTAAAGTACTTAGAATGTGACTTATTCCTTGTGGTAGCAACCTCTGTTGAGTGATCCTTTGATCACATCCTTGGAGCCTTGTGTAGGATACACCTACTTAGAGTAAGGATTAATAGATTTGATAAATTCTTGTTGATTAAATAGAACCTTCTGAACTCAGATTGTTGGTTGGGTATAGTAGGGTATACCATATTACTAGATTAATTCAGTAATATTCAGGATTGGATGATTCACTCCAATGTGAACTTATGACCAGGTGCTATCCTGAGGGATTAGCCGAATACAGTCCCATTAAAGTAAGTCTTCCAAGACTAAGAGTGTTACAATTAGTGAACAGGATCCTTAGTTTGAGATATAAACTGCGACCGAGTTCTGCCTCCTATCGTAGTGCGCTTCGATAAGTGCAGTTTAAGCAAACTAAGTATCTGAAGTCACTTTGCGTAGACCACTAAGTATGCTTGTAATTAGGGCATTTAACGGCTTAGCTTGAGAAGTAAACTGCAACCGGGTTCTGCCTCCTATCGTAGTGCACTTTGATAAGTGCAGTTTAAACAAGCTAGGGGTTAAATCTACCTTTCTTGTAAATATGCTAAATATGTGTATACAATTATCCCATCTAATAATTTTCAAATAAACTCTCAACTTTAACCAATTACCACAGTTAAAATCTTAGGAGTCAGAATCCTTTTAGCAGGATTCTATACAATGGAGACTTAGATTTATTATCAGATTTTAAAGTATTTTCCAGATTTATCTCATATAGTTTAGAAGCATTAGCATGATCATAAGCATGATGTGTGAATATCAGAAAGATGTATGAGAATCAGAATGATGTATAAGTATCAGTGATGATCTATGAGTTACGGAATGTTGCATACATTGACGGGAGAATTTTTGGATGCATCAGTGTCATCAATAAATAGTATTCCCAACAGGGTGTATGTAGATATTGGACCGTACTGCTCATAACAGTTCAGTGATATTTTGGTAGCATATCAGTAGTATACCGTGTTGAGGCATATTCAGATGCACAGTTTCAGTGACATACAGTATAGTTTACAGATGATTACTCAGTTTTAGATTCAGTACTATTTTTGGTTTACTTTTAGTATTCAGTTATAGTTCAATTTTACTTTATTTTACTTCAATTTTGTACAGTTTTATACAGTTTTATATTTTCAGATATGTTACAGTTTTCTTGTAGTTTTATACATGTTATGTAAATGTTAAGTAAATAATTAGAACTATTTAGAATAGTTTCAATGTGTTAGACTTATTGTCTAACACGAGGTACTTTTGGGATCCGACAATTTGCTAGATTATGAGCAGTATATTGAGACAGGTCAGGAGGACACCTAGGAGTTTCAGGAGGATCCCGTGGAGTACTAGTGGACTCTCCTCTCACTTTACTTTTTGCTTAGTATTTTCAGTTCAGTACTTAATTTTAGTTCAGTATTTCAGTAAACTGTTTGTAATAATTCTGAATATATTTTCTTTTCTTTTATGAGACGAATGTTTTCTACAGCTTCTGTGATGAATGATTCTGGATGTTTGCTTTAAGCTTCCGCACTCTATTTTTATACTATTTATACTTAGCATTGTGATGTGATCAGCATACTGGAAATGCTGATATCTTATACATATATTGGATTCCTATCGTATTCTAAATCCAATGTATGTATTTACCTAATACTTAGAATAAGGATACTACTCTTATCTTAAGTATTAGCTCTCAACCCCACTTGAGGTTGAGTCAGCAGCACTTCAGGTGGGCTTAGTTTTCAGCCATTTCGAGGAGACGAGATATTCCTCCCCGAGTGACACACCGCTCCGCCACCGATATGATTGTACTTAATTCTTTTGAGCACAGCAATGGGGTGGGGCGTTACAGTTGGTATCAGAGAAATATCATAAAGTGTCAGATAAAAAAATGTTCCAATCAACTTTATGATCTATTCTCTGTAGCAAATATGATCACAATTACTAAGTGTAAGAAAAGCAGCATCCATAGTTCATTCTACTGAAATCTCAGAAATGAAACTAAGAATATCTGGAAATGACACCTTAGGAATTGAACGAACCATAAATGAGTAAAATATGGTTAAATATTAAAAGCAAGTAACATATGACATTTTAGGATCTGAACGGACCTTCAAGAAGTAACATATACAAATTTAACTCTTATAACTGAAATAATTAGAAATCAGAACTAATAATTGAATAAAATTTTAGGGATGGAATATCAGCAGTTCGATTTCTTCTACTACCTTAGATTATTCGATGAGTATTGGGCAGACAAGATGGCAAAATTTATGGAAGGACCGTAGAAGGAGTATCTCCTCATGGAGTAGAAGTGCTAGATAAGATTTTAGCAGCTCTTCCAGCTGCTGCAGTACTTTTGGGCACTGTAGCATGCTGTGGTGCGCTACAGCACTTTTGGACGCTACGGCTGGCTTCAGTGCTGTAGCGCGCTGCAGCACTTTCAAATGCTGAGGTGTGCCATGGTGGGCTCGGCGCTGTGGTGCGCGGTAGCACTTTTAGGCGCTGCAGCACGCTACGGTGGGTTTTGACACTTGATTTTCGAAATACCGTCACTACAGCGCGCTATGGCAGATTTACGTTATATTCAACAAAAAATTATTTTCTTACACATTGCAGTTATTATGATGCTGCGGCGTGCGGTAGCACGCTACAACTCGCTTTGGCGAATCAGTTTCTACAACTCGGGGGCGGTAGCGCCTGATGGTAATTTCGCCTGTGCGAAATCTGTAAAGGGTCTTATTTCGAGCTCAAATACTCTCAATCCAGAGTATTTCATGAGCAGTGATATATATCAATGGAAATGTCTTTTTGATACATTTTCATTGACACCAAAATCGGTACAAGCGGATCATCCTAACTATATGAACAATGGTAATATAGGCCGGGGTATGCAGAATGAACGAAAAATATAGCAGTTTTCTTTCAAGGAAATGTGATGCTTTAAAGAACCTTAATGACTCCAATATATGATCATGGATTTCTAAAGCTACAATCAAGCTTAATTGCAATATGAAGTAGGCAAAAAGAGAAGCAAAATAGTACATTAGCCTTTAGGAGAAGAAGAAGAATCTCTGTTCTTCTTCAAGAACTTGAAGAGGAGCTGAACTTCTTCTTCTTCAGCAAGCACACAATGAAGGAGGGAGAGGGAGGAGCTTTAGAGCATTATCTTGACAGCAAAAAAAATGAAGATGAAGGGCTGAGCTTCCTTAATAAAGGAGAAGAAGAGGATGGGAGAAAGAATATGACCTATGGAGCTAGGAGGCAAGCACTCTCCCATCAAGTATGAGAGAAAGGATGGGGAGCAAGGGGGTGCCAATTTAGGGGATGGGCAGCCATACAAGCAAATTAAGAAAATGAATTTTCTTAATTTAATAATTATTTATTTATTCTTCCCAAATTTTTAATTTTACTAAAGATTCAGATTAAATAAACGTGCTCCGAAAAATCCCAAAAAATTCACCCCTAACTAATTTGGGGGTGAGGAATTTAACGACGAAGTTGGATTTTGATTTCGACAATTACTTAATTATCTTTGTTTTTCCGGGGTAATTAATTATATTAAAATATTCGCAAAAATCCGACAACTTCCAAACGTGTCCAAAATATCACACCTAGTTAATTTGGGGTTGACGATTGTAATGGCAGAGTCAGATTTTAATTTCGAGGTCAAATTAAATATCCCAATTTTCTAATTAGTTAAATATTAAAATAATCGAAAATATTCGATTTAGCTCTGAATCGCACCAAACCTTTAGGATTTGGTTCTAATGGCTAGATAAACTTAACTGAATGATAATTAAGATACGATTAAGCTAAAATTAAGCAAGATAATAATCTTGGGTTGTTACAGTATGGGTGGTGCCCCAATCCATAACCCGTAGGATTAGACCTAAGAGTAATATGCCACACTGGTAAATCTCTCACTTATCATTGGATTAGATAAGATCCATAATCTACTAATAAGAGAAGGATATGCACATAATTAATACACGGAATCAGTCACTAAATCAACATAAGCGTAGAGTGCGAAAGCATACAAAGTAAATATTACATCCAGTTCACTATTTGAAACATAGCTCAAAAAATAATAGTGCATAAAAATAAGCACAGTCACAAGTGTACCTGTATTGTTGTAATATTTGATTAAAGTTATAAATAAAATAAAGCATCACTCATCCTCACAAATAATATAAAAAGGACTAAAGATCTTCAGCTCCAATCTACTGTGCCTCCTCTAAATAAGGCTCCTTCTCAGGCACTGAATCTTCAAACTGCTCAAGATCTGACATTGTCGATTTCACAATGCCATGGCCTCAGCCAATAAAAGAAAATTCTTATTAGATAATTGTCTAAGTATATTTTAGGCTAAATTTTATTATGCATTTAGTAATATTACCATTTTACACTTAAATAAAAAAAATATCTAGCATAGGAGCAGTAAGCATACAAGGAACATGATAAGCTATAAATATAACATTTATAGTTAAGTAGGAATTGAGGCAAAAGCGCACCCCAGACAAATTAAATAAGGAATAGAAATACATATATAATACAGTAAGTAAAAGTATTGAAAGTAAAATCTAATCCTAAATATGTTGATGATATCATGACATATGCTGATTAAAAATAATAAGTCTGAAAGTGGTATATATAGCAAGCAGTAAAATCTAACATCTTATAAATATGTACAAGTGAGCTAGTAAGCAGAATACAACTGATTGAAATAACATGCATCAATAACATAATAAACAGTAAATTAAAACTGAAATAGGTATATAAAACTGCCATATAAGAAAATTGGCCAATCGGGCTCAGACAAAAGTTTCCAAAGCCTTTCTGGGCTAGGGCAGACAAAATAGAATAGCAGAACTGATGAGGCAGTAAATACAAATGCAAAATCTGTTAGTTATTTTACTTTTATTTTTGTGGACACATCCAGAAGCAGCTAAGAAGCCAAGCACATCTGCAAGACTATACGGGTTCCAAGCTTAACAAACACTCTTCAATGAATAATGTTAAGCATCATTATTACTCTTTACCCCTGTCCATTAGGGTAACTGTGCACCAAAATCTAACATAATATAATTAAACTCAAGACAACTGTTATCCTAATTATTCTATATTTTCATTTCATGCACAAAGTTTTATTACATGACATATTCAAGGAAATTAGCATAAAATACAAGGAATGCGTAGCACAAAATCAAGTAAGCAATGGACTTTTCTATACATGGTGACACTGTTATTATCTAATTAACTATTCCAAGTTACACAAATTCAGGATCTCCAATTCCTACTATTGAGTATAACTTAGAATTACGGTCTTATAGATTACAAAAAAAATATTAGGACTAGCTAGGTCATAATATGATTAAATCAATATCGATTATGTAGGTTAAATAATAAATCTATATGACCTAATTAATGACTTTAGTAGTTCTAGACTAAGATCTGATCAAGATCTACTAAACTAGAGATTATAGATTAAACGCAATGAGCTTGGGCTTAATCACATAATCCAAAGGGTTAAACTTAAGATCTATGCTTCAATCTAAATGTAATCTATTGATTAAGGCAAATCCTATTAAACAAAATCAAACTTAATAGGAGAATTCTTCTTTACTGAATCTAAAGTTGAAAGACAAATAAATCACAGTTAAGTTGTAAACTCTAGAAACTAATAAAATCAAGGATTCATTCATTAAACAACCAATTTATCTAATGAGTGAAATCTAAACTATGACCTAGTATTATGAATGGTTCTATTATGATGTGAAATGTCCTAAGTAAGAGACTTAGAAAATATTTTAAGGAATTTAACCAATTTTATTGAAAAACTAATTTTATTATCTTTAAAAGACTCTAAACTATGTCTTATGAATGGTTCTATTATGATGTGAAATGTCCTAAGTAAGAGACTTAGAAAATATTTTAAGGAATTTAACCAATTTTATTGAAAAACTAATTTTATTATCTTTAAAAGACTCTAATATAGTTCAAATATTAATTTTAGTGGTTTAAGAGATAAATTAGGGCTTAAGAGTGCTTAACTTAAATTTTGGACAAAATGACCAATTTGCCCCTACTTAAAGGTCCAAAAAGCTACTCTTAAAATTAAGGTTTCAAATTAGAATTCCTCACTGCCAAATGATTCCTTATTGTTTAACATGAAGATAAATAGTAAGCACACTCAATTTGGATAAGAAATGGGTCATATATGTCCAAACTAAGGATTTTGACCTAAGGGGAAATTTAGTAATTTGCACTTAAGGGAATCTAAGTTTTTATGCTGTTTGTTATTGGTTGATGTTCAAGGAATCCATAGAGTTAAGAACACTAAATGCTGAGGTCTAATGGATAAGTTATGGAGGTTCTAATATTCATGGGCAATTCGATAATTTTTAAGGGTCAAGTGGGGCAAAAATAAATCCTTTTCATTTGAGGTCCAAATTTAGCAATCTCAGTGTCTATAGCTTCTCTATAACACACTGAATACTTTAACAGGAAGTAAACCCAATTTGAACTTCAATTGGTCAAGTTATGGCCTAACTAGGGTTAGGGGTATTTTGATCATTTCTAATTTTCTAAGTTTCAAAACCTAAATATTATTTCAGATTATGGTTGGCACTAAAATTCTAAGCTAGTTAACACTTTAAATTTCTTGATTTGAAGTTGGATTGTCCAAGTTATGGTTAATTGAAGACTAAGTGCATTTTAGTCATTTTTGGGTGAGGATCTTAAATATCACTTTACAAACTAAGCTCTAAATGAGAAAATTAATACTACTACAGTGATGGAACTACTCTCCTGATTATTTTAAGACCCATATTACATATATTTGGATAACTATATTAAAAGTTATGAGGGTGTGTTTAGGACCTAAAATATCACTAGGTTAAATAATCCCCGAATCAAAATTTTGAATTGCGCCATAAAATTTATTTTATTTTACTGAGTAAAATGAGATATATATTTGATATGCTTGGATCATTATTTTTAAAGTTACAAGTCTTTATGGTTTTATTTAAATTAAATAAATCTAATTTGAATTAAATAATTTTTACTATTCAAATATCAATAAATTAAATCAATTTACTATTTTAAATTAAATTAATTTAATTGATGTCAGTTATTCTTAATTACTATTAATTAATTAGTTTATCTACTAATTATTGTTAATACTAATTAATTATTGATTTAACATTAATTAATTACTGATAAATTATCTACCCTAATGATCATATAACTGACTAATTTAAATAATCTAATGTCAATTATATAAGCTAACTAATTAACTAATGATTATAGTTTTTTACTAAGTAGTTAATCTAACTGTAATTATATACATATATACATTTAACTATATAAAATTCTGATTATGTATATAATTATATATGTATATATATATATATATAATATACATAATATATATATATATATATATATATATATATATATATATATATATATATATATGTGTGTGTGTGTGTGTATATATATATTTATTCATAATTATTTTTCTGCAGATTGACTAACAGGCGGGCCCGGGCTCGACACATGGCGCTCTCGGGATTGCATGCAGGACCTGTGGGACCCACCAGCAGAAAACCCACCAGCAGAAATCAGTGACAGGCAGTGGGGACTACCAGTCCACGCGTCAGCCGCTGATTGGCTATGGAAACGTGGACGGGCCCCGACTGACGCCCGAGGGCCCACGATAGCGGATGTACGACGTGTGGCACGCCGCGCGGGCTCCGCGCGGGTCGGGTCATACCCGACCCAACCCGCGACTTCTCGCCTTCCCCACGGCACACCGAGGCGTGGGGGCTAGAGTTTGCGAAATGGGGGGTCTTCCCGCCGTCGCCGGAGGCCGAACCTCCCACCATCGGGAAGGTCTCAACGAGACCTACCAATTTACCTATGGGTCGTCACCAGCGGACGACCCAGTCGCCGACTAGCCCAAACCCTAGGGGCTCGGGCAGGGATGATTTGAAACCTAGTGCCGATCTCAAGCCTAATGCAATCGATCGAACTCAAGATCGAACTCTCTTGAGTTTGATCAGGATCAATTATACGACAATCAAATGCATGAAAATAGGTTTCGAATGTAAATGGGATCGATTGCGTGAACGGAATGAGGGAATCAAGACGTCCTGGCGGACAACCGTGGTTTGTTTAGGGTTCGCTCGGGGTCAGCCGCAGCTCCAGAGAGTTCGATCTCACCCTTGGATTGCGTGGACGTTCGATGGCTTAAGCTGGGAAGGTGGCAGAGATTGCGAAGTCGCCATGAGCGGCGGTTGGCTCGGCTCGCGGCGCTGCCACGCAGAGCGCGAACAACAGGAGTGGGGACTGAGCAATCATGACCGTTTGTTTGGACGGTCCGATCGAGAAGATCGAGCAGATGGGGAAATTGAACGACGTCATGCACAGTAAACTGCGCGGGAGGCCATTTGACGGCGCCGTTAAAATTAAATAATAATATTTAATAATAAAATTTCAAATTTTGATATTAATTTTAAAATATTTAAACGACTTCCTAAAAATTTTAAAATCTCCGCCCCTAGCTAATTGAGGGGTGCGAAATGCAACGACGAAGTTGGATTTTCGATTCGACGAGTATTTTAATTTCCTAATTTCCGGGGGATTTAAATATTATTAAAATATTTGATGAAATTTCGACGACTTCCGATTGACACAAAAACATCACCCCTAGCTAATTTGGGGGTAATGAGCGCAATGGTGAAGTCTGATTTTTGATTCGAGATCAATTTATATAGGTTAAATTCTATGGTTTCTGGATTTTCCAAAATTAGAATTTGATTCATTTGACTCCTGATTTGGACTAGGTCTTGGTGGTGAATTCCTAACAACTTCATTAGAGCACTAAGATTGAGATTAAAAATTGGATTAGTCCTAATTGACTAGTGTAACAACTTGGATTGTTACAGGCTCCCCCACTTAAAAAAATGATGTCGTCCTCGACATCACTCAAGTGGCAAGAAATAAGGCAAGAATGGTTTGGGATAAGGCAGGAATGAGAGGAATGAGAAGGTGCTATGGTTCACTATTTAGAACTTAAAACATAAGGTTTAAGATTGGACCTTATTAATCCTACTTCTCAAGCAAGGCTAAGGGATGCTAACTAATTAAGTCAAAATCATTACTTAGCAAAGATAGCAATAAAAGAAAGGGATGCTAACATCTAATCAGGTTGGATGTAACTTTCAAGAATTACATATTAAATACTAGGTCATAACACATGACTTAGCACTATAGGATAGGACTACTACTCAACACGTGACATCACATGCTAAGCATTAGTGGATTAAGGATCAACAATCCTTATGGTTTTATACTTAAGCAATATTCATTACTTAGGGGCTAAGGATAGATAAATCATTACGAAACTTACCCAAGACCAAGGAATGCAATGATTATATTTCAATGAATTAGAATCAAGGATTTTGCATCAAACAACTAGAGCTCTTTGAGCACATACCCCAATAGGTTCTAGGATTTAGAAGCTGGCTAAAATGACCACTTATTAGGTTAAGCCTAATAAAAAAGCCCAGGGGCTTTCTATTAATTCCTACTTATGAAATAGGGTTGAGATGAACTAATCATATGAATTAGTCCATACTAGATTTGAACTAATAAGAGGCATTCACCTCTCACTAAGGATTTACTAAGGCAAATAGGATCAATATCCAATTATGATACTTAGTCTTAAGGTTAAGAAGAATTTAGGATATTAAATCACACATGATGACTTAACATTAGAGATTCAAGAGTTTACTAGAAGGCCATTAACACAAGTCATGAACCATGGCTTGGCTAAGGCAAGGAGCTCACTCATCCATAGGGATAAGTGCTTAAGCCACCAAACAGGGGGTCTTCCCGCCGCCGCCGGAGGCTGAACCGCCCACCATCAGGAAGGTCTCAACGAGACCTTTCGATTGACCTATGGGTCATCACCAGCGGACAACCCAGTCACCGACTAGCCCAAACCTTAGGGGCTCGGGTGGGGATGATTTTTAACCTAGTGCCAATATCAAGCCTAATGCAATTGTTCGAACTCCCTTGAGTTTGATCAGGATCAATTATACGACAATTAAATGCTTGAAAACAGGTTTCAAATGTAAATGGGATCGATTGCGTGAACGAAATGAGGGAATTAAGACGTACCTGGCGGATGGTTGTGGTTCGTTTAGGGTTCGCTCGGGGTCAGCCGCATCTCTAAAGGGTTCGATCTCACCCTTGGCTTGCATGGACGATTGGTGGCTTAAGCTGGGAAGGTGACGGAGACTGCAAAGTTGCCGTGAGCGGTGGTTGGCTCGACTCGCAGCGCTGCCACGTGGAGCACGAACAGTGGGGGCGGGGACGGAGCTATCAGGACCGTTCGTTTGGACGGTCCGATCGAGCAGATCGAGCAGATGGGGAAATTGAACAGCATCATGCACAGTAAACGGCACGGGCATCCATTTGACAGCGCCGTTAAAATTAAATAACAATATTTAATAATAAAATTTCAAGTTTTGATAATTAATTTTAAAATATTTAAACGACTTCCTAAAAATTTCAAAGTCTCCACCCCTAGCTAATTGAGGGGTGAGAAACTGTAATAACCCAAGTTGTTACCCTTATTAATTAAGATTAATCTCCATCTTAATCTTGATCATAAAGTATTAATCAAGTCATTAGGAGTCATCCACTAAGACCTAGTTCATATTAGGAGTCAAATAGATCAAGTCATGATTTTTGGGAAATCCAGAAACCCTAGAAAATGACCTATATAAATTGACCTCATATCAAAAATCGGACTTCACCATTGCTCTCATTGCCCCTAAATTAGCCAGGGGTGATGTTTTCGAGTCAATCGGAAATCGTCAAAATTTCGACGAATATTTTAATAATATTTAATACCTCAAAAATTGGAAAATTAAATACACGGCAAAATTAAAATCTAACTTCGCCATTGCGATCCTCACCTGCGGATTAACCAAGTGTGAAATTTTGGGAATTTTCAAAAGTCGTTGAATTTTCTTGAATATTTTAATATATTTAAATTAATTAGAAAATTTATGTATTTATTTTGACCTTGAAATTAAAATCCGACTTTGCCGTTGCGTCGGATTTTCGTGAATATTTTAATATAATTAAATACCCCGAAAAATAGAATAATTAAATAATTGTCGGAATCAAAATCCGACTTCGCCGTTACGATTGTCACCCCCAAATTAGCTTAAGGTGAATTTTTGAGAATTTTCGGAGCGTGTTTCTAAAATTGAAATTTTTAATAAATTAAAGAAATAAATAGTTATTTATTTCTAATTACTATTTTTTCATTTTCCTTCTTTCTCTCTCCTAGTTGGCTATTCCATTCGGCTGGCCCTTACCTCCACTTTCGGTTGACCCATCTCCTTCTCCCTCATTAATTGAAAGTTTTGATGGCTATGGTCATCCCTTTTCCTTCCCCCTCCTTAATGGCAAGATTTGATGGCTATGGTCATCTCTCTTCCTTCCCTCCCTCCTAGCTCATGATGGCTTTCCCCCTTCCTTCTCCTCCTATAAATAGAAACTCAGGTCTTCCTCTCCATTTTTGGCTGTCAAGATAAAGCTCCCAAGTTTCCATCCTTCCCCCTATTGTTGAGCTTTGTGCTAAAGAAGAATAAGAAGAAGAAGTTCCTCCTCCAAGCTTTCAATGATTCCT
This sequence comes from Gastrodia elata, assembly GCA_016760335.1. Taxonomy (NCBI): domain Eukaryota; kingdom Viridiplantae; phylum Streptophyta; class Magnoliopsida; order Asparagales; family Orchidaceae; genus Gastrodia; species Gastrodia elata. The sequence continues at coordinate 49,321,139 of CM028674.1, read as the reverse complement.
TCTTCCTCTTCTAAAGGCTAATGTACCCATTTGTTCTCTTTCATTAGTCATTTCATTCCTCTATTATGCTTATTCGTATATTTAGACATCCATGATTAAGTATGGAAGCCATTATAGTTTTTCAAAGTAATATACCTCATGCTCTGTTTTTCGTCCATTCTGCACACCCTTGCTTTTATCATTATTGTTCATATAGTTAGGATGATCCGTTTGTGCTGATTTTGGTGTCAATGGAAAGGTATTGGAAAAAAATTTTCATTGATATATGGCACCGCTCATGGAATGCTCTGAATTAAGAGTATTTGAGCTCGAAATGTGACCTTTCACGGTTTTCGCACAGACGAAATCACCGTCGGGCGCTACAGCGCGCCGTAGCGTCCAGAAAATTCATTTGACCATATCTTAGTCATTTAGACTCCAAATCATAAAATTTAAAGTGCTAGAGAGCTTAAAATTTCAGTGCCAATAATAATCTAAAATAATATTTAGGTTCTGAACCTAAAAAAATTAGAAATAACCAAAATACACATAACCTTAATTAGGTCATAACTTGACCAATCGAAATCTAATTTGGGTCTACTCCCAGTTAAATTACTCAGTGTGATATAAGGAAGCTATAACCACTGAGTTTGCTAAATTTGGATATCAAATAAAAAAGTTAACTTTTTAACCCCCCTTAGCTTAGAAAATTATCAAATTGCTATTAGAAATTGAAATGGCTATAACTAATTCATTAGACCTCAAAATTTAGTATTCTTGGACTCTATAGAATCCTTAAATAGTAACCAATAGTAAACTATATAAAAATTTAGATATCATTAGGTGTAATTTACTAAAATGCCCTTAGGTCAAAAACCTTAGTTTGGACCCATATGACTCATTTCTTATCCAAATTTTGTGCACTTACTGTCTATCTTTATGTTAGATAGTAAGGAATCATTTGACAATAAGAAATCCCAATTTGGAGCTCTTAATCAAAAAGTAGTTTTTTGGACCCTTAAGTAGGGCAAAATGGTCATTTTGTCCAAAATTTAGGTTAAATATCCTTAACCCTTAAAATACACTTTGAAATCATTAAAATTAATAATATAACTGATTTATGATCAATTTAAGTCATAAATCTCTCAATTGAGATAATTTATAAAATATCTTAATTTTAAGTTTGAAAATCCTTAAGTAAGGTTAATATACCTTACTTAGCTAAAATCCATCTCTAACCTCCCTAATTAAATAAAATCAGTAAGTGTGAAGAAATTCAATCAATTCTTAAAAATTTTCCAAGTCTTATCATTAGGAATTCTCACTTCACCTTAGGATCCGTTCCTTAAGAATATGATTAAATATTAGGTTAGATTTCATTCATTGAATAATGGAGTTATTTGTTTATAGATTTTACAACTTATTTAGATTATTTTGTCTTTCAACATTAGATTTAAGATAGAAAATTCATCCTATTAAGTCTGATTTGCTTAATAAGATTTGCCTCAATTATTAGTTCACATTTAGATTTAACCTAGATCTTAAGTCTTACCCTTGGGATTATGTGATTAAGCTCAATCTTATGGTGTTTAATCTATAATTTCTAGCTTGGTAGATTTTAGACAAGCTTTTAGTTTAAAACTTCTAAACTCATAAACTAGGTCGTGATGATTTCTTATAGTTTGTATTGATTTTATCATATCAGAACCTAGCTAGTCCTAATATTTTGTAACCTATAAGAACATACTTTTAAGTTACACTCGATAGTAAAAATTGGAGATCCCGAACTTATGTAATTTGAAATAGTTAGAATATTTGAATTAGACAATAAATGATATCATCATGTTTAGTAATATCTCTTGCTTACTACTTGATTTTGTGCTACGCATTCCTTAAACTTTGTGCTTATTTTTCTTTGAACATGTCATATAAGAAAAATATTGTTGCATAAAAAATAAAAACTTAGAATATTAGAAAAATATTTGTATTTGGGTTCAGTACATGGTGGATTATGATGCACATTACTCTAATAGACAGGGGTAAAGAGAGATCAGGATGCTTAATATCACTCATTGAGGAGAGTGTGTTAAGCTTGGGACCCGTTCAATCTTGCAGACGTGCTTGACTCCTCAGCTATTTCTGAAATTGTCCATAGAAATAAAAGTAAAATAACTAAAAGATATTTGCATAGTATTATCTGCCTCTTTAGTCATATTGCACTATATTGCGATATTATGTCCGCCCTAGCCTATAAAGGCTACGGGAATATATTGGGTCGAATTGGCCAATTCTTTCTGATATGGCAGTTTGTACATTCTTTACAATTTTTCAGCTTACTGTTTATTATGTTGTTGATGCATTTTATTTCAGTTAGCTATATTTTTCCTATGTTATCTGCTTACTTGAGTAGATGTATATATAGGATGCTAGACTTTACTGCTTATTATATATACCATTTTCATATTTATGTTTTAAATTAATATATGTCATATGATCATCAATATATTTAGGTTAGACTTTTATTTTCAGTATTTTTACTTACTGTATTACATATATATACCCTACCTTGTTTAGTTTACTTGAGATGTGCTTTTGCCTCAATTCTTGCTTAGTTATAAATATTACATTTATAACTTATCCTCATCCCATTGTATGCTTACTTGCTCCTATGCTAGATAGATGTTTCATTTGGTTTAGAGTAAAATAGTGATATTAACGAATTCTTAATAAATTGCTTGCCTAAAATGTACTTAGACAATTTGCCTAATAAGATTTTTCTCTTATTGGCTAGGGCCCTGGCATTGTGAAATAGACAATGTCAGATCTTGTTCAGTTTGAGGAGCCAGTGCCTAAGGAGGAGCCTTATTTAGAGAAGGTGCAGCAGCCTGGTGCAGAAGGCCTCTAATTACCTTTTTTTTATTATGAGGACAAGTGATATTATCATTTTCAGTCTTTTAAACTTTAATTAAATGATGTAATAATATATGTACTCGTGACTGTGTTTACTTTCTACACATTATTATTTTCTGAGCCATTTCATTTTATTTTATAGTTGATGTATGGTGAATGAATGTAATCCTTACTTCTTATTGCTTCCACACTTTGTAGAAATATATAGATTTAGTGACTGATTTTTATAAATATTCTGTGCACATCCTTCCCCTATTATTGAATTGTATACCTTACCTAATCCAATGATAAGTGAGGGATTTTCCAGAGTGACACTCCACTCCTTAGCCTAATAATTGCAGACTTAGGGAGCGGGGTGCCACAGAAATGCAACGGCTAGGGCAGATTTTTGATATGACGAGTATTTTAGTTTCTCAATTTCTGAGGTATTTAAATATTATTAAAATATTTGATAAAATTTCGACTACTTCCGATTGACACGAAAATAATACCTCTAGCTAATTTGGAAGCAATGAGCGCAATGGAGAAGTCTAATTTTTAATTTGAGGTCAATTTAGATAGGTCAAATTCTAGGGTTTCTAGATTTTCCAAAATTAGGATTTGATTCATTTGATTCCTGATTTAGACTAGGTTTTAGTGGTGAATTCCTAACAACTTTATTAGAGCACTAAGATTAAGATTATGACCTAGATTAGTCCTAACTAGCTAGGGTAATAACTTGGGTTATTATAGTAGGCTTTAATGTAGTCCATGTGGCTAGGAAAGAATACTAAGACTATAGGATGGAACCACCTTAGGGGAATTAATGAATAAATAATGTTTAGTTTCCTCTAGAACTTGATAATATCTTAAGTATCTAAATTTGACTCACCTAGTGGAGTGCAGGATACCTCTTCATGCTAAGTGAGAGACTTAAGTTATATAAGATGGTTAGGGATTGAGCTAAGGCTAAATACAGTCTTAAGTTATATTAGGCTTAGAACCTTTAAGTGTTAAGTAGTGAAGTTAACCTTAAGAATTTAGTGATAGTAATATTAAGATTTGGAACACTAGATTTAAGAGAAGAGAATTAATATTTAGAGTTGTAAACTAATGAGTAATAGATCTAGATAATTATATCCAAAGTGAGAGCATCCCATAGAATTTACCATATTAGATTTGTAAACATGTAAAACCAGTAAGTCTAAGGATATACTAGAATTATCCCATTAGTGCCATACCAAAGATTAAGTCAACCTAAGTGGTTAGATGAAAGAATCTTCTTAAGCATAGGATCTTAAGATATATTTATATATATATATTTATATATATATATTTATATATATATATATATATTTATATATTTATATTAATCTTTCATATAATGCTCTATCTAGACTCTATGTTTTCATAATTATATGTTGATATATTATTCGGATGCGCAAAAGGTGGAAGCTTCATCTTCAACTTTGGTGGAGTTTGTTATAAGGTGAATCTTCTTCTTCAATTTGTCAATTTGGTGATTAAATTCTACCTCTTGTTCCCTTTGCAACCATGCAGAAGAAGCAATCATTGTTCACATTATTATGGAAAGAACTTGAATTTTGACTTCCATTATTTCATGCATTTTGTCCGTTAGTGATATAAACATTACCAATGTCTTAATAATTCTTTTTGTTGTTTCCTCTAGGATTTGTATACATTTATGAAGAGTTTGTGAACTTGGAATGTAATTGATTTTGAGATTTTCAAATAGCCATGGTATTCCATTTGTGGAATGTGTTTATGAAGAGTTTGTCCAATAGTCTTGTGAATTCATCTACTAAAAACATAATTCATATGAAATATACTTCCATATTTTACCTAAACATTACTTGTTAAAAACATGTTAATATTTGAAAAAAAAAGTTTATATATGAATGCAAACATGCATATATATATATATATATAAATATATAAATATGCTCATATATGTATATTGAAAAATTCTAAGTTCTACAATTTTGTGGTGCCTTTCTGCTTCATTTAATTGGTCCTACTTTCCTCTAAGTAATAGTGAGCTTCTTATTCTTACTGATGATGAATATGACATATATGATTTTTGTTGGATGGATACAACTACTTTTCTTATTTCCTCTAGCTCCATTAGATGATATTCATATGTAGCAGCTACCTCATTGATGGTGCTTGTAGGGTTCTTATCTTCTTTTTGGGCATGGAAAGCACTAAGAAATAGATCTTTCATTTCTTCAAATTTTCTAGTTAGAGTTTGAAATTGATTTTATAAAGTAGGGGCTCAATCGATGTTTTAACTCCTCAAATTTCTTGGTGGACATCAACTTACTTAATTATGCTCTTTGTTTCTTTAAAGTATTCAACAAATTCATTTTCAGAATCCATTTGAAAAAATAATATATTATATTCATATATTTATGTATTATTATTCTTAAAATTAGTTTGAATAAAAATCTAGACTTTATATTATTATTCCATATTTTTCCCAACTCTAGCTCTGACATCAACTGTTGCATCTCCCATTTCTCAAGTCAACGAGGACTCACGATTGGGGTTTGTTTGCCGAAGATTGTAGTCGAGATTTAGGATAATAATATAAAACATCACATATTTTCATGCATCCAAATCTGAAGCATAAAAATTTGATAATTTATTATAATATTATTGTTACAATATTTTTACATGAGTAAGCTATCTTTATTTGAGTACATAAAAAGATAAGCAAGAGAATAAATATAACAGCCCAAACACTTAAGCACCAATGTATTGTCCGCTTTGGCCAGAAATGCCTCACAATTTTGCCCTCAGAATATAACATCCTACTTTCCTCTTAGTAATAGTGAGCTTCTTATTCTTACTGATGATGAATATGACATAAATGATTTTTGTTGGATGGATACAATTACTTTTCTTATTTCCTCTAGCTCTATTATATGATATTCATATGTAGCAGCTACCTCATTGATGGTGCTTGTAGGTTCTTATCTTCTTTTTGGGCATGGAAAGCACTAAGAAATAGATCTTTCATTTCTTCAAATTTTCTAGTTAGAGTTTGAAATTGATTTTCTAAAGTAGGGGCTCAATCGATGTTTTAACTCCTCAAACTTCTTGGTGGACATCAACTTACTTAATTATGCTCTTCGTTTCTTTAAAGTATTCAACAAATTCATTTTCAGAATCCATTTGTAGAAATAATATATTATATTCATATATTTATGTATTATTATTCTTAAAATTAGTTTGAACAAAAATCTAGACTTTATATTACTATTCCATATATTTCCCAACTATAACTCTGATATCAACTGTTACATCTCCCATTTCTCAAGTCAACGAGGACTCATGATTGGGGCTTGTCTGCCGATGATTGTAGTCGAGATTTAGGATAATAATTGTAAAGACCCACTTAAGTAGTAATAAGCGAAACTCTTAAATATCGAGATGCCTTTTCAGATAATGGTGGAGTTTCTGATAAGAACTCCAAAGTTAAACGTGCTCAGGTGGGAGCACTCCCAAGATGGGTGACCTGCTGGGAAGTTATCTTCTGAGGGCAAAACTGTGAGGCCTTTTTGGCCAAAGTGAACAATACCTTGGTGCTTAAGAGTTTGGGCTGTTACAAATAGTATCAGAACAAACTATAGGGTGTCAGATAGGAGCTAAGTGCCATACAGGGTAAAGTACAATTTCATGTGAGCAGCCTCTTGAACCCATGATGGTTAAGGTGCTACATGGTTATGGGTACCTCTTGCGCCTGTAGGGGTCACCTCTAGTCCTATCTACCCAATGGATAGTTCTTGGATCTGTGTGTGGATACTGACGAGGACGTCAGTTACTTAAGTTGGGGAGATTGTGAAGACCCACTTAAGTAGTAATAAGCGAAACTCTTAAATATCGAGGCACCTTTTTAGATAATGGTGGAGTTCCTGATAAGAACTCCAAAATTAAGCGTGCTCAGGTGGGAGCACTCCCAGGATGGGTGACCTGCTGGGAAATTATCTTCTGAGGGCAAAACTGTGAGGCCTTTCTGGCCAAAGCGGACAATACCTTGGTGCTTAAGAGTTTGGGTTGTTACAATAATATAAAACATCACATATTTTCATGCATCCAAATCTGAAACATAAAAATTTGATAATTTATTATAATATTATTATTACAATATTTTTATATGAGTAAGCTATCTTTATTTGAGTACATAAAAAGATAAGCAAGAGAATAAATGTAACAGCCCAAACTCTTAAGCACCAAGGTATTGTCTGCTTTGGCCAGAAATATACCTCATGATTTTGCCCTCATAAGATAACTTCCCAGCAGGTCAATTATCCTTGGAGTGCTCCCACCTGAGCACGCTTAACTATGAAGTTCTTATCATGAACTCTACCGTTATCTGAAAAAGTGCATCGATATTTAAGAGTTTCACTTATTACTACTTAAGTGGGTCTTCACAATCTCCCGAACTTAAGTAACTGACATCCTCGTCAATATCCACACACAAATCCAAGAACCATCCATTGAGTAGATAGGACTAGAGGTGACCCCTACAGGCGCAAGAGGTGCCCACAACCATGTAGCACCTTAACCATCATGGGTTCAAGAGGCTGCTCACATGAAGTGATACTTTGCCATATATAACACTTAGCTCATATCTGACACCCTATGGTTTGCTCTAATGCCATTTATAACAGCCCAAACTCTTAAGCACCAAGATATTATCCGCTTTGGCCAGAAATGTCTCACAGTTTTTCCCTCAGAAGATGAATTCCCAGCAGGTCACCTATCCTGGGAGTGCTCATACCTGAGTACTCTTAACTTTGGAGTCCTTATCAGGAACTACACTGTTATCTGAAAAGGCACCTTGATATTTAAGAGTTTCACTTATTACTACTTAAGTGGGTCTTCACAATAAAAGTGCAGCAATTATTTATATTATGGTTGCTCCAGCTTCTCATCAAAGTTCTGACCAGGCTATATTGAAAATGCCCGGGTTAAATATTTGTTAGAGAAAACTCTATGTACTTTGGATATTATTAACTACATTATGTATATAAGCAAAAAGCATGAAATGGAACTTATAAGATGTGGGGAAACAAATCAATAAGAATTAAAAAGATAAGCATTCCTCTCTTTAGGATTTTCAAAGATTCGTTACAAAATTAATATCAAATAATAAAAGTAACATGTCACACAATAAGTTATATTTTGTCAAAATTTGAATATTTCTATCTCAAAAATGAATAAATTTATAATAATAATAACAATCTCGTTCGAGTGAGCTAATACTCGAACTTTGAGGAATTAAGCACGTCTTCTTGATTATCATAACTTTGTGTTCAAAATTAATATCACATATCATATATGCTAGCCCCCTCATAGGTATAGTCATAGTATTCTTATATCTTCCAAAGTATGATGGTACCAAAGTTGCTTCATTCTAAACATAAATTATATTCTGTACAAATTGCAAATAACCTTCTTGGACCTCATTTTATTCATTCAAACATGTTATTTATTTTTTATAGTATCAAATAGTGACTATATACTTAAAATAATACATTTTTAGACATGAAATATGTCTGTTCAAAGCGGGGCAAAGTGCACGTAGTTAAATCAGCATATATACATGTATTTTATGATATCCAAGGTACATTGTCTTTTTGTGCCTATGTCAATCATTCATGAATTTATGTGTATAAAATTATTATTAGAAATGGATGATAAATCTTGTATTTATAAATTATTTATTTATTTAATAATAATGATAATTTTTCTTATCTTCTCTTTCTTATTATTATTCTTATTATGTTGTCAGTAAGACTAATAAAAGAATAAGGAAAGAATAGATAAAATAGATTATTATTATTTATTATTATTATTATTATTATTATTATTAAGAACAATAATAAATATGCTATTAGTTTATTATTATTAATAATATTAAGAATGGTGATTATTTATTATTATGATTAATAATAATAATAATAAAGATAATAATAAAAATATTATTATTATTATCATAATAGTATTAATAATAATAATAATAATAAAGTATTATTATTATTATTATTATGAATAGAAAGAAATATCATAGTAGTTGAAATAATATATTGAGATGAGAATAATATACGCTGATATTATTATTATTATTATTATTATTATTATTATTAATGATAACAATGATAATAATAATGAATGATTATTATTATTATCATTATTAATGATAATAATAATAAAATGATGATAATAAAGAATTATTTTTATTATTATTATGGTAATAATAATAATAATAATAAAGTTATATTTATGAATAGTAATGAAATGAAATTTAAATAAAAGAAAGAATATATGGAATGTTAACAATAATAATAACATAATAGTATTATTATTATTATTATTATAGTAATAGCAAAAATAAATAATAAAAGAAAAAGGACATGAAAAATGAAAAATATCCTAGCAATATACAAAAAAAATAGTAGTCACGAGTTAGTAGTCATAAATTAGTAATTAATAATATTATTATTATTATTTAAGAAAAACTCTCCGCACCCTCTTTCTTTTTCTTTTTTTTATTTTTCTTCTTGTTCTCCGTTAAAAATGGGTTCTCCGGGAGATGGCAGCAGTTGGCCAAGGCGGCGAAGGCTGGAGGTCGGTCGGGGGAGAATGAGGAGGGAGGCGACGGTTGGCCAGTGGAGGAGGAGAGGAAGGTGTGGGTTTGAGAGGGGGGGGGGTGAAGGGGTAATATTTATAGGAGGGGTAGGGAGAAGAGAGAGGGTCGTTCAGGCTGCCAGACGGTTGACAAAGCAGGTAGTGTCGCTAAATGATTGGATGTCACCACGAACGAGCTGTTGAATGAGAGAGAGAAGCCTCGACATGAGAGGGAAAAAACATAAGAGATTGGCACGAGGAAGGAGTCGGAATCAGCGACGAAGGTGGGAGGAGGATTGTCGAGTTCCACTGTGAAGGAAGAGGCGAGGGGGACATGAAAGATTTGTCGGATACATAAGGAAGAAAAGTCGAATATAAGGGAAGAAGGATCAGCTTCTCTGAGCAAAGAGGGTGAGCTCACACCTGCACTAGAAGAGGAGAGGGGGAGTCTCTAGGAATAAGAAAGAAGATTTGAATGCTTGTTATATTTTAGGGCAAGAAATAAGATTTATATAAATTAATTTTATGTATAATCGACCTAGTAACAACGAGTTATTACACAAGATCCCCTGACTTCGGACCTTAACTCCCGAAAGATGGCAATACACTACAATGGCCAAGCCCTACTCAACATGGATGAATTCATCACTTTATGCATAGCTGGGTAATCTTGCAATTCAAGTGGTGTCACCTAGATGTCTCTACCTTGACAGCCACTTACAAGAATCTAACCTTATGTCTAAGCAAAAGTTTCACAAGAATAATAGAATTTACAAAAACAAGCAGAAAACACAACACCATCATGCCCATGAATAAACAACAAGATTAAACTCAAGGCTCACATGCATCATTGTTATAATGAAGAAAGTAGAAAAACATGATATGTAGGCTTCAATTATTAAAAATTAGCCTATGAATCACTCTATGAAATGCTTTTGAATTAGTCTCGATTTGTTCCCTTTCTTTTTTTTTCTATTCCCTCTCTGATTATACTTTATAATGGCTCAATACATGTGTTAAACCAGACTCAAACTACTCCTTAGTTGTGCAAAAAGGCATCCCTTCGTAGCAGAATTGGTGCATGCACCTTGGCGCCTGGCTTACTTGGGGTACTGGCGAGGCTCGCGTCTGATCACACCTAAGCGCCCAGCTTGCTGATGGAAAGCACCAAAGTGCACTTGGGCACTTAGTTTGCTTCCAATACAGTAATGCATTGTAATCAACTAAACAACGCACTGAAACTCCAACCACTCTAACACCTGCACAAATATAGAACAACACACAAAAACACTTAAATAGCACATAATTCAAAGTAAAATGAACATAGTAATGGGTTAAAATATTATAAAATTGAGCTCAATCATGAGGATGAGCCCCATTTTAAATGAATTTGTTAAATTATGTTAAACTAAAGTTAAGCCTAATAAATAATTTGGCTAAGATCATGATTAAAGAGAGAGAGAATGTGATTGAGTTCACTTGTGTCCAAATACAAAAAGTCTAGACTTTCTTGAGATTAAAGATTTATTGTTAACTAAGCTTATATCTTAATTGATGAAACACTAAATGTATACATATTAATCTTTAAGTAAAATATGAATATAAAAAGAGATGTTATTTCAATTTGAACATAGATAATTGATCTTAAGAAAAAAGTAAGCTTAGTAAATATTGCCTCTTGAATTGTATTAATTAAGCAATGATAATCATATGAGTAATATGTGAATTTTATGTAGGTTGAATCATAAGATAATCCAAAGATGTTAATATGAAGCTTTTTTTTCCATAATAAAATCATAGTTAAATTAAAGAATTATGATCTAAAAAAAAAGAATTTGATATTTTGCAAAATAAGTAAATAAAGAAAGTGCGTTAAAAAAATATGGATATCATTTTTTACTTTTGAATGTTTTGTTATCATATTTGTTTTGAGATAATATTTATTTTGATACTATGAAATGATTTTTGTGCTCAAACTTAGTGTTGTGTATATATGTGCGTGTGCGTGTATGTGTGTGTATGAAATGATTACGGGGCAATAAAATATGTGCACAGACACACAATAAGTCTAGGGCTAGCGGATTAAAAAGTATATAACTCAAATTTAAGATAATTAGATAGATGTATTTGATTCGTAAAGTTCTGAAATTGGCCATCAAAAAGAATAAATTTAAAATACATATATGATGATTGAGCACACTTTTGAGAATTATAATATACTACATACATACATACATACATACATACATATATATATATATTATGATTTATTTTGCATGGACTTTCATTTCAAGTTTGCATTTTTAATTTCTAACACAAATTATATATGTTGTTTTCCTTGTGAAAGAAGAAATTTTATTTTTTATTTCTAAAAAGAGAGATTACTTTTTATTTTTTTATGAGTATTGCTACACTTACACACTAGTATATTCCAAAATACATAGATAATTTGTAAATCTAATGTGTAAGTAAATTATTGATTGAATGCACTTTTTGATAAGATCTATATACAAAAATTATAAAAAAAAAAAATTTTTAATTGATCCTGAATATTTTTTGATGTATATTTTTATATAATCATATTATTTTCCTTTTCTTATTTTCTTATTATGTATACATTTTTATGATAGGTAATGTTGAAAACTAAGTATATTTTTGTAATGAATGAATTTTTGTTATTTTTTTGAGCTTTTATTCTGTGATTGATTAATTTGGCATCATGCCCTCCGGCCGCCGTCCTAGAAGGTCCTCTTCTCATCATTCTCGAAACGAAATGAAGCATTCAACCTCTATCACAAACCTTCGGAGAAAGGACCCGCCGTTTTTGAACAGGAAGAACTCGTCGCCTATGCGCAGCTTTGGGAATCCAGTTTGATCGGGTCTGCCTCGGTCAAAAACACTCTCATCCAGCTCTTTCTTCAGATATGAGGAAGATTTGGAAGGTGAAAGGTACTTTCGAACTATTATCAATGGAAGGAGGTTTTTAAATTCTTCGCTTTACCTGCATGAAAGACTTAGATGATGTTTTGGAAGGGGTCCATATTCATTCAACGAAAACGCCTCGCATTTGCTCGGGTATGCAGACAAGTCACTCCTTCATCTCTACCTGAAACTCTTGATTTTGTCATGAATGAATCTGAAATCCCTCAAAAAGTAGAGTATGAATGGAAGCCAGAAAATTTTTTGATCCAAAGAGCCGAAGAAAGGTAGATCCTGCCGTCCTTTGGCAAGAAGGAACTTGTCTGCCAAAGTTACCCTACCCTTCAGATTCCACTGCCAAATTCACCCCCTTTGCCAGCACTAGCAAGTTCCTCATACTCTACAATAATTCTTTCCCCTCTCAACTCTTCTCGAGGTCCAGGAGATGCACGTTAACACTCCTATCCCATCTCCAACCAGAAGTCCTTCAACAAATTCGCTCAACCTCAATATACCCCCTCCTCCCCAACTTTGCCAAAATGCTATGGCTCCAAATATAGCTCAGCATCCGGAAGATCCAGCATCCTCCACCCATAAAATAAAAAATAATTTAGGAGACTTCAAGCTCTCTCACATTTGTTATCGTTTTGTTTTGTTTTGTTACTCCTCAAAACCAAGCTTTATTGATTTTTACCCCCTTTCATCCTTTTCCCTTCTCCTTAATTCCAAAAATTTAATCAATGACAGACATACCTTTTCTTATTTGGAATGTCAGAGACTTCAACTCTGATATTCTCATTAGAAATTATAAATCTCTAATTAACAAAATGAAACCTAGCCTCATTGCTCTCCTGTAAACAAGAGTAAGCTATTCCTCATTTGTGGATCCATTTAACGGGAATAAAAGGAATTTTCGTAATGATGATGAATCTTTTTACCACAAGTTCAATTTAGCACAGCCGAGTAGAAATTCTTATTCTTTGGGGCCACACAAAAATATTATTAAACTACTTCCCATCTTGGACCAATTCATCCATGGTATTATTCATATTTAAAACTCCCAGCCTTTTATGGCAACTTTCATTTATGATTATAACACCCGGACTAAGCAATGCAACCTATGGTCTGAGCATTCAAAGCTTAGACTTCATATAAGAGATCCATTGTTCATATAAGGTGACTTCAATTGTGTGAGATACCCAATAGAGAAATCAGGGGTCCCCACTTTCTGACAGCTAAACAGATGAACTCAACTCCCTTTTTTTTAATAATGCTCCAGAAGACTTAGCTTCTACTTGCTCCAACTACACTTGGTTCAATCATCAAGTATCCTATTTTTGCTAAGCTGTCCAGGAAGGTGTCTCTCAGAAGTTGAATCTAAATCGGTCTTCACAAATTGTACTTGATTTTGCAAACTCTAAAGAATATTAATGCAAATGCCTCTCCGGGTCCGGATGGTTTCACTTCCAAATTTTTATCAAAGAGTCAAGTGGGAAAGCAAGCTTGTCATGCTATCAATTTTTTTATAAAGAAAGCAAAGTTGCTGAGCTCAATCACTCATACGTCAATTGTTTTGATTCTTTAATCTTAACTTGCAAGCTTAAATCCAGGACCTAAGACTGAGCTCCCTTTGCAATACAGTTTATAAACTAATTGCCAAATTACTAGCTGAAAGACAAACCATTTCTCAATGTCATTGTTGACCCAACCCAGTTCACATTTATTCAAGGAAGGAATATGAATATATCTGAAAACAATCTCCTTGCCACTTAAATTTTGAATAAATTCAAGGATTGGAGAGGTAAATTCTTTTGTGCTAAACTTGATATAAAAAGGTAATTGACACTATCAATCGTGATTGCATTCTTAATAGGCTCAAAATTAATTGTTTTCCAAAGCCTCTTATCAATTGCATTAGAGCTTGTATCATGAAGACAAATTTTTCTATTATCTTAAATGGTGGCTTATGTGGTTATTTCAAATCATGTCAAGGATGCCCTTTATCACTATAATTATTATTGCTATGGATAGCTTATATGCTTTGTTTAATAAAGTTGTCTCGGAAGGTTCTTATATTCCTTTTACTAATGGAACTTTTTCTTGCTCACAATTGTTATTTGTGGATGATTTGCTTTGCCTTGGAAGGGAAAATGAAGATAACATATGTTCCTTCTTAAACATTATTGATGAGTTTAAAAAATGCGCTAGGCTGCAAATAAACTGTGAAAAATCAGGTATTACTTATTATTGAACTCCAAGTTTAAGCGTGCTTAGGTGAGAGCACTCCCAAGATGAGTGACCTACTGGAAAGTTATCTTATAAGGACAAAACTGTGATACTTGTAAGGCCAAAGCAGATAATACTTTTGTGCTTAACACTTTGTATTATTACAAATTGTATCAAAGCAGGCCATTAAATGTCATATATGAGCTAAATGTCATGTATGAAAAAGTACCACTCCATGGGAGCAACCTTTTGAACCCAAGATGGGTTAAGGTGCTGCATGGTTGGGGGTATCGCCACCTCTAGTCCTATCTATCCGATGAATGATTCTTGGATCTGTGTGTGGATACTGACGAGGACGTCGATTACTCAAGTTGGGGAGATTGTAAGACCTATTAAGTAGTATTAAACATAATTTTTAAACATCGATGCGTCTTTTCAGATAATGGTAGAGTTCTTGATAAGAACTCCAAAGTTAAGCGTGCTTGGGTGGGAGCACTCTTAGGATGGGTAATATACTGGGAATTTATCTTATAAGGTCAAAATCATAAGACTTGTAAACCCAAAGCGGACAATGTCTTGGTGGTTAAGAGTTTGAGTTGTTACAAATGAAAAACAGTGATGAGACGGAGCTCACCACTGGGTATGTCATGCAAGCCGTTTTTGATTCTTAATTTTTTTTTGACAGATACTACGAGAACAGTTACAGGACCTGAAGGTACTCGGTACTCAGCACCAATTAGGTACTTGGTGCTCAACACCAATTTGTATCTTGATGAATTTTTGAGTTCGAGCTCATATGTTTTTTAATATTTTGATTTCTATGGGCTATGCACTTTTTTTCTGTCAACTCTGAGCTGTTTTTGTCTCCTAATGGAGAGATTGTTGGGTTCTCTATCAGCTGGAAGAATTAAATATTTGTCTATTGGCTTTACATTTGTCTCAATGGTTCTATCATTTTGTTGGGCTTTTGCTTCAGGTTCTTGGTTTTTCTGCTGCACGAACAAAGTTATATTTGTCATAATTGCTGAAAAAAATTGGTTGGCTCTTCAATATTGTGGAAAATTCAAAGTTTTCTCTATTAATCATTATCTGCAGCACTATTGTATGAAAAAATTGTCTGGCTGGAATCGGCAGAAGTGATGATAATGAAATTAAGCTCAAGGTTTATTATCGAAAGCGTCAGCTACTTTCCAGTTTGACGCCTCGCTCCATTGGCAACTGTTTTAATCAATTGGTAATCTATCTTTTCTTGGTGGCAGTTCGCGGTTGTGCGACTTTTGCGAGCTAATCTGAGATTGACTGGAGTCAATGCTTGACATTATATGTCTTGGAGATTTGACTCTAGGAATTTTTGTGCTCACCATATGTGGGGGCTCAGTAAGAACTGTTATTTTTCTGATCCTTTTTCATTTAAGCATCTCTGTGAGTTCTACTTGAAGAAGTTTCTTTTCAGCTGAGAGTAAAGAAGGAATACTATATTATGCTGCTGCACCGAGAGCAGTGCCTCTTCCCTTGTGCGATTATTTTGTGCAAGACAGAATTTTTTTGTTTTCTTTTCATACTTCCACTATATTTGTCTATTGATGTGCTGTTTCTTAAATTTTTTTTCCTGTAAAGCTCTTGATCTCTTAAAAAAATATTTAAATAGAGGGAAATTCAAGAAAAATAATTGGGTGTGATACGTAAATAAATGAAGTTTGAGTAATTTGCATGAGTTCTCTTCATGATTTTTAGTTTAACCATTTATTCAGTTACTCTTCTTTTCTTGAAAAGAAATACAATTTCCAAGGTTGTAACTTTATTTTTTTTTGTTGATGGTTAAATTCAATGATTTATGGCTCTGTATTCAGTACTTACAATTTATTATTCTAAGAATTTGTATTCATATTTGTATACAGCATCAAATTTAAATT
Organism: Gastrodia elata; assembly: GCA_016760335.1. Lineage (NCBI taxonomy): Eukaryota > Viridiplantae > Streptophyta > Magnoliopsida > Asparagales > Orchidaceae > Gastrodia > Gastrodia elata. Next base: position 49,304,556 of record CM028674.1, on the reverse strand, counting down.
TATTTTTTATTTAGATTTATAAAATGGTATACAGTTGGAAATATTATAAATCTAATTTGAGGGATTTGTATTCAGCTTTTATGTATCTATAATATGTTTTATTTCCATCCCTAGACACCATATTCATTAATCATGCTTGTTTAACTAATATATATTCTTAATATATCTTTTCCTAACATTTTCTACATCAAATGAATTATGTTTTATAGGAAAAGGAAATGATAAAATGCTAATATATTTTAATATTATAATAGCTCAGTTCTCTTAAATTACGTATAAAAGAAATAAAGATATTGTATCATATTACAGATAATTATTGCATGAATACAAATACAAATCGTGATACATAAAATGGACATTTAGATGTATAAATTCAATTAAAAAAAACAAATACATAAAAGAATAACAGTATTTGAAGCACATAATTATCCCACTTGAACACTTTTTTCTATGATGAGAACTTTGCAAACATAAAATCACTATTCATATGTATTCTTTCTGACAAATGGCTCTTTGTTCTTCTTTTAGCTTCAATACAATAACAAAAAGTATAGTTATTGAATTAGTCGAAGAAGACAAGTATCCTGTAATGTTTTTTGCATAACGAGAGAACAAATCCTCCATAATGTCTTCCCCAAAATGGGATGCGAGTAGAGGTTCTGCAACTGCTCTTATATATTTTGCTATGTATTTTCCACTTGAGCTTTTATCTGATGGGACTAAACATTTATTTGCTTCATCAGAATATCCCCAATTTGACTCAAAAGTTTGCTCTTTTTCAAGATGAAATGAACCTTCCATGCCAATAATGGATTTCAATTCATCCATCAGCGGTGCATAATATGGTATGTTGAAGGAATGTAGTTTTTCTTTATTCACAAGCCCCTGCGTTCAACAAATTTTACATCATAGTTTCATTATGGAATCAATTTGATATCACTAATTAGTGCTTTATCATATGGCAGAATTTCACTGGATATAATAATGGTATGCATGATGTAGTATGAGTTTAGCATGGAGGCAGAGGTAAACTATGAAAGAAAATATAAAATTTCATGCGGTACATTGTGATTTGTTTTCAAAGACAAAAGTTGATTGATCAAGATGTGTTATTTGTTTTTTTGCAGCACACTTGCAGACTCTGGTTCAGCCGATTGTCCAGCTGAAAAAGACTTGTTATTTCTGGTAAGTGAAGCTTAATGAGGCCGTAGCAGCTTTTACAAGGTCTTTCTTTCTATATATCTAAAGGGCACGTATGCGCTCAAGCTGGCTGGCCGATGAACAGATGGCTTGGCGAAGCATAAATTGCTGACCTAAAGTACTAATTAAGTTGGCCACTCAAACCACTGCACTGCTCTTGCTCTACTGAGTACATAGAGTTGGCTAGTTGAATTGATGGAGTTGACAGTGATCAACATTTATTGCTTGAGATGGCAAAATATAAGATCACAATTTAAATGCTTCTTTTCTCCTCTATATAATATGAACTTATTCAAAGGTCAAGTGTGGTGCAAAAACAATTAATTTCATCACTTGTATACATAATAAACATGTTGTGTAATCATGTGCTTTTCCATTTTAAGAGTAATGAGAGGATTTCTTAATGATAAAGTTTGAAGAAATTTAAGTTATAATACAGAAATGAAACATTATCTTGTTCAAAAAATCTAGAAATAATCTGTAAATATTATATAACAAGCATAATTATATATTCTTATTATGGAAAAATACATTTTGCAGGAAAAAAACATAAATTTACCTCTGCTACCATATCATTTAGTGCCTTTGCGAGAAGCCCCCAAACATGCATATGCCTTTCATCTGAAGGACAATCTTTCCTTCCTATGATTGATAAAACTATCCTTCCTCCAAAAATGAGCTCCTTAGACCTCGATTTAAGGAATCTCGAAAAATCGTGTTTAAATTGTTCCAAATACAAGTGCGGTACTACTAAAGGGCTCTCTTTAGTGATATATATATTCTCTCTGGTCAAAGATGGAACTCTTTCTCCTTCTAACCCTCGAGGCACCTAACGCAAGCTTACTCAATTACTCAAGAGGATCCTACTACAAACGTACAACATCGAGGCAATTGCAATGCTAAAAGTTTAAGGAAAACCTGAGATAACCACATGAGGCAACACGAAGAGTAGAAAAAATGCACACTTCTCGAAGGAAATAGTCTCCCGTAGAAGGAACCCGGCGACCCAACAACATAAAATGGCACGCAGTCTTCACCTCTCTCCTCTCTAATTTGCTTCTCGTAGCTCATTGCCAATTGGAAAACATGGTTGAAATCGTTGCCCGGAAGATCATTGAGAAAGAACTGAATCTCTGGTTTGTTGATTTTTGATCGGCGACAACAACTCTCTCCGACAGCATCAATGATCTGAGATAGCACGTGGAATGTATTTGGGCCCGAGGAGCATCCGAGGTCGGCTGCGATAAATTTATCCCGCTGAATTCTGTTGATTTCTACTATCGCTTCTTCCACCAATGCTTTCGATTTAATGATCGCCTTTTCCTAATTATTACGAGAATAGATATATATATCAATATTTTATGAAATCTTAAGCATAAAATTTCAGTTGTAACTACTTGAGCCTGGGAGTTATTTGCATAACTGTTTTCTCCACCACCTCCAATCACATGAAAAACCTGCTTCATCGTCATAGTTTCCGCAATCTGCATCGAACGAAAAATATTATGCCTTTTTTACCCTTTCAATTTAATTAATATATTTAAATTTTATATTAAATTGATAATAATTAAATTTATAACAAAAAATTAAATATATAATGATTAATTTTTCTTATAATAATTATTATAAGAAAAAAATCTGATTATGTAAAAATTAGTTCAGCATAGAGCCAAAAAAAATCAAATTATATAACTATATAATTAACTCATGATACGTTCATAAATTCCAATAATTAACAAATTTTATGTTTTTGTATAACTTTTTGGATTACATAAATAATTGGGTATCTAATACGTAAGCATATAAGATTTGAGGAAATCTCTCATACGTCATGATTTCAGTTGTTATTAGCGGCGGATTAAATTATGATTAATCTATTGATTTAGTGCTAAATCTGAATTACTCGTACCTGTGTTTGAAACTCTGAGGGCAATAATGGAATTTCTCGAATCTTTCTTCTCGAGAGAGAGCTAACTGAAAGCTTTATAGGATTTGAGAATTCCGGTTTCGCCGTCGTATCAAATTTATAGAAATATACGAAGAAGAAAATATAATTTAAAAAGTCCCGCCAATTTTTTCCCTAATTAGGCTAAAGTTGACCGCATGACCTGCAATTCTGTGGGTTTTTTGGGAAAGAAAAATAATATTAGGCTCCTAAATATCTTTCAAAAATATAAATTATTAAGATTTAGTATTTAAAATATATATTTTTATGGGCCTTACTAGTAAAAGTAAATTTAATGATAATTTTTTTATTTCACTTAATTTCATAAATTCTAATCATTCATACTTTTTGGAAGATATATAGGAGCCAAAACTCTTTTGGAAACATGCAACAGCTTTTAAAACGTTTAATATAATTTGAATGAGAGCTCATAATTTAAAAATAAAAAAAATATTATGCTTACATAATATACATCAAAAATAAAAATTATTTTGGACTGATTAAAAATTTTCTTATTTTTAATTTTTGCATATATATATTGATATTCAATTTAATAATCTACTTACACAGTCGATAATCGACACATTATCTATATATTTTGATATATACTAATATATAAGTGTTAAAAGTATTCCTCAAAGTATAAGGCATTAGTGTCGAATCCGTATGATTATTGAAACGTATTATGACACGTGTCCCCAAATCGAACTCCCAAGCAGGTTTTCCGGTTCCAAATTATCGTCGTAAAGCAAAAATAGTATTCTAGAAAATACAATAATAGCTGTTATATAGTATTAGCGTTTGTGTTACGTGCCCTAATCAATCGTAAGCACGCTATGGTGATTCGGCTATTTTAAAAATATTTTTTTTAAATATAAAATATCTTTTTTCTCATAAGAAATATATATTTAATGTTTTGAAAATTATTTAGGAGCTAAATTATTTTTTTCTGAATTTATTCAAATAATAAATTTTGATTAGCATAATTTATTTGTCGTGTGAATCTTTTTTATATTTCTAGTTGCTATAATATCTGAAATATATCATCTTCAAAGTTTTATTATCATTAAAGCATTTAAAATTAATAATTAATTCATAATAAATGAGTTTTATTAGCCAAAATGATGATTAAAAATTCATTAAAGACTAATAATGATGTAGAAAAAGATGCTAAGAGAAATATATCAAACAATATAAAGAATTTTGACTCATAAATAACATAAATTCTACTAATTCTATTTTCATACGTAAAAATAATATAATCTGCATAATAAATAATCAGTCCTTTATTTTGCATTAGAAGAACTCCTAATGCACATTAAGGGCTAATAACCCCAATTCTAGCATCAATCGGAAACCCTTTTACGGAGTCACCCCTTCTGCTGCACGTCTTCTTATTCATTGCCAAATTAATAAGAAAATTATTTTTTTTATTATAAGCTTTCAAATAATTCCCTTAAATTTGCAGAAAGTTCTATTTTAGTCCTTAGAACCACAAGCTCGCCGGACCGATCCCCGCGAGCATCGGGTGGCTGCGCGTCGAAGCCATTGCCAGACGGATGGCGAAAGCCAACCGCCCGCTCCTCCATAAGCCAGGCCATCTCGCTTTTCTTCCTCATATGGCAGTCTCAAGGAGCTCCGTGAAAAGCTTCTCATCAGCCCCGTCGCTTCAGCGCCGGATCGGCCATATAAGGCTTGGAGTCTGAGATGGCGGAGGACCGCCGGAAAGTTGCCGGAGTGCACTCCTCTGCGTCCAAGATCAGAGCGATCGAAGAAGAAGAAAATGTATAGATTAATGATCTTAATCTCCAGAGAGGAGGTCGAAAATGATGTCTTCGTGCTCACGAAATCTCGTCCCCGTCGTCGGTCGAAGAAGTGGCGCCCTATGTACGCGGGGATCGGTCCGATCTGAGGAGCGAAAGTGAGGTTATGTGTTGACACATGTAATCACACTCACAACACAATACAAAAAATTTATGTGGTTCGGTACGAACACCCATGTTCACGGGAGGAAAACAGAAAATATTTCACTATTGAATATGAGATAACAAAGTTTTAGGGTTTAGAATCCCTTAACCAAGCATTTTGAAACTTTAGTCTCCTTCTGGAATAACCACAAAGAAAAACATAGAGACTTCTTAACCCTAGAAGGGCTTCGAAAATACTTATAGCCCCTCACAAAATGAGCCTGTTGAATCGAGGGTGCCACGGCGTCCTCCTTCCTATCGTTAGGCGCTGCGGCACGCATTGACGCCCTCCTTTCTATCGCTAGGCACTGTGGTACGCCCTGGTGCTTGCCTTGCGAGCGCCTGGCACTGCGGCGTGCCGTGACTCCTTGTCAAACGCTTCAGAGCTGCGTCGCGTCTTGGCGCCTTGAGAGCGAGCACTAGGCGCGCTGGAGTGCCCACCCATAAAAAAATCTTTTTAATCAACAATTTGGTGATTTGGTTTCTGGTGGATCAGGCTGTTGGCTTCCGCATTCATCTGGCATTGTAGGAGGGCCTGCGTTCGTTAGGGCTTCAGGATCAACGATGAAATTTTTTGGAGAAGGTGAGATTGAACCTTACCTCATTGCGCTAGAGTCAATGACATACCTCATCTAAAAATTCTCAAAGCAAAGATATGAAGATTTTTCGTTGAAGAAGGATCTTGCCGAAGCTAGAGGGATGCAAGGAGCCTGAGGATGTCTAGGTTGTCGCCACAACAAATACTGCTGTTGCCACGGGAAAAGGCTGATGAACTGACTGTTGTAGGGATTTAAATAAAACTTTTATAAATTACATTCTTATTTGATGTTATTATAATTTCAGAGATTAATTTGAGATAAAATTGAAATTGTAGGGACTAAAAAAAATATTTCCTTATAAATAAATAATATAGTTTAAGCACTTAAGAGTATATATATATATATATATATATATATATTATAAAACTGCCTTGACAAACTTTTATTAATAAAAGCAAAAATATATAGTATAAGATTGGAAGAGTATAAGATCCTATAAAACTAAAAATCGTAAAATCAGCCCTCAAAAGAAGGGACCCACATCATAACCTAAAAAGATCTCATACAGAAAGCAAAAGAAAGAAAAACAAACAAACAAATACAATACAAAATAAAAAAGTTGAGATAACAACCTATAAGGACACCCCACAAATAAACAAGCTGAAGAAAGATAGTAAGCAAGAAACATAGATCAACACTCCATAAATAACCACCAATCTTTCCACATGAAGAAGAGCATAATAGAAACTGAACTACACAAAAAGTAAACTGAGCAACAATACTAGCAGATTTAGTAACACAATGGTAAAATCGAGCCAGCACAGGTGGCAAACTTAGGGGAAACACAATTGAAGACCGAGTAGGAAGAGAAGGTTGCCAGATGCAGTATGATCGAAGCCAAAGGCAATCCAAGATGCACCGAGCATAACCTAGCATATCAATACCTACAAAGAAGGCAAAAAACACGCAATACAGACCATCGCACAGTTCAAAAATATCAAAACCATAATCAATGCAAAACTACAAAACGATGCATCTGTAACCAGAATTCAGTAAAGCATCAACCAGAAAGAACTGCAAACCAACACCATACCACCACCCCTCAAAAACCTCATAGTAACAATGTAACTAACATGCCACCAACTATCCAAACAATGGAGCACAACAAACAAAATACGACAACCCTCCAGCACCCAAACAGAGTAGAAGAAAACCATAAAACCAATAAACAAATAGTAGAAACTGTAACAGCCTACCCGATCGATTTGACCTAAATTTGATAAAATTAAGATGAAAATAAAGATCATGATTTAAGTCAAATAAAAATTAAATAAAAATATCATCAACTAAAGCATATTGAGGGAATTCTTCTACGAAAATTTGAGCATAATTGGGATACCGGATCGTCCCAAATTAATTCGCAAAGTTTAAACTTCATAAATTAATAATAAATAAATTATAAATTGGAATGTAGATGTTCTTTCATATTTAGGTTAAGTATCAATTGAGGATACTATGTCTTAAGTTTCGCTAATTTTTGAGCTTTCGATTGATTGTGGTGAATTTTTAAAGTATTTCTCTTAAAAATTAATATAAAATAAAATAATTGTCCAAATTCAATAATTTTGGATGCACGCGTTCGTCTCATTGAGATGCTCATTTCGGTACCAAGCTTATAATTTTTGTAGTCTGAATGGATATAGATCATGGCTTGAGAAATTTCAGTCATTCGATTTAAATCCAATGGTTGTATTGGATTAGGGATTGGCTTTACAAGACTATAAACAGCCCTAACCTAAAATGAACTAGCCAATCGCTCCTCATTTCAGTAGGCCTAAAAAGTAAGTCGCTCTCCTCTCCACTCTTGGCAGGAGGCCGAGAGGTTGCTCTCCATCTCTTGGCAGAAGGTCGAGAGGTCTGTGCTTCTCCACTCTCGGCAAAAAGCTGAGAGGCTGCGCCTCTCCTCTCTCGGCAGGAGGCCGAGAGTTCAGATGCCTGCTCCGTACCTCTCGACAAGAGGCCAAGAGGCTTCCACTGCCTCTTCCCTCTCGGCATGATGCCGAGAGGCTTCTGCGTCATCCCTCTCGGCAGGAGGCCGAGAGGCGCTGGTCTCTTCTGCTTGGACGAGCCCTGTAGCATGGGTTTGTTACTCTAGTGAAAAAAGGGATGTTTGGATGATTATCTGGGTCCTAGAATTGATCAATGGCCCCTTATCCTTCTTCTAGCCGCAACAACCCTCTTGTTCATTGGCAAGTTTTTTTGTCGTTGTCGGCAAGGTATTAAACCACCTTAAGCCTGAATCCTATGAATCTACTCATTGCTGGTGATTTTATCAATTTCATGCTTGTGCTTTAATTGTTCATTAGCATTAGGGATGTACATCTATGGCATGCATTATGTTGATTTTTGCATATTATTTATGTGGGGTTATGCATTGCTCTTGATCCTATCCATTCATGATTGAAGATAGTATTTGTAATGGATTGTTTCCATTTCATATCGCATGCATGAAATAATTTAATTTTTTTGGATGATAACTTCATGATGCTTGTTATTTCTATTATGATGATAGGTTGTTGTCTCCAATGCATGCAACTCCTTATAGTGATTATTCAATGTTATAAGTGATATGTTTGCTTTCCATTTTAAAATAATTAGCTAATAGTCTCGACCAGTTAGCATCCTTAAATTGTTGCATGTACTTATTTCTGAATCTCTTGGAGTTCTAGTTATTCTCATGTTATGTCGCTTTATCATTAAGGCGGAAGAACTCTAGTATCTTTTGATGTGAGATCTAAAATTAATGTCTTAATATTCTTGAAGTATACTTATTATTGTTGGTTCAAGGATTTTATTGAGTTCATCCTTAGAAAATCTTGTTCTTATATATATTTATATCCATCAACAAGGATCTGATTGTGATCAAAATATCACATTCCACTTTGTAAATCTATCTCTAGCATATTGCAGTTTTACTATTCTATCATATGCATTGGAGAATGAGTTAGTTATAATCCATGCTTATTTGGGTGTAAGCAAAGTTATCAAAGGAAGTATAATTTAGATGAATCTTGCCTTAACTTTTGCAAGTGTTGTGAATGTTGCATTCATCTCAACAAATTAATAAGCTTTGTCTTCAAATAGTTCAAGCAAGATACATTAAGTACTTAGAACTTGTATTGAATTCTAATAATCTGAATAATTTTTACTTAGTTCTATGTAAAGTACGTACATGTGGCGGCCCTGCCCCGCCGTGGTCCTGTTAACCCTTAAGTTAACATGATTACGGAGGAGAGGTCACCAAATGACAAGGTCCCCACTTAAGATTGGATTAGACACACATTCTAATCCAGTTTAACTAAGGACTTAGTCATTCATTCCAGAATTTATCACTAAATGATCATACGTGAACTCAGAGTGCGGAAGCATAAAACATAACATCCATCCAATACAGTATAAATACAACAATACAGAATGAGTAAAATACTGAAAAAAAAATATAATCCTGTATTATTATTACAACATTTAATGAGATTAAAAGAACTGAAAAAAAACTCTCAACCTCTCTGAAAATAGAAAACTAAGCTACAGATCTTCAGGAACGGACTCCTCCTCCAATGGCAAACTCTTCACTGGATCTGCTAAACCAACAAACTCAGAACCTACCATTATCAGTTTCATAATGGTAGGGCCCCAGCCAACAAAAGAAAACTGGTTAGACAATAAGTCTAAGTACATTTTAGGATAAGAGTTTATTTAAGTTAACTGAATATCACCATAAAAACAGAACTGAGCAAAAATAGGTGCAGAAAAGCGTACAAAAGAGCTGTAATAAGTTATAAACCATAGTTTATAACTAAACAAAAAGGAAGTAAAACATACCTCCTCCAAGCAACTGCAACACAAAACAGGTAAGTAAAGGAAGAGTAAAACTGTAAGAAAATACAACCTAAATATGCGTATGATCAAACTGATTATGCTAAGTGACATACAAAGTTCAAATAGTATAAAACTGAGTACACTAACATCCTAAGTAAGCATATGAAAACAGTAAGTAAATCTAGCATCCTATATAAAAACACGTGCAGGAAAGTTGTAAGTAAAACAGTGCTGAAATGCAGAATATACTAGTAAAACAGTAACTGCAAACTGAAACTATAGTAACTATATAAGTCAATTGAACTGAACATGAACTCAGCAATTCTTAGCCTGATGGGCTAAGAAACTTAACTGAACATCACTGAAACTCTTAGCCTGATGAGCTAAGACAGAACTGAATGTAAGTGTACTTGAATTAGTATATCCATATCAGAATCCTGACTCTGTAATCAGTAGGGCAAGAGTCTATCCATCCTATCACTCGGACTAGGCATGGCCAATAGACTGTCGGACATTAAACCCTCGAAAGGTTGCCGACCCCGAACGGGTTGATCGAAGAGGTATACTAATCAAGCTACACCTTACAAACTACTTATGAAACAAACACAATGCTTTTTATGAATGTTTAAAATTGTCATAAGATATTCATCAAATATCTTAAGTACATAATATATGTTCAAGGTATAAGGCTCAAAATCAAGGAATGCGAAGCATCAAAATCAAAGTGCAAGAAAACTCTATCTAAAACACAGGTGATATCCTTTGTTGTCTACTTTATTCGTTCTATCTACTCTAAGTTACATAAGTTTCAGAATTAACAACTCTTACACATTCTGTAACTTAGAATCACGAATCCTACTTGTTGAAGATAATTAGGACTGGCCAAGTCCTAATTATAACTTAATCAAAAGACGACTATTTAGTTGAAATGAATAAATCAGCGACCTAATTTTGAAATTTAATTCATCCCAACTTCATCTTGATTAGCCAAATCAAGATGAAAAGATTAAGAATTAGACTCCAGATGATGGGGTCTAATCACTTAATCTAAAGGTATAATCTAATAGTTTAAGTTCAGAACCCAAATCTCACAAATTAAGTTAAGGCAAGTCCTAATGATAAATCAATTCATTAGGATAGATCTTTATTCTTAATTCTAGAGTTTAAAGATCAAATAATCATTAAATAAACTAAGAAAATCTATAAACTAGAAAACTCAAGGTTTCACCTAATTGAGTAACCCAATTTACTCAATAGATGAATACTAACTTAAGATCTATTCCTAATCTTAAGAATTAAGGCTCTTAATTACTAAGAGTATCTCTCAAGACACACATCCTAACCAATGTTATAAGACCTAAGGATGGATCTAAGAATAATTAAGGAAAGAGAACTCTTCTTAAGACTTAGGAATTTTCTTAAAGAGTATATTTTGAGATTTTAATAAAAACCTAATTTAGACTTAAGTTTAAGTAATTTCAGTTCTAAATCATTGTATTTACTGATTTTAGTGATTTGAATTTGAATTTAGGGCTTTTAAAGGCTAAACCCTAAATTTGGGCAAAATGACCATTTTGCCCCTACTTTAAGAGTTCAAAAGATCAAATTTTGATCTAGGGCTTAATTTCTAAAATTTTCTTTTGGAAAGTATTTCTTACTGTCTAATATAAGATTAGACAGCAACTAAGTTAATTTTGGGTGATTATTAAGCCATTAGAGATCAAATTAGTGAATTTGACTCAATAGGAAAAATTAGTAATTTTACTAAGTGAAAGTTAAATTTTCTTTCAGTTTAATGTTCTTTACTATCTAAGCTTTTCATAGAACCTAAATTTGCTAAATTCTGATAAGTATTGGCCAAGTTATGGCCAATACAAGATTTAGGGTTTTTAAGGTTTAATTAAGGAATTATTAATTATAGGTCAAAAATTCTAATCTTTTGCCAATTAATGTCCAAATTAAGCAAAATTAGTGGCTATGGTTTACAAATAGCTCACTGATCATAATGACATGTGGTAGGCTCAATTTGGACTTAATTTGACTAAGTTAAGACCTAATTAGGGTTTAGGGTAATTAGTGAGTGATTAACAAAATTAATCACTCAAAAACTAATCCAACTTTATGGATTGATTCTAAATGGATCTTATGAGTCCTCTGAAGTTTAAAACTCTCAAATTGGGTTACTAGATTTGCTATTATTCACTAATCAAGATTTAGAGCAATTAAGGGTGATTAGCAAATCTGACCGTTGGATCTAAAATATTTTTTATAGATTATTGTTAATTAGATTCTTCTGATCTAAATTGATATTTGGATCAGCAAATTTGGAGCTCAATTGACCAAGTTATGGTCAATTGAAGATCTAGGGTTAATTAACCTAATTAGGGTTAGGTCCTAAATGTGATTAGGCAAACACTAATCCAAACAGCAAAATAAACCCTAATCAAATTAATTCTTAGGGTTTTCTGATCAGTTTAAGACCCATATTGGGTACATTTGGATCAACATACACAAAGCTATGAGCTAGATAAAATTTGTAACAATTAATTTATCTTAAAAATTAAACCCTAAAAATCACTTTGCTAAATATAAGTCCAAATGCAAATTTGACAGTGCCAAATTATTCCTCTATTTTTGCTGATCAAAATGGTATATTCATTTGCATATTTTGGATGAGTACTTTAAGAGTTATTAAGGTTTAAAGTTTAGATTCAACTTAATTAATTAATTCTGTATAATTAATTTAAATAAACTGTTATTATTACTATTAATATTATTATTTAACTAAATAATTTTGTTATATTTATAATTGAGTTTTTTTTTTTTTTTTTTTTCTGCAGGGATGGACCCCACCAGCGCCACGTGGCGCTCAGAGAGTCGCCGGGACAGGGAGTGGGGCCCACACCTGCCTCAAACGAGACGTGCTGACAGACTTGCTCAGCGGTGGGTCCCACGCTAAGCGCCCGGCCAATGGGGACACGCCAGCACAAATGGACTAGACCGGCTGGACCGATCAAAAATAAACCGGATGCATTGGTTCAGTCTGAACCGGTCTAAAAGGACCTAATCTGACAGATCTCAGTGGGTGAATCACAGCCGTTAGATGGAATGATTTAAGATCGGATTAACCTATGTTGATTAACCTAAGCATTTTATTAATTAAATTCTGAAATCGAATGGATAATAACATAATCAAACAGAACGAACGGTCTAAATTATCTGCTTTGATTCGAGGGCCAGATCTTCATCAGATCGAATCGGAGGGATCAGATCTTTCGATCGATTCGCCTTCTTCAATCAGCGCCTCTAGGGTTTGCGCGACCCGATCGATTGAAGATCGGTTAGTTAAACAGAGGTAAGAAATGGAAAAATATAAACAGAGGTGATGCAATAAAGTATAAATGAAGGCATAAAAGGAGTGGGAAGTACCTGTCGAGGGAAAGCTGCCGAATCGCAGAACTTAGATTTCAATTTTTTAGGATTCAAAATGGTGCATAGAGGCTTCTAATGGTTTTATTGAAGTGATGAGAGCGGTGGATGGGCGCATGGAGGCCGCTCGACGAGCGCGCGTGGAGATAGGGCTACACGCGTCGTGTGCCTGCGACCCGCCGGAGAAGACAAGCCCGGATCCGTCCGATCTCAGATCGGACGGTCATGACGGACCGTTAACTCTAACCTGAAACTACAGATGGCGTTAATTCATTGACGGCGCCGTTAGGGTTTTAAATAATTAAATAATTATTTAAATTAAAATATACAATTTTAATTAATCAATTTTAACTTATTAAATGCATCCCAAAAATTTCCAATAAATCACCCTTAGCTAAATGAAGGGTGAGGAACGCAACGGCGCACTCGGATTTTTGTTTCGACGAGTATTTACTTATTTGATTATTTTGGGTATTTAAATAATATTAAAATATTCAACGAAAAATCAACGACTTCCAAATGCCTCCAAAATTTCACCCCTAGCTAATTTGGGTGTTCTGAATGCAATGGCGAAGTCAGATTTTCAATCTGAGGTCTAGATAAAAAGTCAAATTTCCAGGTTTTGGGATTTTCTAGAATTTCTGATTTGACTTTGTTGACTTCTGGTTTGACCTAGGTTTCAGAGGCGAGTTCTAAATTACTTAATTAGTGACTTAGAACCTTAATTAAGATTCAGATTAGTCTTAATTGAGCAGAGTAACAACCTGGGTTGTTACAAACTCCCCCACTTAAAAATGATGTCGTCCTCGACATCACTCAAGTGAGAAAAGAATTTAAGCAGGTAATAAGAAACAAATTGAAATAAGATAGAGTTGAAGAATTACCTTAATTAAAAAGGTTTGGGTACTTTTGGCGCATATCCACCTCTTTCTCCCAGGTGGCTTCGTTACAGGACCGGTTCTTCCACTGAATCTTTATCATTGGAATGGATCGATTCCTTAATTTCTTCAGATCATGATCTAGGATTTTTATTGGTTCTTCAATATAAGAAAGATCAGGTTGAATTTCAATCGCAGGATGTTCAATAAGATGAGAAGGATCTCGGAGACACTTCCTTAGAGATGAAACATGGAATACATTATGTACAGCAGCGAAGTCTTCTGGAAGCTCTAATTTATAGGCTGCTGAACCAATCTTCTGTAAAATTTTGAAAGGTCCAATGTACCTTGGACTGAGTTTTCCAGAAACTCCAAAACGATAGATTCCTTTCATCGGGCTCACTTTTAAGTACACAAAATCTCCTTCGCTGAATTCTAGAGGACGATGACGATTATCATGATACTTGCTTTGCCTGTCTTGAGCAGTTCTAATTCTTTGCTGAATGAGTTTAACCTTCTTATTTGTTTCTTCTACTAGCTCAGATCCACATAATTGAGTATCTCTTGACTCAGACCATGCTAGTGGGGATGAACATTTTCTCCCATATAATGCCTCATATGGTGCCATCTTAATACTTGATTGAAAACTGTTATTATATGCAAATTCCACTAAAGGAATATGCTCTTCCCAGGATCCTGAAAAATCCAACATACATAAGCGCAAAAGATCTTCTAAGACTTGATTTACTCGCTCTGTTTGGCCATCTGTTTGGGGATGGAATGCTGTACTCATGGCCAAAGTTGTGCCTAAATCTTGATGGACAGCCTGCCAAAATTTAGAAGTAAAGCGACTGTCTCTATCAGATACGATTGTTTTAGGAATTCCGTGCAATCTGACTATTTCCTTAATGTACAATTTGGCCAATTTCTCCACTGAGTCAGTTTGACGGATTGGAATAAAATGGGCAGATTTTGTAAGGCGATCTACTATTACCCATATTGAATCAGCTCCAGATCTTGATCGAGGCAAACCCATGACAAAATCCATGGATACATCAGTCCATTTCCATTCTGGGATTTCTAGTGGGTGCAATAAACCACCAGGCTTTTGATGCTCTGCTTTTATTAAGCAACAAGCGTGGCATTTTGCAACATATTCTGCAATACTTTTCTTCATTCCTGGCCACCAGAATGATTGTTTTAGATCTTGGTACATCTTAGAATTTCCTGGATGAATTTGATATCCTGAATTGTGACTTTCAATTAGGATCTCTTTCTGCATGGATTTAGGAATCCAGAGACGATTATTCATGTAAATAGCACCTTTCTTAAAATTCAATTCTGGACGACGACCACTTTCTATTGCCACTTTAAGGTTTAAATATTCGTCATCCTTGCTTTGAGAGATTGAAACATCTCTATGAAAAGTGGGTTCTATATTATTCATAGATATTATGGTACTGACTGAATTTCCCTTAGCAAAAGAAATTTCCATTTTATGAAACTCATTTGCCAATGGACTTTCTGAAATTAAGCTGTTAAGGATAGTGTGACGGCTTAATGCATCAGCTACTACATTAGCTTTGCTTGGATGGTACTGGATATCTAAATCATAATCACTTATTAATTCCAATCATCTTCTTTGTCTACAATTCAATTCTCTCTGGGTAAAGATGTATTTCAGACTTTGGTGGTCTGTGAATATAGAGCATTGAACTCCGTACAAATAATAGCGCCAGATTTTTAATGCAAAAACTAATGCTGCCAATTCTAAATCATGTACAGCATAGTTTCTTTCATGGGTTTTAAGCTGGCGAGATGCGTATGCTATAACTTTGCCTTCTTGCATTAATACGCATCCTAACCCAATTCCAGATGCATCCGTATACACCTGATAGTTCACTCCTTCTTTTGGAAGAACTAAAACTGGAGCAGAAGTTAACGCGTCCTTTATAGACTGAAATGCAGTTTCACATTCTTCTGTCCAAACAAATGGAACTGCCTTCTGAGTTAGTTTTGTAAGAGGTGCGGCAAGCTGAGAGAAGCCTTTAATAAACCTTCTGTAGTATCCGGCTAAACCCAGAAAACTACGAATTTCAGTAACTGTCTTGGGCTGAACCCAATCCTGAATAGCACTGATCTTACTCTGATCTACTTGGATTCCTCGAGCATCAACTACATGTCCAAGAAATGATACAGAATCCAGCCAAAATTCACACTTAGAGAATTTAGCATATAACTCATGCTCTCTAAGCTTCTCCAGAACCAATCTTAAGTGTTCTTCATGATCCTTTACTGTCTTGGAGTAAATTAAGATATCATCAATGAATACTATAACAAATTTATCTAGATAAGGCTTCAGAACTCTCTGCATTAAATCCATAAATAGAGATGGGGCATTTGTGAGGCCAAATGACATTACAAGGAACTCGAAATGCCCATATCGTGTTCTGAATGCTGTCTTTTCTACATCTGAATCCTTTACCTTCACTTGATGATACCCTGACCTTAAATCAATCTTAGAGAATACTACAGCACCGGCAAGTTGATCGAACAGATCATCAATACGGGGAAGTGGGTATCTATTTTTAATTGTAACTTTATTCAGCTCTCTGTAGTCTATGCACATTCTCATAGACCCATCTTTCTTCTTAACAAATAGCACCGGGGCTCCCCACGGGGACATACTTGGCTTAATAAACCCCTTATTTAGCAGTTCTTGTAATTGCTCATTTAATTCTTGCAATTCCTTTGGAGCCATTCTATATGGTGCTTTTGATAGAGGTTGAGTTCCTGGAACTACATTTATTTCAAATTCTACTTCTCTGGTTGGAGGTAAACCAGACAGATCCTCAGGGAAAACATCTTCGAAATCTTTAACAACTTTTATTTTTGAGATTGGGGCTACTTCTTTACTATTGCCCATCATCACCATCAGAACACAACTATAACCTTTGCACACCATTTTCTCTGCTTGAATTGCATTGATCAAGGAGCTACTAGTGCTGATTTTCCCAGTAAACGTTGTTGAAGCTCCTGGAGTTTGCAACACAACCTTCTTCTTTTGACAATTGATAGTTGCGCTATGCATACTAAGCCAATTCATGCCTAGTATGATATCAAAGTTCACTATAGGTAGCACCGCTAACTTGGCTTGGAAAGTATGGTTATTAATTGGTATTTGAATGTCGCAAAATTTGTTTGCACTAAGTTGGGCTCCGGATGGAAGTCCAACACTCAAGGTCTTCGCAAGTTTATAATATGATAGCCCTAATTTCTTGGCAAAATTTTCAGAGATGAATGAATGACTAGACCCAGTATCAAACAATATACTGCAGGGCTCATTTTTAAAGTACAAGGTTCCTAATAACAACAGTATAGACTTTAGAAAATTCTAATTCAATAAGAAAAGCAAAAGTTGCGATTCATACCTGAGACTACATGGTTGTCTTCTGCTGCTTCTACTGGAGTGAGATTGTATACCCTTGCTTTTCCAGTAGGTCTGCTGTCAGATATTTGAGCTTTTGATTGATTTGGATTTGAAGGATTTGCAGCATATTGAACTTTTGCAAGGGTTCGTTCTTGAGCAGGAGGTGGCATAAGAGTTTTCTGAGGTTCTCTGAAATTGATAGGAGTGGCACGGAATACTTTATTTGTACGGTTCCGATCAATAGTTACTCCATCAATTGTTTTATTTGATCGACAGTCTCTATATGCGTGACCTTGTCTTCCACACGTAAAACATACTCGGCCAAAATGATAACATTTCCCATAAGGATGTGGCCTATTACATGTGGCAGTTTGGCCTGATGTTTCAGTAGTTTCCATTTGATATACCCTTCCTTGATTTGTTCGTTGTTGCTTGAAGTTCTGAGGGTATTTATTCATATTGAAAGCCTTTCTCTTCATGTCTTTAGTGTTTTGATGATGCTCTACTATCCGAGCTGTCTCAACTAGCTTCTCGAATTTGGTATGTTGTAAAGGAATTACATGATCTTTGATAGACTCTCTGAGTCCATTCTCATATCTGAAACATCTATCTTCTTCAGTTGGAACCAAATGAGGTGAAAATCGGATGAGCTTTCGAAATTCTGAAGTATATTCTGCTACTGTTCGACTTCCTTGAGTTAACCTTAATAAAGACTCACCAATGATGTTCTTGGTGGAGGGTGGAATAAATGATTCCTTGAAGGCTTGGACAAACCAGCTCCATTCTATTTCGTCTAACTCGAACTCTTCAAATCGTGTGTTCCTTTCTTGTTCCCACCAATGTTCTGCCTCTCCTTGCAGAAGATGAGTGGCTAGTCTTACAGATTGGTTGCTTGAACAACCAAGACTAGTGATATTTTTCTCTATAGTTTTCAGCCATGCTAAGGTATCCATCGGGGATTCAGATCCTTCAAAGGTAGGCGGTCTTAACCTTAGGAAACTGTGAAGTATCCCATCTGTAGACTGTCGATATGTATTGGGAACTTGAGGAGCGGGGGATGCTGAAGAGGTGCTGGCATTAGTAACAGGTATTATAGATACTAACTTTTGAATAGCTAGAGCCTGCTGATTTTGATTCTCTAGCATTACAGTAACCATATTCCTTAAAGAAGTTATTTCATCAACAGTATTGGAAGCGGCCACAGTATTATTTGGAGCATTGCTTGCGGATGGTTGAGGATTGAGTGGAGTATTGTTGGGAGAAGTAACAGGATTCATTTTCCTGAAATCAAAACAACTATCTTGAGTTCTTTATTATAACAAGTCATAATATAACTACTGCTTTTCTCGTTTATTAAACTTTTATTGAAATAACAAAATACATCATCATAGACTTATAAAACTATTCCCATCCTATATATTTAATGAAGAATGCTCTACGAAAGTCTTCATAAATCACTTCACGATGCTCCTCTTGTGCTTTACGAAACAGTTCTTCGTATGTCATAATCCACCATTCTTTTGCTTGCATACGCAAAAGACACAGCACCACTTCTAATTTGATGTGACTAGGCCATTCCATAACACCAAATATGTGGTCAACTCTCGCAAGCCATTCCCTTGCTAGTACTGGAAAATCAAGGCCTCTATAGACGCCTTCTTTCAGTAATTTGTTTATTACTTGCGATCCTTGTTCTGATACTCCTTCAATCACTCTTCCTTGCTTCTTTCCTAATTTATGTTCATACTTCCAAATAGTCTCGAACTCCTTTAGGTAAGCCATAAATGCCATTTCTAGAAAGTCTTCTATTCCTACAATTATAACATTCTACTTAAATTTGTTTGAGCATACGTATATATATTTTGATAATTATCATCTTTTATGATTATCTAATAACTTAACTTATTCTGAGTTATACTCATAATGTGATGGATGTCAATTCAAGTATTTATTTAGTGATCAAGTGGCAGAAGAACAATCCATTAGGTAGAAAGGAATGAATTCCAATCTGACACCTTATGGAATTCTCTGATACCAACTGTGGTGGCCCTGCCCCGCCGTGGTCCTGTTAACCCTTAAGTTAACATGATTACGGAGGAGGGGTCACCAAATGACAAGGTCCCCACTTAAGATTGGATTAGACACACATTCTAATACAGTTTAACTAAGGGCTTTGTCATTCATTCCAGAATTTATCACTAAATAATCATACGTGAACTCAGAGTGCAGAAGCATAAAACATAACATCCATCCAATACAGTATAAATACAACAATACAGAATGAGTAAAATACTGAAAAAGAAATATAATCCTGTATTATTATTACAACATTTAATGAGATTAAAAGAACTGAAAAAAAACTCTCAACCTCTCTGAAAATAGAAAACTAAGCTACAGATCTTCAGGAACGGACTCCTCCTCCAATGGCAAACTCTTCACTGGATCTGCTAAACCAACAAACTCAGAACCTACCATTATCAGTTTCATAATGGTAGGGCCCCAGCCAACAAAAGAAAACTGGTTAGACAATAAGTCTAAGTACATTTTAGGGTAAGAGTTTATTTAAGTTAACTGAATATCACCATAAAAACAGAACTGAGCAAAAATAGGTGCAGAAAAGCGTACAAAAGAGCTGTAATAAGTTATAAACCATAGTTTATAACTAAACAAAAAGGAAGTAAAACATACCTCCTCCAAGCAACTGCAACACAAAACAGGTAAGTAAAGGAAGAGTAAAACTGTAAGAAAATACAACCTAAATATGCGTATGATCAAACTGATTATGCTAAGTGACATACAAAGTTCAAATAGTATAAAACTAAGTACACTAACATCCTAAGTAAGCATATGAAAATAGTAAGTAAATCTAGCATCCTATATAAAAACACGTGCAGGAAAGCTGTAAGTAAAGCAGTGCTGAAATGCAGAATATACTAGTAAAACAGTAACTGCAAACTGAAACTATAGTAACTATATAAGTCAACTGAACTGAACATGAACTCAGCAATTCTTAGCCTGATGGGCTAAGAAACTTTCAACTGAACATCACTGAAACTCTTAGCCTGATGAGCTAAGATAGAACTGAATGTAAGTGTACTTGAATTAGTATATCCATATCAGAATCCTGACTCTGTAGTCAGTAGGGCAAGAGTCTATCCATCCTATCACTCGGACTAGGCATGGCCAATAGACTGTCGGACATTAAACCCTCGAAAGGTTGCCGACCCCGAACGGGTTGATCGAAGAGGTATACTAATCAAGCTACACCTTACAAACTACTTATGAAACGAACATAATGCTTTTTATGAATGTTTAAAATTGTCATAAGATATTCATCAAATATCTTAAGTACATAATATATGTTCAAGGTATAAGGCTCAAAATCAAGGAATGTGAAGCATCAAAATCAAAGTGCAAGAAAACTCTATCTAAAACACAGGTGATATCCTTTGTTGTCTACTTTATTCGTTCTATCTACTCTAAGTTACATAAGTTTCAGAATCAACAACTCTTACACATTCTGTAACTTAGAATCACGAATCCTACTTGTTGAAGATAATTAGGACTGGCCAAGTCCTAATTATAACTTAATCAAAAGACGACTATTTAGTTGAAATGAATAAATCAGCGACCTAATTTTGAAATTTAATTCATCCCAACTTCATCTTGATTAGCCAAATCAAGATGAAAAGATTAAGAATTAGACTCCAGATGATGGGGTCTAATCACTTAATCTAAAGGTATAATCTAATAGTCTAAGTTCAGAACCCAAATCTCACAAATTAAGTTAAGACAAGTCCTAATGATAAATCAATTCATTAGGATAGATCTTTATTCTTAATTCTAGAGTTTAAAGATCAAATAATCATTAAATAAACTAAGAAAATCTATAAACTAGAAAACTCAAGGTTTCACCTAATTGAGTAACCCAATTTACTCAATAGATGAATACTAACTTAAGATCTATTCCTAATCTTAAGAATTAAGGCTCTTAATTACTAAGAGTATCTCTCAAGACACACATCCTAACCAATGTTATAAGACCTAAGGATGGATCTAAGAATAATTAAGGAAAGAGAACTCTTCTTAAGACTTAGGAATTTTCTTAAAGAGTATATTTTGAGATTTTAATAAAAACCTAATTTAGACTTAAGTTTAAGTAATTTCAGTTCTAAATCATTGTATTTACTGATTTTAGTGATTTGAATTTGAATTTAGGGCTTTTAAAGGCTAAACCCTAAATTTGGGCAAAATGACCATTTTGCCCCTACTTTAAGAGTTCAAAAGATCAAATTTTGATCTAGGGCTTAATTTCTAAAATTTTCTTTTGGAAAGTGTTTTTTACTGTCTAATATAAGATTAGACAGCAACTAAGTTAATTTTGGGTGATTATTAAGCCATTAGAGATCAAATTAGTGAATTTGACTCAATAGGAAAAATTAGTAATTTTACTAAGTAAAAGTTAAATTTTCTTTCAGTTTAATGTTCTTTACTGTCTAAGCTTTTCATAGAACCTAAATTTGCTAAATTCTGATAAGTATTGGCCAAGTTATGGCCAATACAAGATTTAGGGTTTTTAAGGTTTAATTAAGGAATTATTAATTATAGGTCAAAAATTCTAATTTTTTGCCAATTAATGTCCAAATTAAGCAAAATTAGTGGCTATGGTTTACAAATAGCTCACTGATCATAATGACATGTGGTAGGCTCAATTTGGACTTAATTTGACTAAGTTAAGACCTAATTAGGGTTTAGGGTAATTAGTGAGTGATTAACAAAATTAATCACTCAAAAACTAATCCAACTTTATGGATTGATTCTAAATGGATCTTATGAGTCCTCTGAAGTTTAAAACTCTCAAATTGGGTTACTAGATTTGCTATTATTCACTAATCAAGATTTAGAGCAATTAAGGGTGATTAGCAAATCTGACCGTTGGATCTAAAATATTTTTTATAGATTATTGTTAATTAGATTCTTCTGATCTAAATTGATATTTGGATCAGCAAATTTGAGCTCAATTGACCAAGTTATGGTCAATTGAAGATCTAGGGTTAATTAACCTAATTAGGGTTAGGTCTTAAATGTGATTATGCAAACACTAATCCAAACAGCAAAATAAACCCTATCAAATTAATCCTTAGGGTTTTCTGATCAGTTTAAGACCCATATTGGGTATATTTGGATCAACATACACAAAGCTATGAGCTAGATAAAATTTGTAACAATTAATTTATCTTAAAAATTAAACCCTAAAAATTACTTTGCTAAATATAAGTCCAAATGCAAATTTGACAGTGCCAAATTATTCCTCTATTTTTGCTGATCAAAATGGTATATTCATTTGCATATTTTGGATGAGTACTTTAAGAGTTATTAAGGTTTAAAGTTTAGATTCAACTTAATTAATTAATTCTGTATAATTAATTTAAATAAACTGTTATTATTACTATTAATATTATTATTTAACTAAATAATTTTGTTATATTTATAATTGAGTTTTTTTTTTTTTTTTTTTTCTGCAGGGATGGACCCCACCAGCGCCACGTGGCGCTCAGAGAGTCGCCGGGACAGGGAGTGGGGCCCACACCTGCCTCAAACGAGACGTGCTGACAGACTTGCTCAGCGGTGGGTCCCACGCTAAGCGCCCGGCCAATGGGGACACGCCAGCACGAATGGACTAGACCGGCTGGACCGATCAAAAATAAACCGGATGCATTGGTTCAGTCTGAACCGGTCTAAAAGGACCTGATCTGACAGATCTCAGTGGGTGAATCACAGCCGTTAGATGGAATGATTTAAGATCGGATTAACCTATGTTGATTAACCTAAGCATTTTATTAATTAAATTCTGAAATCGAATGGATAATAACATAATCAAACAGAACGAACGGTCTAAATTATCTGCTTTGATTCGAGGGCCAGATCTTCATCAGATCGAATCGGAGGGATCAGATCTTTCGATCGATTCGCCTTCTTCAATCAGCGCCTCTAGGGTTTGCGCGACCCGATCGATTGAAGATCGGTTAGTTAAACAGAGGTAAGAAATGGAAAAATATAAACAGAGGTGATGCAATAAAGTATAAATGAAGGCATAAAAGGAGTGGGAAGTACCTGTCGAGGGAAAGCTACCGAATCGCAGAACTTAGATTTCAATTTTTTAGGATTCAAAATGGTGCATAGAGGCTTCTAATGGTTTTATTGAAGTGATGAGAGCGGTGGATGGGCGCGTGGAGGCTGCTCGACGAGCGCGCGTGGAGATAGGGCTACACGCGTCGTGTGCCTGCGACCCGCCGGAGAAGACAAGCCCGGATCCATCCGATCTCAGATCGGACGGTCATGACGGACCGTTAACTCTAACCTGAAACTACAGATGGCGTTA
Organism: Gastrodia elata; assembly: GCA_016760335.1. Lineage (NCBI taxonomy): Eukaryota > Viridiplantae > Streptophyta > Magnoliopsida > Asparagales > Orchidaceae > Gastrodia > Gastrodia elata. Next base: position 49,280,907 of record CM028674.1, on the reverse strand, counting down.
ATTCATTGACGGCGCCGTTAGGGTTTTAAATAATTAAATAATTATTTAAATTAAAATATACAATTTTAATTAATCAATTTTAACTTATTAAATGCATCCCAAAAATTTCCAATAAATCACCCTTAGCTAAATGAAGGGTGAGGAATGCAACGGCGCACTCGGATTTTTGTTTCGATGAGTATTTAATTATTTGATTATTTTGGGTATTTAAATAATATTAAAATATTCAACGAAAAATCAACGACTTCCAAATGCCTCCAAAATTTCACCCCTAGCTAATTTGGGTGTTCTGAATGTAATGGCGAAGTCAGATTTTCAATCTGAGGTCTAGATAAAAAGTCAAATTTCCAGGTTTTGGGATTTTCTAGAATTTCTGATTTGACTTTGTTGACTTCTGGTTTGACTTAGGTTTCAGAGGCGAGTTCTAAATTACTTAATTAGTAACTTAGAACCTTAATTAAGACTCAGATTAGTCTTAACTGAGCAGAGTAACAACCTGTGTTGTTACAGTACATCACTTGCACAGTTCTTGTTATTGCTATTATGTTTGTGTTTTCTTGAATCCTATGTTAAGACTTAAGCTTTACTCTGTAAAATATTTTGAAGAAAATATTATATACTACATGTTAATATTACCATCCTGTTAAAATATGAGAGTTTAGGTAGAATTACCTTGACTATTATTTCACACTTGCATTCATCAATAATGAATGAATTATTAACATGCGATTTATTTCTTAAATTAAATTATGTATGTTAGATTATTCGATTTTGTAAAGGATTAAGGTGATTTGATTCTTTTCTTAACCCTTAAGCTTAAAATTTTTAATTTTCTCTTAAAATAAGAAACCAATATGAATTGACTTATCAATAAAATATGCTTGATTATCAAATGATCAGTCCTTAATAAGTATTTGATTTCACCTCATGACTTGATCATCTAAGTTAAGCTTAAGAGCTTAGTGATTTAGCTTGATTGATTTCCATTTAAAATCAAGTATTTGAAGTTATGAACATGCAAGTAATTGCATCTTAATTTGATTTTCTTGAATTAACTTATGTTAGAGTCTAAATATTATGAGTTAGAAGCTTTAAACCTCTGAATGTTTATGTTATATTTTATAATTTAAGTGCTTTGCACCTTAAGCTAGGGAAACATTGAGGTAGGAAATACTTTATTTAATACACATTGAGGTAGGCCCTTAGATGAACCTCTTGAAATTTAGATAATTGAGATTTTATATTGCGGTAGCAATAACCTAATAAACAGTAGATCTAGCTTATTTTGGATGGTTTACCTGACTTTGGTGACTTTTATGTCACAACATTGGAACCCCGTTGCTTAGTACTTTCAATGGAGAAAGAATTCATTAGTCTGAGTTTTCTTAGATTCTAAATAGTTAGTATAAAATGATAATATTAGTGTTTATCATGTGAAAAGTGTAGTGCATATCCATAAAGCTAATTTGATTTAGTAATGATATGAAATGAGTTAATTCATCATGAGTAAAATTGTGTATTCTAATATTATCTTAGATGTATATACAAGAACATCATGATAAATTTCTCAGTTCTATCAAGTGTGTTATAAGTAGGGGATTGAGCAGCTTAGTTTGAGAGAATAAACTGTAAGAAGATTTTATCCCTTAACTTTGTGCGCATCGATAAGTGTAGTTAAACAAACTAAGTGTTTCAAATTACCTTTCTTAGGATACTTTAAGCTATATTTATAAGTAGGGGATTGAACAATTTAATTTGAGATAATAAACTGTAAATGGGTTTCGTCCCCTTATCTTTGTGCGCATTAAAAAGTGCAGTTAAACAAACTAAGTATTTCAAGTTAGTTTTCTTAAAAACATACTATTTATGTATATGTACTCCTAACATGTGATAACTTAGAAAGTTACAAGAAATTAGGGTCTTTTTTGGTTTTAATTTTGAATTTTTGATGATTTAATTAAAAGAATTTTTCATGAATTGCATAATCATAATCATCAAGAAGCATTTGTGAACTACAAGATGCAATATACATCAATTTGAGTAGGATCTATGGGATGTAGCATGCATCATGGATGTTAAGATTCCTTGGGGTGCATGAGGCACCAAATGCATAATGATAGCATCAATCAGTGGCATATTCAGATGCATACACAGTGACATTTAGCACTATTTTATTTCAATCTTTCATAGATTATTCATTTCAATACTTTATTCTTTACTTATTGCTTTACTTTACTTTCAATTCTGTATAGCTTTATTTTTAGTTATTTTAGTTACAGTTTTGTTTAAGTTAATTTTTTTTCAATACTTTTATTTTAGCTACAAATTTTTCTGCTTTCAATTTCAGTGTAAGATTTACAGTTTTGTTTACTTCAATTTTTTGTAGTTTGATTTTTGTGTTGATGTTATGTTGAATAACATCTTTTGAATATAAGAACATGCTATTTTAAGCTTAACGTGTACTTAAATATTATATAACACAGTGTTATATAGTGATATGTTTGCCATAGCCTATAAAGGCTATGGGAATGGATATATATATATATATATATATATATATACATATTTATATATTGGGTTAGATTGGCCAATTCTTCTGATATGATAGTTATACGTTCATTTACAGTTTTTCAGCTTGTTGTTTATTATGTTATTGATGCATGCTATTTCAGTCAGATGTTGTGGTATTGTTTTACCTGCTCACTTGTATAGATATATGTATAGGATGCTAGACTTTACTGCTTACATTATATGTATCATTTACAGATTTATGTTTTAAATTAGCATATATAATATGATCATCAGCATGTTTATGTTTAGATTTTTCTTTCAACATCTTTACTTACTATATTATATATGTATGCCCTACCTTATTTAGTTTATTTGAGGTGTGCTTTTGCCTCATTTGTCATTTAGTTATAAATGCTTTGTTTATAATTTATCATGTTCCCCTTGTATGCTTACTTACTCCCATGCTAGATAGATGTTTTTCTTGGTATAGAGTATAAATGGTGATATTAACAAATGCTTAGTAAAATACTTGCCTAAAATGTACTTAGACAATTATCTAACAATATTTTTCTCTTATTGGCTGGGGCCCTGGCATTGTGAAACTAACAATGTCAGATCTTGAGCAGTTTGAGGATCCTATACCTGAGGAGGTGCAGCAGCTTGGACTAGAGGACATTTAGCTGCTTTCTTATTTCATAGTGAGGATGAGAGTATTTATTTCATTTTCAGTAACTTTAATTAAAATATTATAATAATACAGGTACTGTGACTGTGATTTACTTTCTGCACTTCATTATTTCTGAGCGATACCTTATTTTTACTTCTTATGTGCTGCATGGTGAATGGATGTACTACTTATTTCATTTAGCTTCTACACTCTGTCTATATGTAGATGTAGTGATTGATTTTATATATTATTATGTGCATATCCTTACCTCAGCAGTAGATTATGGATTTCACATAATCTAATGTTGAGTGAGGGATTTGTACGAGTGACACTTCGTTCCTTAGCCTGGGCTTAAGGAGCGGGGCGCCACATAAAGGGACAAGCTAGGTAGAGCACAGCAGGGGGGTTGAAGGGAAAGTAGCTCAGGATTGCATCAGAGATGGGATGGCTATGAGTCCCATCCATGGAAGAAGGGAAAAGGAGGGAAAAATTAAAAATGGAATTTAAATAAATTAAATTAATTAATCTCTAAAAATCATATTTTATAAACGATCTCCGAAAAATCTCAAACATTCACCCATAGCTAATTTGGGGGTAAGGAATTCAATGGCAAAGTCGGATTTCGATTCCGACGAGTTTTTATTTTTCCTTTTTTTAGGGTATGTAATTACATTAAAATATTCGTGAAAATCCGATGACTTCTAAACACGTCCAAAATATCACCTCTAGCTAATTTGGAGGTGACGAATGCAATGGCAAAGTCAGATTTTGATTTCGAGGTCAAACTAAATATCTCAATTTTCCCTTAATTAAATATTATTAAATATTCTAATTATTTGATTGAGCTCCAAATTGCTCCAAATTTTTGGGAATTGGTTCTAATGACTAGATGAGCTCAATAAAATAATAATTAGGATGCGGTTAAGCTAAAATTAAGCTAAGTAACAAACATAGATGGATCAATGGAGTGCTACTTGCGAGATTTCACAGGTGCGCGTTGCACCTGAGTCGACCGATTCCAGTCGAATCGATCGATCTGATCGAGTCAAGTAATTGCTACGAGTCTACAATCACTCTAGGAGGGATTTGGATATCGATTGGGGACTTGAAAGCCTAAGAAATCGCTGGCATAATGGTCAACTTCCAGTGCACTTTTAGATGGAAATCACCCAGTCTAGTCCACTGCTAGTCTCTACCAGGGCAATAGCTGCCTACTAGAACACTAAGGTGCGATCCTAGCATATCATATATGACAGGAAAGGCACAAATCAAATTGAAACCAGCTCGACAGAGAGAAGGTCAGAAGCGGTACCTGGTACTGGAGGGCAGCTATGACTGAGGTGAACTGGTTGGCTCAGAAGCTCTTCAAGTAGTCTCGACAGCTACACAGGGGTCTGAACGCCAGACCGCACCTCTATCAACGGTACGCAGCAATGGCAATCATCGGGTAAGCTGGGGAGCACCGAGAGCAGGGAGTGGAGAAAATTGAGATTCACAGTGACCAAAAGAACTCACTATGAATTCAATGGGGTATTTATATGCCTTAGAGGGGCTTAGGTTTTGTTGGCAAGGCTGAGAGCTATGTTCACGCTTGAGTCGAGGGGCATCTTTAGCCTTCTTCAATTGGGAGGTTCCATTCCTCTAGATTGCCAAGCTAGGTTCGGCCATTAGTGGAAGGGTCCTAACGGCCTAAGGGACAAGGCAGGGGAGAGTGGGGGGACAATGCTGGCGTGGCTTGTACGAGCGAATTTTCTCTATCGGGGAAGGATCGAGCAGAGACGAAGGTGAACAGGGGGAGCCCGATCCACAACCATCTGATCGCGCGACCATTGGAAATGGGTGGCCAAATGCTTTAGCTGGCTAATAGAACCGCAGGTGCCTCCTCATCCATTGGATCGGCTATTAGATCTGACGGGCGCTAGAGGATCAAGGCGCTAATTATCAACAATGTTTGATCATATGCCGCAATTAGTGCGATGGCATCCATAGGCTATACTAGCTGAGCCGCTGTCGGGATCCCACAGCGGATTTGCTGTAGTCCCTGACAGCAAATCCTGGCTTAAAAAATAATATTAATTATTTAATTTAATTAATAATTTAAATTCTTTAAATAAATAAATAATAATTCTTGTAAATTTTAAATCCAATTTAGGATTAAATGAGCTCCAAATTTTTTTTTTAAAATTTACCTTTAGCTAATTGAGGTATGAGAAATTTAAAAATGAACTTAGATTTTAATTTGGAAATCAAATTAATTTAGCTAATTTCCAGGTTCCAAAAAAGGCAAAAATACTAAAATTTTCAATTGAGCTCCGATTAATTCCAAACTTCTAGGGTTAAGTTTAAGTGACTCATTGAGTCTAATGGAGTAAAAATCAAAGCTTGGTTTAGCTCCAATAATATGAACTTTAGCTAGGATAACAACTAGGGTTATTACACCCATTTATCATAATAATTAATTAATAATTAAATTAAATGATTTCAAATTTTATATTTAAGATTATATTATTAAATGAGCTCTAAAATATTTCCAAGATTCTCCCCTAGCTAATTAAAGGGTGAGAAATGCAACGATAAAGACGGATTTCGATTTCAACGAGAATTTAATTTTCTTATTTCTTAGGGCATTTAAAATATGTTAAAATATTTGTTAAGAATCCAATGACTTTCAAATGCTTCCAAAATATCACATCTAACTAATTTGGGGTGATAAATGCAATGACAAAGTCAGATTTTTGATTTGAGACCAATTTTATTAGATTAAATTCTAGGGTTCCTAAAGTTTCCAAAATTAGAGTTTGATTTATTTGACATCTGCTTTGGACTAAAATTTCAGGGTGAGATCCTAATGATTAATTAAAAGTGCTAGAATCAAAATTAGGACTTGGCTAAGTTCTAATTAACTAGGGTAACAACTATGGGTTATTATATTACTACTCTTTTTATTTAAATAATGATTTGTAATAATTTATTTGAATGTAATTTCTCTTATTGCTTTTCTAAGATAAAAGCTTTTATTCAGTTTTATGATGAATATTTGGGATGAATGCTTATTGCTTTCACACTTTGATTATTATTTTTATTTATATTTAGTATTGTGATGTGATCAATAGCAAATGTCTATATAAAATACTCATATATATTAGAAAAATTATTATTATTTTACTAAGTTCAATATGTATAAGTATTTCAACTAATACTTAAGATAAAAATACTACTTGTCTTAAAGATTAGTCTTTAGTTCTGCATTAGGTAGAATTTTCAGTAGCACTATGTTGGGAGGTTTAGAAACTCTTCCCAAGTAGCGCACCGTTCTGTCGCCAACTGTTAAGGTATTCATTCCTTAAATCTCTCTATTGTGTGCGGCAACGGAATGAGGAGCTACAAGTCAAAAGCAGCACCAAGGAGGTAGTTCATCGAACAAGAAGAAAAAAAAGTACAAGAGAATGCATAAGCTATTCATTTAGTATTATATTTCTTAGTTCCTATTTTTATTCATTTTTCTTTTAAAAACCAAATGAGCTTCTTATGCATTATTTGCATTTCTTTATCTACTTTATTTGTAATCACAGCATATACCCCCTCTTTGGCAGGGTTAGGCTGAGAACTATGATCTGTAAATATCTTTGTGCATGAATGCAATGTTTTAATCAAGTGGAATTTTATTTAATATTTTGTGATGAGAAATGCTTGCATTTTTTATGAATAAAATGAAAGAAATAAAACCTTAAATGAAAATATTATGAAGTATATTTTGAACAAACAATTCTTCATAGAGACTAATGTTCATGACTAGACTTAATAAATAAATGTGAGACAAGTTACCAGCGAATGAAGTGATATAAATTTGTAGAGCTTCATGCTTGTCTATTTGCTTAAGATCAAAAATTAGATGCATTAGAGCCATAAATAAGATCACAAGAAATCCTCTAAGCTCCATTGATTGATTTATTACTTAAATAAGGAAAATATGTATGATAAGTTGTGAATCAAGTGAAATAAGTTCACAGAGCTTCATTGTTCATTTTTATATTTATGTCTATAAATTAGATACAAGTGAGCTGAGGGTAATTGATTAAATGGTTCACAGAGCTTCATTGTTCATTCTTGACTTGAAGACAAAAACTCGACGCACGCCGTGAATGAAGTGACATAAGTTCATAGGGCCTTGTTGCTTGTTTATTTAGCTAAAGCAAGAATTTGATGTGTGCTAGTTGTGAACAAATAAGGATTTCATGATCTCAGAAAGATATTGTAAATTTTATCACTTATATGAAAGAATAAAATATAAAAGGAGGAGTAAGAAGCAAAGCAATTTGCACAACGTCTCATGATCACGAAATTACATAAGTGCTTAATACGAACCATAGCGACTTCCACGTAGCACAAGCTAGGGTAAAATCTTGACTAAAGAAAATATGTAACTATAACCCCTTGATAAATAAGGTAAATTAGTAACTAATATAAATTTGGATTGAAGACAATGGTGCATAAGACTTTTATATGCCACATGTTCAAGTTAAACACTCCCCGATCTTCTCCAACTGATCACACAAAATTGTGCAATTTTTATTTAGTAATCACAATTTCGATCGTTTGAACACACGTAAAAAGATAAAGTATTCAGTAACTAATACAAGTGGTTCCTTGAGAAAGATAAATCTCGGGAACTCACCGTTGATATATTACTTCACACCATGTGCACGTGCGTGTTCATGAAGATGCATAATTTTTTCCATCATTTTCTCTTGAGATGACATTCAAATGATAATTTTTGTGAGCTTTTGAATTCATATTTAATTTAAGTCATCAAACTATCATATCAAAATCAACTTTTATGAGTAAGCAAGAAAATATTAGTATATCACAATATTTTTTTCTTAAGTAGAGATTGCCTAAATAAAAAGATATTATTATATTTTTATTTCATATTTGATTGTCTAATTTAAAAAAAAAAAAAAAAAAAAAAAAAAAAAAAAAAAAAAAAAAAAACCTAATTTTTAGATTGATGACTTAAATTGAATTACTATAAGACGCACTTCCAAAATCTCGATTTTCTTAGCTTCTTCCAGTGGTAAGGGGTTCAAAGAAAACCCTAGCTTCGCTCCCGCTTTATTTTATCCGATTCAGGTCTGTCTCCCCCACTTAATCTAGCTTTAAACACCGCAACTTTTTTGATCATCATTCCTAGTTTTCCTCTTCTTCTCGTCAAATCTTACAATCTAAGAAGACGGCAAATTAAGTCCAAATAGCTAACTTCTCTGGTGAGATCTTAAAGCAAACCCTAGCCAGATTTCCATGCCGAGTCCGTGATCTCCCTGTCAAAGAATCGTCAACCATGCTTGGCCCGATACTTGCCCTTACCGGTCCTCCCGAAGATGGCGACCTTGGGCCGATTCCTGCGGCCCAAATCATCGAAGTTTCCTTGGATGATCATAGCCACTCCGCCTCTGAAACGCCTCCACCGCCCCCTTCTTCTGTCGCGACGCACACCCGAACGATCGGGATTATACACCCTCCTCCCGATATCCGCATGATCATCGAGAAGACATCTGCGTTTGTTGCCAAGAACGGCCCTGAATTTGAGCGGCGCATTCTGGCCAACAACGCAGGCAATGTAAAATTCAATTTTTTGATTCTGTCTGACCCTTACCATGCGTACTACCAGCACCGGGTCTCGGAGCACCGGATTCAGCTCCAATCATCCCAGCAGCCATCATCCGACTCTCCACCGGCTTCGGATTCCAGTTCAATTGCCGCTTCAGTAGTTTCGAATGCGCAAATCGCAGTAGATGATGATGGCGCTGCAAAGCCAGCGAATTCTGCTGCTGCGCAGTTCCTGATCCTTCCAAGAAAGGTTCTCGAGCCGCCTGAAGCAGAGCAGTATACTGTTCGCCTTCCCGAAGGAATTACCGGGGAGGAGCTGGACATTATTAAGCTCACTGCCCAATTTGTTGCTAGGAATGGAAAGTCATTTTTGACAAGCCTTACCACCCGAGAGATCAGCAATCCCCAATTTCATTTCCTGAAGCCCACTCACAGCATGTTCACATTCTTTACTGCTTTGGCTGATGCTTATTCGAAGGTTCTGATGCCGCCAAAAGGGATTACTGATAAGCTGAATAAAAGTTCCATTGACATGACAACCGTGCTTGAACGTTGTTTGCACCGAGTTGAGTGGGAGAGGTCTCAGGAGCAGGCAAGGCAAAAGGCCGAGGATGAAATTGAGCAGGAGAGGGCATTGATGTCAATGATCGATTGGCATGATTTTGTTGTGGTGGAGATGATTGAGTTTGCTGATGATGAGGATGAGGAGCTGCCTGTGCCATTGACACTTGATGAGGTTATAAGAAGAAGCAAGATATCCAATATGGATGAGGATGGTCCGGTGGGAGGAGCTGAGCCTGCAAAAGAGATAGAGATGGAGATGGATGAAGAGGAGATACAGCTTGTTGAGGAAGGCATGAGAGCAGCAAGAATAGATGGTAATGGTCTTGTTGAAGAGAAAAAGGGTGAACTGAAGGTTCCAACAGATGAACTACCCGAGGCTCCAATGAGGATTATTAAAAACTGGAAGCGGCCTGAGGAAAGAATCCATGCTGAAAAGGACCCCACTAAATTTGTGGTATCCCCAATCACGGGAGAGCTAATTCCTATCAGTGAGATGGCTGAGCACATGCGTATATCACTCATCGATCCAAAATACAAGGAACAGAAGGAGCGGATGATGGCAAAGATCCGGGAGACGACACTTGCTGCGGATGATGAGATCTCTCGGAATATTGTGGGGCTTGCAAGAACACGTCCGGATATTTTCGGAACCACCGAGGAAGAAGTTTCAAATGCTGTCAAAGCTGAGATTGAGAAGAAGAAGGATGAGCAGCCAAAGCAGGTGATTTGGGATGGACACACTGGAAGTATTGGGCGAACTGCAAATCAGGCACTTTCTCAGAGTTTTTCCAATGAAGAGCTTGCCGATTCCAATAACAATGAAGGCAGGGCTCTTCCAGGTCCTGCTCCTTTACCAAAATCAGGCACTCCATTAATTCGTCCACTCCCTCCCCCTCCTGGGTTGGCTTTGAACCTTCCCCGGTTCCCTCCAAACATCTCAGGACCTTACTCTGCTTCTGCAAATAATTTAGGGGTTGTTCCTCCACCACCAAGGCCCGCTGTTCCTGTGCTCCCATCAATGAGGCCACCCCCTCCGCCTATGCCTGTTACTTCAACTCAGCAGCCTCTTTTGATGGGCAGACCCCCAATGCTCCAGTCAATGTCAGCTAATCCACAAAATATACCTGTGCCACCTCCTCCGGGATCTCAGTTCACTCCATTGGGTATTCCAAGGCCTTTTGGTCCTATGTCAATTCCGCCACCTAATATGCAAATGGTTCACCCGCCACCTCTACCTCTAGGAATGCCTCCTCCTCCGCCTCCTGAAGAAGCTCCTCCTCCGCTTCCCGATGAACCAGAACCCAAGAGGGCAAGAATGGATGATAGCTCATTTATACCAGAGGAACAGTTCCTTGCGCAGCATCCGGTAATCTGTTTAAATTGCAAATTATTTCTTCTTGTATTGTGGCAGTTTCAAGTGTATTTTATTTGTTGCTCGCAGAGGATAATGCGTGAACTCATCAACCTAAATATTCATATATTCTTCTTATCTGCAGGGTTCTGCTCGTATATCTGTATCTGTTCCTAATATTGATGAAGGAAATTTAAAAGGTCAAGTCTTGGAAATTACTGTTCTGACTCTGTCTGAGACTGTTGGAAACTTCAAGGAGAAGATTGCGGGAGAGATTCAGCTTCCTGCTAACAAACAAAAGCTCAGTGGCCGAGCTGGTTTCCTGAAGGATAATCTTACGCTTGCTTATTACAATATTGTTCCAGGTGAAACATTAACTCTAGCATTAAGGGAGCGTGGTGGAAGAAAGAGATGAGAACTTAAAGTGGCGGTTTGACTGTTAAAGCATGTCAGTATTATAGCTACTGCGCTGTTGGAAAGACTTAAGTTCATGTGGACTATGGTTTACCAAATTTTTTGAGTTATGACTGATGAGGTACTGTGATTCTCATTGCAGATCTGCAATTTGGGTCTATACTTTGATGGTCTTTTATGGAGGCATTTGTTATTAAAAGAGCTAGCTGAATGTGTTTGAACTTTTGTTGGCATGTTTTTTGTGCATGTTTATGACTGCCGTTACTTTGATATAAGTGAACCTCTTAAAACATTGTTTTGTTAAGTTCTCATTTTATTGAAATCTTTAATTATATTTTTGTGGTAATTGTTGATTTCTTGTGTTATCATTCTTATAACCTTTTTGACCTACAGGTTTAGCTTTTCCTTGAAGGCATTGTAAGAAAGGTTTGTGGCAAATTGCCGAGTTTATTGTGCAATTTGCTTTAGAGGTGGTGTTGCAGCTTATGCTTTGATTGTTACTTTTTATGCAGACATCTCAACTCTTCTATTACCATTTTTGACATCCATTGGGCTGAAGCGGGATTCTTACAACTAGACATTTAAGATACAACTTTTAAATCCGATGAAATTTTTTTTTATTGATTTTCGTAGTTGAGGTGTTTTTTTTTTTTTTTTGTTCTTACTACTACATATATACTAATCATGCTTGTGTTTTTTGAGATAGACACTTCATACATTGTCACTTTTCAGTGCATATCTAGAGATTTTCAGCTTATAGCATTTCACTTAAATGGTGAAAGCATGCTGAAAAGCTTTATTGTTCGCATTTGTAGGAAATTGATGAGGCAAGCAGCTGTTCCGTTTCTTTTGCCATCATCTTGGACTTCAGGTATTTTGATTATTGAAGTGGGGTGCTTGCAATCTAAAGCTTTTTTTAACAGAAGATCAAATTAAATATGTTGATTAAATATGTTTTCACTTTAATATTGATAAATATTTAAATTTTTTTATTTTAATTATTTGGACCAAGACTCTATTGATTAGTGTGAATTTTGAACTTCCATTTAGTATTAAAAAGGTATTTTTGTTGAGCTGCGGGGTATTGATTAATTAGTCTCTATATTGTCACTTTGCCCAGTTGTGAAGTCTGGTATTATATTGTTTGATTGGCCGGAGTCAGTATTTTTTGGATTTTGTAGTGCTGTAGTTTAAAATTGGTTTCACTACATTGACTTCAAAGTAGAGCTCTTAATGATCCAAAATCAAGCTTATCCAACCCTGGCTAAGGATAGACACGTAGTAATTCAAACAGATTTCAAGCTGAGCCAATTCTGATTATTAATTATTTGATCTAATTTTGTATTAATCTTCACATGACTAACTACTTTATTTCAAAGTGAAAAGAAAAAAAAAGCTTCTCAATTATTTTTTAATCTTCTGAGATCAATTTTATATCGAGCTAGTTTTGAGATTGGGAGGATTGTCTTTTCTTGCAAAAGCATTTTGACCACCTTGGCAATTTCCAAATCCCAACTTGGTTCATTAGTTTCATTGTTTGTCGTATTAATCCGACACCAGTGCTGTCATCAGTGTTAATTGTATCTGTGCCATCTGTTATTCTAACTGTGTTTCAAATCTTTTGATATTCCTATCTTTTCTTATTTTTAACATATATGCATTGTCTGTTTTTGCTCTGTCATTCCATCTGTCATTGGTGTGCTCTTTCAATGAGAACTGGCACGTCGTTCTACGCTACACTGGATGAATTTCTCCGCCTGAAGCTGAGGATCCAATTGAAGGTTTTGCTCAAAAAGCTTGTGGCCAATAAGCTCATTAGTGTTGAAAAGCTTTGAGGAAGTTCAGCATCAGCAGGATGTATTGAAGGGCCGCTTTTTTCTTCAACATCAGTGTTAAGATTCTATGAGAGCAAGTTGAAGTTAAGATAACATGCGTTTGATTGCTTGTTATGTCAATGCTATTAAAAGTTTAGTTCAGACAACCTCTTATTGTAAACCAAAAAAGTAAAAATAAAAAGGAAAAACATTGAAATTCGATTCAGGCTTGACCAAACGGATTGGCTGTTTTTATACAAAATGAGTGAAAGATACTCAAAAATAATTGGGACGATCTCTTTTTGTGCTGTTTCATTACTAAAATAAAGTGTTTATGCTAAAATTAAAAGGTGAAGAGATGGCTTTAATGCCTTTGAACTCAGAAATTTTATTGCTCAATAAATATGAAGTGCTTTGTATATGTCAGTAGTGACGATTTATGTTCTTTTATTTCAAAACAGTAGACCATCTCTGGCAAACCCATTGTAGCTTCTTTATGAATATTATGAAGATTTGACTATTTTTAATCAATTATCGGCATAATGTAATGGTGACAGGCCATGAGGATACTATATCATATCAAAATTATATGGAACAACTGTGCGTGCCTTTTCTTGCTATGCATGAATGATGATCAACCTAGAAGAATGATGTGTGCTGTTTTGTTGAGAACTGTTCTCCATATAGTATTTAAAGAAGAGCTTAACTTCAACACTTAACCTTAATTTCCTGACAACGACCAAATCCAAAGGTTTAGGTATAATTCATGGCATATCATCCCACAATGGCATTTAGTCATGATAAGTCCTCTCTCGATTATACCTATAGGGCATTGATTTGAACTTGTGGACCTTGATTTGAAATTGTGGTATAATAAAAAATATAAGGGACGATTAGTCATGATAATCCAGCTCTCAATTATAAGTGCATTCTGGCTTCTTTAGCATTTGAAGATTTTCCTTCTGTTTATGTTCTAAAACAATTACAAGTATAGTTTAAGGAGGCAAAAAAAAAGGGTAGAAAATTAGGGGCATTAACAACCTTTTAACCCATATTCTGGCCTGTTTGTAGTTGATTAATATGACATTGGAAAGTAAATGAAGGTTTAACAAAAGATATTGATTCGGAGCTCATCTTGAGCATCAAGCTTGGACTTGCCTTGTCCCTAATGGACTAGCCAAGTGTTATTGAAATCACTTGGGGGGCAGCGGTTTGATTGAGTCTGCTACTTGCGATCAGTTATGAAGAATTCAACTTTCAAAAAGAATCGGTAAAGCATGACCAAGACCTTGATGAAGATCTAAGAGACACCAACTTACATCAGTTAGCCCTAAACTATGCTCTCTAGATGGTTGATAAATTGTCAAAGAAGTTTAAGCTAGCACCAACACTGAATCAACATATAACTCCATATGGCACATTGATAAAGAACTTCGAACATGGGACACCGAGGAAACTAAAGAACACTCAACTTGAGTTGGCAAAGAACAACTTCAAAGGCTCTGAGCTAGCAAACAATCTTTAATCGCCCAATAAGGGGCCCAAAGAAGATGATGATCGGGAATAACAAACTCCATCGGGTTTAGTTGGTGGAGAACAATCTCAAAGGCTTTGTGCACCAGAATATAGTTAGTATTCGTTCGATTAAGAGTTTAAAGATGATGATAATTGGGAACCACTCGAGAAGCAAACTCCAGAGCATTGTCTGCCATGATACCAAGTCAAGCTTGCCAAGTTGAGCTACAAGTAGCAGGGCCAATGTAGAAACAATGAGAAGATATTGAAAGGCCAATGCAGAGGAACACTTGGCCAACGCATATTCAATTGTTTAAGGAAGAAATGCTTAAAGAAGACCTGAGCTATCTAGCTAGCTTGGGACACACCAAGTATATATTTGGTAAGCATAAAGAAAGGATCAAAAAGTAGCTTCAACCATGAAGACATCAATTAGAAAGATGCTCAATAGGAAAGATTAATGGAGTTGAATCTATTCCAGAATATTGAGAGCCTGGAAAGTCGAAGCTAAGTATTGCTAGAAAGAAAAGCTTCCAATTCAAGGTTAACTTAGAAGGACATTATAGGGAAGGAATTATAGAGATTCACGAGTATTAAGCGAATCTAAGATCCATATACTATGGAGAACCAATCAAGATGAAGAACCCAATTGGCATGTACCATGAGCATTTAGTCAAGAATATGAGCAGTGTCAATTAAAATTAATCAGGAAGATACCAATACTTGCAAGATTGAAGGATAAAAAGGGCAAGGCAAGGGCTAATTTAGAAGGTGCTTAAGTGCGAGTTATGGTCACTTGAGTCACTCGGTTACTTGGAAAAGACATGAAGGTTGACTACATGAAAAGGAAGATCGTGGGCTATATCAACTAGCTTGGGCATGTGCTGGGCACATTAATTCTCGACGAGTTATCATGCCATGCAAATGATTTAGGATTGACAAGATTGGTGTTTGTAACTAAGCGGTATCGATACCTAATGTCTATACGCCGCGTGAAAAACTAGCCGTGGTTAGGTAGCTAAAAAACCATTTTGTTATCCTTGCTTTATTGTGACAGGCTAATTACTATATAGCCCTTAAATTTGAATAATAAAATAATCTATAGTTTGTTATGTTTCACTTTTAGGCTTGCCCCTTTGGTCATGGCTTGTTGCCTTTGTTTGTCAAACCATTATGTTATAAGCCTAAGAGTTATTTTCATCTTCTTTTTCATTCTATTTAGAATACTTAAAGAAACTCCCCCTTCCTCGCTAGATCTCAATAAATAATAAACTTTAATTGGTCTTGAGCCTTCCCTTGAATTAGCCGGGCGTCGAGGCTCACTCTTTTAGATATTCGACTCTCAGGATTCAAGCTTTATGAAAAGTGCCGGAAGCCACAATGGGCAGCTATATGCTCACTCAGACTTGATAATGGCTCAAGAAGGCCATGATTATATCATATACATAAGTAATCTTACATGAAATTCACATTCCTCCACATTTTATTTGAATAATGATTACGGTTTGGCTACCAATCATGCTGCTATTCTTGCTTTGAGTTGAATTTGATTTGAGACATGCTAAACTCGAATTCAAATTTTCAAGTTTTGCTCGACTTGAAATTGAACTTGTTTCGAGTTGTGATTTGCTTTAACTCAAAATGATTCGATTTTGAGCCAACTTGAAATTGAATAGAACTCGATTTGATTAAAATGTTAAATTATCTGTCTAATGTTGTGCTTAAAACCAATTGCTTTTGAAGCATCTTTGTTCATTTGACTATTTTAGCTTATCATTTGTTTATGATGGGGGTTATGGTTGTTGGATTGCAGATATAATTTTGATGACTTCGGGAAAGCCTTTAGTGGACCAAATGATGTCGGATTGACACAAAATTTTATGAGATGTAATGGTGGATGTTAGAAATCTGTAGGATATTGTTTTGTATGATTTGATGGCTGTTTGGGAAAGTTACGGACGCCGAAGTGAGATAACGTCTAATTGCGCTTAGGTTTTGTAGGAGGAACATTTAAACTCTGAAACAGGAGCGAATTTGAGTGAAACAAAGTGGAGATAAAAGCTAACAGAGAATACTATGATTACAAATAGAAAATAATAAAATAAAAGAAGGATAACCTCGAGATTATCCATACCTTCGGTTTTTAAAGGCTATGCACACCTTTAACGCCTAAGGTTATGCACACCGAAAAGGATTCCCTTGGCTATTCACACTAATCAAGCTCTCAAGCCAAAATTCTATAATATTATTCAACTATATCGAAATTAAGATTTACATAAGATATATATAGCAGTTATATCATAATTCTAACTCAACGGTGCTAATAATGACAATAAGGTCCCGTTATATTTCCTTGGGTGACCTTTTATATTCCCAACATACAAAAATAAAGTATCATAAAAATGCAAATGCATAAAAGCAAACATAAGAAAATAAAATATATAAATATGACGGACCCACAAACGCATCATGTCATGACCTAATAGCCTCTTTCAAACTCTTTGAGTATACCCTTGTACTGTATGCTTTTGTGTAGGTCTCTGCATTATATCAAATTCTCCCTTTTATAGAGAACTCTGCTCTGATGAGTTGAAGTTCACAGTCATCCAAGTGTCTTCTGAAGGTGGCTTATTTTCACCAAAAAAAATCTATGCTCTTTATTTTCATCTGTGATCATCTCATTTGAAACTATAACATCAATATCAAAGAAACATAGTTTAGGATATTTATGTAAAGGTTTACTATTGAGCTCCTCAAAAGTAGCATATATATTATGAAATTAAATCATCAATATTAAATACATGACTAATTAGCATATACAATGGAAAATCAATAAAATATGCTTTCGACCCAATCTTCCCAAGGACCTTAAATGAACCCATTGGTTTGGCATGTAGTTTTTCTTATGTTTTGTGATGGAATAACGCTCCGAGTGAATGCGAATGAGCACAAAATCACCTATATTAAATGTTCTACTTGATCTAGTAGAATTAGCCTTAGTTGTATATTTTTCATTTGATTCCTCAATTTGACTCATTATTTCATGATTTATTTTATGAATAATTTTTGCAAATGTAAAGGCAATATCTAAATAAGCATGGCTTGGTAAGCTAACAAGATCTACTGGCTTTCTAGGATTATACCCATAAACATTCTCAAATGGTGTATGCGTGGTTGTCCTAGAGACGGTGCTACTATATGCAAATTCAACAGATAATAAGTGAAGATCCCAAGTACCCAAGTTATCACCTACAAGGCTTTTCAATAAATTTCTTAAAGTTCTATTAACCACCTCAGTTTGTCCATCTGCTTGTGATTGGAATGCAGAAGAGAATTTTAGAGAAGTATCCAAAAGATACCATATGGTTTTCCAAAAATAGAAAACAAATTTTACATCCTTGTTAGACACAATAGTATTTGGCAACCCATGATGCTTATTTATTTCCCTAAAGAATAGTCTAGCTATGTAGGAGGCATCATTTGTCTTTTGAGCATGGGATAGAGTGAGCCATTTTGGAAAACTTATCAACCTCTACATAAATACTATCATGGTGAAGTGTAGTCCTAGGAAGTCTTGGCACAAAATTCATGGATAAATCTTCCAAAGGTTGATATGGAACAAGTAAAGCAATATGTTTTCCTGAACTCTGCTTTTGAGACTTGGCCTTTTTACAAGTTAAGCATTGAGAAACATACTTACATCTCTTTTTAGTGCTAGCCCAAAAAAATTAATCTCGTCTAAATGTATGGTTTTGTCCCTCCACAAATGTTCTGCTATGCCACTAGAATGCAACTCATTATGTAGAAAAGTTCGCAGTAAGGTACGTAGTATGCACACTACAGGACCAAAAAAAGGTAACATTTTATAATGTGATACAAAGAATTGAGAGGTAAACACACTCATTCGACTTATAATATATCAAAAGGAAGTCAGTGCAAATAGCTTAGTCATCCCTCAGGCGATCAAAGCTCGATATCTTACTAGTCAATGATGAAATCACTAGAGCCACTCTTGATAGTGCATCTACGGGTTTATTCTCAGCACCGGACTTATGTTTGAGAACAAACGTATAATCTTGTAAATATTCTACCCACTTAGCATGTCTATGATTCAACTTTTTCTATTGATTAATGAAATTTCAATGCTTAGTGGTCTGTGTGAAGGGTAAACTCTCGATGCAAAAGATAATGCCTCCATTGTTTTAGTGATTGAATAATTGCATAAAATTCACGGTCATACATTGAATATCATTGCTTCGCCTCATTAAGTTTTCCACCCGAAGTTTTTCAAGAAAAAGCCTAAAATGTTCAAAGTGGTGTTTTGGGTCAATGCTAAAGATAAAGATATCATCAAAGTATACAACAATTAATTTTCCTATAAAAGGTCGAAGGACAGTGTTTATTAAGCAGCGCATAAATGTACTGGGAGCATTAGAAAGGCTGAAATATGTCACCATCCATTCATAAAGACCTTTTGATGTTTTGAATGCGGCCTTCCACTCATTGCCAGGGCATATACGAATCTGATGATAACCACTCTTAAGATTAATCTTTGGAAACAATCGAGAGTTGGCTAGAAGATCTAGCATATTGTCTAACTGTAGGATGAGAAACCTATATTTTATTACGATCTTATTGATGGCACGGTTATCAACACACATTCTCCAAGTACCATCATTCTTAGGTGTAAGGCTGGAACATCACAAGAACTCAAATTCTTCCTAAAAATCTCTTTCCTTAATAAATCATCAACATGTATTTGGAGCTCAGCTTGCTCTACTGGATTTAATCGATAATGGGGTAGGTTGGGTAATTGTGATATAGGAACTAAATTAATAGCATGTTGAATGTCCCTAAGGGGAGGTAAAGAATCAGGAAGATCTTCAAGTGAGGTTTCTAAAAAATCTTTCTAGAGATTGACTACAGGAGAATGAATGATGGCATCACTAGGGGTTGGGGTCACTTCTTTCACATGCAACAATTGGACCCCATCTAAAATATTAAACTCTCTCCTAATAGTGCAATATCTTACCATATCCACAGTTGTTTTAGAGATGTGAAACTTGGACCCTTTAGGTAAGATCACAGACCGTGCATAGGACGTAATCAAAGGAGTGGAAATGGTGATAAGCTGAAATTTTGGCCACTCTTTTGGATTGTGAAGGTGCAAATTTTGCAGTAACACGAACCTGGGATATAGAAGATGTAGAGGGTGTCGAGTTAGAGGATGAAGTAGATGTTGAAGGAAGGGACCCGAAAGCAGGTATAACAACTTTTTGATTAGGTGTGGAAGGAAAAAGTTTTATGGTCTTATTATTAAATTTGAATTCATAAGTATTTTCACGACCATAGTGTATAACATATATATCAAAAAGTCAAGGTCGACTCAAAAGGATGTGTGCTATATCCATGGGCAATACATCACACCATATATTATCCTCATAACTTCCAAGCTTGATTGGAGCCAAACATTGCTAGGTAATAGGGTGTGAGGTATGGTTCACCCAACTAACATTGGACGGGCTCAGGTGTGGTTTAGTTTGAAGTTTTACTCTCACCAATATATGTGTGGATACTAGATTCATGGCACTACCATCATCAATCACCATCTTACATGCAATGCTATTGCATGTCAATGAAAATGTTCATTCAGCTCCAGTCTTCTTCTCCTAACGTGGTACTAAGGCATCTCACACTACTCACAAATATGCATCATCTTCTTCTTCAATAACTTCAACATTCTCTTCATTATGAGTATATTCTAATTCAGCATATTCCCCTTCCTCTTCTTCAATAATTACTGTGGATAAGACTGCTTTGCACTCATGTTTAAGATTCCCATTCTGTTTGCACCTATAATAAATAACATCACGCAACCCATTTGAGTAGCAGGGGTCTTGGTGGACACACTAGGTAAAGGTGTAGGCTTTTGAATAGACTTGAAAGTGATAGTCGAGTGTTTAACCCTAGAAGATGATGTTTTTGATTGTGACTCAATGAGAAGGGCACCATGTAGTGCATCATCTACAGTTTAAGGATCATTCATTTCAACTTGATGCCTAATGTCTGCCCTCAGGCCCATAACAAATTTATTGGCCAACTTCCAATTTGAGTCGTGACAACCAGTTATTGCAACTAAGTCCTCAAATACATTTAAATACTCAGTGACACACATGGTCCCTTGCCTAAGTGTAAGAAATTGTGTGAAATTTCTTATGATGATAACGAGGGTAATATTTGTCCTTTAGCTCAACCCAAGATATTCTCCTACAACCACTTCTCATTTCCTTTTGTATATAATTATTTCAAAAGATTTTGGCACGACTAATTAGATTTATCCTGGCAAATGTGACTCGTTGGTAACCATCTAAGTCATGCCACTCAAAGAACTCCTCAATTTGAGTTATCCAATCTAGAAAATGGTGAGGGTCATGGGTGCCATCATAAGTAGGGACCTCTATTTTAATCATGCTAAAAATATCCTTTTCATGGGGATCTCTTTCACATGTCCCAAGTCTTAGTGAAGGATCAGTCCTAGGTCTCCCATGAATATCATCTCCTCTTCGACGATCTAGTCCTCTAAGATGAAGTCATCAAAGTCGTCCTCAAAATGATTTTTCCTCGGTACTCTACATCCCCTATAGTTTGGATTGTGTCTAATCTCATATGTTTAGGATATTCAAGTGGTGGTGGATGGTGTTGATCATTCCTTATATTTAGTACTTCTAAGACTTGCCTAAATTGGACTTCTATCCTAGCCATAGAAACTTCTAAGCCCTTAACTCTCTGATCTAAGCCATGCCCATTATATTCTTGATAATTAGCTATGCTGCCTTTTAAATGCAAAATTTCAAAACAAAATGCAGCAAGTACTTTAAGCAATAAAATTGACGAATGAATAAAAGATAAGCAAGCTAGACTAAAGCACGCGTAGAGTAAGTAAAAACACTAAATGCAGCTCAAATGTAGCTCAATCACAACAATGTGAAATATTTTAGTAGAACACACGCTCATAAGTGATCGCTCAAAGTTCATGTAGGGTTTAAGGATGGTTGGTTGGCTAATTTCAAGTGAAGGTAGACAACTCAAGCAGGAAATATGCAAATTGCGCACAACTTGCTAAAGATATAAAAATTATCCAATATATATATATCAATACAAATTCCAAAAACTAATTACTCAAAATATTGCAAGAAGATGACATGTGTACTTTCCGTGAAGGTGAACAGATCCCCCATCATGTGTCGAATATTCTCTGTATCCTCTATCTTATGAATTGCTATAATTCTTTAAAAATACCACTGGAGTGTAGTTTAGGATCTCAACTTTCCAATGATCCCAACAACACTGAAATCGGGGCTCGGACAGAGAGAACGACGTGTCGGGAGTCCGCGTAATGAATGACGGTTGCACAGTAGGCAGGCATGCACACGGGCGCATGCTGAAAGGTGCGTGCACAGGTTCAACTGACTGTTGGGTGAACGTAGGTCGGGCTGGACTAGTCGGGTCCGCGGGCTGGGAATAGCGGGCTGACTGTTCATGAATGCTCACAACACGGGTTGTGCCGATTCGACGGACGACGACGGCGACCAGTGGTGGCTAGCAAATGACCCTATTTGGAATTTTAGGGTCAAAACAGGGTTAAACAATTTCCAAAAATTACGAAAAGAATATGTAAATTTTCAGCATGAAATTCTCTACAATCCTAATTAAGAAACTTGGCTCTGATACATAAGAGTTATGGTGGTGGCAAGATTGCAAACTTCGGCAAGAATTTTTGTAGATCTAATGATTTCAAATTGACAGAAATCTTTAGGAGGATGTGGTGGTTGATGTTAGAAATCTGTATGATGTTATGCATGATTTGGTGGCTGTTTGGAAAAGTTATGAATGCCGAAATGAGATGACGTCGAAATGCACGTAGGTTTTGTAGGAAGAACGTTTGAAGGCCGAAACTGGAGCGAAACCAAATGGAGATGAAAGTTAACAGGTGATACTATGATTACAAATATAAAATAATAAAATAAAAGAGATAATCTTATTAGATTATAGTTAAAGGATATGCTCAAGGCCTTTGATTATGAACACCGAACAAGATTCCCTTAACTATCCACACCAAACAAGCTCTCAAGATAAAATTCTATAATATCATTCAATTGTCCTAAAATTAGGATTTACATGAGATATATATAACAATGATACCATAATTCTAACCCAACGGTATTAATAATGATAATAAGGTCCCGTTACATTTCCCCGAGTGACCGTTTTACATTTCAACCTATAAAAATAAAGCGTCATAAAAACACAAATATTAAAATAACATAAAAGTAAATATAAATAAATAAAATATATAAATATGATAGATTCCACAAATGCATCTCTTTATGACCCCAATAATCTCCTTCAAACTCCTTGAGTTGCCCTTATCACTCACATTCTCATGTAAATCTCCGTGCTGCATCAACTTGAGGTCTAAAACTACTTTTGTTCAATGATATGCCCTTAAATTTTCACCCTTCGAGATTGTGCCTAAGAATCTACAGTCATGCTCAACCTAACACAATCGAGTTCAACAACTTAAAGTTTACCCAATTATATATGCTTGAAGATTCACCTGATCCTTTGCCAACAATTTTATTCTTGCAGGGCATTAGGAACATCATCTTCAACAAGCAATCTACTACTATGAAGGCTAATCATTGCCTTTTGTCAAGTCATTGGCATCATCCAATGATATTCATAGAAGTGCTTTCCGACAAGCAACTTGGCTAATTGGCATTTATGCAATCTGCCATATAAGAAATGCTAATCAATTGATTGTATTCATGAGATCATAATCTCAGATCAGAAATAATTTGGATAAAGCAGATAGACGGTGCTAATAATCTGATTCCATTACCAATAGGCTTTTAAATATTCTTTTCAGGCTACCCATGAGTAAGCATGCCAATTTCAACATAATACAAAATAAACTTTTCTAATTATCTATAAGCCATACTTTATTATTATTCTTAATATATATATATATATATAGGTCGACGAATACTTCATCCATTGAGGCTCATTTTCATCCAAAATAAGAAAAAGTTCATTATAGCATTTTATCTTTTCAATTAAAATAAAATTCCGATGTGGAAACTGTTCAATTATAGAGATAATTGTTGGCATTACATTCAAAATTTAAATATTTACATATAAGCATTCCAGCATAACACAAACTTGCATACCTGCAGTGACTGAAAAATTCTTCACTGATCTATATGTATGCTTGAGTGGCACACATGATTTCACAGAAATATGTTGGAGAAAGTTTAGCCATTAACAAGAAGTCCCAACAAATCAATCCTACAAATAAACTGCAATTTGAACCATTCTAAACCTTCTTCAATTGTTCATACTGTTAATATGAGGATGAGTATATATATCGACAAAGACAACATGAACCAGGGTGATTAATCTATCTGTAAATTAATAATCAACGAAATGCCAGATTAGGATCTCTCTTTTTTGGGCTCAAATTAGGTGTGGCCATTGAATGAATGCCTTTTTTATCCTCTCAGACCGATATTGGACTGCTGAGAGTGTAAATCAGAGCACTGATGCAATGGATAAAAAAGAGTTTATCTGACTAAAATAAATAAAAGAAAACAAATCAGAATAATACATAATCTTACACAAAGCAGCAATACTACGTATGATGAGCCTGCAGTCCTGCCCTGGACCGAGTCAAGGAAATACATCAATCCCCGCCACATGTCACCCAAAACATCTCCTCGATAATGCCTGCTAAAAAGAAGATAAATTCATCAGCTATATATACTTTGTCTCATTGATGCTCAGCATTTTTTCAAAAAAATAAAAAATTATATTAAATATTTAAAAATCACCGGGATAAGTTCGCCCTACCCAAAATGCACCACAATACAAAATCTTCCTAAATTATTTTTTTTTTATCAAAGGAGCTGTTTTTAGAGTTGCAATCTGAATGAACCTCAGCGGCCTCTGCATGTGCCAGCCAGCCCTTGTCCAACCGCCTCCGGCCATCTCCGGTTTTTTTGCTCTTTAGAGTTTGGGTTTACTTTCCACCCAAACAATCATCAAAATCTAATGAGAACATAAAACCTCCAAACATCAAATAACTATTCATATTGTAGTTATTTTATTTGAAATTATTTCATGCTGAATTTATTTTTACTACAACATTCTTTGTAAACTCAAAGCAAATAGCCCCAAAGCACAAAAGATTAACAAACTTCACTGATACCAAAAGCTAAGAGCCTAACCCCAAAATGATGATAGATTTAAAAGAAATAAGAAAAGTCTGAGCAAAATTGTGCACGATACACAACTTTTTGAAAAATATATTATCCAAAATATAGACACATTAAACTTGATGTTTTCTGTTCATCCGGGTTATTTTTGTACGAATTTGCTCCTCATCAATCCTTCTACACAACAACTTAATCAATCCAAGTTACATATGAAACTTGAGACTTAACCGGAATCACCCTCCATGCAATGCATGGCATGGTTAAGTTGTTTGCATAAACTTACTGGTGGGCTGTAGGAACGTGATTCAATTTTACTGGCCAATCCAACAAGCTATAAGCAAGACCTCTATCTTAAGTAAGAACTCTTGGCAACTGATCCATATATCATCATCCCTAGTCACCTAGACTCCAAGTTGAGCGAGCAAAAGCCTAGCCGAACCACCGAGGAGCGTCAGCAAGAAGACAGAATCATCTAGGAAACTGCTCCCAAGTCATCTTGAGAACTCTCGTCGCCGCTATTGAGTGCACCAAGCAGTTACCTTGCAAGCCGGCTGATAAATGACCGGAAAGGATGAAGACGAGTCACGAAGGATTGGCATGAATACAGAAAATGATAAACTATGCGGCCGAGAACTATCTTGAGTCAGGAAAAAAAGGCAGGAAAGCCCTCTATGACCACCTGATGAGCCATAGAAGAAGCTGAGGAAGTGTTGGCATGAGCAATATCGGCAAAAGCAATTGGCTGCAGCTGAATAGCTGACTTGTAGTTTAGTATTTTTTTCTTCTCAGTGTTGCCATACTCTCAACAAGATCTTTCTGTTGGATCGACATGGTATTCTCATGTCAAGTTCTTCTTGACTTCTTCCTAGGTTTGTTTTAAAACAGTAAACTATAGAAGATCAAGAATGAGATGACACGATGAGAAGAGGAGGCCTTAGAGCCAAGTCGAAAATTGAGTTGTCTGCTTTGATGGTATATACCAAATGCAAAAGAGATTGACTCCTGAATCAATCAGCTCGAGATTTCAAGATTCTTGGATACTCAAGCCAATATAAAGTATATTTTAGATGATTAAAGCAGAAGCATGCGCTTCTTTGATGGAACATCCAAGTGAAACATAAGGTTACAATTGGCTGAACCTGATTCAAGATATTCAAGAGTGAATTTTACCAAATTGGAAATAAAGAAGAAATATGGAAGAAATTAAAACAAACTCGCTTTACAGTCGTGCAATTTTTCAACAAAAGATGAAATAAAACATGAATGTTTTGGTTTGTCTTTATTTTAATTATTCCCTAAAAATTTTGATCTTCAATGAGATGCATGTGTCAAGCCACCCAGCTTCAGGTCAGGCTGAGCAAGGGGACCCACATAAGTCAAGGCAAATCGAATTCACATGAAGAAGTAAAGGATCAACTATGCAACCGATTAATTTTCTATGTCAGGAACCAATAAACAGGTGTCGAGACAGTAGTACGACCATGCAACAAGCCAAGAACAAAGAATGAGTAGCATAAGAAAAGATTGACAAAAGATCAATTGACTTCAAGTTGAGCAGCTAACTTTGATGGAAGAAGCCAAGAAAGTGGATTCCTTGGCCAGACCCTGACCGAGATGGACCTCCTCAAACCAAGTTTGCTTGGAAACAACCCGACCCACATCTTTCCTTGGGTGATTTTCATTAGGGTGACATGAAAATTTTACTAGAGCCTAGCCTAGACCATACAGAGTTAACCCCAAATTATCTAGGAACCCAACAATGCTACATAGTGCGACCTAGCTGAACCTTCCCTTGTAAGAGGTATGCTCAAGGGAACAAATCATAGACTTCACTAATAGTTGGGCCTCTAGCCGCATATCCCCATGCCTCAATAATTATTTTTTCTCATTTTCTTTTGTGATTAATGCTTGTTACTATTTTATTAAAACTATTGTAGCTTTTGTGTTAGGGTTTTGTTATCAATTTTGATGCTTGCATTTTGAGTCATGCTATCTTGTAACATCACACATTCTATCTGATTTTAATAAAAAATGTCTATCTTGAAGTTTGATATGCAATTCATAGTTTACTATAACTGTGTGTGAGTATGTGAAGTGTCATTCTCCTCACCAAATACTCATTCATTACCAATCAATTGAGTGAGCATTCAAAAGCACCAATAACTAGATTAGCCAAATACACATCAGCATACCAAATTAAAATATGCTCTCGACATGCTTGCCCTCAACAAAAGATTTGAATAATGGTAATGAATTAAATTCAAAGTACTCTATCATTCGATTTGATAGGTTAGTAGAAGCAATAATCCTTATTTCAGTATTTAGAAAAAATTGGCTAGTAACTAGAACTTGAATTTCATGATTCATTAACATCATAAGCTTTCGAGTAACTCTGATCAATTCCATTAATGATCGACTCGAGTCAAGTTCAAGCCGGAGTTAGCCCGGACTCAAACTCAAAATTTTCGAATTGGATCTGACTCAAACTCTATTCGAACTCGTAAGAGTTTGAGTTCGAGTCAAGTTCAAGTAGAGTTCGAGTTCGAGTCATTTCGAATCATTTTGAGTCAGTTCGAGTTGAGTCAAATATTCAAAAATTTTGAGTCGAGTCAAAATATTTCGAGTTCGAGTTTCAAGTTTCGAGTCAAACTGACAGCCCTAATTCCACTGTAGCCGTAGCACCAGTAAATTTGTGTATTATACCCGTATAATTCCTCTGAGCACATGAATTATTCAAAGATATTATTATTTTCTGTTTCTTCAAAGCAAACAATAAGTTTTAAATTTAATCATAATAAAATTATTGATTGGGATTATACATCTTTTTGACATATTAATGATGAATTCTTATTCTCTATAATAATGATTTTAAATTGAGTTTATATAATTTGCATTTAAATTTATGATTTTTAAAGCAAAGAACATAAATACTGGTACATGTTAGTGTCCATTGATTACCACAATCATTTTATTTAAGGAAAGTTTGATTCGCTGCTATTTGTGTTGTTATTAGGGAAATGCTATGTTATTCCCCAATAACATTCCAATAATAGTAATTTGGTTCGCTGCTATGTTATCTTAACATTGAATAAACAACAAAACTGGCACTATCTAATGTTATTTAGATAACACTACAAATCAGCCAAAATTCATGAATAACCCTTCTATTGGTGACCTCTAGCATATGATTTTGGTGAGAAAAGTGAGCATAGGAATTCTCTTCCCCGTCATTGGGAGAACGGGTGATCGTTATCTGATATTTTGCATTTTTTATCACTCAGTTTATTGAGTTGTCAAAATATAAAAGTGATTTAAAATTAATTAAAACTATTCTGAGAAATACACAACATACAAATTACAATGAACAAAGCAATCAATAACAATAATATCTGATAGTAAATTATTTAGAAAGTATGCTATTTTAATAGCTTTGCAAATAATAGCCAAACTAGCCCTTACTAAGGCCACAAATTTGTTACTTTAATATTCATTTTTTATTTAATCAATACACATGCCTTTGATATTGCTTGGATCACTGAAGAGGCTAGAGTATGCTAACACATGCATTAGAACGAAAATAATGGTCAGCGTTTCTCAATATTTTCTGCATCACCATCAATCTGTTCAGGACATGAAAAAAGAGGGGAATATTCATAGATGGAATGTGTTTATTTCATTAATAAGGCCAACAAAAATTCAATTGATTAGACTACACAAGATTTAACATACGAATTACCATAGTTAAGCAGATTTCAATTTCAAAAAAACAGGAGACAATGCAGATTTAAAAAATATAATTACCGGAATAGTTTGTATCCACTTAAAAAATACAAATTTGATATTTATGAAATAATACAACGTTTTAAACAATAATTATATTCTAAACATTGCACAGTAGGGTGGGTGGTCAGAGAAGAACAGTCATTCGTAAAGGCCAGCAACATATAGACTGTGACTAAAATTAATCGCTTTCTAAAAAAAAAAGAAGTCATAATAAAAAGGGAATACCTAATTTAAAAAAAGATGGCATATTCAAGGTCTAGTACCTCAGGCACGTGCAAAGGGCTGTCAGGTTTAAGAACACATCGTCACAAAAGTTGAAGAGACTGGAAGATTCCCTTTGATTCATCAAATACCCATCTGTAAAGCAAAGTTAACCTTAGAACTTGAAAAAGACGAGAAAAAATAAACAACAAATAGGGGAAGCGGTCATTTAATAAACAACAAGATCTCAAAGCTAAATTGCAAGTACGAATGTCTACTATAATCCTCATAAAATTTCACATTTGATACTCACAAAAGTATGCTTTCTGTTGAATGAGTAGAAAATATGAACTATAGACTAGCTACTCTGTTTTTTAAGAAACAACTAATTTAAAATCAGCTAGAAAGCTGTTCTACAAACAGTGTAAAACAAAAATATAGCTGAAGCTTTTCAAAATGACAAAAATCCCATTAAGGTGCCCCAAATAAACCCTTGATATAAAAAAAACTAGTTTAGTAAGTGAATATTTGATCAAAGTAACTCGGCAAATTACTTGCACATAAAAACTGAATGAAGGTCGTCAGTTTTGTCAGTTAAACGAGATCTTCTCTCAATTTCCTCCCGAAATTTGTGTTCAGGGAGAACATCGCACAAACCAGATATTGAGCTAACCAGTATTGTGTTTCTTCTATCTGTAGCATAAACCTGCAATAATGTTGCAAAACAGGCTAATCAAAACCCATTAAATTTTTTAAACACAACAACTAGTATTAAAACTTAGGAACGTAGCAGCTAACCAATATATATATAAATATAAATATAAATATATATATATATATGCATATATATATATAAATATACACATATGTATATATATGATATTGGAAAAGAATAAAATGCCATATAAAATAATCATTACTGCTTTGGATACAAGTTTCTAAAAGGATATGCCAATGCATGTAGCGACTCTAATATAAGATCTTGGGGCGGGCGGTTAATGCTTCCCTGCATTGATTTACTGAGAGGCAATTTATGTAACTCAAACTTGGAACATATAGAATATATTTAAGCAATTTGGCCACCACTTTTACAGGCCCATCATTAAGGATACCGATTTGTAAGGCCTTTTAAGAAATCACAACAAATACAAACCATTTCAACTAACACCAATCACTTTGTAATATTGATGATACTCCAATATCTTAACCAATCATCCACTTTACAATTTACTAAAACTTAAATATCTACTTTTAGATTAAATAAGAAAATTAGGAATAGTAGATTTATTCTTTTCAAAACTTTTAAAAGAGGTAAAAAAATAATCCATTATAAAATTTCCTGAAAAAACAAGAGTAACACAAATTGTTTTTTTAAACTGATAACAATCTCGCAAAATATCTGTAAAAAAAACTGTAGGTCTTTAGATAAAATATTCATTGACATTTAGATGGTTGTAGAATAATAAAAGTGGTTAATTTGCAATTTTAATTTTGGAAGTTTAAGAAATGCAAATTATTGGAGAAGCAATTGCATAAATATTTAAAAAGAAATTATACAGAGTTTTCATAATTATAGAGAAATTAAATTTAGTTGTACAAAAAAATTTAAAGAGAGTAATGGCCCAACTTGAAAACTAATTTGCAATTTTTATTGATCTTCAGAAAGTATGTGAACCGGAGTATTGACAAACAATTTGTTGTTGATAAGCCAATAGTTTTATTAATATATCTATATAAATATCACTTAAATTCGTTAATTTTATGCATATATACTTTGTTCATAAAATAGATATCTAAATTTTACTAAATTTTAATTAATATAGAATAAAGTAAATTTAAATCTAATATTTTTTATGATTTTAATTGCATTTGCAGTCATGCTTAGCTTAGTTTTGGAAATTAATTAAAGAAACTCAAATCTTAGATATTTTCATGCTTAGTAGAGATAGTTTTTATAAATATATTAAATTAAGTGTTATCTGCAAAATAATGTAAAATATGAGTGGAATGTTTGAAAATCCCTAAATTTTTTATAGATAAAAGTTAAAATAGATTTGAGAATAGATAAATTTGCAATTAAAAATCTTAGTAAGCATGTAAATTGGAAAGATTAGAGTGTTATGCTTGCACTTTTTTTCTCCCTCTCAAACTGAAAAATTAAAAAGAGGTAGCCGGTTCAAACTTTGGGGCGGACAAAACCCTAAACCTAAGGAGAAGTCGAAAAGCTCAAAAGGAATGAAGACGACAATAAAAATGGAAAGCTTTTGATGTACATTGGCTAAAGGAAATGAATCATAGAACTTTTGCAGGGAGATAGAACACAAAAACCACAGAAGAGGCAGGAAATCTGCACTTCTTCAGCAGATCAAAAACTGCATTAATGGAAGCCGAATCCTGCTCTCTAGAGGGTGAGTAAAACCTGGTTATAGAAAGGATGAAAAAAACTGATCAGCATAGTAGGCCAAACAGGGCTGAAATTAAGGCACATATAAAGAATCAAGGAATAGAAAGAGGATAGATGGCTGCAACAGGGAGAATAAGACAGCACGCTAAAAATTTAAGCTATAAATCAAATGAAAAAATCTTAAGAATACTAATAAATATGTTTAAAATAAACTTTTAGACCTCGGACATTGACATATTGAGAGAAATTAATCTTATATGACAGGCGATTGCTAATTGCATACTTAAGGTGGTTAAATAATTTTTGAAGTTAAAAATAATGACGTTTGATGAATATATGTTCAAAATATTAAAGAGAAGCTTTATTATATAGTGAAAATAAGAAGAATTATAAATTGGCTACTAGTGAATTCAATAAATAGCTAATAAAGTAAAATATTTTCTATGAGAAATTGAATATTGTTAAGCAAGAGAGACAAGTACAAGCTAGTCAATTTAAGAAATAGTCAAGTTAAAAAATGACTCAAGTGAAGCATAATAGTCACTGAAAAAAAAAAAATTTATAAGGAATGAGGATATTCAATATAACCAAATGGATACTACTTTTATAATTTTTTGTGAAAGTCAAATAATATGACTAATATTAGTGAGTTTAGTAACTCTAAGGATAACATTATTTTTTTTTCAATCAATGAATATGTAATGATCCGTTCCTAATACAACAGTCATATTGCGATATATAAACTTATGGATATCAATAAATAAATTTTGTTAATGCCTAACTGATTAAGCGTTTAAAAGACCAAGTATATTCATAATAATCAAGCAAGTAATAATCATTTTCTAAGATAATCGTCACTGATGATTTAAAGGAATATTCCTAAATGATTAATTTGTCCTAGGAGACTAATTGATCCTCTAGAAGATCCTTCCAAATGATTATTAAAATTGAACAATCACTAAACAGTCATTGATCACTGATTTTCAATTTCACACCAATTATTCTTAGGATTGTTTGTAGAGTGGCTCAGCATCTAAAAGCTTTTCTTTATTTAATCAAAGGCTGAGAAAAGGTTTCCAAGTATATACATGATAGCCACCTCCTATGAAACCTCATATTCTAAGAAAAAGACGAGGAAGAAAGCGGTGTTTCAAGGGAAAGACCTGTTGCTGTAACTTTTAAATTGCCAGTGCTAATCTCAGTTTTGCAAGAATAATCTAGGATATGACTTATTTTTATACTTAATGTTTTTAAATGAATCCAAATTTTCTATTTCTCTCCAAGAAGTGGTATGTCCATATATCTTACTTGCATGTCAAACTTAACATAAATATGAGCTTAGATTTTGTAATTTGAAAAAAAGAAAATATTGATTAGGATCTGGATTTTTTTTAATTTCATGTCAGTGTTTTTTTAAACAACTGAATATTGCACTTATTAATTTTAACAATTGTTTGCTTAAATAAAGCTCTTAAATTGCCATCTTATCTTAAAGATATATTTTTATGCTTTATTGGCATAGCAAGTAAGAAATGAAACATTTAAGCTAAGTTTTATTCCATGGAAACCTAATGCAAAATATTAAAACCAAAAAATATTCATCAGAGCAAAAAAATTTTAAAATAATGTACCTAATCTTTATCAACACACGAAAATGATTTAATAAATGTTTTGATAAGATTTCATGTATCATTCTTCAAAAATACTCCTAATATGTACAAATTTTAGCTTCCTCTTAACATAATATCCGGATAATTTATATAAATTTTCTTAGATAATCCCACCAAGAATGTGACCTTGCCTAGAAGAGATAGTCCCATATGATCACACGACTGAAAAAGAAAAATCATAAGCGACCTCAATGATCAATTCAAACAAAATAAATAACAAAAATTGGTTTCCAATTTAAGTGGCATATATTGTATGATAAGATAGATCTAAAAGAGCTAATATATGTCAAGATAGGCATTGGATAAATGTTAAAGACATGTATAAGAAATTGGGTGGGTTTGGCCCTAAAAGAGTGATATGTAAGAGAGTTGAATATACTTTCACTGGTAACTTTAAATAATATATTAAAAATTGTTGAGATAGTAACATTTAGAAATTAGCCAAATTAAGAGATAAGAAGACAAAAATTTGACTCATATAAATATATCGAAGATAACAATAAAAAATAATTTTATGGATGAATATATTGTGTATATGGATTAATAATTTTACTACCAAATTTTTTAACGAAGATTAGACAAAAATAATTAATATAAGTGAATTTAATGATTATAAAAATAATATCAATTACACTTTCATTCAACGTGTTAGTAAAGTTGAGATTTTGAATGCTTTAAAAAGGATGAAGAGTGAAAAAGCAATATGATCAGATGACACTCCTATCGATGTATAAAACTATTTGGGTTATGAAGGAATTTGTTGGCTTACCAAATTATTTAATATTATTTTAAAAACTAAAAAGATATCAAATGAGTAGAAATAGTATTTTTATACCTATTTACAGGAATAAAAGGTGATGCTCAAGATTCTACAAATAATAAAGGAATCAACTTAATATGTCATACATTGAAACTTTGGGAGAGGGTATTTGAATACAAATTATGAATGAATACTTGTATTTCTCAAAATCGAATTGGATTTAAGCTAGGTAGATCTACCATAAAAGCCATGCATATATTAAGAAGTTTGATGGAGAAAGAAAAGAAGATTTTCATTTTAATTTTTATTGATCTTGAAAAGACGTATGATAAAGTAATAAGAGAAGTTCTTTAGAGAGCTTTGAAAAAAAGAGATTTGTGTTACATATATCAATGTTATTAGAGATATGTACAATGGGGCTGTAACATGTGTTCGATCGCAAGCTAACTTGTCTAATGATTTTCCTATTACTATCGGATTATATTTTTGGTTTAGTTATGAATGTTCTTATTGAACACATTTAAGAGGCTCCTTGGTGCATGTTTTTTGAAAATGAAATTCTATTAATTGATGAGATAAGAGATGGAGTTAAAGCAAAATATGAGTTGTGAAGTATTACTTTAGGTGGATGAGTTGACATACTCGTAAGAATAGAATGAGATATGAGTTTATCCATAGCAAAGATGGAGTGGCTCCAATAGTGGATAAAATTAAAGAATTCTTCCTTAGATTGTTCAAGCATATTAAGCATAGATTGTTCAATGCCCCTGTTAGAAAGATTAAGTTTATGAATTTTACCCTATACTAAAAGAAAAAGAGGAAAATGAAAAAAAGATATGGAAAGAAACTATTAGAAATAATCTTCTCTATTTGGAACTTAGGGAGGGCTTCTATTTGATTGTGCACAATGGAAAAGAAGGATTCATATAAGCCCCACTTAATGAGATAAATGTTATGCTTTAAACTCTATTACTCGAGTAAGAACCGTCATAGAAATAGTGTATCATTCTATATAAGAATTTAAAAGATGATCTACAAGAATTAACGAGATTAGGAGAAAAAATTATATCTTTTAAACTTATAATAAATATAATAATTTTTAATATTTAAGTGTTTATGCCCTTCAAATAAAATTGGATGTGTATATAAAAGAAATACTTTGGCATAATTTGGAAGAGTTAGTTCAAGGAATACCTCAAGAGAATATACTATTTATAGAATGTGATTTAACTGAAAATATTAGAAAGCTAATTATAAAAAATTTAAAGTATTCATGATAATTTTAATTCTAGAAAAATTAATGAACAAGGAAGAATGATTTTGGAGTTTACTCTATCTAGCTTATAATCTTATAATTGTAAACACTTTAAGAAATGAAGTAACATATTATTACTTATAAAAATAGAACTTTTAAAACTCAGATTAATTATTTTCTCTTAAAAAAATAGATCTTTTATTTTGTAAGAATTATAAGAATATTCAAAATGATTATTTGACAACTCAATATCATTTATTAATTTTTTATTTGAAATAAGTAGTAAAAAAAGGAATACTAAATCTAAAATATGTATTAAGACTAAATGGTTGAATCTTAATATTTGAAATAAATATTTTTAAGAGTAATGTTTTAAAATTTGGACAATAGGAGTTTAAGGATATATCCAACTTTATGTGGAATGTGGTTACTAATTATATTGGCAATGTAGCAAAGTGTTTGCTTGGTGAATCAAAGGGAAAGTATCCAATAATACAAATACATGGTGATGAAAATAAGATGTTCAAATTAAGATTAAAGATAAAAAGCATATTATACAAATAATTTAAATGTAAGAGTGGGATACATTGGAAAAAATATAAATTAGCTTGTCATGAATCCAAAATAACACTTTGTGATGCTAAGAGAGCAACATTCGAGGAATTATATAGTAAATAAAAACTATCGAGAGAGATTTATAAGCTAGCCCAATTAAGAGATAATAGAACCAAACATTTGACTCATTAAAATATCAAAAATGATAATCAAAAAGTTATTTTTATGATGAAAATATTCAACATAGATTCATAATTATTTTACTATGCTTTTTAATAAAGGTAGTACCAATAGAATTAATATAAGTGAGTTTAATGATTATAAAAATAATCTCAATTACACCTTCATTTGCCGTGTTAGTAAAGATGAAACTCGGAATACTATAAAGAGAATGAAGAGTGGAGAAGCCATAGAATCAAATGGTTCCAAAGTGATTTGAGGTTCAAGAGGTGCCCTTCAAAATATAGCATACCATTCTGAGTTCAAGAGGTGTTTCTCATGGCATGACACTTTGTCCTGCAGAGCACTTAACTTCTATCTAACACTTGATATCATATTCTAATATCATTTGTAATCACCTAAACTCTTAATAACCAAGGCATTATCTACTTAAACTGTAATAATCTCATACATTTATCCTCATAAAATAATTTTATAGAAAGTCACCCAACATAGGAGTGCTCTCACTATGAGCACCCTTAGCTTTAGCTTAAGAGTTTTGATAAACAACTCAACTATTATCTCAAAAGGTGCCTCCTATTTGAGTTTTATTTAACTATACTTAAGGGGATTTATAGTTATCCTGCCATAGTTTGTAACATTGTGTTAGCTTATGCTTACATTGTGGCTAGCCCTAGCATCATTTCAAAGATTGCCTTATGAATGATCATCAAGAGAGTTAGAACATTCTATTATTAAGTATCCATCTCTCCCTTCTTGTGGTGGATTTGATAGTGGCCATGGGGAATTTGCTTGCAATAAAAGTGGCCAATCGTATGTTCAAAAATAAGTTACTCTAAGATAATCTATTCCTTATACTACATTTATTCTTATATAACCAACTTTTTAACCACGTGTTTTCAGGCTCATTATATAGCTAATTAATCAACAAATGTGGTTAAATATACATTATATTTGATCTTCATTTATTTTCATATAATTATTTTATTTTGAAAGTTTGCATTCATTTATTGTGGAGAACTTGGTGAATTAGT
The DNA here is from genome assembly GCA_016760335.1 of Gastrodia elata. NCBI lineage: Eukaryota > Viridiplantae > Streptophyta > Magnoliopsida > Asparagales > Orchidaceae > Gastrodia > Gastrodia elata. The sequence continues at coordinate 49,244,348 of CM028674.1, read as the reverse complement.
ATAAGGTAGAAGTTACTCCTTAACTAGTTTGTCAATGATTTTACCTTCTATGATAAAATGAATGCTAGTTATGTGCATAATAAGGAGTCAAAATTATCTGGGTTTACTAATCAAATTGATTGTGTTACCTCATAAGGAATTTGGTGTAATTCAATGAATTGATTAGCTTAGTATATATATCACATCAAAATTGATTGTGCTACGAAAAAGATATCTATATATTAATAGATAGGAAAGAAGTTGTATTTACTTATGTTAATAGTGAATATCATCATTAATCTCAATTTCTAAGGAGGACAAAGGATCAAAGTAAAGGAATGAAGAAATGAAAGGATAGATCTAAGTAGTTAGAAAAGACGCCATTATGCTAATGTTTTCAATATTACCAAAAAATAATATGGCCTGCCCCATATTGGTTAGATAGAACTATGCTCTGACATTTTATAAGAAATTTCTCCAATTTGTAAGACAGTTCATAGAATGACACTAAAAGAATTGCTTATATTGAAACTTCAATTGTTGGGGAGCTTGTTGATCAAGGTTTTGTGTGATTGAGCTCGTTGAATGGAGAGTTCTGATTTGAAAAATAAGATGAGTCATTCATAATGTTGATTACTCCAAAAATATAGGAATCTCCACCATATCTGTTAAGTTTAAGAGTTCACTCTTCATGAGGCAGATTTGAAAGTTTTAACTAGACTTTCTTGTGATTAATAGTATAGCATTTATTTATATTTGAAGTTAAGGATTTCTATAAACACAAGTCCCAATAGTTAATTATTATCCTAATTGTCGGGAAGAACTCTTAATTAAATGGTATTAATAGATTTAGGAATGCACAAGGCAATGTATAGTTTAGGAGGGCATATGGAAGAAACCTGATCAAGATCCCATTGTTCTATCATCCCAAGTTAACTTGATAAATTTGATATAATCAAAGGATAACCCATCTATAATGTCCAGAGATGCTGATTAGCAACCATGTGTTGTTATATTGACTCGGAGTTCTCAACTAGAATAGGCAATTTTTGTTAAAAATCTAGTTCTTAGGTTCAACATTGATTCACATACTGATAAAGGATTGAACATACTATTTTACTCCATAATTTAGTATTTAGAGGGTATGACCATTACGGTTTAGAGCTTTTGTACATGCCCTTAAAGATTCATGGGCGTGCTTAAATAGAAAAGTTGTAGATTTTTAGCAAAGCTCAAGATCTAAATCTAAAATTTTGGGTTTTGTGTTTAGTGATTAAGTATGAATTTGAGGGCTTGCAGGCGGTAAAATTGGCTTGAATTTAGTTTAAGTTTGGGCCAGATAATCGTGCTGACCCGAGTTTAAGTTGCATCAGAGCTTACAATGGTGTAAAGGCCTAGGTTTAGATAATAATGGGATTTACATCTATTAAAATGTATGATAGAAAGTTTTATGATCGGGCCACCTGGACAATGCAGCCCAAGATTTTGGATCAATTTTGAGATGGGGCTTATGTCTTTGGGAATGTGTAGGCTAGTGAGTCTTACAACCAAACTGTTTAAACTAGATAATCTGGTGTTGAGTCAAATTGGAGATGGGGATCACATCCTTCGGAATGCTTGTGTGGTGGGTCTTATGAGCAAAACCATTTAGACTACATAGTTCGTTATATATATGTTGGATCTTTTAGATCATTGTAGAGATTAGGCCATATGACTTAATCTCATTTTAAGGATTAGATTACCTTAGCTTGAATCAATTAACTGAAGTTCTATTAGAATTACTATGAAACAACAAATTTACAAATATCTATTAAATCTACTAGGGATTGGATCTTCGAGCTTAAATTAGTTAGATCTTTTGACTTGGGCCAACTAAATCGTATGGCTTAGTTAAATTATATCTTGTGAATTAGGTTGACTAAGTATATTAAAATTTTGGCCATTAACTTAGAGAGTTATAGGATGATCAAGATACAAATTTCTTGATATAGGCGCTAGTCCAACTAAAGTCACTAAAGCTGACTAAAGATTGGATCATTCAACCTAGGTTAAATCAACTAAAATTAAGTAGGAATTACATCACTCAACATGCACTCAATTAGGATTATTTAAGTCAACTAGGATGCAAATTGTTTGACATAAATTAAATCAATTAAAATAGACTAGATTAATTAATAGTTGAGCTATTTAACATAAATTAACTCAACTAGAATCAATAGATCATCTAAGAGTTGAACATTTAACTTAAATTCAACTAAGACCATATCAATTCACTATGGATCACATTACTTAATCTAAACTAGCTCAACTAGGTTCAATTAAATCTACTAGGAATCAAATAATTTATGATCTTTAAACTTATTTGCTTAGCTCACTACATTATTATTGATTTCCTTTTTACTACTTCTAGTTCGTGCATATTTTTATTACACACACACTTTCTTGTTTTATAGTACTTATCAATTTCCTATTTTGTGTGCAGGTTATAGCTTGCTAGAGAGTAAAAGTATTACGAGTGCAAAGATAAGAACATGTACTTCATATGAGAGTACATGAAGATTTGGTTCTTTGAGATTGGTGACATGGGAGTAGCACTGTGCACCCTAAGAAGCATATAATATTTCTAGTGAGTTCAAAGATGATGGCACAAAATAGCACTTTTGTACTTAAAGTGTCATGTAAGTGATGGACAATTTTGTAATTGTAATTTTTCATCTGTGTATTATACACAAGTGCACGTGACCGTCAAGTAATATAGAAATCAATGAATTCCCGAGTTTATCATATCCTCAAGGAATAGTGTGTATAGCTACTAAATAATTTCTTCCTATTTAATGTTTGAACAAATGAAAAGGCTGACAGAGCTGATGATTAAGCTAAAATTACACCAAGTTATTTTTGATCAATTGGAATAAAATTGGGAAAAATTAGGTTTGAACATATGATCTGCAAAAGTCTTGTGCAGGAGTTTTCTTCAATCCAACATTTTTATCATTAGTTATTTCATTAATCAAGAGGTTATAGTTGAAGGTTTTATTTTTAATCTCAGGTTGCCCTACCTAGTGTTATATGGAACTCACTGAGGTTCACATTAAGCACATAGGTAATTTAGTGATAAAAATTATCCTTATGTCTAAATGATAAAATTTACAATATTATTCTGTGATCACGAAATCCTGATTCATTCATGGCTAACTACACACATCTAACTCTTGACTTAGTTAAGAAAACCAGCGATAAAGCTCTATGAACTTATGTCACATCATTCACGACTTGACATGCGTCGAATTTCCTCATTTAAGTCACGAGTGAGCAGTGAAGCTCTGTGAATCAGTTCTTCTTGGCTCACGTGCATCGAATTCCTGGACATTAACATAGAGATGAGCATTGAAGCAGCATCTATGAACTTATGTCACATCATTCACAGCTTCACATGCTCAAATATCCGTATTTATGTCCTAAATTGAGCGATGGAGCACAGAGAAATTTTCAAGTTGTTCTTCACGGCTTTGATTCGTCAATTTTCTAATCTTTAGCAATGAACGAGTGTGAAGCTTTGCGAATTTGTCACATCAGCTTACACGCTTCTAGTTCACTCATTGGAAAACATTAATGAGCATCTAACTCTGTGAAAGTTTTACTAATAAAATTCATTTCAAAATATTTTAATTTTAAGCAATTTAATTCTTTCCTTCTTTCTTTTATTAATATACAAATAATTTTTCAGCACAAAACACAATAATTTTCATTGATTAAAGAAATTCATTACATGCACAAAGACAATTATATTACATAGTTCTCACATAACCCTCCTCAAAAAAAGGGTTTAGGCTGCCATTAAAATCAACATACAGAAAGAAATACAGATACAACACAAGGAACTCAAAGTTCTTACAAGAAAAGAAAATAGATATGAACTAGATTAAAGATACAATACTAGGGAATAACTTTCCAGCATTCTCCTTGCTTTCTCTCCTTTTGGTTCTCTCTTATTATTCTTCTTCCTCTTCCTTTGTATTGCTTTCTCTTTCTTCTTCTCTGCTACAAGCCTCTTCTTCAAGAAACTCCTCTGAAAATTTATGTGGCCGCTAAAGTTTCCAGTCCCTCTTTAGGGGTCCAAAAGATCCTTCTTGTTTCTCTGAACAATACTAGGGAATAACTTTCCAACATTCTCCTTACTTTCCCTCCTTCTGGTTCTCTCTTCTTCTTCTTCCTTGGTATTATTTTCTCTTTCTTCTTCTCTACTGCAAGCTTCTTCTTCAGGAAACTCCTCTAAATATTTATGTGGCCGCTAAGGTTTCCTGTCCCTCTTTAGGGGTCCAAAATATCCTTCTTGTTTCTCTGACGCTTGCTTAAATACTCTCTTGATCTTCAACCTAGTGGACTGAATTAGTTAATTTTCTCTCTTTTCTTTAATTCATTTTCCCTCCAAATCAATCTTGGGAGCTAGGGTTTTAATAGTTTATTCCTTGAATACTCCCTTTTAATCAATCTTGGGAGAGTTGAGGGGATTAATTCCTTAATTGCTTGGCTTTTCCTTTCTAAAATCAACCTTGGGAATTGAATGGATTAATGAATTAATTCCCTTAAATTCTTAACCGTTCAATTTTACTAAGTTTTCTAGACAGCGGGCGCCAGGGCGCGCCGTGGTGCTTGACTTTCGCTCGGCTGGCGTTTTGGCGCACTATAACACCCAGCTCTTTAATTGTATAATTGATCATTTTCCCTTTGTACAGATTTGTCTCTAGTGCTAGAAAAATAATAAAACACACAAAGATATCTTAAAGTAACAAATATCTTATCTAAAAACACTAACTTTTACTAGAAAAACATATATAAATATTGGATTCATCATTAAGCATTGAGAGCAATGTTTGTAGAGTTTTGAGAGAGCTATATACATATAAAAGTTTGACATACATATCAATTTGCAAAGCATGCATATATTTTTCTCTTGCTTTATTTTTTTAATTATGATAATAATAAATTACTATCATTTAATGACAATAATCAGAATCATCATAGTGTTAATCATATTCAAATCTGAATTAAATCAAGCATAGCTTGCAGCCATGCTCAAAGTTAAAATGTGATATGTTTCGACCCAACATATGTCATCACTTTAATAAACATACGGACCCATTTTAATCAATAAATTCGCCTCAAAGTTAAGAGCTTAGCATTCACTGATTTAATTAACAAATTAACTTATATTGATTAAAAATCAATCAACCAGCTTTAATCAATTAATTAATTTATCTGATTTTAATTCTCTATTTGTTTTTATAACTAGCCTCAAAATTTCAATAACATAGCAACTTGCTTTGAATTTTATTGAAAATTTTGGCAATATAATAACTCAAAATTGAGTCCCCGAATTTATAGTATTAATGGAGAGAGTTTAATATTTTTGACTGACACTAAGAGTTACGATACATAAGGTCTTCAAAATTTTTTCAAGTCAACTATAAGAGCAATGAATTGCGAAGTCTTCAAAGTTTCACACGACCAGCTTTAAGAGCAACAGATTACATGGTCTTCACCTATGATTAAGGTAAAACTTCCTTAAGGACCTTTTGGGGACTTGCCTTGTGTATCCTTTGAGAATCATTACACTTAACATTAAGAGAAGGAAATGGTGGTTCGGATTAAACAATTATTGAGAAATGGTTAAACACGTGAAATCCCCTCTTGCTCGTTCAATTAAGGGGATCAAATAGCATACCCTTCACAATTTCAAGCCTCCTGTGTGCATATCTCAATTGTCAGATCATGGGTAAAGGAAGTGAGGGTCATGGGTGGGGGTTGTCCATGCACAAGCCTTGTGAATTGAAGTCAGTACAAACGTGAGAATTTAATCTTTTAAGATGTAGGCTGCGAACTTTTACATGCGCGAAATAAATGAGGGCATGGGCAGTGGTCTCCATGTGCGCAAAAGCAATGGAAATCAACGTGCGCAATAGCGACAAAGCTAGATTGACCTAAGCTAGGGTTTGGTCGAGCTTGAAGTGAGCTTGTGCAAAGTTGGATCGACCTTGACTATGGTTCGATTGGGCTTGAGGAGAGCCAACTTGGACTAGACCGAATCCAACTAGACGTGATCATAATTGAGGCAAGCTCGTGTTGAAGGCGAGTTACTTCTTCCTTTTCTCATCCCCATTCATCTTTCATCATCTTTTTATATGCAAACAAATGTACATTGATTATATAATACTAAATAAAGTTACTATTTAATCAATGTTTTTTCCTCAGATTGATGATTAAATTGATCAGATGGTGACTTTTCTAGATTATTTGAAACTATTCTAACATTTAACTGCCATCAACTACATGTTCAAGAATATGTAAAAATACATTAACAATTCATTGAATTTCATGTGATGACTTTTGAAGTAATTAATACTTGATTAATATTTATGTACAATATTAATAGAGTATTCAACCATTATAACCATTTTTTATTATAATAGCCTAATGAGGAGCATGTTACTCTCTATGCCAACTATTAGAGACTTTGCAAGAGACAGCGGGTGACGGGAAACATCACAACTAGACTAACAAATAAAAAAAAGTTTATGTACTGAAATGTTAGTCAATTAATAAATGATAAAAATATATTATTTAATTATATATACAAGTATAAAAGTATATATTAATAATATATATATATACATATAATATATATGTATAAGTCTATATATATTTATTTATTTATAATTAAAATTATGTATATATATATATATATATTAATTTATATGTCATATAAATATATATGACATATATAAATACATATAAATAATATAACTTTAATTTTAATAAGAAGAAAGATAAATAAATAATTTTAAAAATAGAAAGAGAAGAATAAGTTTTTAAGAGAGAGAGAGGGGGCAAAAATAACTTAAAATAGAAAGGAGAGATGGTGAAAGAGGATAAAAGGAAAAACAAAAGATAAATATGCATTTTTAAAGATGAAAATATGTAGAAAGAGAGAAAATTTTGGAGAGAAAGGAAGTTTTATAGAGAAATAAATAGAAGAGAGAAAAAAGAAAGAAAAAGAATTGCTTTAAAGAGGCAAAGTGAGAGAAAAAAAGGTCTTTTCAAAGAAAGAAAGAGTGTTGGAGAGAGAATAAAGGAATGAGAGAAAAAGGGAAAGAAGAGAGTGAGAGGTATTAGAGAAAGAAGAAAAAAAAGAGGAATAGACAAGAAAGAGGGCTAGGGAGAAGTTAGGAAAGAAAAATAACAAGAAAAAAGGGATGAGAGAGAGGAGGGGATCAACCATCACTTTAAAGGGCTTGAGGCCGATCATTTGACTGACTAGATAATTGGTAACGGCTAGAGGGTGGATCTATGATATGATAGAAATTATGATGTTGGTGTGAGGCGGTGCCGGATCAGCGAGGGCAGATCCGGCACCGATTGTGGGGATGTAAAACAACAAGTCTTCTAGCCACAAGATCATATTGAGTGATTTTAGAGACAAATATATAGATATCAAACATAACTTCAATAACTCACAAGTCTTAGATAAAAAGATTAAAATAAAAGAAAAGTTGCAAACTTTTTGAAAGTATAGAGTCAAAAAGAAAGAGGAATATCAGCAGGAAACAGTATTAGCATTGCTTGGTTCTTAGCACATTTCTTCAAGGATGAACTCCTGATCTGAGCACATTTCAAAAGTGCAGGCATTCGAATACCAGTTAGTTGTGAAACTAAGTACTGATAGATGTCATCTTTACAAATGTTAAATAATAAGCAAAATAATTAATCATTTGACAGAAAATACAAGCTGTACGAACTTATCTCTGCAAACCTGTTTCAACTGCAGTCACAAAATAAATACATAATTTTAGCATTTGATATCTGAGGCAAAATATAATTTTGTTGGGCAAGTACAAAATTGAGGAAAATTGGGGGTTCATTTTTGTGTTACATATCCCAACTTCCCTCTATATCTACCCCCTCAAAAGCTTATCAGTATAAGCTCCTTATGACTCTCGATATTGGACAGCCCCGTCCTAGCAGTTGTTTGATCAGACAAAAAATATAAATCAATATTGAACCCTTGCTTCTCACTTATCCAAACTTGTTCATATCATTTTATGTGACTTTAAAAAGCACTTTTATCAAATTTGTGCGATGCTGAGCAGAAAAGCATATTTAAACAAGAATAATAAAAGACATCTGGTACCTTATTTTATAAGTTCAAGAGTTCAACAGTTCGGATGAGTGATAGTTCGCTCAATCTGCATTTAAGTTTTTTTTTATATTTAAAATGAAAGTGATATGATATATTTTTCTTTATGGATTTTTAATTTCTTCTTTTCCATTCTGACTTTCTTTCATTCTCTTAACTTGATAGAAGACATCATTTCAAGTCTCTGAGGGTAGTAATTATATTTAATATAATGCTACTATTATCATTATATAATAATAATAATAATAATAATAATGTATGAAAGAAAAAGACAGAATGAAAATAACTGTAAAAATCTGCATAAAGTAATAATAATAAGGGAATGAAAATGATAAAAATAAAAATGCTTGAATTGAAATAATAGCCAATTTATAACATTTATATAATTTTCATTATTAATTAATGAGAACCATATTAATGTGAATGACGTAATTTTATCATTATTATTTTTCATAATAATTATTAAGTATATATAAAAGAATAAGAAACAGCAAAAGCTCTTTATCATTCCCCTCCTCTTTTATTCTCCCTTTTTCTTTCTCTTATACTCATCTTACCTTTTCTACATGCCTAAGTTGGCGTTGTCAGAAAATGGAGGGAGGCCGGACGGGAGTTGACAGGAGGTTGCTGGAGCAGCGTGGGCTGGCTAGCTGGCCGTAGGAGGGAGGCGACTGACCGGACTGTTGGGTGAGGGAGGAGGGGGGATGCTCTTTGGGAGGAGGGGAGGGAAAGGGCTGAGGGAGGAGAGGGGCTACTGCTGAGGGCTGAGAGGTTGAGGGTGGCCGGGAGGGTGACTGCTGGCAAGGGAAGGGAGGGTTGGCTGGGCTGCCGCGAGGGGGAGGAGAGGGCTGCTGCTGTGGTGTGAGGGAGGGAAGGAGAGGGCTGCTGCTGTGGTGTGAGGGAGGGAAGGAGAGGGCTGAGGGGGTATAAGTAGAGAAGGGAGGGGGGGGAGAGGGAGAGGGCTGGTCCGCCATTTGGCCGACCATTCTTGCGCCAAAATGGCGCAGGAAGGCCCCAGGCGCCTGAAGTTTGCGCGCCTTAAGGCGTAAGAAATCGGAGAGGGATCGCAGAAATAGGGGGGAGGAAGGAAAAAATAGAATTTCTTAATGAAAATAAATAAATAAATACTTAAACTAAAATTATTCGCATTTTTTCGCTGTTTGGCCTCCAAAAATAACAAACTTGACATCGAGGTGTGCTGCAATGTAACGAACACCCTTGAGCCAAAAAATTTCGATTTGGACAAATATTTTATTTTATATTAATTTTTGAAGTTTAAAACTTCGAAAATTAACCACGATTAAACTGACGCTCAGAATTTGATGAAACTTTTCGAGCAACTTGTAAATAATATACTTAACACAACGACACTGAAAACGATGAATTCGGATATGTATTTCAATGTTCTTGATTTTTAAAATTTAAATAATTCAGAAAATAAAGCGGGAGCTTCCGTAATTCAAATTTCTCCCAAACTAGGGCACTTTGATCTAAAAATTATTTTTATGTAATGAAAATTTTGTTTGCCCTAATTTGAAATTCCCCGGGGTCCTGATTTCTAATAACGATATTGGGTCGTTACAGTTGGTCAGTTAGAAGGGATAAAATAAGGTGCTTTACATTATTATTTATAATAATAATAATAACAATATTTAAAAATTTTGATATTAAAAAAAAGAATTTTAAATTACTAAGAATAAGTATGGAACTTAAGATAGGAATAAGTATTTAATAAGATTAATTAATAAATTAATAAGAATTCAAGAAATGAAAAATATATAAAATATAGCCTATCTTGACAAAAAATATCAGGAACTCAAATGTGAATTCTATTTCTTGATTTGAGCCCTAGATTATTAAATTTTGAAAGAAAAAATATAACAATTTAAGGAAATAAATAAGATTCAAAAAATTTCCAAAAATATCAAAATCAAGAAATTTGTGTTTAAGCTAATGGCATAAAAATTAGAATCTCAAAATATATATTTTGTGATCTATAATTTATCTTAATGTTAAATAATTGTGATTTTCAGGCCTGATTAATGACAAATGTGATATCTTGTTTTCAACTAAGTAAAATTAGGTATCATCTCATCCAAAGCTTACTAAACACCCAAAAGTATTAACCAAGTTTGATTAATGGTAACCCAATTGAAGATAATGTAATTCAATGACATTAAGAGATATTTCAAATACAAAGAATGCATATGTATGAATCTATTTCAATGATATTAAATCTGAATGTATATTAAATAGACTACATTCATGAACCTGAACCTTTAATTGATTAAATAAAAAACTAGAGTTTGAGAGTAAAACTAAATATGTGATCATAAGGAAATTAAATCTATAATGCATAATCAAGTTATGTTTGAATACTAAACATGACCAATCATGTCTCTTGAAATCATTGATTCAAATAAACAATATAGGAATATAACTTTTGTTGAATTAATAAAATTAAAATTTTAAAGGCACACAATTTTTCACTGTTTATGTTTACGTCACTTGTAATTTAAGAAGTTCATTCAACCATATAACATGCATAACATATTGTTAGGTCTACTTATTATAATTTCATTATACTTTTATTTTCTGTGATTTAGGATGCGTTACTTTCGCCTATAGATACATATTAGTCCTTATAGTGCACATAGCATATCATTTGCATGAATTGTATGATTCCTTGAAAAAAATCACAAGAAAAAAAGCAAACTAATTTTGAAAATAGTAAGCTTTATATTAATATGAACATAAGACTTATGAAGCTCAACATTGGTGACAAAAAATTTAAATGTAAGTACGGTGTATCAATTTAAAAGTGTGTACATGCTTTGAATTAGAAAAAAGTAAGAAAATGACTTCAACTTTTAATAAATTTGATTTAACAAGTACACAAATCCCCACCCAATGCCATATTATTTCCTTTTACTTGTCTCTTTCTTACTTCACATCGTACTCTTTGTCAGCTACTTCCTTACAGCTAGTTTTTGAAGCAAGCCTAGCTAATGAATATATATATCTACAGAAAATAAAATCAGAGACATTTAAATTGCTAGCTAAATTTGATTGTGATTATATATGGAATATCTAACAAGAGTCTGACAATTTATGTCTAGATTTACTTTTTGAGTATCTAATGCTAAATTCGTCACAACCAAATTATTCCGGGTTTAGCATATTAATGGTAATGTCAATGCTTATTCTCATCACAATATTACAACACGTTAATATATATTGTTTGATTGTCCAACTATTTATCTTCTATTTTAGCAATTTTGATCATCACATTTTCTATTCAATACATATAAAAGATAATGGTAGCAAGAAATCAGACAGTTGAATTTTTTTTTTCTTTTTTTCATAGTCAAAGATTGTGGAAACATCCTACAACAATATAAGATCAGGTAGCATATAGTTTGCCCAAGTGGCCCGATCTTTCCCCAAGCCCGCTATGGTTGGATCCTTTATACACTAAGTTGCCCAATTTATTCATAGTCAAAGTTACTTTTTTCTTTGGCATCAACACAACATGAATATAAACCAATTTTATGGAGAAATTTGAATCGATTATTAGTTAGAACTATACATTTATTTTTTTAATCGTTTGATAGCAAACCAATAGCAGATTGTGACTTCATGTCAAGGAATAAGTAAAAATGCTCATAAGAATTAATCAAAATTAAAAGATTTTAAGAAAAGCTAAATTTTCATTCAAGTATATGAGAAATCAATAATCAATGTTTTGAGGTAGAATTAAATCAATAATAAATATTGAACAAAATATTTTTTCCACTTTTAGTCATGTGAAAGGGCGTGTTTCAAATGAGCAAAAAACAAATGCACAATCAATTTTAGGGGAAGCTATCTCCTTATTCAAAGCCTAGGTGTGTGAATATTTATAAACTTTTTCTACTATTTTATTGAATGCACTAAAATTGCAACTGACTTTAATTGTTTCTTGTAAATTTAATAAAATGCTTTAATTTCTTATTATTAATTTCTCAAATTTTAACAATAATCTCCATATCATTCAAGTATAAACTCATAGTTAATTATAAATCAAAGTTTGCATATAACTTCATCCAACAATTAGCATTCAGCAACTACCTCTATTTTGATCTCAATAATACTTCACTTCTAATAAATGACATCCACCTCCGGTTGATTTAGTTTGACCACAAAATGTAGAACATATCAAATCAAACTGCTTCCTTATTATGATTTGGAAACACTCTCCTTTATTGTGGTGTGTGGTTTTTACATGTGGGTGAGTATTCCTGCTCGAATTCCATAAAGCAACAATAATCCAATATGAGAAGGGAATATTAATTAAACGTTGCTTCAAGATGTATAAAGTGGCTGTACAATTTTATAAAGGGTCTTCTTGGATTATATATGAAATAACAAAAAGGTTTACAAAAAAATGGAAAAAATCACAGGAGACAATTTGCCAACAAATGCGAAAAGTCACATAACATGTCCACGCATGCTTGCATGAAATAAAATTCAAAAAACATCATGTCATTAACAAAAAAGATAATAACTGACCTCATCTTTCAGAGGAATTGATGGTTTGCTGACACCATTAGGAACATTAGCAGGCAAGCAATACTCATTCACAATCGCTAATTTTGACAAAACGTTATTGTCCTCCCACAAAGACTATCCAGCAACATAAATATCATAAAGCAGCCAACAGAAGCAAAAAATATAAGATTTTTATTCACAACTAGTTACAACATAATGAAATACAGAAGGGTTGCGTTATAAAGAGAGATGATGGGCATGCAGAAGGCTCACCAAAAGTTTTGCAGGATAGATGTTCTGGTGATTGGTGGAAACTATAACATTATCATGAAGCTTTATGATAAAGCCATTAATGCAACAAGACATATAATAAGTTCTACTCTCCACAACCTCAAGAATTTCCCCAACCCAATCAAAGTTATGCAAATCTTCTACTGACAAATTGACACAGTATGCAGCATCATTTCCATTCCCATGAACTAGGCCATGCATCAACCGAGAACCATGCTCATCCTCTAGGCTGACTTCTAACATTTGACTTGAAACTGTTTCCAATGATCCAGACATATTAATATTATCAGTGATCATAGTGTTAGTGTTTTGCAGTAGATCATTTGTTGAATCAGCACCAATTGACGCATTTGCTTCTTTAGAAACCTGTAATCCACTGGCTAACTGAGGCTGGAAAGCAATTTCACTAATAGTTTCATGTTTTTCATTGGAACAAAGATACTCTGATTGTAATCTTACATGTGGCATAGATTCAGAAACAGAATTCTGCATTTCAGAAGTGGATAAAGAGGTTTGATGAAGTTGCTTATCAATATTTTTGGAAGGAGAATCACAAGCAGGTTTTGTTGCTTGAGTTTCTTGTAATTTGTCTACTGCAGTTTGACTGTCAGAAATCCCAATTGGTGCCACTGGAGTATTAAATGCTAGCACGCTACATTCTATTCCAATTTGTGCTCCAGGGGTGGCAGATGCCAGCCCAATATTTTCCTTCAAGTCATTAACTAATGTCTCTGAACAGATCTCTTTTCTAGGTCTTTCCTGATTAGAAGTTGATTCTTCACTCTCTTTTCTGTTCACCTTGGATTCTTTAGCTGACTCCCCACAATTACCATCCAAGTTTGACACCTGGATTACACTTGATAAGCTCAAATTCTCATTATCCATTGACTTCATATGGTAAAACTTGGCTTCTGGAATTTCTTCATTCTTCCCTACCAATATAGTTCCACCTCCACTTGAAGTAGTCTTTACTGTAGGAATACTCCTCGTGACACGACCATATTTTGGTGCAATCGGTTTGCCATTGCTTGCTAACAAACATTTTGGGCAGTGCCAATCAGCTTTTGAAATGGCTTTGGTGCCAGGGAATTGAAGGCACTTCAAGTGAATTCCTTTCTCACAAACATCACAGACAAGTAAACTTTCCACATCAGTAATAATTGTTTTGCATATTTGGCACGGAAGAGGTTTGGTTAGGTAATCAGTAGAAGGAAGAGGCAGGCTTGGGCAATCTGGAAGCTTTTGTTGCACTACAGTCATAACACTTCTAGCAATTTCAATGTGATTGTTAATTAAAGAAGTTACAGGCACAAATGTTAAGCCTTGTGAAGATTGTTGATTCCCTATGGCTTTGTTTACTTGTGCAACTTGATCTAGGGCACCTTTCATTATCTGGTGCTTAGCATGTAGGCCTTTGACTTCATGATTACCCAGTGAATTAATTGTTTGATTTTGTGTTGCCAAAGCAGAAGAGGTTGATACCCCTGAAGCTGAAGATTTCTCCACTAGATAGTTGGCAACAGCGGTAGCTACAATTTAAAATACTCAATGTTACTCATATATAATGGGAACTCGAACAGATTCATCGAAATAAAAATATATATATATATATCATAATTAACACTTGAGACAGGTAGAGACTAAAAAATTAGTCCACAGAACATGAACACTAAATGTCGTTACTATGTTGTGCAGTTACTATATTTTTTAGGTTACCTTTTCTAAACAAACAAACAGCCAAAAAGAAAATACTTGTTCCAGTGACCATCATAGGCAATACTCTATAGAGCAGCAAAGCGCATTACAAATTGACTTTGGTTCAGAATCAGAAAAACACGAAAGATGCATAAATCGTACCACCATTTCAAATCTAAATATGCTGCAAGCAAAAATAAAAATAAAATAAAGTCTCATGTTCAAATCCAAAAATGATTGTAAGAAATTTATAGGGAAAACATGCTAAATCAAATCTTCCATGTATTTACTTAATGGAAGAACCAGATATCTATTCAGTTATCTCTCTTATTTAAATATAACCCTAGCTTCCTCTGCAACGTTTAAATCCTAGAATTTTTGTAACCATAATCCATGCAAACAAAAATCACAAATATTATCACCATCATATTAATCTTTCCTCCAGAAACCAGAACTCAAATGTTAAACCTTTTACTTGCATCCATCATTAAGTATAAAACTACTGTTTTTTGAAAAGATGCCCTTCCCAACGGTTTTTATAAATAAATAAAGGGGTGCAACCCTTACCTACCGGGCGACCAAAACACGTCGCCCGGTTGGCAAAAAGACTAAACAAAAATTTTTTTGAAGTTTGAAATTCACCTTTTGCACTCGCGGGGGAGAAAAATTTTTGCGGAAATAATTTTTTTCGACTTCGCTCCATGAGGGGGCAAATTGTGAGAGAAAAAAAGAATTCTTCCGAGCGGGCAACGAGCTTTGGTTGCCCGCTTGAAAAGTTTGGCGGTTCCCATGAATAAAAAACCTCTTGTAGACTGCTAGTAAGTCATTTCTTTGGGATTATATATATATATATATATATATATATATAACACATATATAGATAGATAGAATATGCTACATCAAACTTAGAATTGAGATAAAAAAGAAGGCTTCCAACTAATCTTCCATATATTTGTTAATTTGTAAGATAAACATCCTTTTCTAGTTTGAGATCTAAATTAGTTGAATGCTTAAAGATACAATCTAGCTTAGATGCATAATGCATCCTTGATAGCGTATGTAATACCTTTGGGATATGAAAGCTCCTTTAAAAGGGCGATTATCTAAAATTATTTTGCTAACCATTACCCAATAGTTTTTTCTTTCTTCTTAAATGTTCCCTTAATAAAAATTTATTCACATATGCAAAAAGTGTAGACTTCATCCATTCCAAAGTTTTGGACAAAAAGGTTAAAAGGAAATAACTTAGAAAAAAGGGTTGAGTAAGAATATGCTGTAAGCAATTAATTATGAAAATAATTTCTAAGAAATGCAGGCATTTGCAAAACAAATGTAATCCTATAATCAAGAAAAAAAGGTAACCACTGAAATATTTTAAGCTTTGATGTCATATGTGAAAAGAGGGTACTCCAGAGTGGGAGAATAATGAAATTTTTATTTGTCAACTTTCTATGTGTGCTATAAGAGTAATGAACCTTAATTATAAGCACAAACCACAAATAACATAGATAATAAAGAAATTAATTAACTCTTCACTTTTAAGAATGGCAGGAAACCATAGAGGTAATGTAAAATATTTGTGTTGTCGATTGTGCCCCCTAAAATTGGGTAGTGGTTTATGAAAAATGCAAGACGTGGATGACAATCAGATTTGCAACTCTAAGTTTGTTATGCCCTTTCCCAATCAATATGAATCAGAGGGCTTTGAGAATGGTATTTGTTTCAAAATGAATATGGCATGCCTAACAATATTTGAATTCACTGTTCAATAACTAATAAAGAAATAGCAAGTGAAGGCATGCCGTTGAAATAGTGCTGAAAGAAATATTTGCTTTGTTAGTAAAAAATAGATACAACATTGAAGAGCAACTTCAAAGCAGAAGGCATAGCAACTCCGTGGTGGAAATCATTATAAAATAAGACCATCAGACTAATCTCGTCAACACTATGCCGAGGGCTTAACATAAATATTCTGTGACTAAGACCACTGGCACACAAATGACCAACAAAGAATGATCTTATTAATCAAACTAACCTACAATGAGCTTTATTTTTAAGAAATCTCAGAGAAGCGAAAAAGTTCAAATCATAAGTAAAAGAATTAAATATATTGTCAGCAACAAAACAATAAAGTTAAATGCCTCTAACCACATCAACACATTAAATTATGAAATCTGTAGAGGTAAAATTAAAGCAACACCACAACGGATATTTGTAAAAAGAAAAATAAATTAATTGCAGAATTATACATTGAACAATTGTAAAATAGACTGGCCCATTGATTCGTGTATCTGGCCTTTGATTTACAGCTTCAACATTAGATGTTCCTGAATGAGAATCATTTCCTAAAAATGATTTTTCAAGAGCAGTCGGTGCTTCACAAGTTAGTGTCTGTTTCATACCGGATATAGAAGCCGGAGCAGATATAGAAACAGCAGTTGAACTCCTAGTAAAACCACCAGTTGTTGATACCATCGTACTTGGTTTCCCAGCTAATAACCTCTGAGAACCATGAGAGCCAGAGGTTGGATCAAAGCTCATAGAATTAGGTATAATAGAACAATGAACTGATGATGTATAGTCCCGTGATTCTTCCATCTACAATAATGAAAAAAACTCAATATCGGAATTAGATACATGTAAAATAATGGAATTAAGTTGAAGGTTGCCAGAGAAAAAGAAAACAAAAAATCAATAAGGTGAAGTAAACGTTACAATAGCAGTACAATTGGTGTCATGCTTAACAAGTTTGTTAGAAATGTTTGACCAGATTTCCTAGGCTTGGTTTGATATGCAATTCCATGAGGGAGTACCGTACAATAATTCCTTGTTTTTTTAATGATATAAAAGCCAGTTTCAAAAGCATTTTTTATCATATATGCATACAAAGCATAAATAGAAAAAACATATATAGGCCCTGAGTTGATAGCTTGGCCAGTAAGCTGATACATTCACTTGATGACTAATAATAATTCCTTAATTCAAAACTTCTGACCACCAAATTTTACAAAGCACTCTCTACGGAAAGCCTGCTTAGGATCTGCTTGGAATAGCTTTTGATGTCGAACAGGACTCTCTATGGTTGGGATAGAAATATTTTTATAAGAAAAGTGTGCTCTGTTTTGAGAGAAGCCATTGTCTTGACACAAAAATTGCTGTCGTGGGCAGAGGAATGAATATTTTGGCAACAATATAAATATAGTTGCGCTGTTAAGAAATCTGGACAGCAGCAGGTTAAAATTGCAAAAGGTTCTGTGGTGACGGAAGGAGATGGGTTGTGGCTAAACTGTTCTTAAAATATCTCTGAGACTAGATGCGAAGAACAGCAAAAGTGTTTTCAAGAACATGTGACTGTTTGAAACAGCAAACCTGCGGTTAAACAATAAAAGTTGGGTGAGGGAGGGAGAAATATTAAGGGGGAAGGCTGCTGTTTTCA
The DNA here is from genome assembly GCA_016760335.1 of Gastrodia elata. Classification (NCBI taxonomy): domain Eukaryota; kingdom Viridiplantae; phylum Streptophyta; class Magnoliopsida; order Asparagales; family Orchidaceae; genus Gastrodia; species Gastrodia elata. The sequence continues at coordinate 49,226,223 of CM028674.1, read as the reverse complement.
GTAGGATAAGAAAGGCAAGAGGGATGTAACCTAGAAAGAGAGGTGAAGAGAAAGGGAGTTAGCCTTTGATGAACTCAACCTCAATTTCCTCAATTTTAATTCCTTTCCTTTTGTTCAACGTTTCCATGTCGTACCACTTCTCGATCAAACGTGTAATACAAAACTTACCATCAATATCTTGACTGTTCACTACTTCCATCAAAATTAAGTATGCTTCTAAATCTCCACAAGCACTAAACTAATAAAACAAGTGGTGAGGTTTAACATATATTTAAATGAAACATTCAATCACCTGCAACAAAATATCTAAAATTAATTGGAAAATATATTGCATTCTCGAGCCTCAATTTTCCTTCTAAAACTATTATGTTTATAATATTTTATTAAATGCAGATCTCCGACTCGCAGTGCTCCAGATTGTGCAAACCATCCAGTTACGATTCCCACGCATTATCTCATCGCTCAACAAATTATCCAAACAATGCAGGGATAAAATTAAATCCCTGGAAACCTAGAGTTGAACAATGCTTTACTAAAAAGGAGTTCAGAAATCAACAGCCAATCCAAAATGCAACAAATACGGTGAAAAAGAAAGCCGAATATAAACAAGCATAAGCAATACCTTTTTTGAGGTCTGTCGTACTCTCTCTGCGATGGACATCTTTGTAGGTCGAAGCCCCGGTCGATTCAGCCCCAAATCCTCGACAATATTTCTGACGGCCTCACTAGAGAATAAGTCCTTAGGCCGAACGTCCTCGCACGCCCGGGCCAACCTCTCTCTCGCCTCTGCCGCCAAAGCTTTTTCTGCGGCCGTCGGTTCCTTCCCGGCTCTCATCTCGATCAGTGCCGATAGCACCATAACGATCTCCGCCACTCTTCGCAGCTCCTCTTCTCTTCCCCTCCGTTTCTTCTGCGGCGGAGGCTCTGACACTGTGTCGGCCTGCGTAGCGGAAACAGAGACCTCTCTAGCTTCGTCCCCCATGGACGGGGGCGGAAACCCTAGCGAGGGAGAGAAGGAGCCCGAGAAGAAAGAGGGCAGAGATGAGCGATTTCAAAAGTGACTTTTGGCGGGGACGAGCGGCTTATATAGGTGTTCAAAAGGGAGGGGAGCGCTCTCTTGAGATGGCCGTGCGAACGTTCGAAGAGTTGATTTCACAGATCAGGAAGAGGAGAGGGAAAATAGAGGCGAGGAGGTGCTCAGTTATGGCGATATATTTTGTGAATAAATATAGTTTTGGCTTGAGACTGCTAAAGCCGCTGGTTTAGGCTTGGCAGTTTGGCTTAACACTAAGCCGAACGGTTTGTCTTGCATGGCATGTTCAAAAAATAGGGGGGTATTCATACTATTTTGTAGGGTGTAATCTAATATGAGATATATATATATATGAGAAATATTATTTAGACTCGTTGATATAACACCTAAAAAAATTTATCTAATAAGATTTGGACATTATTTTAATATAAAATTTAAAAATAATATTTATATTATTTTAATAAAAATAAATATACATTAATGAAATGATGTTTAAATTCTATTTTATAAATTTTTTTGAGTACCATGTCAAAATTTTGAACTGAAAGTTTTATTTATTCCCCGACATCTTGACAGAAAGCACTTCGTAGCATTGCCAACAAGCTTATCAAATTTCTAACAACAAAATTGATCATTTACACTCACATGAAACACATTGAAATTTAATATCATTTTGTATATAAACTTGTCAAAGAGAAAAAACTTTCAGTTCAATTTCTTCCTGCAAATTTGTCAAGATGTCGGCAAGTTGCAAATTTGCAGGATTAAATTGAACTGAAAGTCTTTTCTTTTTCACAACTTCATAGACAAAATGATCATCAACTTCAATGTGTTTCATGTGGGTGTAAATGATTAGTTTTGTTGTTAGAAATATTGAGCTCAGACAGTCACAATAAATAACAAGTTTTGACTTGAAACATAGTCTTAGTTCAGTTAACAGAGAGATTATTTGCATAATTTTATTTGTGCTTGAAACTACTTTATGTTCCTCTTCAGTGTTAGATCGTTCAATAATGATTTGTTTCTTTGAAGCCAAGAGATGGTCGTATTGTTTAGAAAGATGTAGTATTCGCTTGTTAATTTAAACTTTAGTTCATATTTTTGAGTGCTCTTGAAACACCTAATATACACTTTATAGATTTTCAATCTAAGTTGGTTGGAGCATGCAAACATTAGAAAACCTTATTGACTCTATAAGTTATGCCCAATCGAGTGAATGCAAATATTAGAGTGTGGCGACCGGGGACCGAAGTTCGAGAGTCTCTAAAGAATGATTCATACAACTGGAAATATTCATTTATGAAAATAAAGAAAATAAAATACATGAATATCCATATTTACATTAAGAGCCATGCACATGAATTTACAACAGTTTAAATATTTACAATAAAAATTTATCCACTGCTCATATCTCACATCTCTCTTCTCTTTTTTTCTTTTTATTACTTTGACAGATCTTCAAAGCTTTTTAATTATCAAAACCTGAAAAATTCAATTTACCAGTCAGGTAGGAGTACACAAATTATTCTTATAAAAATAAATCTAGAATCCTATAATAGGCATGAATCAAGTATGAAAATGACTGAAAACTGCATATAAAGTAAAGTAATTTCCAAATTCAATTTCTGCCATACAAATTAGCTGTGAAAATTAACATATATGAAATAAATTTTATCAAAAGCATTTGTAACAATAAGTCGAGTCTGTAGACTCCTGAGCCCAAATGGGTAAACCCATAGGCATAACCTGTATGAAGCTTATCTCGCCACCCATCGGTAGCTTACTCAAAATAGGAACTGATGGTGTGTCTTTCCTCTGGATTTGCCTACTTCCTACAAGAGGCTAAATCCCTCCATATAACTCCCAGAGGCTTGCTAGCTAGCCCAATCTGTACAGATTTCAGTTTTGCATTTCACCCTCTAAAGACAAACACTACAAAATATATATATATATATACTGTATTTCATTCTTTTTATTACATGCTATTTGATATAAATCTTTTGCAAATTAAAATGCGATAAGCAGTGCAAATAATACTCAAATGGAAAATGACTCAAATAAGAATACTGAAATAAGACTTATAAGTAAATTTGCGTACCTGACTATTTTGATTCAAAATTAACCAATTTAATTTGTTTGATCTGCCAAAAATAGTTTAAGTCATTAATTTAATATTTTATGATTTTAACATGTTTTGTAATAATAGGTTTTTATGATATTGATATTTGAATTTATCGAATTGATTTATTTTTATGACTAATGCTTTTAAAACACGTGAAAACATCTATATTTCTTATAAATTTTCTAAGTCCTAAAATTTTTACAAATTTCGGCAGAGTCTCCTTTGTTTTTGGTCAACTAAACAATTTTTATACAATCAAAATATAAGTCAATCCATTGACTATTTCCAGTTCTAAAGTAGAGTTTAATTCTTTTTATAGAATTACTCATTTCCAGTTCTATAAATATATAAAACAGTTTATATATCCTATATAAAATATATAATAAGAAGAAAATGCAAAAGAATAAAATTAGCATTTGAATATAAAATAAACTAAATTTAATTGATTTTAAAGGCAACATGTGATTTTATTTAAAAGAAGGGCAGCATTTGGCAACATTGAATTACATTGCATCACTTATGAACTCATAGATCTCATTTTAGAAAATACATGGCAGTATTTAATTAACCTTAACTAAATGATAACAGTGATTCTCATAACATAAATGACAGCCTTTTTAATCATATTTGAAGTAAATGACAGCATTTGATCTCATAAATGGTAGCAACTCTCTAATTATAAATTGTTGATATCTTTCAAATGTAATGAAATTCACATACACTTCAATAAGTAATTATGCTGACTGAAATTAATCATGTTTTAATAACTTAATTCATAAGCTTCAAAATAAACTACTTCATTTACTTTATGAATCTTTCCTTTCTAATTCATGTGCTAGTTCATTCTATAATTATTTTATGCTAGCTTTGCAAAGGACAGCTATTTGTTACTTAGTGTGCAAGGATTGACAGCACTGTTTTTCATTTAATCTATTGACAACATATGATTCTATAAAAGAATGACAACATTGATATCCATATAATAAATTAATAGCATTTGGTCATATAGATTATCTAGTATTATTTGCTTCATATAAATGAATGGACAACACTTGATTTCTCATGGTAACTTTTAGATCCCATAAAACACATTGCATCATTTGTACTTATTGAAATAATGATAGTATTTATATATCCTAAAATATATGGCAGCTATTTGAATCTTATAATACAAATGGCAACAATATGGATCTTTATATAAATACATGGCAGCATTTATTCTAAATAATTACAGTATTTATTCTAATATTCCATTAATCTATTCATTTAATGGCAATATTATGTAACTTGATATGCAAGGACAATAGTATTTATAAATAATAATCATTGTAATTTAGCATGCAACAAAATGACAATTATTGTAATATTATTAAGAGATAATAATACATAACATACAAAGAATGGCTACATTAAATTCAGCAATATTAAACTTAATGGTATTAAATATTAAAGATTTAATACATGAAATAATTTTTATGATAGTAAGATCATTGGTTACTATGCATTTTGATGTAAAGTTCACAGAATTTTGAATTGGGATCCAAGGGAAAGAAAGTTTAAAACATTAGCATTAACATAATTTTGTGTAGCATAAAAGAGTAAACAAAATTGGACTAGTGTTAACCAACTGTAGCATTGACGTATACGCCAATACCAGCAATATAATCCTTCACTTGTTCACTTTCATTTACTAAGAATCAATACTTAGCTGTAATTATGAGTTTTCCCCAAAAGGATCCCAAATTTTGGGAGTTGTCCAAACTCATTGAGGGTTCAAAACAGTCTACCAAGCAACCTAATATATTCTAAATAAAACTAGTATTATCTTTTAAGCAAGAAAATACCACAAATGCTACTCACAATTTTACTACGCCATATACCATTGAGAGACTATTTTCAATGAAAAATTTTTGAAGAAATAACTCATAGGAAAAATAAAGAGATCACGATAAGATATTATTCAGTTCCAAGCAAAAAAAAAAAAAAAAAAAAAAAGAGCATTTTATGAGCCATATGATTAAGTATCATTTAATAAAGTTACCTATTTTGTAATCATATGAAGGATTGTCATTAAGAAAATCACAGTTTTAAATAGTTATGTTTGCATTTAATACAAAACATAAGTTTATGTCGATAACAATTTAACATTCCTATTCTTAATAACAAATATAGACAATCAATATATATATTCGAATACAGGTTTATGCATATATTCATAATTAACAATATAATGGAGTTACGTTCAAAAGAAAAATTTGTCTCCGAAAAATGCTACAACATAAGAGGAATTTATTAAATGATAATACTTGTCCAAAGCATAAAAAAAATAATCGAAGAACTGAAAATAAAGTAAGGGGTATGAAGCTTGATTTATTCTATTCAATTGATTCCCTAAGTTTGATCGGGCTCTTGAGAGTTTGATAATTCAATTAAATTTAATCATCTTCCATAAGTATTTAGATACATTCATTATCAAGATAAAAAAATAGAAGAAATCGAGAATTCGTACACCCATTTTATAAATAGAAATCCATCTAAATCCAAGTTTATCTTTAACAGATTATTTAACTACTCATAAACATATATTGAAGAACAAAAAAAAATCATAAGGAGTTTGATAGATACGTAAATGGAGGAGGTACCTTTGTTTATTGATATTCAGCTAGAAGAGGGCTCGGCAAGTAGAGGCGTTTGGCGAATGGAAGGGTTCGGTCAGATGGAGAGGAAGGCATTGGCGAGAGGAAGGCGTTGGCGAGTGAAAGGCTCAGCTAGAAGAGGTTTTGCGCGATGGAGAGGTTTCGGCAAGTGAAGGGGTTTGTCGAGTGGAGGAATCGGCGAGGGGAGACTTAGCTTGGCTTGCTAGGGTATTGCTCTTTTCCAGTCGTCCCTCCTTGTGATGTCGCCTCTCTAATAAAGAGTAGTGGCCGAAGGATATGGATGGAGCTGAAGCTTATTGACTCGGCAAGGACAGCTGGAGGGGAGGTCTTCGTGCGTATGGAAGGAGGTGTTGTTGTGCAAGAGGGAAGGGGATCGAGCCACGCGTCACCTTCGCGACGAGGTCGCGTGAGGGGCTTGCATAGGGGAGAAGAACTTTTCGGCTGAGGGCATTTAGGATTTTAGGTTTTGAAGAGATAAATAAGAATTTCTAGGATCAATTATTAGTTGTTGGATTAAAATCAGCAATTGAAATTTCTGAGCCAAGATCTAGAGTCATTTAAGCTCCAAAAATTACAAACTTAGTATCAAAACGACCGTCTCGACAAGACAAACGCATGCGTTCAAAAATTATTAAATTTGAACAAGTATTTTATTTTATATTGATTTTTAAGTGAAAAACTTGGAAAATTAATTATGATAAATCAGAAATTTGAAAATTAACAAAACTTAAAACATAACATCCTCATATGATGCTTAACTTAGATATATAAAAATTTCTAAATTCCAATTTATATTTTTCATATTATTAGCCTTTGAAGTTTATATTTTATAAATTTATTCAAGACAATCCAAGATCCCAAATGCGCTCAAATTTTTGCAGTAGGATCCTTTCAATAGGCACTATAAGAGAATATTTTTTTTATATTTTTATTTGACTTAATTTAGAAATCTTAATTTGATGAAGATTTCTGAGTGATCGAAAAATATATGGGCAAATCAATGACTTCCAAATATTCTCAAAATAACACTCCTAGCTAATTTAGAGTTACTAAGTCCAATGGCGGACTCTGTTTTCGATTTTGAGTTCTAAATTATTTAAATATTAATAAATAATTTTGAAAAGAATTTCTGGTATTTTACATTCTCTCCAACTTAAAAGAGATGTCGCCCCGACATCAATCTAAAATTTAAAAGAAATCTATTAGATCTAAAATTACTTACTAGTAAAATAAGTGAGAATATATTTTCTTCATATTTAAGTGTATCAAATATAATATTATTAAATACAATATAATATGGATATGTATAAAAGCCAAAACTTTAAATGCTTAGGCTTATAGATGCTAAATTATCTAATTAACTATTTGATTAAGATCTTTGTCATAATGAATCTTAATAAATTTGTGTCTGAAATCTTCTTGGATGAATTTTATTATATTCTACTTTAGGACATAACGGATTCATAACAGATCTAATTAATTCATCTTTTAATTAGAGTCTATTAGTACTTTATATGTTTAATAGTAATAGCATTTAATCACCAAGTTGTCTTAGATTCAACCCCAATTCTAGTTGTCGTACCTTGATTTAAGAATGACAAAAATATCTAAAAGTTATAAAGTAACAGATTGTTATATTACTGTAGGGTGTCCTAAGAGTGACATTGTACCGTTTTCCAACAGAGGGTTTGTTGTATTGTACTATTAGTTCAGATGTCCCTTAATAAGTTCATAAATAAAGGTTGTGGAGGAATTAAAGGAATTTAAAGGATACTTAAATCCAAAACAGATTATGGCAGCACTTGATTTCATTTACATGCAATGCATTTAGACAATTAGAACCTTCTTTACACAACTTACTGTTTTATTTTACTGTTGTATTAAAAGGAGTATAAATGATGTCTCTATAAGCAATGTACTTAAAGTATTAGACACTAGTTGTAGGGCTAATAATAACCTAGATGCTTTTGTCCTTAACGATCTAAATATGTCATTAATTTGTAAAGTCGCTACTGTATGGCTAATATAACATCAGTTGAATACTTATGGTTGATTGTGGAGTGTTCAAATTGTAATTAATATCTTGTCCTTCATCCAAAGCTATCTTCAAACTACCAATAATGTGCAATCTTTAAACTTTTAATATATTTAGTAGAATATGGGTGCGAACTAATACCCTTGTATCAAATAAATCTTGTGTCTACTTTAAGGTTTCAAGAATTCACAACTCTGCATTGAACATTTCTTCAGTACTTAATTGCAACTAAAGTTTCACTGAAACGATTATATTAGAATAGATGAAGAAAATGTTAAACTCAGTAGGATGTACATATATTGCGTTTGGTGGAGTTGGATATTTAAGTGAAAGAAATGCCTAATTTCTACAACCATGTCTATGTACATTAATACTCAGCAACTTCATTTCCAATAACACTATTCTGATCTTAAAGGGCAAACAAAAACTACGATATATTTTTGACATTTGTGAAATACCCAACAATTAAACATGGCTTCTGCAAATGCACAAGTTCGCTTTTCATTTATTTGAACTAGGCATTTGGGACGACTGAATTTGATGAGGTCAAGGGAAGACATTTAAATTAATGAACGGAACAGGAACTCTATTGTTATATATGCTTATAGTTGACCAACCCCAAGACAAGTGAACCTTTTGAGCATTTATCATATATGGGTAAATAAGTAATGTCCAATCTGGTACGGAGCCGAAGGAAACGAAGTAAACAATTATTTGCATTATGTCTAGAATTGTAAATATATAAATTTTTAGTGAAATGTATGCAATTTCCTTAAGAAAATTTACATAAAGAAACAAGAACAATAATGTAATGTTAAGCAATTTATTTATTAATTTTCGGAAGATCCATGTTCTTTCAGTCAGATGAATAGAAATAGGCATAATATTTATCAAAATAATTTGGACATGATAAGAAAAACAAATAACAGCCTGAATTGACTTATAAGTAAAACTTCTAATAATATGGGGAATGCCAAAGCTTGTTTTAAATAACTTGTTAACTCCTCAGAAACATAAATCATCTTCTTGTCTATGATTCACTAAAACAAAAGCAAATAACATGCTCAAAATTTCAGTCTAATCCAGAGCGTACATTACAAGGCATCAAGTTGAGCACTAAAGCTGTAAGAAAATGCAGATGATCGACCTTTAATTTCAGCATGCAGTAGAAAAGATGTCAGATAAAAGTGGAGATTTCTAAACACATATACCTTTGATTATGTTTTATAATGACAGTGTACTGGCTAGTGTATATATATAAAAATCATAATTATTACTTCTTACTTTTGTGGGCCAAACAAATGTGATGTATTTTATCATTTAATTTGGCGCTTGGATGTTCAGTTACTTTCCAGAAAACGAGGCATATACAAATGCTAACACTTATATATAAGCATATAGAAAAACCAACGCAAGCAAAATAGGACATGGATGAAGTGGCAATTTTTTCTTGGATTTAGAAACACATGAATTTTATTACTAATTTCTCTATCTACCCTTAATATTTTAACAATTAAACCTGGATGATCTTTAAATTATTTAATCCAAGGTTAGTTTTAAAGTGTCTAAAAATCAAGATGAATAAGGAATTTATAAAAGGAGAATTTAATCAATTTTAGGAATGAAAATATTAGCTCTCCAACTTAAAATTTAACTACTAATAATCTAGTAATTTCAAAACTGTATTCATAATGTTGGCTCTTTAATGAATCATTCTTTAAATTGTCTCAAACTCCGCTCTGATACGAATTTCTGTGGCGACCGGGGACCGAAGTTCGAGAGTCTCTAAAGAATAATTCATACAACTGGAAATATTCATTTATGAAAATAAAGAAAATAAAATACATGAATATCCATATTTACATTAAGAGCTATACACATGAATTTATAATAGTTTAAATATTTACAATAAAAATTTATCCACTGCTCATATCTCACATATCTCTTCTCTTCTTTTCTTTTTATTACTTTGGCAGATCTTCAAAGCTTTTTAATTATCAAAACCTAAAAAATTTAGTTTACCGGTCAGGTAGGAGTACACAAATTGTTCTTATAAGAATAAATCTAGCATCCTATAATAGGCATGAATCAAGTATGAAAATAGCTGAAAGACTGCATATAAAGTAAAGCAATTTCTAAATTCAATTTCTGCCCTGCAAATTAGTTGTGAAAATTAACATATATGAAATAAATTTTATCAAAAGCATTTGTAACAATAAGTCAAGTCCGTAGACTCCTGAGCCCAAATGGGTAAACCCATAGGCATAACCTGTAGGAAGCTTATCTCTCCACCCGTCGGTAGCTTACTCAAAATAGGAACTGATGGTGTGTCTTTCCTCTGGATTTGCCTACTTCCTACAAGAGGCTAAATCCCTCCATATAACTCCCAGGGGCTTGCTAGCTAGTCCAATATGTACAGATTCCAATTTTGCATTCCACCCTCCAAAGATAAACACCACAAAAAATATATAGGCGCCGGTATCCGGTAGACCTGACCCAAGTAGTTAGAGCTCTTTTGCAAATTAAAATGCGTTAAGCAGTGCAAATAATACTCAAATGGAAAATGGCTCAAATAAGAATACTGAAATAAGACTTATAAGTAAATTTGCGTACCTGACTATTTTGATTCAAAATCAACCAATTTAATTTGCTTGATCTGCCAAAAGTAGTTTAAGTCATTAATTTATTATTTTATGATTTTAACATGTTTTGTAATAATAGGTTTTTATGATATTGATATTTGGATTTATCGAATTGATTTATTTTTATGACTAATACTTTAAAAACACGTGAAAACATATATATTTCTTATAAATTTTCTAAGTCCTAAAATTCTTAAAAATTTTGGCAGTCTCCTTTATTTTTGGTCAACTAAATAATTTTTATATAATCAAAATATAAGTCAATCCATTGACTATTTCTAGTTTTAAAGTAGAGTTCAGTCCTTTTTATAGGATTGCTCATTTCCAGTTGTATGAATCATTCTTTAGAGACTCTCAAACTTCGGTCCCCGGTCGCCACATAGAGTGCTCCAACAATATTCCAATATAGTAAAGGATATGAAAATGATGTGTTGTCGGTTGTCTTGATTTATCCCTTGCAGCCATGGGTGCATTTGATAGGGCCTTAGTTTGTAGTATTTTAACCCCATTTTTGTATGTGAATCTATGTTAGAATTATGTACTATTAAGCACTTTTCAAATGTATTTGTGTCTATGTAGAGGTTCGTGTGGATTGATCGTGTCATGAATCAAGAAGACTAAGAAGACAACCAACTAGGCACTTAGGTACGCCTCGTGCGTTGAATGTAAACCTCTCACTTAAACATAAGGTTAGGTTTTGTAAAGGGATGTTGGAGTAGAGACATCTACGCATCGCCTCTTGAGTTACAAGAATATTTGGTGGCATATGAGTGTCATATTCTATGTGCATTAAGGTGTAGCCAAAGCGTATATAAAGTCCACCCTTCGAAACATTAAGATCCGAAGTCATGGGATCTCGTTAGGGGAGCGATTAAAGACAATCTTAGGATTTGTTTGGTGTGTGGTCCATGTGCATGAGACATCATTAGTGGATCTATAATTATGCTGCCTCATGAAAGATTTTAATTTCTCATAACATTTATGTTAAATATTATGTTCATCGTGTGCTGAAATTATGAACCTAGAAAGATTTAATGTAATCATTATTGCTCCATTGATAATATCATCAATGTTAATTAGTAGCCTTTCATTCTCGTAATTAGTATAACGTAGATAAATTTTAATAAAAATCTACTAATTGATCGTCCAAGTATTAGTGATAGGGCTATCATTGATAGCCCTAGATTCAATCCCTAAGGATGATATCTGAAATTCTTATTCCTATATTACTTGTGATCATGTATACCTTTAGTGTGACTATTAGGCTTTAGGCACTAGTGTCGAGGATTGAAATGATGTTAGTATAAACTTTGGAATAGTGATTCAGATATTTTTTTTTAATATTTTTTTCTTTTCTTTTCATATTTATTTTTATTATATGCAAAATTGGTTACTTGAGATTTGTTTATTTAGTGTTTAAGGAGAATTATGGTTTGTGCATGTATAATGAAGGTGAACAAAGTTTAATCTTTGATTTCAAGATAGAGAAAACTTTATACATAATCAAACATCAGTTGAGAGCTAAAGTAAATCAAAATATGACACAATATAGGAGAAGTGTCCAATGAGATATTTAAGATATTATGTCTTACCAACAGTAGGAGGAATACCCAATACAATAGTAAGGCCAGTCATTGAGGCAAAATTTTTTGAGATCAAGTCAGCTACACTACAAATGATCCTTAACTCTCTATTTTGTGGATTGCCTAGCAAAGATCCTAATTTCCATGTCTCAAATTTTATGGAGATATATGACCCCTTTAAGTATAATAGCATTACTGATGATGTAATCAAACTTATGTTGTTTTCATTTTCCTTAAGAAACTATGCAAAGAGTTGGCTTCTATCTCCCTAGTGACTCAATTACTACATGAAATGAGTTAGTCTTACTTAGCTAAATACTTCTTTACATCAAATATATCTAGACTAAGAAATGAAATTTCAAATTTCATATAACACAATGGAGAGTTCTTGTATGATAGTTGGGAGAGGTTCAATAAACTTTTGAAGAGATGACCACATCATGGATTACCCTTTGACTCAAAGTGCAATTTTTTCATAATGGATTAAATGCACACTCATGGATGTAGCATCCGACAGATCATTAAACAATAAGACACATAAGGAAGTCTATAATTTCTTAGAGGATATGGAAACCAATTATTGCAGTGGTCTTCTGAAAGGTCATATTAACCAAGGAGATAAACAATTGTAACAACCATAGTATTGTTACCCGTTAATTAGTGACCTAATTAATTATAATCTTTTTCCATTAGTTTTATAATAGTATTAAGAGCCTCAGTTTCAAGTTTTGTGCGATTGGAGATCGTTTGACAATTTCTAATATTTCCTAGCTTTCTGATAATTCTGAGAATGCCTAATTTATTTAGACCTCAGAATCAAAAATGGTGTCTGCCATTGGTCTCAGCACATCCAAATTAGTTAGGGGTAGTATTTTGGAAGTGTTTGGAAGTCATCGAATTTTCCTCGAATAATTTAATAAAATTTAAATACTCAGAAAATTAAGATAATTTAATTGACCTCCGATTGAAAATCCAATTATATTTTTGAGTTCCTCACCCCTCAATTAGGCAAGGGTGATTTTTTTGGGATTTTTTGGAATTTATTTTAATATTTAAAATTGAATAATTAAATAAGTAAATTTAATAATTAAATAAGTAAATTTAATAATTAAATAATATAATTTAAATTAATACTTATTAATTATTCCTTCGGTTGAATCTTCAAAATGCACGAATCCACGGTTCGGAGTCGGGCGTACAGCCATTTGGCCTATTCCAGGCCATCAAATTTCGATTTGACCTAAATTGAGCGGTGCATTTCAAATCGACCTGATATGGCCATCAAATCAACGTTTGGATCTGACGGACTAGATTTAATCTCTGTACATCCCCCTTGTTGATGGTCACGGTAGTGGCTGGTAGGAGTAGGCGTCGTACCTGCAGAGCCTCTCCTCTACCTTTAGTCCCGAGACCTCACTCCATTTGCCTTCTTTCTTGCTATTCTCTTCTCTCTTCGTCTGCTGAAGGAGCAGCCAAGCTGGGAGAGAAGTTCCCAGCCTTCCTTGCCCTAAGTTTGACATTGCTTTCGTCGACAAGAGTGTTCAGGTACGCCATTAATTATGCATTTAAGAGCTTGCTAGCTCTTTTGAGTAATGTTTAATCATTTTATTAAGACTCGATTTACCTCAATTTATTTCAATTGAGATAATTAATTAATCATCATCTGAAATCCATTGCCTATCTCGTTCTATCTCAACTGTAAACTTGAAATTAGGGTTCAAGTTTACGGACCTCTAAAGCGACCTTAGACACTGATTCTAGCACCACATGAGCGGTGTGGTGGAGGTCTTTTGAATGGTATAAGGATGGATGCTATTAGTGGCCGAAAATTGCCGTCACGAGTATGCCCTAATTTATCTTCTTCGAGCGATCCGTCAGGGAAGAAGGAAGTGGACCCGAACCGGGTTCACTTTTGTATCCCTTGCTGAACCAGCTCAGTTCTTTTAGGAACTGCTCTGACGGCGCTGCAGGACCCACTTCGACACGTGGTTCCCTCCAGGGGTCGACACATGTTCTGTCGGCGCGTATTCAAATGCGCCGTCTTAAGTCGATGACTCATCATTGATATGGATGTTCATGCCCTTGTTTTTCTGAACCACATTAAATTCTGTGTTTAAATCAGATTATTTGATTTTGGAAATTTTAATTACTGAAATTTAACTGTAATTAAGTATTCAAATAAAGTTTAATTATGAAATGTTCATTTGCTATTATTTCCTAAATTACTTAACCAAAGTATGCAAAATTATATACTACTTTAATTGCAAGAAAGTGTATATTAATAATATGTAATTTATTTTTTCTTTTGGTGAATGTTTTAATTAGTCATTATTTTAGATTAATTAATTAATTGTACTTTTATTTCAGTTCTTGTTTATGACATGACTTGATAATTAGGAGTCCAAATTTAATAATCAAATAGTCCAATTCACTCACAAAAATATTAGAAATAATAATATGAAATTAAATTTAATATTTGAACCCTAATTCTTTTAATTTTATTTTAACCCTAATTAAAAGTCCTAAAAACCCTAATTTTCTAATATTGTCCAAAATTAACCTACTTAGTGTCATTCTTGTTCTTATGTAATAAGGATTCCATATTTATATATATCATTTTTATTGGATAACAATAATTGATTTTAGATTCTTAGCTCCTTAATTAGTGTTATTATGATAATTTATAGTTTCTTAAATTTCATGTTTTAGGTATTTAAAACCTTATGATAGCTAATTTGTCATATTATTTTCTTCCCATGACAATTTTAATTGCATATTATGAGCTTAGTTCTCTTAAATTACTTACTTGAATCAATTGCAAAATACTTGTTTCACCTTTCAACCCTAAGATAGAAACTATAGGAATTATTTATAATTTGAATTATAGATGATCTTTAGAGTTATTTATTGCATCCATTAAGTGTAGTTGACCTTAATGCTTATGTAGTTGCAGGTTATGAATTATTTAAAACTAGTTTTAAGTAACTAGATTAGATCCTAGTTCACTTCACCTTAGTTCTTAATACCCCACTTAAGTCCTTTAAAGATTTATAATAAGAGTCCTTAATTCAGTTAGAATAATTTAGGAATTCTATTGATTTTCTTAACCTTCAACTTGTAGAAAATATAGAGTTTATAAATTTTAAATTCTTCTTTCCTTTACTTTAAACCTTTCCTTTTTGCCTTAACTTAGCTAGATTTATAATTAATTTAGATAGATCCTTCTAACTACAACCTAGCTAGAAAAACTTAATGATTTAAACCTTAACTTCCATTCTCTTTAATTTTGGTAATTACATAACCACATCTTTTCCTAACTAGTTTCCTAAGCCTTAACTTTAGTCATCATATTTCAATCTTTTGCTTTAGGATAATAATAGAACTAACTTTTATTTGTATTGTTATACTTATAAATTATTTTGTCATCTCATAAAAATGAAATGAAATTATTATTCTTAAAATCCCAATTGCTATTATTACATACAATTAACTTGAGTTCAGTATCTCAAAGTTAATTAGGAGCTCAATTAACTCTAATCATTAAGGAGATCATTAAAATTAGACAACTTTAGATATCACATAGTTGCAATTATTGAATTTTCTTGAATGCTTGCTTAGTTTTGAGCCTCATTCATTTGAACCATTCATATACGACATTGTGCATGAATTAAATTTTCACATTAATAATTATAGGGGTTTATATTATTGGTTAAGCCAAGGGCAGGCTAATTAAAAGTAATAAGGAGACCTCACATTCTCAGAGGGTGAATGTGAGTGTTATTTATTTTGACCTCGCTTTCCTTTACTTGTTAAATAGACGTATTTAACTCCTCGCTTCATTCTATGTTTGCCCGCAGAATGAATACTTTCATCAAAATAACTCTAATCAATTAAAATATGAGATCTTCTATAATCTTATTAATTGTTAAGACTCATCATAGCTTTTAGCTATGTTACTTTCCATAGTTCTAGATTATGTGAATCTTAGACTAATAGTATAAGATCTTCCTTCAATTACCATGTTGTGCACTTTTCATGTTTTTAATACTGTACTTTACTTGTTTACAGTTCATTTAGATTGCAATGAATGTTGTTATAATTACATTTAAATACTTCACTGTCTTTTTTTCCTTACTTAGCATAAGTTCATTGAACATATACATACTTTATTTCATTTACTTTCATATGCACTTTAGTACTTTTCTAACCTATCTAGGATGCTATTACCCTTATTTCATTTGTAGGCTGGACTATCTATATATATGAGTATTCTTACTCACTTTATTTTTCTTTACTTTTCTTTTTTTTCATACTTATATGCTTTCATTTTTGCACCCTTTCTTGTGGTTAAAATTTGTAACTAGTTATGATATCCAAAATGAATAATAAAATATGTAGCCTAATCTTAAATTGTACTTAGACTGTTTAGTCTAACTATATTTTCTTTTATTGGCTTTGCCCTATCACATTAAATATCAAAATATGATAGATCAGGTGCACTTGGAGGCTAGTGGAGTTGGACCAAGCGCTTAAAGAAATAAAATTGCTTCCGCCTAAATAATTAAATTACTTGCTTTGTATTAGATGTGAGAGAGAAACTTTTATTGCTTTACTTTCTTACTATTTAATTTGGCATGTAATAATTAAAGTCATTAATTTTGTATTTACTATACTTGTATTGGAATTTAGATCTCTTATTGAAATATTTGGTTTGGATGAATATATATATGTATGGATACTTAAATAAAAATTTAGTTGCATGCTAAATTGGAATCTAGCTGTATATTTACTATAAGATAGATGTTAATTCTTCATTTTTATTTATGTTTGATTTAGGATATGTGTATCATAGGATAGAAAATTGCTTCATATGATTTTCTCACATATAATTATGAATTATATGTTTAGATCTTAACTATCCATGAATGTGATGAATGTAAATGATTTAGTATGTGTGTATCCTAGGATAACAAACTACTTTATATGTTTTTCTCCCTTATAATCTTGAATAAGATGTTTAGATCTTACATATACATAATTGTGATGAATGTAAATATTTAATATTCATTTATGTTGAATATTTCTATTGTAAAAATTACTTAGGAAAGATCATATGAATGGATTGAATTGTACATACATCTTATAATGCATACTCATATTATAAGTACATATCATTAGCATCTTCATACATAAAATTGTAAGTACTTAAATCTCTTACATTTGAATTCGTATACTTCATAAAGTATCTCATGTATTATTTTATAAATATTTTTCCACCTTAACTTAAGACCATCTTCTAAATCATTAGCTAAACACAGCATCTAATAATTTAAGTTAGTTTTCTTCTAATCCAGTATTAGGTGTTTTGGTGACATATCAATGTTGAGTTTAGTTGCTACTCAATATTGGGGTCATCGCAGAGGTGGTTCAGTTTCACCTCTTTTTCGCTCCAAACTTCATGCAGGAATCCCTTCATTCAAGGGTACAGAAGGTCCCCGATTGATTATATACACCATCGTGTTAATGGCTTCAGCCCAGAACTACTTTGGGAGACCCGCATGCAATCTTATACTTCTGACTTTTTCTATGATTATTCTGTTCTTATGTTATGCAACATCATTTTGCTATGGTGTTCTAGGGACTGTGAACTCCCTCTTAATGCCTCTCAAGGCACAGAACTCATTGAACTTCCTATCACAATACTCGTGCCATTATCAAACCTTATGCATTTAAGCTTTAATTATGTCTCGTTATCCACCAAAGCTAACCACTTTCCATCAAACCTGTGCTACAACACGTCATAGTGCGCGTTAGAATCCTTCCTTGGAAACTTGCTCCAACTTATCATTAAGAAGGCTAAAAACTTCAATTCTTCCATTTTCCCACATCAAAAATTAATTACAAGCAATCAATAACTTCAGTTCCAAGAAGAATAAATGAATAAAATTTATTAAACTCTAAGTTTCAAAGAGAAATTAATGGAAGTTTGGAGGAGTGAGGGGCCGAAGATGAGATTATAAAAGATAAGAAGAAAAGCTTAAAAGGGATTCTAATTTTTATTTTGAGGATACACCATTATCAATAGAGCCCTAACCTTAAGGAGGATAAGGGCTGCTGCAATTTTATAAGGAGATAAGCATGGAGAGCAAGGAAGAAGAAGGAGATTTAAGAGAAGAGAAATCAGAGAGAATGCCTATAGCTGTTCCTACGTATTGTATTCTTACTCATTTTTTATTTTTATTCCTTGTAAGAGTAATGTATGTGCTCCGCATTTCTTGTAGCTTCTTTTTTGAAATTATTGTAATAGCAGCCTAAGCCCCCTTTTGGGGTGGGTAGAGCAAGAACATGTAGTAAATATGAGTACTTATGTATGTAAGATCTCTTCTTATTAATGAAGTGTTTGTTTGATCTAAAAGATTTATATATAAAGAGTAAATGGAATGGGTTGTATAATGATGCATATTATATAATATTGATTGAAACTAGTTATTTTCAATAAAAACCTTATTGAGCTTGGTGATCGCCTTGTTAAGAAAGCTATGCATTTTTTAGTATTAATGCCACGAATGAATGTGACATCCTTCACTGTGCAAAAACAACTTGTGCACAACTTTTGTACAAAGGCTTGACCATTTGAGACATGAAATAATTATGTAAAATCTCTGAGCTCCATAGCTCAATTCAAAATACTTAGATGTGACATATTGGATAGTAGACGGAGTGACATAGTTCACGTAGGCTATTGCCAAATCCAAGTTAAGGTATGAACTTGATGCATATGAGCCGATACCCATCTATAGAGCCCCTTGGCTCACTCTTAATTTATGCAAGATATTTGAGCATGTTGAGCTATGAGCGATGTGACATGAGCTCATTAAGCTTCAAAACTCATTTTCTTAGCTAAATTTAGAGTAAAAACATGTGATCCATATATGGAATCAAGATCGAGTGATCATGAATTTAAAATGTGAATTTTATCATTTAAACATAAGGGTTATTTTCACTCATAAAAAGCACACGAGGATATCTACGTGCTGAGATGGAACCTTAATGAGTTCATTTAGAACACTAGATAGGATTTAGCAAATTTATTTATTCATTTTGAAAAGTTATATCACTTGTTGATAAAATGAATAGTAAAATAACACAACTATAATATGAAATTATAAGAAGACTAGCTATGCATATGACTGAGATGCACTGCATGTTTGAACATTAACTCTTCCCAATTTTCCCAATGTGAATACAAACCAAATTAATTTAGGATTGACAATTTTTGGAACAAAAATCCAAAATAAATAATTTCTTAGACAATATTTGTAGCGTCGCCTCATCGCCGCACGCAAAAGGAAGAAACAGATCGGCGACGGAGCGACGCGCCACTCGGGGAGAAATATCCCGTCTCCCCGAATAGCTGCAAACCAAACTCATCTGAAGGGCTGCTGACTCAACCTCAAGGAAGATTGAGAGCTAATACTTAAGATAAGAGTAGTATAATTATCCTAAGTATTAGGCCAATACATACATTGGATGTAAAACACATGAGGAATCCAATATATGTATAAGATATCAGTATTTCCAGTATACTAATCACATCACAATAATAAGTATAAGTAGTATATAAACAGAGTGCGGAAGCTAAGCAATCATCCAGAAACATTCATCACATAAGCTGTATAAAACATTCATCTCAGAAAAGAAAAGAAAATACATCCAGAATTATTACAAATAATTTACTGAAATATAGAATAAAAGCTAAGTACTAAACTGAATTAAATTAAGTAGAAAAGTAAAGCTGAAGAAGAGTCCACTAGTCCTCCACGGGCTCCTCCTGGATCTCCTAGGCATCCTCCTGACCTGGCTCAATATACTGCTCAAGATCTAGCAAATTAATGAATCCTAAGAGTACCCTGTGTTAGACAATAAGTCTAAGTCTAACACATCAAAACTAATCTAAATAGTTATAGTTATTCATTTAACATTCACATAATATAAGTAAATCTATAGAAAATTTATAAAGGTAACTGAAAGTAGAAAACTAAATGAAACTGAAGTAAAGTAAAGTAAAACTAAACTGTAAATTGAAAACTGAAAGTAAACCAAAAATAATGATGGATATGAAATTAAGTAATACCATGTAAAACTATGCTGTATGCCACTGAAACTGTGCATCTGAATATGTCACAATACTACATGCCACTGATATGCAACTGAGATATCATTGAATTGCTATGAGTCGTACGGTCCAATGTCTATATATATATAGTTGGGAACTATGATGCCGATGCATCCTGAAATTCCCCAGTCAATGTATGCAACATTCCGTAACCTATAAATCATCACTTATACTCATACATTATTACTGATACTAAATATCATGCTTATGCTCATGCTCATGCTTCTAAGCTATATGAAATAAATCTAGAAATCCAAAAAATATTTTAAAATCCGATAATGAATTCAAGGTCTCCATTGTGCAGAATCCTGCTAAAAGGATTCTGCTCCTAAATTCTAATCTCGATAATTAGTTAAAGTTAAGAGTTTACTTAAAAATATTAGATAAGAGGATTGTATACCCATATTTAGCATGTTTGAAAGAAAGGTGGTTCTTAGCTCTTAGTTTGAATAAGCCACCCTAACGTAGTGATCTTCGATAGGAGGCATCACCCGATGGAGATTTGTATCTCAAGCTAAGTCATTAAGATACTCAACTCATAATCACACTCAGTGTCCTAAAGAAGGTGACTCAAATTACTTAGTTTGTTTAAGCCACACCTATTGAAGTAATTTTCGCTAGGAGGCATCATCCGATGGCGATTTGCATTTTAATCAAACTAAGGAATGAGTCCCTATTTATAACACTCTTAGTATTAGAATATTTACTCTAACGAGACTGCATTCATCTAATCCCTCAGGAAAGCACCTAGTTATAAGTCCACATTGAAGTGAATCAATCAATCCTGAATACTACTGAAGTAGTCTAGTACTATGGGTATACCCTACTATACCCAACCAATAATCTGAGTTCAGAAGATTATATTTAATCAACAAGAATCATCAAAGCTATTAATCCTTACTCTAAATGGGTGAGTCATACACTAGGCTCTAAGGAATGTGATCAAAAGATCACTCAATAGTGATTTCTACCGCAAAGGAGAAATTCTATTCTAACTGCTTTAAGTGATTCCTACCACAAGGTATCAAGTTCAACTTCTAAGGTTATGAAGGATCATTTAAGTTCCTACCTCAATAAGTTACAAAAGTTCTTCATACCTCAATGAATCAATAATTAAGGTCTTTAAGTATTTTAAGAACGATCCTAAAGCAAGACCCTTGAGATCTCACTTTTCTACTTCTTAAGTTAACATTCAAGGTTTACTTATTAAACTTGGATTAAAGTGATCAGATCAGATGAATAATATCCATCTAATCATACTCTATTCTACAATCATGGGATGAAATCAAAGATATTATTAGAGTTAGATCATTTCATAAATTATGATAATTTTATTATTCATCTTATACTAATAGTCTTATATAAGAGAAAATTAAAGATCTAAAGTTTAGATTCAGATAATTCAATCACACAGATTTAATATTAATATTAGCACTTCTAATTCAATGATTTAAGATAAATATCAAATCATATGTATTATTAGAATAATGTCAATTACATTATCTTATAATCAAGTTAATTGATTAAGGTGATTAAAGTTTAGATCTTAATCAAGACAAGTTAGGGTTTGACCCCTAACCTTTCTACCATTAAGACCAAATGTTAATTTAAAGATCAATGACAAATCAATGTATTAATAGTGTATTATTGATGGTAAATTTTAAGTTTATATTAAGTATCATCTACTTAATCAAATTCTCTAGATTCTTATATTCAAATATAGTTTAATGTTAATTTAAGCATATTTAGGTGTCTAAATAATTGTTAAAGTTCTCTAATATACATCCTAACATCATAAAAGTATAGGAATGTAAAGATACATAACATAGGAGATAATTAAGGTTAACCAAAATCTAAATCAAAACAAAGGGGTTAGCACTTGATTATTCTAGAAGATTTAAGTTTCATGCCATTGGTTATTAAGACCTACTTATCCAATACAAGCATTCAAGGATCTTATCTTTTAATATTTGGCACAAAATTTTATAAGAGGTTTTAAGCACTTGTTAAAAATGACTAAGTTTTAAATTTAATTTTCACATAAAATTTTATACAATGCTCAATTTTAACTAAAATAGGTTCAAATTTGATATAATTCAATCCCACTATGGTCCTAGGGACCTTAAAATGTAAGAACAGTGAAGTTTTGGCAATTTCAGCCAATTCTGCGCATTTTCAAAAAATTCTGGGAGCTACGGTGCGCTACGGAGGAAAACAATGATGTGGCATGCTGCAATGCTTTTGATGCTGCGGCGTGCTACGGCAGGACCAATCCGAGAGCCGGATGCTACGGCGCGGCAGCGCTTTCAGGCGCTGCGGCGCGCTGTGGCGGATCAACTTGCGAAAATACTGTTCAATTAATTTTCTTCTGATTTCATATGGTTTTCTAGAAATGATGTTGAAGCCCGCTGTGGTGCGCTGCAGCGATCCAACTTACGAGTTACTATTCAATTAAATTTTCTCTTGATTTTCTATAGTTTTTCCCGGAATGACACAGCAGCTTGCTGCGGTGCGCTGCAGCGGTTTGCTTCTAGGCCATTATTTGAGCTCCAGAAGCACTGCGGCGCGTAGTAGCACGCTATGGCATGCTACGGTGGATTCAGATCGAACTCGGGCGCTACGGCGCGCGGTAGCCCCCGATGGTGATTTCGCCTAAGCGAAAACAGTGAATGGCCTTATTTCGAGCTCGAATACTCTTAATCCAGAGTATTCCATGAGCAATGCCATATATCAATGGAAAGGTCTTTCCGATACCTTTCCATCGATATCAAAATTGATATAAATGAATTATCCTAACTATACAAAACATGCATTTGAAGGCTTAGGTATACGAAATAAAACAAAAATAGAGCATGCGATTTTCAAAGTAATATGATGCTTAAATGAATCTCAAGGATTTCCAAACACAATCATAGATCTTTTAAAGATACACAACAGCATGATATTAATATGAAGGAGGCAAGGAAGAGGAGCAAATGGGTACCTTAGCTTTGCGAGAGAAGGAGGAAGAAGACTTGGAAAGCTTGTAGGAGGAGCTTCTTCTTTGTCTTCAGCCCAAGACCTAGAAATGGAGGTGAAGGGAGAGCTGCAGCTTTTGCCAAATGGAGATGAAGAAGGAGCTTGAGCTCCTTCTTAAAGGAGAGAAGAATGGGGGAGGTAGAGCATGACCTATAGGAGCTAAGAGGCAAGACCTCTCCTATCAAGTATCGGGGATGTAACAACCCATATTGTTACCCAAGCTAATTAGTACTAATCATAGTCCTAATTTTTATCTCAATACACTAATTAAGCTATTAGGAGTTCACCACCAAGATCCAGTCCAAACCAGGAGTCAATCGGAGCAAATTCTGATTTCAGGAATTTTAGGAATCCCGAAAATTAACCTATTTATTTTGACCTCAGATTGAAAAATGGACTTCGTCGTTGCACTCATTACCTCCAAATTAGCTAGGGGTGAAGTTTTCATGTCAATCAGAAGTCGTCAAAATTTTGATAAATATTTTAATAATATTTAAATACCCCGGAAAATGAGAAAATTAAATACTCGTCAGAATCAAAATCTGACTTTACCGTTGCATTCCTCAACCCTCAATTAGCTAATGGTGAATATTTGGTGACTTTTGAAAATCATTTGATTATCAGGGAATTTAACTATTAAACTAAATTTTAAATATAAATAAAACTTTTATTAAATCCTAAATTCCTTTTTTCTTTTCCTCACGCCTGCCCTAATCTCTCCCAATCGCACGAAGGCCGATCACAACCCCCAAATCGCGCGACTCGAGCGCTCGAGCGGCCTCGCCCTTCCCCCTTGGCGCCACGTGTCTTCCCCTCCTAGGAGTCTCCGTCGCTCGCCCTCGCAACCTCCGCCCATATCTCCTAAAAGCCGAAGCTTGCTGGCCTCACCTCACCTCTCCTCTCCATGGCATGGCCGAAGCCTTCTAAGGCCAAGCAACCCCTCTTCCCGTCGGTTGAACAGCCGAGAGCAACCGCCTCCTTCGTGGTCGTGAGGCACAGCATCTTCCTCATCTTGGCAGAGAGAATCTGCTCGCCTCCATAGGATCCATCTTGCGACGTTCTCCTGCTTCTGGACGAGTGATTTTTTTCCTCCGTCTCTGAGGTACTGACATGGGAGATGTTGTAATGCGAATCTCCCTTTATATTGAATGAAACGAATCCAATTAATAAATCTGTATTGTTTTCAATCAATGTTGTATTGTGAATGAATTCTGTCATTTCTTTTTGCTTGTGATTCATATAGTTTTTAGGAAATTATAGTTTCAATATTGATATCATAAGAAATTTTATATTTTTGCTAGCAACCACTAAACAAATTAATAGTTCAACTTGTTTAACTGTAGTAACCTATAATTTAGATATTGTGAGCCAAATATATTGCAGATAGTTTTCAATCTACATTTCTTTTAAGTAAGACAAGTAATTGCCTTTCAAAAGAAATTTTCTAAAGCGGTGAATCATCTCTTGGTCTTTCTTTCAAGTGAGATTTATCACATTTTTTTGTGTGTTTGATTTAGTTAAATTAATCACCTAGATTATATCAAATCTATTAAAACAAAAATACTTGGTTTCAATCATATTATTGCTAGTTTCGTTGCCAATACAAAGCCTTTGAATGCCATATGACTTCGACACCTTCGCAAGAGCTCGTTTTCTACAATGTCATGTGATATCTTCTTCATAATCACAAGGATAGAGTTTTTGGTTTGCTTGTTTCTTCGAGGTAATCCAAATATTAATTTTTGGCTATATCCCATTAGTGCTGCTGTGGCATTCTCTTCAATGAATGATATGGTAGAGTTAATCATAAGAAGCACAACAATCCGACTAAGCTTTTAGTATAGAAAAAGTAATAGTTCTTAATTACTTGTTTGAATGAAATTGCTATATATTATACATGGATAATTATAGGAAAACATCACATTTACTTGTTTATGGGAAAAAAAAAATGCGAATACAAATTTAGATATACACATCTGTGTATATTTGCATATAGATACGAATATATATATATATAATTAATTGCTATAAGCCATAGTTAAGTAATTAAGATTGCTTTAATTATGTTTAACTTAAAATAATAACAGCAATATATTTGTACACGCTTATGCACTTTATAATTAAGCAATATTAATTCATGATAGTATATACATTATATATATAAATATATACGTATATATATATATATATATATATATATATATATATATATATATATATATATAGATATATAAGTACACAAATATATTCTTATATACATAACTTTTTTGCTCTCGCTCGACTAGGGCTCCCTCCGTGCCGCTAGATCCGCTAGGGTTTCCTTCCCTTCGTCGCGTGGCCGACGAAGCTGCGGTGGTGGTTCTCCGCGGGTGTTGCTTTTTCTTGTCTTTCTTGCTTTTATCTGTTTCTGTTTGTTTCTCGTTTTGTTTTTTTTTTCTATATTCTTGGTTTTCTTGGCGTGGCCGTCTGTCTCTGGTTTTGGTTTCTCCTTTGGCTTAGTTTTTTGTGAGACGCAGTTATGTCCTAAATGGCTAGTTCTCCTCTAATTAGATCCTTCCGGGAGGTGTTAGGTAGCCTCCCCGCTAACTCTGTGCCCTCTAAACCTATTTCGTCCCGCAATGGCTATCCGGCTATTTTCTTTTTGGATGAGGAGGTTTCTCTTCTAGCGTCTCCTTTTGAGTTAACTTTGGTGGGCAAATTCTTGCGCACTAAGCCGAGTTTCGCTCTTGTGCAAAGATTCATCAGCCGCTTAAAACTTTTGGGATCTGTATCCATCAGATTACTGGATTCATTGCGTATTTTCTTCAAATTCTCTTCTGACCTAGATTATGCCAGATGCTTCTCTAAAGGTTCTTATGACATTAACGATCATACGATGAAATTGTTCAAATGGAGTCCTTTTATTGATGTTCAATTTGATGTTCCGATAGCCCTAGTGTGGATTAGCTTTCCTGGTTTGCGTTTACAATATACCTCGAAAGAGGTTCTTTTCAACATCGCGAAAGCTTTTGGTAAACCGCTACATCTTGATAATAATATGGCAACCCAACGTAATTTGGCAGCTCCTCGCATTCTAGTAGCGGTTAATCTGGATTCGCCTCCCCGTGATAAAATTTGGTTGGGGTCAGAAGTTAAAGGTTATTTTCAAAAGGTTTTGTTCGAAAATTTACCTTCTTATTATAATCTATGTAATACGATTGGCCACTTGGCTGCTGCCTGTCCCCATCTAAATGAATGCTTGAATGAGGTGCCCAGTATGACTACTAATATTGTTTCTCCTGATGTTGATACTTCGGCTGGTGTAAATGCGCTGTCTTCTTTGCAAACGGTGATGTTGTCTGAGGATGGCGCCCGACCCTAGGTTTGTTACTCTGATTCGCTTACTGAGAAACAGGTTGGTGTTAAGGATGCAATGTTTATTTCTGACCCTGTTGTTATCGAAAATGAGCTTATTGCTGAACTGTTGCTGGTGGACGGTTTGTTAAATGCTGAGGTACATAATGTTTCAAATGAGGTACCCAGTATGACTGCTAATATTGTTTCTCCTGATGTTGCTACTTCGGCTGGTGAAAATGTGTTGTCTTCTCTGCAATCTATGGTGTTGTCTGAGGATGGAGCCCGACCCTAGGTTTGTAACTCTGATTCGTTTACTGAGAAACAGGTTGCTGTTAAGGATGCAATGTTTATTTCTGGCCCTGTTGTTATCGAAAATGAGCATTTTGCTGAATCGTTGTTTGTGGACGGTTTGGTAAATGCTGAGGTGCCTAATGTTTTGGAGATTAGTGTTGCTATTAATGTATCCTGCAATATTGATAATTCTCAAGTTTCTGTTAGCAATGAGTGCCTTGCTGAAGTTGAGAGGGAGGATATGCTCCCCGCGGGTGGTAAGTTAAATCAGGTTTGCATTGGCATCACTGCTCCTAATCCTTTGGAAGATGCTATTAATCAGTTTTATTGCTGTAATGATTCTGCTATTTTATCTCTGCCTGTTTCCTGTGATGCTCCTCTTAATGATAATTCCTTAAATAAATTAAATGCTTTTAACTCCCTGGGGGCTGAGAATTTGCAACACTCGTCTCATGTTAATTCTGCTTGTTTAGTCGTGCTGGATGGTACTCTCTCAAATGATATTTATAAGTATAATGATCCGCCTGATCAGAATTTGATATTATCTTCTATAAAGTTAGTTAATTTAACTAGTGATGTTATTATGAATGGGATACAGCCTGATAAGAATTTGAAAAACTGTGAAAAGGTCTCATCTAACAACTCAAATATTATTACTGGTTCTTCTATTTGCTTGCCGGCTGCTGATTTTAGTTTAAACAATAATGTTGATATTGCTTTGCCTAATTATCTTCAGTGCTCTATATCTAACCCGAGTTTGATTGAATCACCATCTGTGAAAATCAGTAGCCTTATTAAAATTGGATTAGCTGTGGTTGACTCTCCAGTTTCCGATTATAAGAATATTGATTCAAGTTTAGATATTAAAGCAAAAGGCTCTTATTCACCTGTAATTAGAGGGATAAGCATTGGTCACGTTTCTGCTAAAGAATCAACCCTCTTAAGCTCCAACAAATATAATCCCATTGCTTGCCATGATGAATATTTTGGATTAATTAAAACAAAAAGTTTAAACCAAATTACTAAAACTCTCCCAAAAATCAATTTTTATAGACAGAAGGTTCATCCCGGACCTTCTTCGGTTGATCAATGAATATTCTTTGCTAGAACATTAGAGGTCTGGGAAACCTTTCCTCTAGAAATCGTTTTAAGCACTTAGTTATGGAACACAAAATTGAAATTGCTGCCATTTTTGAACCTAAACGTCAAAGCCAGGACTGCCAAAAGATACATAAATTTTTGCGTTTTGAGCATAGCTTGGCTTCGTCTTCTAATAGGATTTGGATCTTTTGGAATAATACTTGGACTATTGACTTAATCAATCAATGTGACCAAGATATTACTTTGAGAGTGTCCAATCTAAATTTTTTGGGGATTGTCACTTTTGTTCATGCGAAAAACCTTAGAATTGATAGACAATTACTTTGGAGCTTTCTTAAAAATAGTCCCATTAATAACCTCCCATGGCTTGTGGGTGGCGATTTTAATGCGGTTCCAAGTCATAATGAATATAAAGGTTATGCCCTTAATCATTCGGCTTCCACGTTTGATTTTAATTCCGCCCTCCTTGAGTGCGGGCTTGATGATTTTAATTATTCAGGTGCGGCTTTTACCTGGTCCAATGGCAGGAAATTTGCCCGTCTTGATAGATTCTTAATGAATAACGCTTGGTGTAATCACTTTAGTATGATTAAAAACTTTTCCCAAAACTCTGCTAATTCGGACCACAAGCCAATTATTCTGTGTTCCAGTACTTCTCCCACCCGAATCAATAAATCTTTCAGGTTCCAAATATTTTGGCTAAACCTTCCGGATTGCTTGGATATTATCCACTCCTCTTGGGATGAGAGCTGTTGCTATTATGGTCTCCCTAGACTCGTTGAAAAATTAAAACGCCTTCGGAAAGCTCTTAATGATTGGAATCATAAGGTGGTCGGTAATATTTTTAATAAGGCGACCTCTCTTGAAAGTAGGGTTAATATCTTAGAAAACATCTTTGAATCCCAACCAAACTCCACCAAAAAATCAACTTCTCCAAAGCTAGAGCTGAGCTTATTTAATGTCATAACAATATTGAATGCTATTGGAAACAAAAATGTAGTACCCGATGGAAATTGCATGGTGAAAAAAATTCTAAATTTTATCACCACTGGGTTAATAAGCACCGTTCAAAGAACCTAATTCACTCGATCATAAATCCCGATGGAGTGACTCTGTCTAAAGTCGAAGATATTCAAGACTCTGCTATTCATTATTTCTCAAACATCCTTTCCTCTGAGTCTAGCCAATCAACTGATTTAACTTTATGCCAACCCGATTTTTCTATCTCCGATTATGATAACAACTCCCTTAATGTTATGCCTTCGAATAATTAAATTTTGAAGGTAATTAAAAATCTTAAGCATGACTCCTGCCCCGGCTCGAATGGCTTTCCCATTGAATTCTTTGTTAAAGCTTGGGACATTGTGGGGGTTGACATTTGTAATAGAATTAAAGAGTTTTTTTGTAACGTTCACTTACCAAAATTCTTCTCTCATTCCACCATCACTCTTATTCCTAAAACAGCCGCCCCTTCCCGGTGGACTCATTTCAGACCCATTAGCCTTTGTTCTTCTCTCAATAAAATCATTTCCAAATTAATTGCAAGCCATTTAAAAGAGCTTCTCACAAAGATATTTGAACAAAATCAAAGTGGTTTTATTCTCGGAAGACATATACAAGACAATATTTTGGCCACGCAAAAATTATTCCATTGCCTTAACAAAAAAAAGCATAGGCCATAACTTAATCCTTAAATTGGATATTGAAAAGGCTTTTGATAAACTTGATTGGAATTTTCTGTTAAAAATGCTTCAAGCCTATGGTTTCAATACTTCGTTTATCTCAAAAATCAAGAATCTAATCTCAAATGTTTGGTTCTCTATTTTGATTAATGGAGCTCCTGCAGGTTTTTTTAAATCCTCCAGAGATCTTAGGCAAGGGGACCCGTTATCCCCCATTCTTTTCAATATAGCAATCAATTATTGGTCCATAAATCTCAACAAAATTTTTAGGATGGATCCAAATCTGCATTTTAAAATTAGAAGTAAACTCTTGATCTCTCACTTAGCCTATGTAACAACCTTAGGTTGTTACCCTAGCTAAAACTAGATTAATTAAGCTAAACCAAGGTTGATTTTGATTCTATTGGATTCAATGGGTCATTTAAACCTAAACCTAGAAGTTTGAAATCAATCGAAGCTAAATTGGAAAATTTGGTATTTTTAGCTATTTTTTAAGCCCTGAAAAATACATAAATTATTTTGATCTCCAAATTGAAATTTGATTTTATTTTTGAATTTCTCATACCATAATTAGCTAAGGGTGAATTTTTAGGAATTTTTGGAGCTCATTTGATCCTAAATTGGATTTGGAAAATTTAATATAATTATATATTATTTAATTGGATTTATTTAAATTAAAAATAATTTTTATTAAATAAATAAACCCAGGATTTGCTGCCGGGACCGCGGCAGATCCGCTGCGGGGTCCCGACAGCGGCGCATGCATTTCGGCCACTCGATGGGTAAGCACGCATCTCAGCACGCTAGATCCAACGGCCCTCATACAGCGCGCTGTGATCTAATCCTACCCGCCCGATCGGCATCTCAGATCGGACGTGCGGGATTTAATCCGCGGTTCCGTTACTTGGACCCCGGATCAAGCCATCGATCTGCAACGGCTTCGCCATCAGACGGTTGCGGTGAGCCCCACACTGTTCATCTTCGTTCTCGAGAGGATCCGGCCCAACAGAGAAAAAATCCGCCGAATTAAGCCACGTGACCCGGTCTGCCACTCCCCGCGCCAAGTCAGCTAGGCCGTTAGAACCTTTCTGTAAGTGGCCGAGCCTAGTAGAGCGACCCAGGAGGCTTAGACCCTCCCAATTTCTGGAAAATGGCGAGGACCCTTGGGCCGAGCCTAAGCCATGGCTCCAGACCTCGGTAGCCACCCTGGACCTCCCAGCAGCCTATAAATACCCTCGGGACTTCACAGTGAGTCCCTTTGCTCACTGTGAAGCCCCAATTCCCCAGCTGAAGGCCTACTGGAGCTCCCGTCCCCTCGGCAATTTCCCGGCATTCCAGAGCTTAGAACTGCTGATAGAGGGCCCGTCTGGTGTTCAGACCCCCTGTGCACGATCGTCTAACCTGCAGGAAGCTTAGGAGTGTCTCAATTTTCCTCGGCTTAGCCTGCAACCCCGACTTCAGGTACGGCTTCTCCCCATTAAAATTTCCTTAAGCTCATTTCCATTCTGTCCTCTGGATTGAGTCCTGGATGTCGCATAGTGAACCTTAGCCACCTAGAAACCCAATGCGATTGTCGACTGGGGCTAAGCTAGCTCGAGTCGATCGTATTGATCGACTGAGCTAGCCACCGAGCCAATGGCTGAGTCCAAGTAAGGACCCAGCGATTGGCTGCGCCTCAGGTTAAGATAGGTTGGGGGTTCGATGCGTCTAGTCTCCCTGAACGTGTAGGGATCGAACCCCGGTCGAATCGAGGCCTCTGTGAGGAGAATTTTCCCCTCACAGTCGGCCTGAGACGCCCGTATCGAAGGCGTCTCGGTCGAGTAGCACCCCGTCGATCCAGAGAGATCCAGATGGGGGTTATTGGCCCAATCGACGCGTCTTGACTCAAGGAACGTGTAGGGATCGATTTGAGCCCCTGCCGCATCGGAGCGCCGAGAATTTCAGCATTGAAATTCATCGGGCTCGGGACCCGTCGAGAGGAAGAAGACGAAGTCGCGGGTTCTGGGCCGGGCCGACCCGTGACCCGCGCGGTTCTGATTTTGGGCCGCGCCTAATTAATAATTATTGGATAGCATTTTTAATGATTGCGAATTGAATTAATTAAACCCTATAGTTTTAATTTAAATAAACATTCAGAATAAATTAATTGAATAACTTTAGTTATACAGATTCAAATGGTATGATCCAATATACTATTTAAATCAGAAAAATTCAAGGAACCTAAATATAAAATAAAATCTTAGATCCAATAGTTGGATTTAAAAATATTGGCCAAACCTTTTTTGTTCTTAAATAAATCATATAAAATCATTTAAATATTCAATTTATGAATTTAAGGGCTCTGATTGCTTCTTGTACTCTAAGGAATAATTCCAAACCCTTAAAATTAATTTTGGATAATTAATTTTCTTAATCACTCCTTAATCACCCTAATCAAGGAGTAGTGAATTTAAACCCTAATTAAGCCTCTGATTTGAGTGAGGATGGTTCCTAATATCATATTAGACCTAGTATAACCTAAGTGTAAGATTGGATTGCCCTAAAGTGCCCTAATTTTACTAATCACCCTAAGTGGCTTAATTAAGTAATTAGTGCTAATTAAGACCATTTAGGTCATCAAAACCTAAATTAAGGGTGTTTCCCCCTTCATTAAGTAATATGAAACACATTAAAATAGATTAGAATAAATTTGGGTAGTTAAATCCAAAAATTCCAATTTTAGCCTTACGAGGGGGCATTTTGGTCATTTTGACCAAAATGTGATTTAGTGTTCTTCAAAGATTGAGAATTTCAGTAAACCACTATAAAGTAGATTGGAAATGTCCTCTGAAATCCTAGAACAATAATAGTGTTAATATAATCATTAATCCATAAGATCTCATTAAATCCTTAATTAAGATACTTAGATCTTAAGTTTACTTATAAAGATCATATGGCATTAAACTCTAAATCTAATAATGGAAGTGGTCAATTATCTCATTAATAAGTTCAGTTAAGATAACTTAAGAATTAAGTGTTAAAAGAAAAGTAATTGGAAATGTCTAAGTAAAATCTTAGCTTAAGATCTAAAGTGATCAAAACTCAGACCCTTAGATCTTAAGTAACCTAAGAAGGTCAATATAGGTTTAGTGTTAATCTAATACTTGGAATTGTCAATTTTAACCTTAATAAGCTCCTCATAGTTAATTATGAACTTGATTCTAAAGAGAATCACAAATGGAAACTCTTAAGTCAAAACTCTAATTAGAAGTTTAAAGTGATCAAACTTCAGATCTTTAGATCTTAGATCTTAGACTTAGATCTTCAATTTGAACTGAACCACCTCCAATTGAAATTCTTTAATGATTGATTGTTTAATCTTTTGAAACCTTCCATGTGGGTATAGGATGATTCAATCAATAAGATAATGAAATCATCTTAAAGGTTGAATATAGATCTTAGATTCTCAAGTTCTTAATTGATTATTTTATCTTATAATCAGTAGAATAGTCTTTCACTAAGTTCTTAGTTCCTGAATCTTGTAGCTTATAGGACTCTTCACCTTTAATTTGGGGTATTAAGTGTGAACCCTAGATCCTTACTAAGATATTACCTAGGATTTGGAATTTGAACTCAACATATGGTTTAAGTTCTAAATTCTTAAATCTTGATTTATTTAGTCAAGATTTGGGTAAGAGAGTAAAATATTAATAAATTAGGTCATTGATTTGCTTACTTAAACTATATAGTCGTCATATGATTATTGGATTAGAACTTGTTAAGTTCTACTATTTGACTTTAAGGACGTAAATCTGAGATTCTACTCGATAGCTGGATATTAGAGATCCTAAACTTGTACCTTCTCAGAATAGTTAGATTTGGAAATTATATAACAATAGATATCTCATAAGTCTAGATTGAGTCTCTTGCTTACTTTGACTAGATTGCTTTGCTTACCTTGATTTTTGAGCCTTATTCCTTAAGCATAATAGGAAAAACTTAGGATATTGATGATACATCCTAAGCTAGTATTGAAATTGCATATCATTCAGTTTTGTTTTGTTTGTAGTTAGAAGAATATGTCCTAGCTTAGTCTGCCTCTTCAGTAATAGTATTGTATAGACTGGACTCACACCTAGTATATTTGGATGGCTAGGCTGGGGATTGATTGATGGATATTGGAGGCCCTGTATGGCCTATTGGCTGGTATGGCAGTACTATATCTTAGGCTTATTGTTACTTTAACTGAATTGTATTGCTTTTTGATTTGCTTTGCCACATGCTTCAATGGCCTTAATTTCAATTTCTGCTCGCTTTGCCACATGCCTCAGTGGCCTTACATTTCATATATTGCTTTGCTTTTGCCACATGTCTCAGTGGCCTTTCTTTTTCATATTAATCTGCATGTTGTATGTATACTTTTATGGCTTAGATATAGGTATAAATGACATATTTAGGATACTAGAATTTTATCATGTTCAGTACTTGTGTTCTTTTATACTCAGCATGTTTTATTATGATCATAATCATGTTAGGATCATATTTGTTTTAGTAGTTGCAGTTATTTTTTGCTTTCAGCCTCACCTTGCTTATTTGGTATTTGTATGATATTTCACATACATGTTGCTTGCTATAAATGGATAGTTTATAGTATTCCACTTCTTGTATAGCTTGTTGCACCCTATAATTGCTTGCATGTTAAAAATAGTTTAATGTGATATATTTCAAATATTCAGTTCATTTAAATAGTCTGAAATGTACTTAGATAATTGTCTAACTGTAACCTTTTTGTTTTGTTGGCTGCGGCCCTGGCATTTGTGATACCGACAAATATCAGATTCAGACGTGTTCGTGGGCAGTATCATAGAGGAGGAGCAGATTCAGGAGGAGGATCATGCTGTTGCTGTTTAGTTAGCTGTTTCCTTTTTATTTTAGTGAGATTGAGAGATATTTTTATTCTCTTTAAACTTCAGTTTGTAATAATTAATTCTGGATGTATTTTATTTTTGCATTGTGATGAGTTACTATATTGCATTCTCTTTTCCTACTATGTATGCTTGTGGATGTTACTCTATTTTGTATTGCTTCCGCCACTTTAATATTTATATTAATGGATATTATAGCACTTGGTGACAAGTCCTTGGCTTAAGGCAGGTTGGGTTTACCTAACTTTACTTAAGTTGGGGATTTGCCACAGTTGGAGCACCGTACTTCCTTATTGTCAGAGGACGGGGGGCCCCACAGCCTATGCCGATGATTTTATAATTTTCACAAATGCTGCCAAAAGAAACATTACAAAGATCAAAGCGCTTTTAAACACTCTTGAAAAGGATTCGGGGCTCAAAGTCAATGTGGCTAAGTCTAATTTCTTCATAAACAATAAAGCCACTTCTAATATTAAAGATTTTATAAAGAATAATTCGGCCTTTAAGGAAGGGAATTTTCCTTGTAATTATCTTGGGATTCCCATTTTCAAAGGTCCGAATAAAAGCATAAACTACAACGGACTAATTGAGCAAATTCTTACAAGAATTTGAAGTTGGGAAAACATTTACCTCTCTCAAAGAGGTCGTCTTATTCTTATCAAATACATCCTGAACACTATCCCCCTTTATTGGCTTGAAGTTACGTCTCCTACCAAAACGGTTTTGACTAAAATTAACATCATTTTCAACAAATTCTTGTGGGGCAATAATAAAGGTTCCAAGTTAATTTGGTCTAAGTGGGAAAATCTATCTTTCCCCTTTATGGAAGGGGGCCTTGGTATGATAAGTCTTGATGCAATTCATGTCTCTTTCTCTACTAAACTTTGGTGGAACTTTCGTACTAGGGACAACTTTTGGGTGGATATAATTAAGGCCAAATATTGTGCCACCGTTCATCCGGTTATGGTTAGGGTGAAGATCACGGATTCTATAAATTGGAAAATAATGTTGGGAGCTAGAAATCTCATGGAGCAATTAATTGTGTGGTCCAAGCTTGATTATTCCTCTTCTTTCTGGTGTGATGATTGGTGTGACCTTGGTCCCCTTTATCTAATTTGCAATCCGACATTTCCTAAGCTTACGTTAGGGGATTGTTTCATTGACAATAGTTGGAATACCAGCCTCATTAAATCAATCATCCCTCCTAGCTTCCATGATCGCATTTTGAGCTCCACTCCGATATTAAGGGATGAGAAGCTTGCCACAGCTGACTTAATCCTCAACAATAAATTTAATCTTAAGCTAGCTTGGAACATTCACAGAAAATACAAAATTGTAAGTTTTAAACCTTGGTTTTGGCATCATAACATCCCTACGAACATGAGCTTATTCATATGGAGACTTCATCATGATTTTATTAGCGTGGATGAAATTCTCATCTCTCGGGATTTTTGTCTACCTTCCAAATGTAATTGCTGTCACAACTCGGTTGCTAGCTCTGAAAGCATGGGCCACCTATTTTTTACTAGCCCGATTGCGCAGCTGTTATGGGCCACCTTTAACTGCACTAAAATTCTTAACCTCAGGTTTTCGATCTTAAATCGCTTATTTGTCAATGGAATGGTAATTTGATGAAGAAAAAGAAACTGCAACTTGTGAATTTAATTGATGCGTTACTCTTATGGAACATTTGGGTGGCTCGAAATCGGAAAAAATATCATGACGTTGAATGGAACTTTTTAAAATTGAAAATGAATATTATTGCTGAAATTACTTTCATCATAAAATCTTTTCCGTCTAAGTCGATAAGCTGGCTTAATATCAATAAAGCTATGGTTTCTGATTTATTTAATGTTGAAGTGTCTTAATTATTTTGGTTTCATTTGGGGGCTGCGAAGGTTCCATTTGATCGAGCTTTGCAATTGCTATAATACGCATGATCATTTTATCAATATAATTTTGATGGTCAGAAAGAGGGTTGACATTTATGATTATGGTGGGTAGCAGTTTTTCCAGCCCGGAGTAGGTCATTACCGCAAGAAGATTGGTGTGTCGCAGTCTTCGTTGTTGCGAGTTCTGGTGGGAACCCGACTTCACGGCGTCTGCACCTTCGTCCAGGCTCAGGGAAATGTTGTCCGGCCTACTTATACTTCTGAATTTAGTTGGGATGCTGTTGAGTCATATTTTCTTTGGACTTGCCAAGGCGTCTGCACCTTCGTCCAGGCTCTGGGAAATATTGCCCGGCCTACTTATACTTCTGAATTTAGTTGGGATGCTGTTGAGTCATATTTTCTTTGGATTTGCCAAATGATTGGGGTTTTTGTTCTGGTGAGTCAGAGGTTCTGTGGCTGTGCTTTTATTACTAATTCATTTTTCTCTTGTTGCTGTTGTTTAATGATAAATTGGTTGGCCCCATATAATGCGTCTGATGGTTACGCCGAGGATGTGGACTTATGTTTGAGACCCAATTCTGCTTTGATTTCTGAGATGGATGGTTGCGAAAATTTCTGTACCGGATTCGATTCGTTGGGGTTATGCAGCTTGCAGGTACGCAGGTACGCCGTTGAGTTATTCAGTTACTAGCTTTTGTGATTTTCTTTGGCAGGTTAGCTGGATGGTTGTCGAGGAGCGAGGACTGTGGACTGTT
Organism: Gastrodia elata; assembly: GCA_016760335.1. Taxonomy (NCBI): domain Eukaryota; kingdom Viridiplantae; phylum Streptophyta; class Magnoliopsida; order Asparagales; family Orchidaceae; genus Gastrodia; species Gastrodia elata. The sequence continues at coordinate 49,188,996 of CM028674.1, read as the reverse complement.
TCTTTTCGCAAATTTTGGACTTTGTATTTTCTGGTTTTGGTGACCCTTTTAATATACTCCCTGGGGTCACCAGTTTTTGAGTTGGCTTTGGAATTTTTAGATATAGGCTTTTTTTGTAACCCTCCTACCCGTTTTATATCCTTTGACTTTAGATTAATAAAATTTACTAGTTTAAACTAAAAAAAAAAAAAAAAAAAACAAAAAACTTATATACATAAAACAGAAATTATTAACGTTATAATTATATTTGACATTGCCTATTTAAATAAATAATGATAAACATATATACTTATCTATATATAAATTTAATTAGGTACTTAAACAAAAGTTTAATTTGGAAGCTAGTATAATTAGTTAGCTAATATTAGTAGTTAACAGAAATTATCTAGGGGTTTATTTAATTAACTAACGACAAGATCAATTAGAAAAATAAGGATAAGGCAATATTTTTGTTTAGCTGAAAGATTTAACCAAATCCCCATTAGTTATATATATATATATATATATATATACTCATAGTTAATTAAAACTATAATACTTAGCATAGACGCGGAGATATATGGAGCTATATAATATATATATATATATATAACTAAATAGTTAGATAAATATAGGTTCATCAATGATTATTTAAGTAGGTAGAAATGGAGATATTAGGATTAATTAAATAACTATATATGAGTATATATATATATAATATATATCAAAATAGAGAGCATTAGTCATATATACATATATGTATGTATGTATATATATATACCTAAAAAAAATAAGGAACTTTAAGAAATTAAATGATGAATCTGTGTGTATATATATATACACACCTAATTAAGGCTTAAAGTATTACTCAATTTATTAATAATTATGAAGCTATAGGTGTGTGTATATATATATATATATATAGATATACATATATACATATGTATGTACTAGTAAAATAATTGTGCACAAAAGTAATTAAAATTACACATATTTTTATTAAAATAGAAATAAGACATTAATTAAGCTTAATTGTGATTAATTAATTGACAATGATAACGATACTTAAAACAAATTAGATACTAATTAATTAATGTGAAATTTGAACTAATTAAAGGAGTATTTAAATACACATGATAGATAATTGGTTTAGTATAGCTAGAATAAATAATCAATTAAATTAATTACTTTAGAAATCAAAGTGCTCATAACTTAGTCAATTGATCTCAGAATATAATGTTCTTGGACTCTATGAAATTCTTGAACAGTAACCAACAATAAACTGCATAAAAAGTTAAGTTTCAGTAGAGTGAAAGTTATGGAATTGCCCTCCAGTCAAAAATCTTAGTTTGAACTTGTAGAACCCGTTTCTTGTCCAAATTGGACGTACCTATTGTCTATCTTCAAGTTAGACAGTAAGGAATCACTTGAAACTAAGAAACTTCAATTTGGACCCTTACATCCAAAGTTGACTTTTTAGACCTTAAGTAGAGGCAAAATAATCATTTTGCCCTAAGATTAGATTAAATACCCTTAACCTTTAATTAACTTCTCAAAACTCTAAAACCAACATTATAATTATGTTAAAATCATTTAAGTGAGTAAAAATTCAATATTTAGGTCAATTCATCAAATTCTTGAAAATCCTTCTAAGTCTCTTCTTAGGATCATTACACCTCACTTAAGGATCATTCCTAAGATTATGACTAGATCATATTTAGAGTTCATTCATTGAGTAAATGGGTTGCTCAATGAGTGAAACCTTGGTTTTATTAGTTTCTAGAATTTTTCAAACTTATTTTGATTATTTTGTCTTTTAACTTTAGATAGGAGATTCATCCTATTAAGTTTAATTACTTAATAGGATTTACCATAACTAGTATATCACTTATAGAATAAAATTTAGAACTTATTCTTACCCATCTTGGATTATGCGATTAAACCCAAACCTCGCGGTGTTTAGTCCATAATCTGTAGGTTTATAAGATCTTGATCAGATCTTAGATAAAACGTTTAAATTTACAAAATCAGGACGTATGATTTATTAATTTAACTTATAGTCATCATTTGATTGAATTAGATTAGAACCTGATCAGTACTAATCCTTTTTAACTTATAAGGATGAGTTTCTAAGTTACACTCGATAGTAGGAAAATGGTGATCCTGAACTTGTGTAACTTGGAATAGTTAGAATGGTTAATTAAAAAACAAATGATATCACTATATTAGTAAAGTCCCCTGCACTTTTGATATTTTGTGCTACGCATTCCTTGTGTATTTGAGCTTACTTCCTTGGACATACCATATAAGAGAACTTTGTGCATTAAAATGAAAACTTAGAATAATTAGGATAACAGTTGCCTTTGGGTCCAGTTCATGGTGGATTATGGTGCACATTTACTCTGATGGACAGGGGTAAGGTGAGATCAGGATGCTTAACATTCTCATTGAGGAGAGTGTGTTAGGCTTAGGACCCGTATAGTCTTGCAGATGAGCTTGACTCCTCAGTTATTTCTGAAAATTTCCATAATAATAAAGGTAAAATAACTAAAATATGTTGCATAGTAATGCCTGCCTCTTTAGTCACGCAGTATATTCAGTTATGTTTATGGGAACTTATATATATATATATATATATATATATATATATATATATATATATATATATATATGGGCTAGTTTGGCCAAGTCTTCTGATATAGCAGTCAGTATACAGAGATTCATGTGCAGTTTGATATTTGGCTATGATTCAATATTATTTATTCAGTCAGCTATTCCTTTGTTCAGCTCATATACAGTAGGATGTTAGAATTTTGCTGCTATTATACGTATCACTATTGAGATTACTTATTTAATCTGCATATTTCATTTGATCACTAACATATTTTAGGATATAATATTTTCTTTCAGCACTTGTTTAGTTAGTTGTAGTTATATGCCTTACCTTATTTACCTTGCTTTTGAGGCATGTCTTAGCCTTTTTTTGCTTAAGTTATAAATGTTATTTATAGTTATTCAATTTCTTATTGTACTGCTAGTTGCTCCTATTTTTATTGTTGCATGGAAATTATAAAGTGGTGATATTATAAAACATATAAAAATATATCAGCCTAAAATATACTTAGACAATTGTCTAACATAAGATTTTCTTTTTTTGGCTGGGGACCTACATTGTGAAACCGACAATGTCAAGTTTAGAGCAGGTTGAGGTTACAGTACCTTAGGAGGAGCCTTACTTAGAGGAGGAGGAGCAGCTTGGACCTGAGGATATTTAGTTGATTATTTTACCTGTGAGGATGAGCATATTTTCTCTTAATTGTTTAAACTTTAAATGTTGTAATAATACAGGAGGTACCTATGACTGTGTATTTGGATTATTATATGCTAATATTCTGAGTTATGTTTCATATTTATTATATTATGATGCTTGGATATCATTCTTTAATTTGCTTCTGCACTCTGTATGATTTAGTATATAGTGATTGTTAGTTGATTCTGTGTTATTCCCTCCCTAATCAGGTGGATTGTGGATTCCATCCTAATCCAATGATAAGTGAGGGGTTAACCAGAGTGACACTCCACCCTTAGCTTAATCCTTGTGGATTAAAGGGCAGGGCGCCACAGTTGGTATCAGAGAATTCCATAAGGTGACAGATTAGAATTTGCAATTCTTATCTACCTAATGGAAGATTCTTTTGCCAAATAAGTCACTATGCCAAGAAATATTAGAGTCATATCTAAGATATCACAGTATCAGGAGCTCAGAATAATAAGGGTATGAAAATAGAAAATGCTGTCACAGTACTAGAACTCAAATGAGTACAAACTTAGGATAAATGAGTAATTAAGTAACCTAAATAAATCTTATAGGATCAAACCTAAGTTTAGTATGTAACTAGCTGATTCAAATTAAAACCTTCATAAGATTTACAAGATTAAGAACTTAAGATGTTAGGACTTAACTTTCATACTAAGACATATGAATCCTTATAAGGCTTTAAATCAACAAACAGATCTTAAAACACTTTTAAATAGTTACCTTTCACTTTCTAAATCTTGTCTCCTTAAAAAGAATAATAACGGCACAACCTGATAATATTCTCTAAGGAGTTTAAAACTTGTCGAACTATTAGAGCCTTAGTAGGTAATTATCTAATATAAGACGATTAGATTGAAAGACCATCGTCCGTTGCTTAAAATCAACAAAGCTCTTCATTAGTGTTATTTATAGAACAAGTAATTCTACCCTATCTTGGTAGGATAAATCTACATATGAACCTACCACTTATAATATGCCAAGTCCAAGGTTCAAGATGTCCTTTCCTTGATGGAACAGTTGCTTCTTAGATAGTCAGTCCAATCTTAGATTATAAGTCGTACCTTGTGACTTGTAATAATAGTTCCTCTATCCAGTAGTGACCTACCCAATTAGGTAAGTGACTTCTCACTCCTTAGGATTAACTGAATTATTATGTCCATTATTAGGCAAGTAATAGTTGTGACTTAAGATGCTAGCTTAGCATTTCATTAGGTCCCTAACACTCTAATTTGTTGAAAAGAGTACCTTCCATATCATGTTGAAATGAAAGGTCACCACCATAGAACCATAATTGATCAAGTCATAGTTTATGACTTGATAGCAACATTATAAATTACATTCTATTACATCATCCTAGTTGGATGAGAAACCCATCATTTTGATTCATCGTGAGTCAATTCGTCCTTTCAATATTGAATCGTATTTTTGTGACTCGATGTATTGAACTTTCCTCTCCTTTAAAGTTGATTATTCCAATTGGTACTCACCCTCTCTAAACTTAGTAGCATTCTCCTGGCAAGGTTGAGTACCTCGCCCACAATAGGAGCCTTGGCTTGGATTGGCCTTATGATTGGTCCATCCTAGTCCTTCCAAGTGTGAGTTCACTTCATGGCTATATTATTCTAGCCCATGTTTGTACACTCACAAGTGTAGTAGACTATCTCATTTGACTTGGTCTAATGATAGGGCATTAGCTAGCCTTGGTTATAGAATCCTTTCTAAAGTCAAAGAATAGTTGTTCTTTGAAAATCTACCCTCCCTTTAAGTTGTCAAGCACTTGAATTCTAATTTGGGATTAGGATTCTTAGATACCCTTAGGAACTCTTCTTAATTGAGTCACTTGTGATAGCTTAATGAGATTGTCTAGCACCTTCCTTACCCATTCTAATTGGATGGTGATTCCATTCTCTCTGGCATAAACTTCCTTAAGTGATAAATGTCACTTAATTTTAGTAGTTGGGTTATGGAGGACCTTATTACTATAGAATAAGAGATTCTCTTTCCCAAGCAGCCTAAGTCAGACCAATAAATGCCTAGGTCATGATATGACTCAAACATTTATTATTCATTCCCTTGGAATGAGCTCACCTTCAGATTAGGTTAATTGTAACCTTTAGGTCCTTAATGATCTAAGCCACATGTGTGACTTAGATACTAGTATCTATTCTAGAACCTTAAACATAAGTCATAGATTATGACTTAAGGTTGTAACATAAGTCCTTGCTAGGTTTCCTAGCATGTATCCTTATGGATGAATGAGCTCCTTGCCTTAACCAAGCCATGATTCATGACTTGTGTTAATGGCCTTATGGTAAGCTCTTGAATCCTTGGTGTTGAGTCATCACATGTGACTTAATTCTTCTTAACCTTAAGGCTAAGTATCCTAATTGGATATCGACTCTATTTGCCTTAGTGCAACCCTTAGTAAGAGGTGAATGCCTCTTAATCATGTATGGACTAATTCATATGGTTAGTTCATCTCAATCTTATTTTCTAAGGAGGGAATTAATAAAAATTCCTTGGGCTTCCTTATTAGGCTTAACCTGATAAGTTGTCCTTTAGCCAGCTTCTAAATCCTATACTCCATTGAAGTTGGTATCAAAAAGCTCTAGTTCTTTAATGCCAAATCCTTGGATTCTAATAGAATCCTAACATTCCTTAATTCTGGGTAAGTCTTGTAATGAGTTAGCCATTTTTTTTTTGCCTGAGCTCTTAAGTGATGAATGTCACTTAAGTATAGAACCTTTAGGATCCTTGATCATTATCCTGTCATGTGCTTAGTATGTGATGTCACCTACTAAGTACGGTCCTACCCCATAGTGCTAAGTCATATATTATGACTTAGTATATAATTCGTAATCCCTGAAAATTTCATTCAACCTAGCTGAATGTTAGCTTTTCTCTCCTTTGATAATATCGTTGCTAAGTGATGATTTCAACTTAGTTAGTTAGCTTTCTTTAGCCTTTAACTGTAATATGGGATTATGAAGGATTCAACCTTAAAGCCTTATGTTTTGGGTTCTAAATGATGAACCTCGCCGACACTTGCTCATCTCCCTCATTTCTGCTTTGTTCTTCCACTTGAGTGATGTCGAGGACGACATCGTTTTTAAGTGGAGGAGTCTGTAACAACCCGTATTGTTACCCAAGCTAATTAGGACTAATCATAGTCCTAATTTTTATCTCAATACACTAATCAAGCTATTAGGAGTTCACCACCAAGACCTAGTCCAAACCAGGGGTCAATCGGAGCAAATCCTGATTTCGGGAATTTCAGGAATCCTGAAATTGACCTATTTATTTTGACCTCAGATCGAAAAACGAACTTCGCCGTTGTGCTCATTATCTCCAAATTAACTAGGGGCAAAGTTTTCAGGTCAATCAGAAGTCGTCAAAATTTTGATAAATATTTTAACAATATTTAAATACCCCGAAAAATAAAAACATTAAATACTCGTCGGAATCAAAATCCGACTTCACCGTTGCATTCCTCACCCCTCAATTAGCTAAGGGTGAATATTTGGTGACTTTTGAAAATCATTTAATTATTAGGGAATTTAGCTATTAAACTAAATTTTAAATATAAATAAAACTTTTATTAAATCCTAAATTCCTTTTTTCTTTTCCTCACGCCTTCGTGTGATTGGGAGAGATTAGGGTAGGCGTACCGTGCAAATGAACAATTTCCTTAAGATAATGCTTAGCTAACTTCTCCATAGGATCTGTCCGACGAATTGGAAGGAAGTGAGCTAACTTGGTGAGTCTATCAACTATCACCCAAATTGAGTCAGAACCAGACCTACACTTAGATAGTCCCACAATGAAATCCATAAAAATATCAAACCACTTCCACTCAGGAATGTCTAAGGGGTTGAGAAGTCCACCAGGCTTCTGATGTTCCGCTTTAACTAACGAAAAGGAATGTCAGTTAGAAATGAAAATTGCAATATCTCTCTTCATGCAAGACCACCAAAATAATTTATTTGCATCTTGATACATCTTACTGCTTTCAGGATGAGCAGTATAACTAGAGTTATGGGCTTCTGATAGTGTTTGCAATTATAGACTCTAAGGAATCCATAATCTAGTCTTCTAAAAAATCACACCTTCAGCATCAAGACGTAATTCAGATCTCTTTCCACTAATGATATCAGAAACTAAAACTGAATAACTCGCATCTTTCTTCTGAGCTTTAACAATTTTGGTCGAACCCTAGATTTCCCTGTAGACGGTCCGTTAAGCCTGAGCTCAATCGAGTTCATTTGAGCTCGATTGAGTCACGATATTTCTTTTTGGCTCTCAAAATAACGTCAGGATCAATCAATTTGACAAATGGCGAAGGAGATGAGTGCCTAGAGGCAGAGGAAAATTTGAATTCTGGCAATGATTCGGAAAACCCTAGCTAGCATCGCAGACGCTTCCAGCTTCTAAGGAATGGGATGGAAGGGTTAATTACCCACGAGGAGGCCAGTTGGAGGGAATCACTGTGTGGTCTGAACGTCGGTAGGTGCACCATCGAGCAAGAGGATAGGGATGTACAGGGAATTAATATCAGCCATCCGTTCGATCGACCGATCGAACAGCTGGATTAGCTCGATCAGATCGGGTCACTTCCGGGCCGTTCAATCCATCAAAGAAAAGGCGCAACAGCCAAGATCCGCACGGATCGCTATCCCGTGCTCTGGCCTTACGCACGGGATCCGCACGGCTTCAAAAATTAACTGTTAGAATTTTTATTTAATATTTATATTAATTAATTTAAATACTTTATTTAATTAATTAATTACACATATTTTAATACCTAATATTAAATAACCAAATGCACTCCAAAAAATCCCAAAAAATTCACCCTTACCTAAATTAGAGGCGAGGAACTCAAAAATAGAATTATATATTTGATTGTAGGTCAATTTAATTATCTTATTTTTTTGAGTATTTAGATATTATTAAAATATTCGGAGAAAATTTGATGATTCCCAAACACTTCCAAAATACCGCCCTTAGCTAATTTGGGTGTGATGAGTCCAATGACGGACTCCGTTTTTGATTCTAAAGGTCTAAATAAATTAGGCATTCTCAGAATTATCAGAAAACTAAGAAATGCTAGAAATTGACAAATGAACTCCAAATCACACAAAAATTAAAATGGAAGCTCCTAATACTATTATAAGACAAATGAAAAAAGATTAGAGTCAATTATATCACTAAATAATGGGTAATAATACTAGGATTGTTACAATGGGAGCAGTAAGCATATAAGGAGAAGGATAAGTTATAAATACAATATTTATAATTAAATAAGATTTGAGGTAAAAAGGCACACCTCAAAGTAAACTAAGCAAGGATAGGTATACATGTAAAATATGATAAGTAAAAGTATTAAAAAAAAGTCTAATCCTAAACATGCTGATAATTATATGATATAAGCTAATTTAGAATAGAAAATCTGAAAGTGGTACATATAGTAAGTAGCAAAATCTAGCATCCTATAAGTATGTACAAGTGAGCAGGTAAGTAAAGTAAGGCTGACTGAAATAACATGCATCATTAAAATTGTAAGCAGTAAACTGAAATAAAAATAAGTATGTACAACTACATATCAGAAAATTAGCCAATCGGGCCCAGCATAGTTCCTAAAGCATTTCTGGGCTAGGGCAAACAGAAATTCCCAAAGCCTTTCTGGGCTAGGGCAGATAGAACATGATAGCAGAATAAAGAGGCAGTATATACAAATGCAAAAATATTTTAGTTATCTTACTTTTGCTTCTGTGGATATATCCAAAAGCAGCTGAAGAGTCAAGCACGTCTGCAAGACTATACATGTTCCAAACTTAACAAACATTTCTCAATGAGTAATATTAAGCATCCTTATTACTCCCGACCCCTGTCCATTAGGGTAAATATGCACTAGAACTTACCAGAATATAACTGAACCCAAGGCAATTATTATCTTAATTATTCTAAGTTCTTACTTTATGCACAAAGTTCACTTACATGACATGTTCATAGAAATAAGCACAAAATACAAGGAATGCTTAGCACAAATAATCAAGTAGTAAGTAAGGGACTCTTCTACATATGGTAACGTTGTTGTTATCTAATTAACTATTCTAACTATTATAAATTACACAAGTTCAGGATCTCTAATTCTTACTATCGAGTATAACTTAGAAACACGATCTTATAAGGTAAAAGTAATTATAACTGATTAGGTTTTAATTTAATTCAATCAGAATTGACTACACATTAATTAATAAATCATCATTTCCTAATTGATGAATTTAAACATTCTAGACTAAGATTTGATCAAGATCTACTAAACTAGGAATTATGAGTTAAACACCATGAGATTGGAGTTAATCACATAATCCAAAGATAAAGTCTAAGGATTTAAGATTTCAATTCTTAATGTGAACTAAGATTTGGGCAAATACTTATTAAGCCAAATCAGGCTTAATAGGTGATTCTTTTACTCTTAATCTAAGATTAAAAGATAAAATAATCAAAATTAAGTTATAAAATTTAGAAAACTATAAAACTAAGGTTCTATTTATTAGATAACCCACTTTATCTAACAAATGAAATCTAACCTATGATCTATTCATAGACTTAGGAAAAGGTCCTAAAGTGAGGTGCAGATTCCTATAGAGCTCCTTAATGACTTATGGAAATTTCAAAAATTTATGGAATTCAATTTTCTTTATTGTTTTACATATATATGGAAGGTTAAGGTGAAATTTTGCTAAGTAAGGTAGTTTAACCTTACTTAAGGGATTTTAGCCAATTTACTTAAATTGTGAGTTTTATGTCCTAAATTGATTCTAAATCAGTTTTATTGCTGATTTCAATATTTTAGAAGATATTTTAAGGTTCTAGAACACTTAGCATAAAATTTGGGCAAAATAACTATTTAGCCCTAAGGGTCCAAAAAGCTACTTTTTGATTTACTGCTCCAAGTTAGATTTTATTATTGCCCATTGATTCCTTACTATCTTACAAGAAGACAGACAATAAATACACTCAATTTGGATAAGAAATGGGTCCTATATGTCAAAACTAAAGTTTCTGACCTAAAGTGGAATTTTTGTAATTTCTCCTAATTAAGTCAAGATTTTTGTGGAGTTTATTATTGGTTGGTGTTCAAGGATTCCACATAGTTTAAGAACACTGAATTTTGATGTTTATTGGCTAAGTTATGAGTGTTCCAACTTCTAGGGGCAATTATATAATTTTTAAGGCTAATAGTGGTCCAAAACCTAACTTTCCGATTTGAGATCCAAATTCAGTAACTTAGTTGTTATAGCTTTTCTATATCACACTAAGTACTTTGACTGGGAGTATACCCAAATTAGACCTTATTTGGTTGAGTTATGACCTAATTAGGGTTTAGGATTTTTTGGTCAACTTAGGGTTTCTAGGGTTCAAAACCAGAATTTTATTTCAGTTTACTATTGTTATTGAAATTTTAAGCTAGATAGCACTTTGAATTTCATGATTTGGAGTCTTGGTCAATTGAATTTCTAAGATTTTGAGAGTAATTAGGAATGGTCCTAAAAGTCATCAGTCAAACTAATTATCAAATGGCAAAACTAGTACTATCAAAGTGATGGAGCTATTCTCCTGATCATTTTAAATCCTATATTAACTATGTTTGGTTTGGAGTTCAATTGATAGCACTTTGAATTTCATGATTTGGAGTTCAATTGACAAAGTTATGGTCAATTGAATTTCTAGGATTTTGAGAGTCATTAGGAAGGGTCCTAAAAGTCATTAGTCAAACTAATTATTAAATGGCAAAACTAATAATATCAAAGTGATGGAGCTATTCTCCTAATTATTTTAAGTCTCATATTAACTATGTTTGGCTGACTAGGTGCAAGGTTATAGGTATTTGTGTAGGTCCTAAAATATCACTACATAAATAGGTGTCCTACAAGAAATTTGACACTACCATAAAATTCCTCTCATTTTTCTAATTAAAATAAAATATAACTTTAATATATTTGGGTTATTAAATTAATAGTTATGATACTTTAAAGTTCTGATTTAAATTTAATTAATAAATGCAGATTAAATCAAATACCTTAATGTTTGACTTAAATGGATTAAATTAATTTAAATATAATATATATATATATATATATATGTATGTATGTATAAATAAATGGCGACAGGACCCATGGGATGCCACGTAGTGCCCTCAGACTAGCCGGATCAAAGCGATGGGGCCCACACTGCCACATGGCGCCACGGCAATGGATTATGCGCCCACTAGTGGGACCCACCCGAGTCGGCACAGACGTAGGCAAAGGGCCCCATAGCCCACGCGACAGAGCCGTAGAGGGCATCGCGCCCTCGGGTGGAGCCTACGGATGACACCTCCGTAGTGGGGTCCACCTCCCTCGAGCGACGCGATTAACGCGATTATCACCGGACGGGTCGGGTCAACCCGACCCAAGCAGGATCTTGTCCTCACCCCAAACGGTCATAGCTAGGGCACTGATTTTTGTGGCATTCTCGGCAGAACCAGGACCTGACCCGCACGGTGCCGGCTAGGGCTCGATGAGACCGACCCATCGAGGGTCGAATCGATGCACTAGGTGGCTAGGGTTAGGAAACAAAGAGCTAACGATTTTCACTATTTACATTATGCCAAATTCGATCGATCTAACCTTCGATATCCTGATCAGATGCCAGATCTCTATGACCAATCATACATAATAAGCTCTTAATATAATGCATTAGGGATCGAATGCATAAATTTAGGGGTTAGGGAAGTACATGATGGACGGTGGAGACGCACTTGAGACTAGCAGAGGCTCGAACAGCTTCCACAGGACTCGATTGCACAAACAGACCCCAATAGGTGTGGCGAAGGGCCTTAATGGCCATGAGACAGAGCGGCCAAGGCCCGCGATGCGCGGGGTGGGCGAGCGACGCAGCGACCTACCGCGTGGCGCAGGAGATGCTGCCGAGGGAGAAGACGCAAGCCGAGCCGTCTGATCCCAGATCAGTCGGCTAGGATTTGCTGTTTGATCGGACAGATAGGCAAAACAGTGTGTGCTATTTACTGAGGACAGCGTCAGGGTTTTAACGATGCCATGGAATTAAATAATAATTAACTTAATTATTTAATTAATTTTATAATTTAATATTTCACTTTAATAATTAATTTCAAATATTTAAATGACTTCCAAAAATTCCCAAATATTCACCCTTAGCTAATTGTGGGGTGAGGCAAGCAACGACGATGTCATATTTTTTATTCAACGAGAATTTTATTTTCCCAATTTTTGAGGTATTTAAAATATTATTAAAATATTTGACAAAATTTTGACAACTTTTGATTACCACCAAAATATTACCCATAGCTAATTTAGGGGGTAATGAGTATAATGACGAAGTCCGATTTTTGACCTGAGGTCAAAATAATTAGGTCAATTTTTAGGGTTTTTGGAATTCTCAAAATCAGGATTTAGTCTATTTAACTTCGGATTTGGACAAGGTCTTGATGGAAAAAGACTCGTAATGACTTAATTAACACTTAAGATCAAAATTTAGGACCTAGGTTAGTCCTAATTAGTTTGGGTAACAACTTGGGTTATTACACTCCTACACCTATAAATACTCATTATGAAATCACAGTGAAACCCTGTGCTCACTATGATCCTCCAATTTGAGTTTCTTCTCCTCCTAAGCTTCTAGTAAGCTTGGGCATTCCACCTACTGCATACCACTGATAGAGGGCAAGGTCTGGTGTTTAGTCTCTCTGTGAATTTATCTCGAGTTACCTTGGAAGCTCTAACTAGCTTCAGTCGCTTCTGCCTTTTCAATTTCTAGGTACTAGCCCAATCATGTTGAGTCATGTTTACTCGACATTTAATTCAACATTCTAGAATAGCCTCTTAATGTTGTCTAACTTTCCCTAGTATCTTAGGACATCTGTGCATGCGATTGGGTTTGATTATGCTCAGTCCAGATAGTAATGGTTCTATGTCTGGGCAGCATTGGTGTTCAGCAAGGTCAGAGCTACCTCACTGAACTTTAGAACTCAATTAAGCTCAATTCCTCCTCCGACCTTGTAACAACCCAATATTGTTACCCATCTTAATTTTAGCCTAATCATATCTCAATTATCATTATGTTAAGTTCATCTAGTCATTTGAATCAATCTCTAAAAATTTAGAGCAATTCGGAGCTCAATCAATTATTTTGGATTACTTTAATATTTAATTAATTAGAAAATATTTAATTTGACCTCAAAATCAAAATCTGACTTCGCCATTGTGATCGTCACCCCCAAAATAGCTAGGGATGATATTTTGGACGCGTTTGAAAGTCGTCGGATTATCGCGAATATTTTAATATAATTAAATGCACCAAAAAATAGAATAATTAAATAATCGTTGGAATCGAAATCTGAGTTCACCGTTGAATTCCTCGCCCCAAAATTAGTTAGGGGTTAATTTTTAGGATTTTTTGAAGAGCGTTTCAAAAATCCAAATTTTTTATTAATTAAAGAAATAAATATTATTTCTAATTTTATTTCCTAAATTTCTATTTTCCCATTGCTTACCTGGCTTTCCCCATCCCTCCATTTGGCACCTCTTTCTTTTGCACGCAAGAAGGAAGGCTGAGGGCCATTCCTTCCTCCCATGCCTCCCCCTCCTAGCTTCCCTAGCTCTTACCCTACTCCATTCTTCCCTTCTCCTTTAAGAAGGAGCTCAATCCCTCCTTCTTTTCTTTGCTGTCAAAATAAAGCTGAGAGCTCCCTCCTTTCCTCTTCCATTGCTGAAGTCTTGTGTTGAAGAAGAAGAAGAAGAAGTCCCTCCTCCAAGCTTTTCAAGTCTCTTCTTCCATGTCTTGTAAGGCTAAAGGTACCCATTTGCTCCTCTTCCTTGTCTTCTTCATGCTACTATTATGTTGTTTGTATCTTTAGAAGATACATGACTATATTTGGAAGCCATTGAGGCTCATTAGGCATCATACTACTTTGAAAATCTTATGCTCTATTTTTGTTCATTTTATATACCTGAACCTTTAACTCTATTGTTCGTATAGCTAAAATAATTCGTTTATGCCAATTTTGGTATCGATGGAAAGGTATTGGAAATACCTTTCCATTGATTTATAGCATCGCTCATGGAATGCTCTGCATTGAGAGTATTAAAATTTGAAATGTGGCAATTCACAGTTTTCGCACAATCAAAATCACCGTCGGGCGCTACAGCGCGCCGTAGCGCCCGAAGCTCAAATAATTTCCGCTGTAGTGTGTCATAGCGCGCCGCAGTGGGCTGTAGTGTCATTTCTAGAAAAATCATATGAAATCAATAAATAAACTAATTGAACAGTAACCCGCAAGTTAGACCGCTGCAGCGCACCACAGCGCGTTGCAGTGGGCTGCAGCGTCATTTCGGGAAAAACTATAGGAAATCAAGAAAAAAACTAATTGAACAGTAACCCGCAAGTTGGACCATTGCAACGCGCCACAAATCGCCACAGCGTGCCATAGCATCATTTCTAGAAAACTATATGAAACCAAAAGAAAAATTAATTGAACAGTATTTCCGCAAGTCGATCCGCCACCGCGCGCCGCAGCGGCTGAAAGCGTTGCAGCGCGCCATAGCATCCAGCTCTCTGATTGTTCCCACCATAGCGCGCCACAACATCAAAAGCCCTACAGCACACCACAATATTGTTTTCCGCTGAAGCACGCCGTAGCTCCTGAAAGCACTGCGGCGCGCCACTGCGCTGATTTCCGCCGCAGTGCCTGAAAGCGCTACCGCACGCCGTAGCGCCCAGAATTTTCTAAAAATGCGCATAATTGGCTGAAATTTCTAAAACTTCACTGTTTCTGAATTTTAAGATCCCTAGAACCCTAGTGGGACTGAATTATATGAAATTTAGCATTACATAAAATTGGCCAAAACTTTACTGTTTAGTTAAAATTGAGCATTACATAAAATTTTGTGTAACAATCAACTTTAAAAATTTGCCCTTTTATGGCATGTGCAAAGACCTCTTATGTGCCTTAAGTATTTTTGTGCCAAATGTTAAATAATAGAATCTTGGAATACTTGTATCGATTAGGTTTATCTCAATAACCAAATTGTATGAAACATAAGTCTTTTAGAGTTGTGATCAAGTGCTAACTCCTTTGATTTGATTTAGATATAGTTAGCCTTAATTACCTTCTATTTTATGTCATCTTTACTTTCCTAAGTTTTCATGATATTGGGATGTATGTTAGAAAACTTTAATATTTAATTGGACACCTAAATGTGCTTAGTTGATATTAAACTATAATGGAATCTTGAGAACTGGATTAAGTAAATGATACTTGATCTAAATATAAAATTTGACATCAATAATACACCAATAATATTTTGATTTGTCATTGACCTATAAATCAACCATTGGTCTTAATTTTGGTAAGGCTAGGGGTTAAACCCTAACTTGTCTTGATTAAGATCTAAATCTTAATTACCTTAATCAATTAACTTGATTGTAAGATAATACAATTGACATTATTCTAATAATATATATGATTTGATATTGATCTTAAATCATTAAATTAGAAGTGCTAAGGTTAATATTAAATCTGTATGATTGAATTATTTGAATCTAAACTTGAGATCTTTGATTTTGTCTTATATAAGACTATTAGCATAAGATGAATAATAAAATTATAATGATTTATGAAATGATCTAACTCTAATAATATCTTTAATTTCATCCCATGATTGTAGAATAGAAAAGGATCAGATGAATTTTAATTATCTGATCTGATCACTTTAATCCAAGTCTAATAAGCAAATCTTGAATGTTAACTTAAGAAGTAGAAAAGTGAGATCTTAAGGGCCTTGCTTTAGGATTATTCTTAAAATGTTTAAAGACCTTAATTATTGATACATTGAGGTTGGAAGAACTTTTGTAACTTATTGAGGTAGGAATCTTAGATGATCCTTCATAACCTTAAAAGTTGATCTTATCACCTTGTGGTAGGAACCACCTAAAGCAGTTAGAATGGAACTTCTCCCTTGTGGTAAAAATCAATATTGAGTGATTATTTTGGATCACATCCTTGGAGCATTGTGTATAACTCACCCATTTAGAGTAAGGATTAATAGCTTTGATGAATCCTTGTTGATTAAATAGAATCTTCTGAGCCCAAATTATTGGTAGGGTAAAGTAGGGTATACCCATAGTGCTGGATTATTTCAGTAGTATCCAGGATTGGTTGATTCACTCCAATATTGACTTATGACCAGGCTATCCTGAGGGATTAGATGAATATAGTCTCATTAGAGTAAATCTTCCAAGACTAAGAGTGTTACAATTAATGAACAAGATCCTTAGTTTGAGATGTAAATTGTGACCAGTTTTGCCTCCTATCGTAGTGCGCTTCTATAAGTGCAGTTTAAGCAAATTAAGTATCTCAATTCACTTTTTGTAGAACATTAAGTATGCTTGTAATTAGGTTATTTAATAGCTTAGCTTGAAATATAAGCTGTGATCGGGTTCTGTCTCCTATCAAAGTGCGCCTCGATAAATGCATTTTAAAATAAGCTAAGGGTTAAATACACCTTACTTGGAAATATGCTAAATATGTGTATACAACCTTCCCAGCCAATGATTGTTAAATAAATTCTCAACTTTAACTAATTATCGAACTAGATTATAGGAGTCAAAATCCTTCATTTTAATAGGATTCTGCACAATGGAGATCTTGAATTCATTATTGGATTTCAAAGCATTTTCTGGATTTTTGGATTTATCTCATGTAGCTTAGAAGCATGAGCATGATCATCAGCATAATATTGAGTATCAGTAATGACGTATGAGTATCAGTGATGATTTATGGGTTAGGGAATTTTGCATTCATTGATTGTGGAATTTCAGGATGCATCGGTTTCGCAATTCCCAACTGGATGTATGTATACTTTGGACCGTACGACTCATAGCAGTTCAGTGATATTTTGGTTGCATATCAGTAGCATGTAGTATTGTGGCATATTCAAACGCACAGTTTCAATGGCATATAGCATAGTTTTATGTGCTATTATTCAGTTTCAGATCCATTACTATTTTTGTTTACTTTCAGTATTCAATTTTTAGTATAGCCTTACTTTATCTTACTTTAGTTTTGTATAGTTTTATACAGTGTTATACTTTTAGTTACGTCACAGTATTACTGCATATTTACTTACATTATGTAAAGTTTAAATGATTAATTAGAAATGGTTAGATTAGTTTCGATGTGTTTATTGTCTAACACGGGGTACTTTTGGGATCCGGTAATTTGCTAGATCTTGAGCAGTATATTGAGCCAGGTCAAGAGGACACTTAGAAGGTTCAGGAGGAGCCCGTGGAGCACTAGTGGACTCCTCCCCAGCCTTACTTTTTTGCTTAGTTTATTTCAGTTAAGTACTTAGCTTTTATGTTTGTATTTCAGTAAACTGTTTGTAATAATTCTGGATGTGTTTTCTTTTCTTTTTTGGGACAAATGTTTTATACAGCTTCTGTGATGAATGTTTCTGGATAACTGCTTAGCTTCCGCACTCTATTATATACTAATAATACTTAGGATAATGATACTACTCTTATCTTAAGTATTAGCTCTCAACCTTCCTTAAGGTTGAATCAGCAGCCCTTCAGATGGGTTTGGTTTCAGCTATTCGGGGAGGCGGGATATTCCTCCCCGAGTGGCGCACCGCTCCGCCGCCGATTTGTTTTACCTTTTACGTGCGACAACGGTGTGGGGCTCTATAGACCTTCACCTCATGGCTAATCAAATTTATTCTAATTGATTATAGGGTCTGAGCTAGCTCTGATCAATCGATCAAGCTGGAGGCAAAACTAAGAGCTAAGTTAGAGTAAGGACCTAGCTATTGGCTGCACCCTAGGTCGCATAACCTTGGGGGTTTGACTAGTCTCACCTCACTGATGGTGTAGGGATGGAACCCCATCCATTTGGTGGTCTTTGTGAGGAGAATTGACCCCTCATAGTATACCCTAAGCATCCTCACTTAGGCCATTTCAGTGGAGTAGCGATTTAGCGTTCCACTGCATCCCAGTTAGCTCTTCCAGGTCCAATCGGTGCGTCTTGACTCTGTGAATGTGCAGTGATCGAGATCAGATGTTGATGTGGTATTGGCACCAAGAATATGGCTCGGGAGTGTTGTCCCTCTTAGGCCGGTCGAAGAATGGGGCAGGGATGATGACACTGTCGCATTGGGCTGAGCCAGTCAAGGTCCATGCGATGCGACAGTGCCGACCCAGTCGATCCCCGTTCCAAACCGTGCGATTTGATAATTGGGTCGGGCTATTTTTTTTCATTCAATTAAGAATTATTTTTCTTCTATTAAATAATTGATAAATGCATTTTATTAAATAGCCTATGATTTAATTAATTGAAAACATTCAAACTAAATTAATTAAAAAATTTAATCAATTCTTATCCAAATGGTGTGATCCTATATACCATTTTAATCAGAAAATCACAAGGAATAATAATATGCAATAAAATCTTAGATATAATGATTAGATTTTCTAATTTAGCCAAATCTCTTTCTAATCTTAATTAATGAATAAATATTTCATTTAATGGCCAAATTCTATGATTTAGGTCTCTAATTGTTCATAAGATAGAGGAGAACTTAATTATGCCTTTAAAAATAATTTAAGAGTTTTAAATTTTTTAATCATCTCTTAATCACCCTAAATCTTGATTAGTAATTAATGACTTAATTAATGCTCTAATTTTAGTGAACAAAATTTCTATTAACTTCTTAAGTGTGTTAAAATTTACATGTGTCTAGATTCCCATATTAAACCATAATTTCCTTAATCACTTTTCTTAGCCTTAAAAAGTGATTAGTGCTAATTAATCTAATATCAAGTTCAAACTTAACTTTAAATGTCTCATTTAAATTAATTAGAGTCAATTTGGATGCTTTAATCTTAAAATCTAAATTTTAGCTTTGAGAAGGGTATTTTAGTCATTTTGGCCAAAAGTTTGTTTATTTAAGAACCCTGAAACCCTAAAAATATCATTAATGTGCTTTAATCAGTAATGAAATGTAGTAATATCATTCATTTAGCTTTTAGACCAAGTTAATTTATCTAAATGGCTTAAACTAAATCCTTCTAAAGTTTTCTCATAAGTAAATCATAAAGATCTTAAATTGATCTTAGATCCTTCACTAAATCTTGAATAATAAAATTTAATTTTATGAAACCAATCTTAAATGCCTTATTAAAACTAATCATAATAATTATTTATAAGAGAATGTCTTAATGAAATACCTAAGTCTAAATCCAATCTGAAGTCTTAAGTGATTAAACTTAAGACTTAAATCTTAGATCCTTAGTGATTACCCATAGTAATCTATTTATATTGTACCATCTCATTCTTAAAATTCCTATCTGACTGAATCCTTCTTATGGGGTTAGGTTGATTCAACCTATATAATAATGTGATTATTTTATAAATTAAACTTAGATCTTAGATTCTTAAGTTCTTATTTGATTATTTTGTCATATAATTATAGATTTATTCTTTCTTTAAGATTGTAATATCTTAATTTACCAGCTTCTAAGATTCTCTACCTTTAGAATAAGGGTGGGTGTGAACCTTAGATACCTTGGATTCAGGATTGAACCCCAAATTAGAGTTTAAACCCAGAATCCTTAATCTTGAATGGTATAATCAATATTGGGTTTGAGTTATTAAAATACATTAATTAAGTCACTGATTTACTTATTTAACCCTTATATTTGTCATTTTTTATTATGATTTAGAACTGTTAAGTTCTAATGTTAATTTTAAGGTCGTAAATATGTGATTTTACAAGATAGTTGGATATTAGAGATCCTAAACCTATACTAGCTCAGAATAGATAGAATGAATTAAATTAGATAACAACAGATATCACTTATGTCTAATTAAGTCTCTTGCTTACTATGACTATTGTAGCTTCGCACACCTTGTGTTTGAGCCATTTTCCTTGGACATATTAGTTGAACATAGGATATTTGAAGAGTATCCTATACTAGGTTTAAAATTATATAAACATGATTTAATTTCATTCAGTTCATTCAGTTCTCAGTTCAGTAGAGCATGTTCTAAATTAGTATGCCTCTTCAGTTTAGTTCTTTGGTTATAGCATAGACTTGAACCTAGCTCTGTGCTTGGCAAAGGGAATAAATGGTTGATTCTATAAGTTCAGCTTGGACATAGCTTTGAGGATGACTAGGGGATACATGTTGAACTTTCTATACAGTAGCCCTATTTTGGCTCATTTATGTTATAACAGTACTAACTTAGGCATATGATAGACTGTGATTACACGTATGCGCTTGCACGCAGTGTACATCGTCTAAAATAATAATTTGGAAGGTAAGTTCTGAGATTTATCGTCCTCGGGGAATGGTGTGTTTTGTTACTAAGGTATATCTATATTCAATAATATTTAAACGGTATGACTTCAGTTTTTGATTTGGTTCTGTTAACAAAGCAAAATTCAGAGTTAAGAAAATATTTGAATTAGAGAGGAGAGTTGGGTTTCCTCCATGTGAATTGATAGGGACTCATGTTGAATTACTTCTCAAGCATTTTTCATTATTTCATGGTCATGCTAAACAATCAAGTGCACATTGTATTCCTTTGAGTTGTCCTCTAATTTCTACAAGTTCAAATCGTATGCATGAGATGAACACACTAAGGTTCTATTTCAGCACAAAGACTCTCATGAGATCGCGATTCGAGCATTTTAGTTTTCCTACATCTAGGTTGTCAAGATAATAATTTTAATTGGGCAATCTCTCGGGTATTAACTTCATTATTGAGCATCTCGCACATCACACACAATTCAGATAAGGAAGTGATTTCATTGGGCTCCATGGACTGTCACTTCATCCATGAGCTCTCAATGAAATCCTCTTCCTCCTTTTATGTATGCTGAGAAATGGAGCTCTATTAGTGGGTCTTAGCTCACATGCTTCTACCTCCTGATTGAGCTTAGAGCATGATACAGTTAGGCTCAAGAACTTCTCACATAGTTATAAACACTAACGTGCATATGTCCAGCTCTTAAACCAAGCTATGAGCTATGGAGCATAATAATTTTATTTAGATGTTCATCTTTATATTTATATTTTCTTAACAGATTTTTTTCATTTAGTCCACAGCATGATTTTTTAGTAATTTTATAAAGACATTTGAACACATAATTTTTTATTCACTGCTTGAGGAAGTTCTCCAATATTCATTATGTCCCTTACATTTCATATTGGATTCAGCCCAACCCTCCCCAAGGGGGGTTTAGCCTTCCATTATAGTTGGGATACAAAGAAAAATATACAAGAATGAAGACCCTTTCATGATCCACTTTAAATAAATCAAAAGAAAGATTAGGAGTGTACTAGGAACATCCCTTATTGAGGTTCTCTGGATTTTCCTCTTCTTCCTCTCTTCTTTTCCTTTAGCTCCCTAGTGTAGCTTTTACTTCTTTCTCCTCTAGCAATGGCCTCTTCAACCTCCCTTGGAGAGGTCTCCTGCTTCTTCTATGCAGCCTCTAAAAATATGAGATTTTGGAGTGAAAATAAAAACCCTTCTCATGTCAAGAGAGGCTACATTTATATATGAGACTTTATCCCTTCTTTGCATTCAAATTTTGCCTTTTTCCCTCCACTATTTATGTTATAATGAGTGCATATCCCACTTAATGCATGAAATGATTTCTCCTTTTGCATATTTAAATGTTGTAATCATTTTAAAAACCTTCCTTTCCTCTAAAAAATATTCTATTGGTAGAGGATATGTCAGTAGGGAGACAGGATGCTGGATTGGGGTCTTGTCCCAACTGCGATTGATGCCCTTGAACATACAAAAAATATGGTGCCCACAGTAGCGCGTTGTAGCGCGCTGTGGCGCACTGTAGCGGGTTGAGTTTTTTAACATAGGTTTCAAACCTTCATCCGTTGCAGCGCGTTGCGGTGCGTGGTGGCGCGCTGTAGCTGTTGGAGTCTCAAACCTATGATCGCTGTAGCGCGCTATAGCAGAATTGCTCTAGGCTTCAGAAATCCCCTTGGTTTTATGCTGTATGCTTCCCAATAATTGGATCGCGCTGTGGCGCATTGCAGCGCGCGACAACGATTTTCTCCCAGATTTAGCAGAAATGCTCCAGATTTGATGTGCTCTCATTTTATACTGAAAATAAACAAAATTTGATCAAACTAAGTTGTTTCCAATAAGGACTTGATGACATTTTCTTTTATTTATGCTATAAATTATGAATTCATCACACCCCCACACTTAGATTTTTGCTCGTCCTCAAGTAAGCTCAAAAAATGATTTTTTCTATTTTTAAAGTATGAGAGTCAAAGTTTTAATATCAATTGGATGATTATTATCATTCAAAACTTGTGTAACTGAAATGACTTAGCAAATTGTTTAGCACCTAAACATTTCTAACTCTGGTTATAATCCTTGGTTGCTTATATAGTCTCTAATTTTAAGTTTGGAATGCTTGATACTTCATGATGGGAGAGATTCCTTAGAATTCCTTAAACTAGTGAGGCTGTGAGTGACAAAGAGTTTTGTGCCATATGTGCTCCTTCTTATAAATCACAAAGATACTCAATTTTTAGGAGAGATATTTTCATCATCCTGTTTCATTTTTTTCTTTAGGAGAGATATTTTTCTTCATCCCTATTTTTGTTTTCTTTCCTTTTTCAGCTTTAGGGTGAGATATATTTTTTCATCCCTTTTTGCAATTCTTTATGATCATTAAGTCCTATAGGAGCCTAGCCCACTCATTAGTTCACTCAATTTTTCCAATCACTAGTTTTGGATTCATAGTTTTTCCCCACACTTAGACCTTAGGATTTATCTTGTTAAATGTTTGGGGATTAGATACAACCAAAGACCATTCCTTATTTTGATAATTTAGTGTTATCAATTAGTTATGTCACTTTTCATTAAGCAAGTTTTGGTTGACTTTTAATCTTCTACTTGATATTTTCTTGACATTCATGCATTAAAAAGTTCAGAAAAAATTTATTCTTTGCAAATCATAGAGAAATAGGGAAAATATGAAAATCCATAATTTATTCATTCAAAAGGGAAAAACATAAAAAGAAAAAATAAAAATGAAAACAAGCAAAAGAACAACCTATATTGCATGGGTTGCCTCCCACTAAGCGCTTGTTTTAACATCTCAGTCTGACACGTGTAAAATCTCCTATGTGATTCCTTCCATAGGGAGGTCTTGTAAGGTCCATCCTCCTTTCTCCTGCAAGTTACTTTCTTCCAAATATGGCTTCAATCGATTCCCAATTACTTTAAAGGTTCCCTCACTTGAAGTGACATCTATGGTTCCCTATGGTTCCATGAGGGTAGACCTTTGTCACTGTGAATGGGCCCGTCCACCTTGACTTCAATTTATCTGAAAATAATCTCAACCTTGAATTAAAATGGAGTACCTTCATTCCTGGCTAAAAATGCTTTTGTTTAATTAATTTATCATGCCATTTTTTTGCTTTTTCTTTGTACAACTTGGCAATTTCATAAGCATTTGATATGAATTCATTGAGCTCATTCAATTGCAGCATTATCCTTACTCCTGCTTGTTGAAAGTGGAAGTTCAATTTCTTGATGGCCCAAAAAGCACAGTGTTCCAGCTCTACTGGCAGATGAAAAGATTTACCATACAAAAGCTTGCACAGGGATATTCCCAAGGGAGTTTTAAAAGCAATTCTATATGCCCATAAGGAATCTTGAAGTTTTGATGTCCAATCTTTCCTATTCTGATTCACTATCTTCTCTAGGATCTTCTTCAGTTCCCTATTTGAAACTTTGACCTATCAACTAGTCTAAGGGTGGTATGTAATTCCCACCTTATGTTTTACTCCATAGCTTCTCAGCAAACTCTCAAGTTGCTAATTACAGAAATGCTTTCCCCCATCGCTTATGAGGAATCTAAGTGTACCAAATCTAGCAAGTACATGCTCCTTGAGAAATTTGATAGTAGTTTTAGCATCATTGTTCACACAAGCAAGCTCCTTCACCTATTTAGAAACATACTCAACAGCAATAAGAATATACATATTTGTTTGGGATAAAGGAAAAGGTCCCATGAAATCAATTCCCCAAATGTCAAATAACTCCACCTCAAAGATCCCATTTAAGGGAAGCTTGTCCCTTTTGCTCAGGTTTCCGATTCTTTGGCATTTATCACAACTTTTAACATACTCAACAGCATTTTTGAATAGATGTGGCCAAAAAAACCCAGATTGAAGCACCTTAGCGGCAGTTCGATCAATTCCATGGTTCCCTCCATAAGGGGGTGTGTGACAATGGCAGAGGATGTCCTTAATTTTCAAATCGGGCACACATCTCCTTAGGAATTGATTATTGCAACACTTATAGAGGAAGGGATCATGCCAAAAGTAATTCTTTATATCGACACATTTTTTTTTTCTTTGTTGGAAGTTCAGGTCCTTTGGTATAGCTCCTCCTACAAGATAATTTGCAAAGTCAGCAAACCATGGAGGTTTTGTCGATGCAATAGCATACAGCTTCTCATCGGGGAATGACTCACTAATATCAGGCAATTTATCATTTTCATGGCAAGTCAAGCTAGATAGGTGGTCAGCTAACATTGCAGGATCAAATTCTTGCAAGAGCAACACCCAACGTATTAAGAGAGGTTTTGCTTCTTTCTTTTGAAGGAGATATTTAATGGCCGCATGATCAGTGTAAGCATTAGATTTTGACCTAATGAGATATGACCTAAATTTAGTGAATGCAAATGTGACAACTAGAAGTTATTTCTCCATAGTGGCATAGTTTCTTTGGGAATCATCCAGAAGCTTACTAGCATAGTAAATTGAATAGAAGGTTTATTTCTTTCGCTGCCCAAGGACTGCACCAATTGCAAGGTCACTCGCATCACACATAATTTCAAAAGGGATATCACAGTTTGGGGTAGAAATTATAGAAGCAGAGATCAATGCAGTTTTAATAGCATTGAAACCTTTTAAGCAATTTTCATCAATTTTGAATTCGACATCTTTTTCTAGTAGTTTACACAGTGGCAAGCTTATATTGGAAAAGTCCTTGATGAACCTTCTGTAAAATCCTGCATGCCCAAGGAAATTTCTAATTCCTTTTACATTGATAGGAGGGAGTTTTTCAGTTATATCAACCTTAGCCTCATCAACTTCTATTCTCTTCCTAAATATCAAATGATCAAGGACAATTCCCTCTTCAACCATGAAATGACATTTTTTCAATTCAAGATCAAGTTTGTTTCTTCACGCCTATTTAGAACTTTGCTCAAATTAGCAAAGCAATGGTTGAAAGAACTTCCAACAATAGAGAATTCATCCATAAAGATTTCTAAATATTTTCCCTATCATATCTGAGAAAATAGCCATCATACAGTGTTGGAAAGTGGCTGGAGAATTACATAACCCAAAGGGCATTCTCTTAAAGGCAAATGTCTCAAAGGGGTAGGTGAAGGTTGTTTTCTTTTGGTCTTCGGTGCAATCAGGATTTGATTATACCCAGAATACCTATCAAAAAAATAGAAATAAGGATTCCCTGCCAACCTATCGAGCATTTGATCTATGAATGGGAGAGGGTAATGATCCTTTCTATTTGCTTTATTTAGCCTCCTATAATCAATGCAACTCTCTATCCGGTCACCATTCTAGTGGGGATCAATTCATTATTATCATTGAGCACCACAGTCATCCCACTCTTCTTTGGGACCACTGAATAGAGATCACCCAAGGATTGTCAGAGATGGGGAATATGATTCCAGCATCTAAGAGTTTAATAATTTCTTTATGAACTACTTTTTTTATGTTTGGGTTTAAATGCCTTTGAGGTTCAATTGATAGATTAGAGTTGTCTTCCAAAAGGATATGATGCATACATAGAGTTGGGCTAATCCCTTTAGATCTGCTATACTCTATCCATTTGCTCTCTTGTGGTTTTTTAAAATCTTACATAATTGCTTCTCTTGATGCTGATTCAGCAAGGCAGAAATTATTACAGGTAAAGATGTCACTTCCCCTAGATACATATATTTTAAGTGAGAAGGTAGAGCTTTTAATTCTAATTCAGGGGGGACATCTATGGATGGTTAAATTATTTTTCTTTCTTTGATCAGTTCCTCCACCACAACTTTATCCCTAAGGTCATTGTCTTCCTCACTCATTTGCAACTCCTCTTCTCCCAAGTCTCCCAATATCAGCGTATCTTCAATTGAACTAATTTTCTAGCATTCTTCATTAGGCTTAAATAGGTGCCACATAGCATCATTTATATGAAATTTCACCTCCTCATCTCCATAACGTAATCTTAATTCCTCTTTATCAACATTGATCATTATCCTTCCAGTAGCCAAACATAGTCTTTCCAAAATGATGGGGATTTCTTGGTTTTCATCTTTCATGTCTAAGATTATGAAATCAGCTGAGAAGATGAATTTGTCAACCTTTACAAGCACATTTTCGGCAATTCCTAAAGGAGTTTTTATCTATCTGTAAGCTAATTGAAGTAGAACAGAGGTAGGATTTAAGTGATCTATTCCTAACTTCTTGAATATGTAGAATAGCATTAGATTTATGAATGCAACCAGATCATAAAGAGCTTTTTGGAATGATTGGTTCCTAATAGTGTAAGGGATAGTGAAGCTATCTGGGTATTTTTTTTTAATGGGGATCTTTCTCTAAAGGATTGCACTACACTCTTCCATTAAAGTCATAATCTACTTCTCACTAATCCATCTTTTCTTTGATAGGATATCTTTCATAAAATTTGCATAACTCAGCATTTGCTCTAATACTTTAGCAAATGGAATGTTTATGTGAAGAGTTCTAAGAGTTTCAAAGAATTTGTAAAATTGGGCATCAAGTTTCTCTCTAGCCATTCACTGAGGGTAAGGGATGTTAGGGGCAATCTGAAATTAGTTGTTTAGTTGATCTTTTCTAAATTCCTTACTTCATTCTTCTCACTCTTACTCATTACTTCTTCTTCCCGTAGTTCTTCTCTAGTGGTTGTGATAGTTTTTTCATCCTCCTTATGCATAACTGGGTTTTTTATTTTACCGCTTCTTAAGGTTATAAAGTTTCCTGATTCATTCTCACACTCTCCAATGACTACTACTAAAGCCAGTTTCTCTAATTATCTCATGATCTCATTTAATTTTTATTCAATTCTTTTTACTGACTCTTCTTGCTTTAAAAGAGTATGCTCATGTCAGTTTAGCATAGTGTTAATTTTATTCATAAACTCAGTGGTGGAAGTTCTAAATTTGTTAAAGGAGTACTCCATCCTTTCTCTACTTCCGCCATGGTTCATAATTACATTGACATTTCTGAATTCACAATCTCCCTCTTGACTTGATTTTAATTGCTCACATTCTAACTTTTTATTAAGTTGAGCGATTTGATTCTGGAGTTCACAAATTTGTTGAGAGTTTTCCAGAGAGTTACATTCATTTTTAGCTATGTGATTATTTATTTTGATAGGCCATTGGTAGGCATTTGTTGTCATATCTTCTAAGAGGTCATAAGCCTCTTCTTGGGTTTTGTTACTAATTGAGCCTCCGGCGGCCGCATCTATGAGTGTCCTTGTTGGAGTATTCAAACTATTATAGAAGGTTTGAACTTGCATCCATAAGGGGAACCCATGATGCGGGCATTACCTTAAGCATTCTTTAAAGCGATCCCAACCATCATACAAAGACTCACCCTCCAACTGGTTATAGTTGGTAATCTCAATTCTCAGACGAGCAGTTTTTGCTGGAGAGAAATATTTGGCTAGGAATTTCCTAGCCAAATCGTCCCAAGTACAGATTGAATCGCTCGGGAGAGAGCTGAGCCAACTCTTGGCTCTATCTCTTAGGGAAAATGAGAAAAGCTTGAGTTTAATGGAGTTTTCAGAAACACCATTAAACTTGAATGTATCATAAATTTCAAGGAAGTTTGAAATGTGTGAGAGTTAGGGTCCTCCGTGGCTAATCCACCAAATTGATTATTTTGTACCATGCTAAGTATTGAGAGTTTGATCTCAAAATTATTGATTTCTATATTTGGCCTAACAATTGTATGTGGGATGCCCCTAACATAGGGCAAGGCATAGTCTCTTAGTGCTCTACCTCGTGGTTCTTCTAAAGGCTCTTTAAGATTTGCTTCAAAATTTTCCATAACAGCTTGTTGATGATTTAAAATGGTTTGTTCTCTTCTAGCTTGTAGATAAGTTTTTTCAATTTTTGGATCAAAAAGATATTCAGTATAAAACAGTTACCATTCCTAGGCAACGATGCCAAGAACTTGACAGACGACAATTACATGTCTGCGCTTGCACACAAGTGTACATGATCTTAAGTAATAATTTGGAAGGTAATTTTCACAATTTATTATCCTCATGGAATGGTGTGTTTTGTTACTAAGATATATCTATATTCAATAATATTTAAATGGTATGATTTCAGTTTTTGATTTGGTACTGTTAACAAAGCAAAATTTGGAGTTAAGAAATTGTTTGATTTAGAGAAGAGAGTTGGGTTTCCTCCATGTGAATCGATAGGGACTCATGTTGAATTACTTCTCAAGCACTTTTTATTCTTTCATGTTCATGTCAAATAATCAAGTACACATTATATTCCTTAGAGTTGTTCTTTAATTCCTACAAGTTCAAATCTAGTGCATAAGATGAACACACTGGAGTTCTATTTCAGCACAAAGACTCTCATGAGATCGTGATTGGAGCATCTTAGTTTTCCTACATCTAAATTGTCAAGATAGTAGTTTTATTTGGGCGATCTCATGAGCATTGATGCTACTAACAAGCATCTCGTGCATCACGCGCAGTTCAGATAAGGAAGTGATTTTATTTGGCTCCATAAACTATGTTGTGGGGCCCCCCATACTGATAATAAGGAAGTACGGTTCTCCAACTGTGGCAAATCCTCAACTTAAGTAAAGTTAGGCCAACCCAACCTGCCTTAAGTCAAGGACTTGTCATCAAGTGCTATAACATTTATCAATATAAATATCAAAGTGGCGGAAGCAGTACAAAAATAGAGTAACATCCCCAAACATACATAGTAGGAAAAGAAAATGCAATATAGTAACTCATCACAATGCAGAAAGTAAAGTACATCCAGAAAGTTAATTATTACAAACTGAAATAAATAACTAAAAATGAAAGACTCGTCCTCACTGAATAAACAAGGCAAAGCTATCTAAACAGTAGCTGGAAGGCCCTCCTCTTGAACTGGCTCCTCACCAACAGCACTACCAACGAACAACTCCGGATCTGACATTTGTCGGTATCACAAGTGCTAGGGCCCCAGCCAAAAAAAGAGAAAAAGGTTATAGTTAGATAATTGTCTAAGTACATTTTAGGCTAATTTAATGATCTGAATATCTAAGATATCACATTTAAATTATTTTAACATGCAAGCATTTAAAAGGTGCAACAAGCTGTACAAAAAAAGGAAATACTATAAACTATCCATCTATAGTGATCAACGGGTATGTAACAGAACATACAAAACATCAAAATTAACCAAGGTAAAACTCAAAGCAAAAATGATTGGTCTACAATGCAAATCTGATCCTAACATGATTATGATCACAGTAAACATGCAGATTATAAAAGAACACAAGTACTGAATAAATCCAGAAAATCTAGCATCCTAGACATGCCATTTATGCTTATATAATTCATAAGAACATACATACAACATGCAGATTAATATAAAGCAAGGTCACTAAGACATATGACAAAATTAAATAAAACTTAAAGCAGGAAACCACTGAAATAGGTGGTAAAGCCAACTAAACTGCAAGTAACAGCCATTGAAACATGTGGCAAAACAATACAAGCTGAACTAAACTGAACTAAAGTAGCAATAGGCCCAAGCTATAGCACTACCACCCCAACCCAAAAATCATCAAAATACCCAGCCTATAGGCCATCCCAGTTCCTCTCAGAGGCTTGGGTAACTTCCATAGTGTATTGAATACTGGAGGTGGCAATACTATACTCAGAACCTAATCTACTAACTGAAAGCTCTGCAAAAACTTGAATGAAATGATATATGCTTTACAAATTCTAACTTTGGATGTATCATCCATATCCTAAGTGTTCCTATTATGCTAAAGGAATAAAGCTCAAATACAAGGTATGCAAAGCAATCTAGTCAAAGTAAGCAAGAGACTCAATCTAGACTTATGTGATATCCATTATTATCTAATTCATCCAACTAGCTAATCTGAGACATTTACTAGCTTAGGATCTCCAATATCCAGCTCTCAAGTAAATTCTCAGATGTACGGCCTTAAGATTAATATTAGAACTTAACAAGTTCTAATCTAGAATCACAAGACGACTATATAGTTTAAATAAATAAAGTAACGACCAAATTTTATTAATATTTACTCTCTTACCCAAATCTTGATTAAGTAAATCAAGATTTAAGGATTTAGAACTTAAACACCATATTGAGTTCAAATCCTAAAATCCACGATGACATTATAAATAGGATCTAAGTTTCTCACTTCTTACCCAAATTTAAGGTAAGGAATCCTATAAGTTGAAAGATTCAGGAACTAAGAACTTAGTGAAAGGCTATTCTACTGATTATAAGATAAAATAATCAATTAAGAACTTAAGAATCTAAGATCTATATTCAATTTCTAAGATAATTTCATTATCTTATTGATTGAATCAACCTATACCCACATGAAAGGTCTCAATAGATTAAATAATCAATCATTAAAGAATTTCAATTGGAGGTGGTTTAATTTCAAATTGAAGGTTTGAGTCCAAGATCTAAAGATTTGAAATTTGATCACTTTAGACTTCTAAATAGAGTTTTGACTTAAGAGTCTCCATTTGTGATTCTCTTTAGAAACTAAGTTCATAATTAATTAAAAGGATCTTATTAAGGTTAAAATTGACAATTCCATGTATTAGGTTAACATTAAACCCATATTGACCTTCTTAGGTTACTTAAGATCTAAGGGTCTTAGTTTTTGATCACTTTAGATCTTAAGCTAAGATTTTACTTAGACATTTCCAATTACTTTTCTTTTAACACTTAATTCTTGAGTTATCTTAACTAAACTTATTAATGAGATAACTGATCATTTCAATTATTAAATTTAATAAGTTTAAGGTCAAATGATCTTTATAAGGAATGCTTAAGATTTAAGTATCTTTATTAAGGACTAAATGAAGATTTCATGGATTAAGGATCACATTATCACTATCCTTATTCTAGGACTTCAGAGAACATTTCCAATCTATTTTATAGTGGTTTACTGAATTTTTCAATCCTTAAGGAATATTAAATCACATTTTGGTCAAAATGACCAAAATGCCCCTTTCAAGGCTAAAATAGGGATTTTAGGGTTTAACTACCCAAATTTGCTCTAGTTTGTTTTAATGTGTTTCATATTACTTTATGAAGTGGAAAACACCCTTAATTTAGGTTTTGATGACCTAAATGATCTTTAATTAACTACTAATCACTTAATTAGGTCACTTATAGTGATTAGTAAAATTAAGGCAATTTAGGGTAATCCAACCTTACACTTAGATTCTAATATACTTATCAGGAGTTTAGGAACAAGCCTTACCCAAATTAGAGGCTTAATTAGGGTTTAATTCACTATTTCTTGATTAGGGTGATTAAGGAGTGATTAAGAAAATTAATTCTCCTAAATTAATTTTAAGCATCTCGAATTATTCCTTAGGGTACAAGGAGCAATCAGAGCCCTTAAACTCATAATTTGGATATTTAAAAGATTTTATATGATTTATTTAAGAACAAAAAAGTTTTAGCCAATATTTTTAAATCTAACCATTAGATCTGAAATTTTATTTTATATTCAGATTCCTTGAATTTTTCTGATTCAAATAGTATATTGGATTATACCATTTGGATCTGTATAATGAAAGTTATTTAATTTATTTATTCTGTATATTTATTTAAATCAGAATCATAGGATTTGATTTATTAAATTCAAAACCATTAAAATTTCAATCCGATAATTATTTAATTAACCGCGGCCCGAAATCAAACCGCGCGGGTCAGAGGCCGACCCGACCCAGACCCAAGACTTCGTCTTCTTCCTCTCGACGGGTCCCGAGCCCGGCGAATTTCAAAGCTGAAATTCTCAGCGCTCCGGCGACGGCATGGGCTCAAATCGATCCTACACGTTCACTGAGGCAAGACGCATCAATTGGACCAAGAACCCCCATCTGGATCCCTCTGGATCGATGGGGTCAAGCTCACCCGAGACGTCCTTCTACGAGACGTCTCAGGCCTCCTGTGAGGGGGAAATTCTCCTCACTAAGACCTCGATTCGACTGGGGCTCGATCCCTACACGTTCAGGGAGTCAAGACGCATCGAGCCCCCAACCTATCTTAACATGGGGTGCAGCCAATCGCTGGGTCCTTGGTTAGACTCAGCCATTGTCCCGGCCGCTAGCTCAATTGATCGATATGATCGATTTGAGCTAGCTTAACCCCAAGCGACAATCACAGGAGTTTCCTAGGTGGCTAAGGCTACTTAGACGACATTCAGAGCTCATTCCAGAAGACAGAAATGAAAGGAGCTTCAGAAAATTTCAATGGGGGAAATTGTACCTCGAGTCGGGGATACAGGCCTTGTCGAGGGAAATTGATGGGTGCTGAAGCTTCCTAGACAGTAGACGAAGCTTTCCAGGGAGTCTAAACACCAGACTTGCCCTCTATCAGCGGTTCACACTTCGGGAGAAGCCGAAATTTGCCGAGGAAGATGGGGGCTTCAGAGGCTCCAATTGGGGGAATTGAGGGTTCACAGTGAGCAAAGGGACTCACTGTGATCTCCTGGAGGTTTTTATAGGCTAAGGAGAGCTCTAGGGGTGGTGTCCAAGGCTCGGTAATGGGGAGAAGGCTCGGGCCGAAGGAAATGGCTCGGGCCAACGGCTAGGGGCAATTGGGGAAGAAGGCAGCCGGCCA
The DNA here is from genome assembly GCA_016760335.1 of Gastrodia elata. Taxonomy (NCBI): domain Eukaryota; kingdom Viridiplantae; phylum Streptophyta; class Magnoliopsida; order Asparagales; family Orchidaceae; genus Gastrodia; species Gastrodia elata. Next base: position 49,155,663 of record CM028674.1, on the reverse strand, counting down.
AACGAATGCGCCGAGGGCAGGAGAGGAAATTCAGTGAATTTTCCGTACTGCCATGCGCCAGGGAGAGATCCCCACTGTTGGGGGGACCAGACGCAGATGGGCGAGTGAAGAAGATGATCCACAGTGCTTGGACCCGTCTCTGCCATCTGATCCGCTAAGCCGTTGGTGATGGACAGCCTAATGCGCTTCCTAATTAACTAAACTGTGGAGAGGATCTCGAGCGTCCAATTTAATATGTCAATCAGGCAGTTAGGATTTAATTACAGCGCGCGGTATGAGGGTCGTTGGATCTAGGGCGCTGAGATGCGTGCTGACGAATCAAGTGGCTGAAACGCGCGTGCCGCTGTCGGGACCCCGCAACGGATCTGCCGCGGTCCCGACAACAAATTCCACAGAAATAAAATTAAATAAAATTTAATTTTAATTAATTAAAACTATTTAAATTAATTTTAATTATTTAAAATTTCCCAAATTCAATTTAGGACCAAACGAGCTCCAAAAATTCCCAAAAATTTACCCTTAGCTAATTAGAGTATGAGGAATTCAAAAATAAAATCAAATTTCAATTTAGAGATCAAAATAATTTATGTATTTTTCAGGGCTTAAAAATAGCCAAAAATACCAAAATTTTCTAATTTAGCTCCGATTGAGTTCAAACTTCTAGGTTTAGGTTTAAATGACCCATTGAATCCAATGGAATCAAAATCAAACCTTGGTTTAGCTAAATTAGTCTAGTTTTAGCTAGGGTAGCAACTTAGGGTTGTTACAGACTCCCCCACTTAAGAACGATGTCGTTCCCGACATCACCTAAGTGAAGAAATATTCTACCGCGATAATACGAGTTTTAATATAACTGAAATAAGAGAAACAAATAGTACCTGAGTTTGCAAAGAGCTGGGGATATTTATTGCGCATATCCACCTCTTTTTCCCAAGTAGATTCTTCCAACGATCGGTTCTTCCACTGAACTTTGATCATATGAATTGAACGATTCCTTAACCGTTTCTGATCACGAGCTAAGATTCTGATAGGTTCTTCGGCATATGAAAGATCAGGTTGAATTTCTACTGCCGAAAGTTGAACGAGGTGAGAAGGGTCTTGAAGACATCTTCTCAATGAGGATACATGAAATACGTTGTGAACAACTACAAAGCCATCAGGTAGGCTTAGCCGATAAGCAGATGACCCTACCTTGGCCAAGATTTTGAAAGGTCCAATATAGCGGGGACTGAGTTTCCCAGCTACACCAAATCTAAAAACACCCTTCATTGGGCTAACATTCAGATAAGCAGAATCTCCCACATTGAATTCTAAGAGACGGTGGTGAGAGTCCTGATACTTACTCTGACGATCTTGAGCTGAACGAATTCTCTGCTGAATTAACTTGATCTTACTGCTGGTTTCTTCTACCAGTTCTGAACCAAACAGTTGAACACTTCCTATTTCAGACCAGGCTAGTGGAGTACTGCATTTTCTGCCATACAAAGCTTCATAAGGAGCCATCTTAATACTGGCTTGAAAACTGTTATTATAGGCGAACTCCACCAACGGGATGTGATCTTCCCAGGAACCAGTGAAATCGAGAACACAAAGCCTAAGCAAATCTTCTAACACTTGGTTTACTCGTTCAGTTTGACCATCCATTTGAGGATAAAAATCCGTACTCATGGCTAGAGTTGTGCTTAGATCTTGATGCACAGCTTGCCAAAATCTGGAAGTAAATCTGCCATCTCTATCAGATATGATTGACTTTGGAATCCCATGCAATCTGACAATTTCTTTAATGTAGAGCTTTGCCAACTTCTCTACTGAATTAGATTGACGAATAGGAAGGAAGTGTGCTGATTTAGTTAATCAATCAACAATAACCCAGATTGCATCGGCACCAGATTTGGCACGAGGCAATCCCATGACAAAGTACATGGATATATCAAACCATTTCCATTCTGGAATATCTAATGGATGCAGAAGACCATCAGGTCTTTGGTGTTCAGCCTTTACTAAGTTACAGGCATGGCATTTGGCCACAAATTCAGCTACATCTTTCTTCATACCTGGCCACCAAAATAATTGTTTTAAATCTTGATACATCTTAGTACTGCCTGAGTGAATATGATACCCAGAATTATGGCCTTCGACTAAAACCTCTTGATGCATGGACTTAGGAATCCATAATCGATTACCCTGATAAACTACACCATTCTGCAACTGCAAATCCTGACGACGACCACCTTCGATATCTGCTTTAAATTTCAAATACTCATTATCTATGGTTTGCGAGATGGAGACATCTCGGTGGAAAGTGGGTTCCACATTGATATTTGCTAATAACGAACTCAGCATATCGCCACTTACTGGAGAAATTTCGAGTTTACGGAATTCAGGTTCTAGAGAACTGGATGAAATCATAGAAGTTAAAGTAGCCCGACGACTAAGAGCATCTGCCTCAACATTTGTTTTCCCTGGATGATATTGAATACTGAGCTCATAATCGCTGATAAGTTCCAACTATCTTCTCTGACGGCAATTCAACTCTCGCTGGGTGAAGATGTACTTCAAACTCTGATGGTCGGTGAAAATTGGACATTGCACTCCGTACAAATAGTGACGCCATATTTTCAAGGCGAAAATTACGGCTGCAAGTTCAAGATCGTGAACTAGATAATTTCGCTCAGTGGGGTTTCAGCTGACAAGAGGCGTAATCAATTACCTTACCCTCTTACATTAAAACACATCCTAGACCAATTCCTGAGGCATCAGTATAAACCTGATAGTTCAACCCCTCTTTAGGTAGAACAAGAACTGGAGCTGTAGAAAGTGCATCCTTTGGAGTTTGGAATGCTCTTTCACATTCTAGACTCCAAATGAACGGAACAGCTTTTTGGGTCAACTTAGTCAACGGAGAAGCAATTTGGGAAAAGCCCTTAACAAATTTTCTGTAATATCCTGCTAATCCCATAAAACTTCTAATATCGGTAACAAACTTAGGTTGAACCCAATCCTGAATAGCTTTTACTTTGCTTTGATCTATCGAATGCCATGAGCATCGACCACATGCCCTAAGAATGCAATGGAATTGAGCCAGAACTTGCACTTGGAGAACTTGGCATACAGATGATGCTCATGTAGAGTTTCCAACACTAACCTCAGATGTTCTTCATGATCTCTCAAGGTTTTAGAGTAAATAAGGATATCGTCAATAAAGACGATTACAAATTTGTCCAGATATGATTTTAGCACTCGCTGCATTAAATCCATAAAGATGGATGGGACATTGGTGAGTCCGAATGACATCACCAAAAACTCGAAATATCCATAACGAGTATGGAACGCAGTCTTCCCTACATCGTCTTCCTTTACTCGTAGCTGGTGGTATCCAGATCTTAAGTCGATCTTGGAAAATATCACGGCTCCAGATAATTAGTCGAACAAATCATCGATTCTAGGCAGTGGGTATTTGTTCTTTATAGTGACCTTGTTCAGTTCACGATAATCTATGCACATGCGCATAGATCCATCCTTCTTTTTCACAAATAAAACTAGCGCTCCCCAAGGAGACATGCTTGGCCTAATGAAACCTTTATTCAAGAGCTCTTGCAACTGCTCGTTGAGTTCCTGAAGCTCCTTAGGTGCCATTCTATACGGTGCTTTGGATATTGGTTGTGTACCAGGAATTAATTCAATAAAGAATTCTAGTTCTCTGGAAGGAGGTACACCAGGCAATTCTTCTGGAAATACATCGGTGAATTCTTTGACTACATTACAATCAGCAAGGGAGATATTTTCTTTTATTTCGCCCATCATGGTGACAAAGTAGGCACTACAACCTTTGCTAATCAGTTGTTCAGCTCTAATAGCATTTATTAAAGATAACTGCGTGCTAGTTTTTCCTACAAATATGTCAGGCTTACCCTGAGAATGGAGAGTGACTCTCTTTTTATGACAATTTATCACAACATTATTGTCACTGAGCCAGTTCATCCCGAGAATAATATCAAAGTTAGCTATTGGAAGAATGATTAGTTTGGCCTGAAATTCTTGATCGTTTATTGGAATCTTTATGTTACAAAATTTGTGTGCCCTTAATTGAGTTCCAGACGGTAGTCTGACACTCAGTGTTTGTACTAGATTGCATGAATGAAGTTTAAGATTATCGACAAATCGTTCAGAAATAAACGAGTGACTGGCATCGGTATCGAATAGTACATTGCAGGTTTGGTTGTTGAAATAAAGTGTGCCTAATATTTATATGGTTTTGCATCAACAATTTGAAAAATGTAGAATGCAAATTAACAAAAGAAAAGGGTTTTAGGATTGTGTACCTGAAACCATATTGTTATCTTCTGTAACTTCAATCGGAGTTAGAGCATATACTCTTGCAGAACCGGCAGAATGATTGTTAGATTGTTGTTGCCTATAGTTCTGAGAATTGGGAACTGATGGCCATGCATGAGTGACTTCAGTAGCAGGGGCTGGCATTATGGCCAGTTTTGGTTCCCCTGGTTTAATGGAGCTGCTCGAAACACCTGCCTCTTCTGATTATGCTTCATCGGAACTCCATCTATCATTTTAATATAATCGTAGTCGTAGAATCGGTGGCCTGTACCCCCACAATTAAAGCACTTTTGGCCGAAGTGATAACACTTGCCGTACGGGTGTGGCCTCGTACAGTTTGGAGTTTGTTCGGCAGTGGATGTAGCTTCCAGTTGATATACCTTTGCAGGATGAGATTCGTGCCTCTTGAAGTTCCCTTGCAGATTCAGATGTGGTTGAGCCTTTCGTTTGAGATCTTCTTCAGATTGGTGATGCTCGATCACCTTAGCTGTCTCCACTAGTTTGAAGAAACTAGTCAGACAGAGCGGCACAATTTAATTAATCTACGAAATTCTCTTTCGTATTCCGCCACTGAACGACTCCCTTGAGTCAACCTGAGGATGGTATCGGAAATAATATTCTGGGCCGATGGGGGAATGAATTCGATCTTGAAGGCTACGAACTCATCCCAAGGGATGTCTTCTAGTTCATAGTCGGCGAATTTGGTTCCTCTGATCTCTTCCCACCAATATTCCGCTTCCGCATGGAGCAGACGGGTGGCAAGACGAACTGTTTCTGAGTTTGGGACCTTCAAGCTTATAAGATCCCTCTCTACTGCTTTCAACCAATCTGCAGTATCCATTGGTGACAGGTTTCCACTGAAAGTTGGAGGTCTTAACCTCAGGAAATTGTGAAGGAGGTTATCTGCTGAGTGATGAGAAGATGAAGTAGTTTGTGGAGCATACACAGCAGGAGCAGTGACTGTGACTGGGGTTGTACGATCACTTAGTAATTTTTCATAACTAACGCTTGCTGAGCTTGGTTTTCCAGTAGAGTTGCCACCATAGCTCGCAGATGAGCTACCTCCTCGCTAGAACTACTGGAGTCCATAGTGTTCTTGATAGGAGTAACAGTGGGGGGTGATCCAGAATCCATTCTAGTTTAATTAAGAAAGAACAACTCAGAATTCACTTTAAGGAAAGAAAATAAAAAAATTTCATTAATCATAGAATTTAAGAATTACAATGCCAAAACTGTAAATCAAATGGAGTTGCTTGAAAATGAAATAACATTTAACCTAACTATCATTCAAACATTATCAATGTACTCTGCCCTAAAGGCTACACAAAAATCCTCAAAGGTGACTTCCCGACGCTTCCTATTACGTTTCTTCTCGAGCCTTGCCATAGTCTCATACCACCATACTCCGGCGTAGTCCACCATCAGGTCAGTCACAATATCTACATAAAGTGACTTGGGACACTCTATGTGTTCCAAAATGGACTCCACTCGGCTCAACCATTCTTGCGCATATACGGGAAAGTTGAGCCCTCGATATACAGCTTGTTGTAGAAGCTTCTCCAGGACCAAAATTGCTCTTGATGAAACTCCTTCAATCTGCCAGTTGCTTTCCTGCCTCCATTTGAAGCTACAGCTCCAAACTCTCCTGAAGGCATCCTGATAATAGTCTATATCAGACACTTCAGATCCCATTGACTATGGGGATAGAATTTTATTATATTGGTATTAAACTTCAAATGAATAAGTTAGGATGGGAGTATTCTTCTTCTTTCATTTTGCATCGAGTTACTGACACTACTATGTTATGGATGTCACTTATATTGATGCGTGTATTTCAGAAGAACGATCCATTAGGTAGAAAGGAATCATATATCCCATTCTCACACCTTATAGAGTTCTTTGATACCAACTGTGGGGCCCCCTGTACTGATAATAAGGAAGTACGGTGCTCCAACTATGGCAAATCCCCAACTTAAGTAATGTTAGGCCAACCCAACTTGCCTTAAGTCAAGGACTAGTCACCAAGTGCTATAACATTCATCAATATAAATATCAAAGTGGCAGAAGCAGTACAAAAATAGAGTAACATCCCCAAACATACATAGTAGAAAAAGAAAATGCAATATAGTAACTCATCACAATGTAGAAAGTAAAGTACATCCAGAAACTTAATTATTACAAACTGAAATGAATAACTGAAAATGAAAGACTCTCGTCCTCACTGAATAAATAAGGCAAAGCTATCTAAACAGCAGCTGGAAGGCCCTCCTCCTGAACTGGCTCCTCACCAACAGCACTGCCAACGAACAACTCCGGATCTGACATTTGTCGGTATCACAAGTGCCAGGGCCCCAGCCAAAAAAAGAGAAAAATGTTATAGTTAGACAATTATCTAAGTACATTTTAGGCTAATTTAATGATCTGAATATTTAAGATATCACATTTAAATTATTTTAACATGCAAGCGTTTAAAAGGTGCGACAAGCTGTACAAGAAAAGGAAATACTATAAACTATCCATCTATAATGATCAACGAGTATGTAACAGAACATATAAAACATCAAAAATAACCAAGGTAAAACTCAAAGCAAAAGTGACTGGTCTACAATGTAAATCTGATCCTAACATGATTATGATCACAATAAACATGCAGATTATAAAAGAACACAAGTACTGAATAAATCCAGAAAATCTAGCATCCTAGATATGCCATTTATGCTTATATAATTCATAAGAACATACATACAACATGCAGATTAATATAAAGCAAGGTCACTGAGACATATGACAAAAGCAAATAAAATCTAAAGTAGGAAACCACTGAAATATGTGGTAAAGCCAACTGAACTGCAAGTAACAGCCACTGAAATATGTGGCAAAACAATACAAGCTGAACTGAACTGAACTAAAGTAGCAATAGGCCCAAGCTATAGCACTACCACCCCAGCCTGAAAATCATCAAAATACCCAGCCTATAGGCCATCCCCGTTCCTCTCAGAGGCCTGGGTAACTTCCATACTATATTGAATACTGGAGGTGGCAATACTATACTCAGAACCTAATCTACTAACTGAAAGCACTGCAAAAACTTGAATGAAATGATATATGCTTTACAAATTCTAACTTAGGATGTGTCATCCATATCCTAAGTATTCCAATTATGCTAAAGGAATAAAGCTCAAATATAAGGTATGCAAAGCAATCTAGTCAAAGTAAGCAAGAGACTCAATCTAGACTTATGTGATATCCATTGTTATCTAATTCATCCAACTAGCTAATCTGAGACATTTACTAGCTTAGGATCTCCAATACCCAGCTCTCAAGTAAATTCTCAAATGTACGGCCTTAAGATTAATATTAGAACTTAACAAGTTCTAATCTAGAATCACAAGATGACTATATAGTTTAAATAAATAAATCAATGACCAAATTTTATTAATATTTACTCTCTTACCCAAATCTTGATTAAGTAAATCAAAATTTAAGGATTAAGAACTTAAACCCCATACTGAGTACAAATCCTAAAATACACAATGACATTCTAAATAGGATCTAAGTTTCTCACTTCTTACCCAAATTTAAGGTAAGGAATCCTATAAGTTGAAAGATTCAGGAACTAAGAACTTAGTGAAAGGCTATTCTACTGATTATAAGATAAAATAATCAATTAAGAACTTGAGAATCTAAGATCTATATTCAATCTTTAAGATAATTTTATTATTTTATTGATTGAATCAACCTATACCCACATGGAAGGTCTCAAAAGATTAAACAATCAATCATTAAAGAATTTCAATTGGAGGTGGTTTAATTTCAAATTGAAGGTTTGAGTCTAAGATCTAAAGATCTGAAGTTTGATCACTTTAGACTTCTAAATAGAGTTTTGACTTAAGAGTTTCCATTTGTGATTCTCTTTAGAAACTAAGTTCATAATTAACTAAAAGGATCTTATTAAGGTTAAAATTGACAATTCCAAGTATTAGGTTAACATTAAACCCATATTGACCTTCTTAGGTTACTTAAGATCTATTTTAGTTTTTGATCACTTTAGATCTTAAGCTAAGATTCTACTTAGACATTTCCAATTACTTTTCTTTTAACACTTAATTCTTGAGTTATCTTAACTAAACTTATTAATGAGATAACTGAACATTTCAATTATTAAATTTAATAAGTTTAAGGTCAAATGATCTTTATAAGGAATGCTTAAGATTTAAGTATCTTTATTAAGGACTGAATGAAGATTTTATGGATTAAGGATCACATTATCACTATCCTTATTCTAGGACTTTAGAGAACATTTACAATCTATTTTAAAGTGGTTTACTGAAATTTTCAATCCTTAAGGAACATTAAATCACATTTTGGTCAAAATGACCAAAATGCCGCTCACAAGGCTAAAATGGGGATTTTAGGGTTTAACTACCCAAATTTGATCTAGTCTATTTTAATGTGTTTCATATTACTTAATGAAGTGGGAAACACCCTTAATTTAGGTTTTGATGATCTAAATGATCTTTAATTAACACTAATCACTTAATTAGGTCACTTAGGGTGATTAGTGAAATTAAGGCAATTTAGGGCAATCCAACCTTACACTTAGGTTCTAATATACTTATCATGAGTTTAGGAACAAGCCTTACCCAAATCAGAGGCTTAATTAAGGTTTAATTCACTATTTCTTGATTAGGGTGATTAAGGAGTGATTAAGAAAATTAATTCTTCAAAATTAATTTTAAGGGTTTGGAATTATTCCTTAGGGTACAAGGAGCAATCAAAGCCCTTAAACTCACAATTTAGATATTTAAAAGATTTTATATGATTTATTTAAGAACAGAAAAGTTTTAGCCAATATTTTTAAATCCAACCATTGGATCTGAAATTTTATTTTATATTCAAATTCCTTGAATTTTTCTAATTCAAATGGTATATTGGATCATACCATTTGGATCTGTATAACTAAAGTTATTTAATTAATTTATTATGTATATTTATTTAAATCAGAATCATAGGATTTGATTTATTAAATTCAAAGGCATTAAAATTTCAATCTGATAATTATTTAATTAACCGCGGCCCGAAATCAAACCGCGCGGGTCAGAGGCCGACCCGACCCAGACCCAAGAATTCATCTTCTTCCTCTCGACGGGTCCCAAGCCCAGCGAATTTCAAAGCTGAAATTCTCGGCGCTCCGGCGACGACAGGGGCTCAAATCGATCCCTACACGTTCACACACAGCGATTGGACCAAGAACCCCAATATGGATCCCTCTAGATCGATGGGGACTAGCTCACCCGAGACGTCCTTATGCGAGACGTCTCAGGCCACCTATGAGGGGGAAATTCTCCTCACAGAGACCTCGATTCGACTGGGGCTCGATCCCTACACGTTCAGGGAGTCAAGACGCACTGAGCCCCCAATCTATCTTAACATGGGGTGCAGCCAATCGCTGGGTCCTTGGTCGGACTCAGCCATTGGCCCGGCCGCTAGCTCAATCGATCGATACGATCGATTTGAGCTAGCTTAACCCCAAGTGACAATCACAGGAGTTTCCTAGGTGGCTAAGGCTGCTTAGACGACATTCAGAGCTCATTCCAGAAGACAGAAATGAAAGGAGCTTCCGAAAATTTCAATGGGGGAAACTGTACCTCGAGTTGGGGATACAGGCCTTGCCAAGGGAAATTGACGAGCGCTGAAGCTTCCTAGATAGTAGACGAAGCTTTCCAGGGAGTCTGAACACCAGACTAGCCGTCTATCAGCGGTTCGCACTTCGGGAGAAGCCGGAATTTGCCGAGGAAGACGGGGGCTTCAGAGGCTGCAATTGGGGGAATTGAGGGTTCACAATGAGCAAAGGGACTCACTGTGATCTCCTGGAGGTTTTTATAGGCCAAGGGGAGCTCTATGGGTGGTGTCCAAGGCTCGGCAATGGGGAGAAGGCTCGGGCCGAAGGAAATGGCTCGGGCCAACGGCTAGGGTCAATTGGGGAAGAAGGCAGCCGGCCAAACGGACGCGCCTAGGGCAGGAGAGGAAATTCGGTGAATTTCTCGTACTGCCACGCGCCAGGGAGAGATCCCCGCTATCGGGGGGACCAGACGCAGACGGGCGAGTGGAGAAGATGATCCACAGTGCTTAGACCCGTCTCCGCCGTCTGATCCGCTAAGCCGTTGGTGATGGACAACCTGATGCGCTTCCTGATTAACTAAACCGCGGAGAGGATCTCGAGCGTCCGATTTAATCTGTCGATTGGGCGGTTAGGATTTAATTACAGTGCGCGGTATGAGGGCCGTAGGATCTAGCGCGCTGAGATGCGTGCTGACGAATCGAGTGGCCGAAACGCGTGCGCCGCTGTCGGGACCCCGCAGCAGATCTGCCGCGGTCCTAACAGCAAATCCCACAGAAATAAAATTAAATATGTAAGTATCAAACAAAACTGAACTAAAAATAATGAACTAAAATAAACTACAAAAGCGTACATAAAACAATAAAATACAAGTAAAACAGATGGCTAAACAATAAAAATAAATTATTATATCAAACCACTCCCGATGATATTTTGATTTTAGTTGATTAAATAATGTAATCTTATTGTTATAAAACTTACTAAGCTCTCTTTTGATCCCCAAACATTCTGGACGATCCGTACTTCCATCAACTTCTAATTGTAAAATACCTTTCACTATGTAAAACTCATTATCAACAAATTCATAAGAAAGAATTTTATTCCCTTCTTTATGTAAAGACCAGATATCTTTAGCGACAAGTCCAGCGGAACAACTAAAAATATAAAAGAGTATAGTTAATATTTTTATACTCGTTCCAAATTCAAAGTACCGTTTGTACAGAGAAGAATTCCATCTGATACAAGATTTATTCTTCATATTTATATAAATACATAGCGGATCTAAAAGGCAATCATATAAAAAGACATTTTTTATAAAAGCTCTTCCTATCTGATATAAAAATATATCATTATTTTTAATTGATCTTATCTGAGATAGAGAATTCCAATTTCTTCTATGATAAGTGAATAGAATCGTATTAATCTTTATGTTATAGTTATTTGAGTAATACTAAGTGATAGGACTTCATCGCTAAATGTTACAAGATCACTCATTGCAAAAGAACCGGTATTTATATTTTTATTCTGTAACATCATATTTTCAAAGTAAAATCCTCGAGTATATGAAATAAGAAAAAATTGTTTTCGTTGTTGTGAAAGAATAAGTCCTCGTATCTTAATACATATATTTAATCTATTAGTAGCTATTAAAGCTGGATCAACTTTTTGGGGAATATGAGTTGAAGCTAAAACAATAATCTTTCCAATAGAAGATCTATCAAAATCTTCAAATAAATAGTTATCTAAAATACATATACCTAAAGAAAAGTAATTAAACTCACTTATTTGCAGATTATGGATCTTGGGAATCCATATTATATAAGGTGACATTTCTTTTGCTAATTCAAATTGAAGGATTAGACCTAATTGATCAAAATTTGATGTTGTAGACATAGTTAACATCTTCATATCAAGATCATTAGTATCCTCCACACTCTCAGCAGGATTATCAAAAGAATAAATATTAGTAGTTTTTTGATTGGATCCCCAAAACTTGCTTATATATATTGTAATTAAGGGTATATAAGGGTTTTTAGCTAGATATTTAATCAAAGAAGATCGTCCAGTTCCTATTGAACCTATAACTAAAACACCTTTATAAGATAAGGATAAACGGATTGAAAAAGGTTTTTCATGAGATATATTCAGTCCACAAAATATTTGTGAATGTGAATAAGTTGTTTTATGAAAATGAGAAAAGAATATCTATCTTTCTAATAATATAGATTTCTTAAATATATAAGTAATTATATCTCTTTGATGCATGTATAGTAAGTAATGTAATGAAAGAAAGCTTGGTTGCTCACTTATTTTATAACTAAATCTATTCTTGGATAGAAACTCAAGATCACTTTTGGCCAGGACAGATAAAAAGTTTTTTTCAGTTTTTAACTAACTAAGAATTTTCTTTCTTCTTCATCAAAAATACTAATACTGTTTAAAACCCCTATTTCAATTTTTTCATCAATCCAATAATTTTTAATGTTCTTTCTTTTATTTATCAATAAAAAAAATCTTTACTTATTTTACTTAAAAATATTGTATTCTTTGAAAATAGTATTCTATTTATCGGCTTTGGTAGGATATTTACAAAAAAATTATAAAAATTATTACAATATTTTATGAATTGATTGTCACCTCTAAAAAGCATTTTTATATCAAAAAAATAGTTTTCTAATTGTTCCGTAATAACTAAAAAAAATGATTTAAACCTAAAAATTTGAGTTCAGATTTATATTTATATAATTTATATAAAGGATATCTATAAAGAATCTTTTTAAATTCCATCTTATATGATGGAATTGTTAACGATTTTATATTTTCTAATCTGCTTTGTAACTCAAAATAGGCTTGGTAAAAAAATAAAAGCTGTGTAAAAATGATATATATCCACTAGTAAAAAAAATAAAATAAATGAAATAAAGTAATTCCCGCGTATTTTTGGATACTGAATGTGCCAAAAATACTCGGGAATTACTCTTTATAAATTTTTCGGACAAAATGAGATTCTGTAATATTTTATGAAAAGTATCATTTATCGAAATATTTTGAATATGTGGTAGATTAATAATTAATTTATGAGTAATCAACTTGCATGTATCAGATATATTCGGAGTATCATAAAAGATGGATACAATATTTTGAATATTCTTTAAAAGAATATCGAATATACTGTCTAAAATAATTGATTTAATATATATCCAACCTGTCAAAGTAAGTAAGCATGGTATATAGGCTTGTAATCTATCCCATCTTGAGATATATGATATTCGTTTAATAATATTTTTATATTGATTAAAATTTATAGGTATTTTAAAATTATCAATATATTTATTTTTACAAATATAAATATTATGTTCTTTCTTATGTTCAACTAAAGGGAAAGTTAAATTATTATTAAAAAAGGAAGTGTACTGTAAATCCATTATTGAATCTAGATTGAGAATGAGATACTTATATAGATCATCTCTTTCAAAATGAAAGATATTTGAATTTGGATATGAAATAGATTTACAATTATTTTTTTCCAAAATAAATCTTTTTTCTTCTGATAAATCTGTTTCATAAGAATCTTTTAACAAATAGATAGATTTATGAAGGAAAGGTTTTGATTTATTTGTAAAATGTAAATAGTTGTAGGAGTAATTTAATTTATATTTATACCTAATTTTTGATAAATTGTTCTCTATTGATATATCAAATACTCATAATTTTATTAGTAAAAGACTATTCCCTTTTGAATATGAATATTCTTTTTTACCTGCATTTACATAAATTATATTTTTACAATCATACAATATAAAATTATCTAGTAAATTTCCATATATAAAATGCGAAGTATTAAGATATGGTTTTTTTTTTAAAGGAAATATTCTTTTATGATAAAACCATAAGTTATTCTTATTTTTAATTAATTTAAATTGATTCCTTTTAAAAAAATAAGTAAGCAAGGAATTTTTATTTAAAGTTTCTAACCAATTGTCTTTATTATAGAATATAATTGAAGAAGGAGAATCATTTTTAGTATAATTTTTTTTTTTTTAAATTTCTTTTTTTCATTAATATTAATGAAAAATTTATAATTTTTTAAAGTATCCTGATCATACACGAAAAAAAATTGATTTTTGCTAAATTTATTTATTTTATTTATAAAGAAATAATTAAGTGACTTGTACAAAAATAAAAAGAGTAACTCAGAAAAATATTTAGCCTTTAACCTAGATTGATTAATTCGTAATTGATTCACTACTAATTTTACTATTTTTAGTAAACTAATAAAAAATAAATTATTGATACCATCCATCTTTTTACAACTATAATGATCCCGATTTATATATATATCAGTTTGAGAAATAATAGAATAAAAAAGATTATTATTAGTTTTACTATTCTTAATATTAAAATTTGATAAATATTTATTTATAATATATCTTAGAATCGTTATATAATTCAGAACCGTATTTCTTCCTATTTTATCCTCTTTTTTAATTAAATATTTATTATAAAAAATTTCGGATATATTAATTTTAATAAATTTATTATGTACCCATATCTATTAGTCTTGTAGTAGATCTGAACCAATTTTTTTTTTTTAGTAAAAAAGAAGTATCTAATTTTTTTAAAAACCTATAAATATAAAGAGAAGGACTAGGATCAATTGAAAATACAAATGGCTTATGATACATGAAAAAAGGATCTGTTTCTGGTATTGAGAAAGTCAATATATCCAATATTTTTTGTAATAAAATAGATTCATAGTTTACAATAGTGTAAAATAAAGTAGAGTTAATTTTTATCTGCGCATTTCCTAGTATTTTTGATCTCATTCCAATTCCGAGATCAAAGAATGTTTTTTTGTTCAATAATATTCCTTTTTTAACTAAGATTTTATTATTAAATCCTATTACTTTTTTGTTTTTTAATTTAAATTTTAAAAAATAGATAATTATTTTAAATAATTCTCCTATTTCTTTCTTGTCTATATTAAAATTATTTATAAATTTTGAACCCATATAAATATCTGAAATTATATTATTGAAATTATCTACGACCGAATAAAAATATCTTGTAAAATTTAATATAAATCCTTTCGGAAGTGATTTAATAAATAACCTCTTATCAATCTCTAGGAATATCCGATATAAGTCAAATATTTTTAAATTAAATGAATCCGATGTTTTTTCTGTTAGTTCTGTTTGAATAATTTCTTTATTCAAAATTATTGATTTCTCATTAAGATTATTAATATCTGTATGATAAATCAGTTTTTTATATTCTAAATTTTTATTCCTAAAATAATTATAATTCTGAAGATCGATATATTTATTATAATTATAATAATATTTTTCTTTTTTTTTAGTATTTATTATTCGCATTGAACTTGCTTGTGTGGAATCATCTTTTATATTTGACAATACTTGCCATTTTAACTTATTAAAAATAAATCTCTTTTTTTTTTAACCAAATTAAATTATATATTGATACAATGGTATTAAAAAAATGGGACATATCATTAGATTGCATCGTGAACTCAATTTTTTTTTTTATTTAAACTATTTTCTTGTTTAATCGTTACTGCTTTTGCTTTTTCTAAAAAAATAGGCATTATATAACAAATTAACTCTTGACCTAAATTTTCTAAAAGTTGTTCCAAATCAAAAATTATTTTTTTTATTATAAAAAATGATAAATTATTTTCGTTATATCCTTTAGATATTAAATTATCTATATAGGAGCAAAAACTAAATTCCATATTTTTTATATCTTTATTTATTAATGAAAAAAAGATTTCGTCGAATATTCCATTATATTTAAATATTTGACAACTCGAATACCTTCTTCTTACTTTTACAACCCCATTTATGAACCATTGGGATCTTATACAAAATTTAAGTTCAGATATATACTTTTTTTTTTTCTTGGTAACAAAATATTTTGTTCTTTATTGGTTATAAGAGAAAGAAGCGATTCTTTTAAAGAATTTCTATTGTAAGACCAAAAAGATTCTTCTAAAGTATCATTAGTATCATTTATAGATTTAATTAAATTATAATTAATAAATATAGGTAACATATAAATCAAATAAATATTTTTTTTTTATTATCATTCTATTTTTAAGATGAAATAAACTAATAACCATTAATAAAAAGAGTAAATAACCCTTTATTAAAAAATAGCTCTTATTTTTTGAACTCTTCGAATCCTTTGAACAAAAACAAGGTAGTATACTCCAATTTCGAAAGTAAAATAGTTTCAAAAAATGTTCTTGTTTTAAATAAATTTTGAGTTAAAATACTAATAGATTGAAATTTCTCCATGAATTTAACAAATAACTATAATTCTTGATCTCTCTAAATTCAAATATCCATAATTTTATTTTATTTCGTTTCATTACGTCCTCCTAAATATTTTAATATTTAGATTTTTATAGTTTATTATAATTTTAATTAGTAACGATGTAAAAATATTCTTATTAAGCATATACCTATTTATATTTTAAGATTTTTAAAATTAAATGAAATATCCTATTTCATTTATATAGTCACCATAGGTATAATATATAGTAAATTAAATTCTATATTTTATATATTATTAATTAGTATTTCATATTAAATTCTATATTCTATATATTATTTATAATATTTTAATTAATAGTATTTTTATTTTTTATACTCGGCTGGTTCTGGTTATTATATTCCACTCTTTTTCTTTATATATTCGAATATATAAATAAACTAAAATAAAATACTTTATACCACGGTAATAAATTTATACAAAGCTTCTCTTGCGAGAATACATAAAATATCCTTGATAAGTCAATCTAAATCTAATCCACAAAAGAATTTGATATCTAGACACTATAATTGTGGTAAAGGTCGTAATGCCAGAGGCATTATTACTGTTAGAAATAGAGGAGGAGGTCATAAGCATCTATATCGTAAAATTGATTTTCGTCGTAATAAAAAGAATATCTCAGGTAGAATTATCAATATAGAATATGATCCAAATAGAAATACAAGGATTTGTCTTATAAGTTATAAGGATGGTGAAAAGCGATATATTTTACATCCTAGAGGGGCTATGATTGGAGATACCATAATTTCTGGTACAGAAGTTCTTATATCAACGGGAAATGCCTTACCTTTGAGTGCGATTTGAACTAGTTATTTACGTTAATGGAAATAACTAATTAGGTTTATGATGTAACCTAAAATCGATCATAAATCCAAAATATTTTTGGATATACTTCAACAGAAAACTGATTTGTATGGCAGCAAATGATTTAAGTTAATTAGTTACTAATATATAATATTAAATTATTTACCTCAGATGTGTAATTATTATCTAATTTATTAAAGATTAAAACATCTAGAAAGCCGTATGCTTTGTAATAAGCTTGTACAGTTTGGGAAGAGTTTGCGTTTATATGGATAAAAAAACAAATAACTACTTCAATCAATATCCCCTTAGGTACATCCGTACACAACATAGAAATAACGTTTAGAAAGGGTGGACAATTAGCTAAAGCAGCAGGTGCTGCATCAAAACTTATTGCAAAAGAAGGTAAATGGGCCACATTAAGAATGCCTTCTGGAGAGGTTCGACTCATTTTCCATAAT